>CM062807.1:989291105-989985104 GCA_031772625.1 Pinus tabuliformis | reverse complement strand
TCCTCCTGTTGAAGATCAAGTTGTAAATGAACCTCAAGAAAATCTAGAGCCTGTGCCAATTAGGAGATCTACTAGAGAGAAAATATCTACATAATCAAAGGATTATGCATATCTTCAAGAACATGAGTTTGACATTGGCATGTTTGAAAATGATCCTGTTAATATCAAACAAGCTGTGGAAAGCTCTAACTCTCAAATGTGGATTAATGCCATGAATGAAGAGATGAAATCTATGTATGACAATGACGTTTGGGATATCGTTCTTTTGCCTAAAGACAAGAAACCCGTTGGTTGCAAATGGATATTTAAGACTAAGCGGGATTCTAAAGGCAATCTTGAAAAATACAAGGCACGTCTTGTTGCGAAAGGTTTCACACAGAAAGAAGGCATTGATTATAAAGAGACTTTCTCTCCAGTTTCATCGAAAGACTCTTTAAGGATTATATTGGCGCTTGTAGCACATTATGATTTAGAACTTCATCAGATGGATGTAAAGACGGCGTTTCTCAATGGTGACATTGATGAAACGATCTATATGAAGCAGCCAGAAAACTTTGTATCAGGTGATGCAGGGTCTATGGTTTGCAGACTTAAGAAATCTATCTATGGGCTAAAACAAGCATCTCGACAATGGTATTATAAGTTTCACCAAGTTATTAGCTCATTTGGTTTTGAGTCTAACATAGTAGATGAATGTATATACCTTAAGTTCTGTGGGAGTAAAATTATTTTCTTGGTTTTATATGTAGATGACATATTGCTTGCCAGTAACGATAAGGACATGTTGCATCAAACTAAGAATTTTTTATTTAAGAACTTTGAAATGAAAGATCTTGGTGATGCATCATTTGTTCTAGGGATTGAAATACTTAGAGATAGATCTCAAGGTATTCTGAGGTTATCCCAGAGGAACTATATCGATAAGATTCTAACAAGATTTGGCATGCAAAACAACAAACCAGGAGATACCCCTATATCAAAAGGAGATAAGTTTAGTCTGAAACAATGTCCCCAAACTGACTTAGATAAAAACCTCATGAAAGATATTCCCTATGCCTCAGTCGTGGGTAGCATCATGTATGCACAAGTATGCACGCGTCCGGATATTGCGTTCATTACCGGAATGCTAGGGAGATCTTTGAGTAACCCAGGTATGGAACACTAGAAGGCAGCCAAGCGAGTGTTGAGATACCTAAAGAGAACAAGGGACTATATGCTCACGTATCGGAGATCGGAACAGCTCGAGGTCATTGGATATACCGATTCTGATTTTGGAGGATGTGTCGACAGCATGAAGTCAACATCAGGATACATCTTTATGATGGCAGGTGGTGCTGTGTCATGGAAGAGCGCTAAACAGTCATTGGTAGCCTCCTCCACTATGGCAGCTGAATTTGTTGCATGTTTTGAAGCATCTAATCATGGCGTATGGCTGAAGAACTTCGTCACAAGTCTGAAAATTGTGGATTCTATTCAGAAACCACTCAAATTATTATGTGACAACAATTCAGCAATGTTATACGCAACCAACAACCGAAGTTCGTCAAAGTCGAAGTACATTGACATTAAGTTTTTGGTTGTAAAAGAGAGAGTGCAGAATAATGAATTATGTATAAAACACATAGGTACAGACTCCATGATTGCGGATCCTCTTACTAAAGGATTACCACCCAAGAAGTTTCACCAACATGTTGCTTGTATGGGTGTAATATCTGTTTAGGATAATTAGAAAATGTGGGAGTCTGAATATGTTTTAAGTTCTATTTTTTGATGTTCTATGTAATGCAATTGTAAACAATTTTGATGATATATATAAGTTGCATTCAGTTTCAGTTTCATTATTTCTTTCTTTAAAGTTTAAATTTTTGGCCTCATACAGTAAAGTAAAGGTGACTCAATTAGAAATAGGCACGTCTAATCACACTTGCGTGTAATTTCTAAACTATATGTCCAAATCAGATTCATGTCATTCAGTTATGTTGGCAGCGTGATTTATGTCAGTTTAGTTGCGAATAAATGTGACAAATGCCGCTTAAGTCCTTTGTTAGCATAATTGATGGACGGAATTGTTTAAGAAATACGATAAGTAAAGACGGAAAAGTTGCATGCAATAAAGTTAAGGATATATAATCAAAAGGTTGCACTTGTCCATGTGGGAGATTGTTGGATTTAGAGACGTCTAATTACAATAATTAAGTTGGACATACGTGCATTATGATTATGATACCAAATACTGTCAGCAAGATTACATTTATGTAATGATTAAAATATGCCAAATAATGTGATTAATTAAGTCATGGCATTATACGTATTTAAATAAGGATTTGGATACAAATACATATAGAATAATGTTAAACAATCATAATTGTTAATGGACCGATTATAGTTGATTAAAATAATAGCAGTAATAAATTTGAGTTGAATAAGGAAATCAGAATCTATTCTGATTGATTTCAGTTTTTCTGGAAAGTTCCCGATTTCAAAATCTGATGAAATCCGAAATTTCAGATTTCTTGACAGACTTGTTTCAGCTAAATTTCGGCTACCCTAGGATTGGGGTTTTGCACTGCTATAAAGGGGCTGAGTCTCCAAGGCTTGCAATCAACTCAGAAAAATTGTCTGCTCCATTGAAGACTAGATACTCTGTCATTTAGGATAGCCAGAGAAAAGGATTGCAAGTTCTTGGAAGGATTCAAGAGCCAATAACTCAAGTCAAGACCAGGAGCCTTTGAAGATGGAAAGTAAGTTCCGCTGTGCATTAATTTTAATTTCTTACAAAGGAGTAGATCTTGGTTAGGGTTTAAAGTAATTAGGAAAACCCACAAAGTAAAACCATCACAAGAGCTTTGAAACAAATCAGGTCTAGACCTTATGAGAAATTCTAAGCGCATTTGTTACAAAAATCTTGATACTTGAATGGATATGGTATTAGGATTAATTAGAATGTATGACATATCCGGTCCGGTGGAAACCAATAAGAGAAATATCATTTCTCTGTGGTTTGTATGTACAAGAGCTTCAAAACAAATCAGGTCCAGACCCTATGAGAAATTCTAAGCGCATTTGTTACAAAAATATTGATACTTGAATGGATATGGTATTAGGATTAATTAGAATGTATGACATATCCGGTCCGGTGGTTTCGGGTTATCGGGATTTTGGCATGGCAGTATGTTTAAAAACTCCAATAGTTGATATGAAATGACTCATGGCTTTGTGATGGAAGTTGAGAAACATCGTAAGTTTTGGTTGCGATAACATATGAACCCAAAAACAAAATTGTGACTGAAACGGTCTTGAGATGCATTATAAGATTTAATGGACTAAAACCTTTTCCAAGAGGTATAGATTTGTGTTTCAAAAATCAACAGTCAAGTGGAAACAATCGAGTTGAACTAAAATTTAATCTTAACCAAATATTGTACTGGCCCATTCTAGTAAAAAGAAAAAAAATGCATATTATATCAAGCCAAAAAAGAAATCAAAAACTAAAACAAAGTATTTAAACTCTTCTATTACAGAGCAAGACAGAGATATTATTTTGCCAAATTTCCTAATACTGTCATTACATACCTTTATCCGTCTCCTCATGGATATAAAAATGCTTTTCCAAAATTGCCTACCCATGGATGTCTATGTTGGATAAATCACATGACAGTCAAAAAAGGGAAATAAATAAACTTATAATTTTGTAACATGAAAGAGCCCTTTCAAAGATAATCAATGAATAAAACGAATAATAAAATTGGTCAAACTTCTAGTACAAAATTTCACCAAGTTTACTTTAATTTTATTGAAATAGGAAAAAAAATAAAAAAATCAATAACTAATAAAGAGAAAGACTTAAATACTAATAGGGACGTGTAGCATTTAAAATATTTTAAATTTTTTATTTTTAAAAATAAATTTGAACTATATTGAAATGTATATATAAAAGAAATTATTACACGATATGAAATTACATCCAATATGCATGGATACATATGCATGGATATATACTTTATGAAAAATTGTTGGATGCAGAATTGACTAACTTTTCTATTTATTAATATCAAATGATATAATGGTTTAGGAAAATGAGAAAAAAAATATAATGAAATTACTTGTATTTATAATGTGATGTTTTACATTATAGTGAGAACCGGAAGAAGTAAACAAATAAGAGAAATATCATTTTTCTGTGGTTTGTATGTACAAGAGCTTTGAAACAAATCAGGTCCAGACTCTATGAGAACTTCCAATGCATTTGTTACAGAAATCTCGATAGTTGAATGGATATGGTATTAGGATTAGTTAGAATGGATGAAATATCTGGTCCGATGGTACTGGGTTATCGGGATTTTGGCATGGAAATATCTTTAAAAACTACGATAGTTGATATGAAATGACTCATGGCTTTGGAATGGAAGTTGAGAAACATCGTAAGTTTTGGTTGCGATAACAAATGAACCCAAAAACAAAATGGTGTTGAGATGCACTATAAGATTTAATGGACGAAAACCTTTTCCAAGAGATATAAATTTGTGTTTAAAAATCAACAATCAAGTAGAAACAATCAAGTAGAACTAAAATTTAATACTAACCAAATATTGCACTGGCCCATTCTAGTAAAAAGAAAAAAATGCATATTATATCAAGCCAAAAAAAAATCAGAAACTAAAACTAAGTATTTAAACTCTTCCATTACGGAGCAGGACAAAGATATTATTTTGGCAAATTTCCTAATACTGTCATTACATACCTTTATCTGTCTTCACATGGATATAAAAATGCTTTTCCAAAATTGCCACCCATGGATATCTATGTTGGATAAATCACATGAGTCCAAAAAGGGGAAATAAGTAAACTTATAATTTTGTAACATGAAAGAGCCATTTTTAAGATAATAATGAATAAAACGACACAAACTTCTATTACAAAATTTCACCGAATTTACTTTGATTTTACTGAAATAAGAAAAAAAAAAAATCAATAACTAATAAAGAGAAAGACTTAAAAACTAATAGGAACGTGTAGCATTTAAAATATTTTAATTTTTAAATTTTTAAAAATAGATTTGAATTATATTGAAATGTATATATATAAAAAATTATTAAATGATATGAAATTCCATCCAATATGCATGGATACATATTCAACGATCATATATATACTTTATGAAATGTTGTTGGATATATACTTTATAAAAAATGGTTGGATACCGAATTCAGTAACATTTCTATTTATTAATATAAAATGATATAATGCTTTAGGAAAATGAGAAAACAAAATATAGTGAAATTACTTGTATTTATAATGTGAGGTTTGACATTATAGCGAGAACAGGAAGAAGTAAACCATTAAGAAAAATATGATTTCACTTTGATTTGCATGTATAATTTTGTCGAGGAAATTTTTATTTTTTTAAAATATAATTTAAAATAAATTATATAATTTCATTTTTAATTTTCAACTTTATTATATTTATAAAAAATTTACTAAAAAAATTTTAAAATGTTTTTGTTTTTTTAAGCAAAATCAAATTCAATAACATATGTAGAAAATTAAATGTATAATTAATATTCTTATTAAAGAGTAATAATATTAACATTATTTATTTTTCTGGAGACAATTTAATTGACAAGTGTGTTGAAAATGAATTGTTATATATCAAAACATTCAGGGTTAAGATTCCGGAGGAATTCGACTATCAAAAGATTTGGACTAGTTCGCAACCAAGTGATCTCTTTGGTGAAACCATGATTGGAGATGTTCAGTATTTGGAATGGCGAGATCTAGCACAAAGCTGGTGGTCGAGATAGTCCAAACAATTATTTCATTAAATTCGGCTATTTGAGCCCCTTTGATTCCAAGCATAGTCGAAGCACCAGAAGAGGCGAGTTCAACAAGTTGATTTTTGGCCCTTCATCTTCAAAAATCTTATACGTAGCTTCCAAGCTAGAGACCCCATGATCAGGGGTGCATGTCATGTCAAAAAGTAGGGAAGGGATTTTTGTGACCTCAAGAGGAGGACCAACTGGCTATTCTTGAATGGGAATTTTCCTTTTGGGTTTAGTTGGTCGAGACATCTCTCATGAATTCTATTTACCGTGCTTCGACACAAATCAAATTTAACGGAAATTTTTATCTGAGATATTGCATCGTTGTCCTACAAAAACTTGTGATCTCCTCTGTCTCCAGAGATGATTACTATTATTAGAACGTCTTTAATATAAAGTCGCATCTGCCCTTCATCACAACTTTTCGAATGAAACCTTTTCTAAGAACCATTGATCTTCGATTGCAATATGTCTTTCTGTATGCATCATTTTTACCAGAGATTTTCATTAGAAAAATAAGATGGTTGTCCTAGAAAAACGTGTGATCTCGTCTATCTCTAGACCTGGTTTATTTTATCAAAAAATCTTTAATATAATATCGCATCCTCCTTTCATCACAGCGTTTGGAATGAAACCTTCGCTTGCATCCGTTGATCTCTGATTGCGATATACCAATAGACCTTGCCTCCTTTCAACTCTTTGTGACCATCGTGATAGCCCCCAAATCAGAGCCCTCTCTATTAGGCATTTCCATTCAGAGGTGTATCCTTTGTGGATGACATGTCAATTTTCTGTCATCGATCACCTTCTGTATTTGGTCCTTGGTCCTTTAGCTCTTCATGTGACTGCAGTCTAGCCCCAGTGTTAGAACCCTTCAATCGAAGGCTTCAGCATGATGCACAATATGCCTCAACCTATGATCTTTGATCTCCCATATGTGATGCCATCATTGCCACGTATCTACCACATGTCTCCTTCTGAGTAATGCCACATGTTACCCATTTTTGGCGTAATGTGAGCCTTGAAACTGTTTAATCCAACTACCACGTATCAACCATGTTGGCACATCATTTCCACATATGTCTTATCAGATCTAGTCTTTTGCTACCACAGGTCCCTTTCGTAGGAGAAAGAAAATGCCCCAACTTCTTTCATTTTTCACACAAATTCTTTGTTAATTTGTTATCGCCCATATTGGCACATTAACAAAGTATTTTTGTATTCTCTTTGATAGCCAAACGTGTATTTCCCTTGGAGTGCATGGCTTTGGAAGGCCAGCTCAAAGTGAACCTCATCGTTAAACAGTTGATCTGTAGCACTTCTAGGAAATGGTGAATGAAAGAGGCAGCGAAAGTGGTTGTAGCAGCATTGGCAATGGTTTCAGCCTCCACCAATACCACGACCCTGAGCACAAGGTTCTTGATGAGACAAAGAAGTCACGAGATCGACTCCGGGTAAGTGCAAGCAGAAGGAAACATGGAAAGATTAACTACTACGGCCTCCCGCTCGCGGAGCATTAGGAACTCGATGTGGTCGATATGTAGGAGCTCGAATTTGATGGGGACATCGAGATGCTTCGAAAAATTGCATAGATTGTCTCTGGTAAGATGGAGCTCCAATGATGAGGATGCTGAGGAGCCAAGCATGGTGATGTGGACAGGTGGAGCGGTGTCGAGTTTGGCAGCAAGTTCTTGAAGAAATGATTCCCACTGACCCCCTAAGCCAATTTCGAAATCTATGATATGTATTTCCTCTGCACCTTCGAGCACTTCCAGGAACTTCTCAGATTTCCAACAACAGAAAATGGAGAAATTGAGAGAAGAATATAGAAGAAAAGATGGGCCTACACAAGTTTCATGGGAGATGGGAAACGAAAGTTATAACTTTGGAGGTGCTCTTTGGGATATATTTCAGAGAGAGGATATTCCAAAATTACATGAAACAAACCTTTCAAATATTTTCAGATGCAATTAAAATTTTTCACAGCCGTGTAGAATCATACGCAACACTTCATTTAGCATGAAAGGGTAGCTTATGTAAGAAATTTCATGCATTATGCATTCTAATTAGATGAGACAGTGTGATATTTGATCATTCTTTCAAAACATACTCAACATGGAGCAAGATGAGTTGTGGGGCTTCTGCTACCACGACTCATATATGGTGATGGTCTCATATCAGATACCCAGGTTAAGGGCATAATCTTGAAGTCCTTGGGAGATCTGAAGTTTCTAGAAATTTTGAACATGGAGAAATTGAAACAAATCACTGGTTCCATTCCCCCGTTATTGCGGAAGCTCCACCAGTTGAAGAAGTTGATTCGACACTAATTAGCTCAATGGTTCTATTCCTTTGTCTCTCAGAAACCTCCACAATATGGAAGAATTTTACCTATTGTGGAATGGGCTCAATCAAAGAATTCCTGACATTTTTAGAGGTCTTAGGAAACTTCACATTTTGGGTCTCTAAACCAACCAGTTTACACGTCAGATTCCCACCTCTATAGCCAGTCTCCACAACCTCACTACTCTCAATCTCCGTGGAAAACTTCTTAATGGATCCATTCCTCCGTCTTTGGGATAATTTAAGTTTTTTGTAGATGTTGGATATGTCTGACAATAGGATAACGAGAATCATACCAGATTCTATTGGTATGTTAACAAATCTGTCCCTCTTGTACCTCTTTACCAACAAAGTCAACGATAAAATCCCATAATACATTGGCTGATGGTACTTGATACATTGATACCAGATGTTTTGGAAAACTTCAAAAACCGGAAGGGGCAATTTACGTTCTTTGCCATTCAAATAGAGGGAGAGATAACAGGTATACAAGATTTATTTCGGGCATGTCTCATTGGCTTTCCGAGCGAAAACATTATGGAGGGGGCTGAAATCTTCTCTACAATGTATTTAAAGGTCACTCTACAAAATATTTCGGTCTATGGTCTTTCACAAGAGGTAAGGTAGTAATACAAATACAATATCTGCTAATTAGCATTTTAAGGTCACTCTACAAAATATTTCGGTCTATGGTCTTTCACAAGAGGTAAGGTAGTAATACAAATACTAGATCTGCTAATTAGCATTTTATTTCATTATTTGCCGCGGATTGTGTTTTATAAGTTCAAATTTGTGTATCGCAGGTAGAGTATCTTTTGGAATATGGTTGGCAAACAAATATGCCGAGAATGGAAATAAGAATCTACATTGACGTACTCAAAGAGGAAACTATATTTGAGTAGGGTTGTCAATTTTATTTCCATATCTTGAATACTACAATTATTTATTTTTTAATTTATGTGTAGTTGAATGCAAAAATACTACTTGAATATGTTGAGAGAAATTCAAAATATTATTATAAGGTTAGAACTAAGGATGGATGGATCTAAACATATGTTAATATTTTATTACATACGTGAACAAACAAAGCTGGGTCAGGCTATATGGTGTTTGTTTGTCTTCTTGGAAAACTTATTTTTCATAAGTTAGTATCTATGTAAAATTTTGAAGTGATTAATCCTGCCGAAATTTTTGGTTTAGTATGCCATATTTGATGCGATAAAAGCTGTTAGAACTTCCAAAAGTGGAATTCAACATCTTTCACTCTATACAAGGGAGAGTGTTATAATCTCTCTCGAGGTGAGGTGATGAATTTTCATCGCATATTGTCTCCAAATTAATTGAATTTGAGTCTTGAAAAATTCAAGAATGTAAAAATCTGAAGTTCATATGTGTAGATGGTGGAAAGATTATCGGTTCCTTCAAGTAACATTCACATGGAATCGTCATGTGGAATAGTACACTTTAGTAGCTTGCATTGCAAATGATCCTAAACATTTTTTGCGTTTTGAGTCGGATTTGCCAAAATATGTCCTATGATCATGGTTATCGACGATATCTATGACACCTTCGGAACAATGGAAGAGCTTGAACTCCTAACCACAACATTTAAGAGGTGTTAGTTGCATATACCTAGAGACATATATATATATATATATAATTCCTCTAGATGTTTAATAACTTTACCTTCAAATTAAGAAAAAGCAGGGTAATCCTTCTCGATTTTAGATAAATAACTTTACTTTCAAATTACTAATATCCATTCTACTAATCGAGTGAGTCAACGGATATTACCTTTGCATAAATTGTGTATAATGATCATATGGGACCCACCATTAATAGAATGTCTTCTAGATTATATGAGAGGAGTGTACATGGTAGTTTATGACAACATAAACTAAATGGCACAAGAGGCATAGAAGATTCAGGGTTGAGTCAAAGTCAACTATGTTTGAAAATCTGTATGAACAATTATGATAAAGTATAACATCATACAAATAAATATTTCTTTGTGAGAACCTTAACTTGGGGAAATATTTCCAAGTATTGATCAATTAATTTTGTTTGGCTTGTTCATGTGCTTGTCTAGTAGGATGATTAGGTTGATTCGTATATGGTATAAGCGAGGTGGATTTCTAGTGGTTATCTTCTGCCATTCGAGGAGTACCTGTAGAATAAGAAAATCAGTTTCAGTTCTTGCATAATGACACTGCAACCCATGCTCGCGTTGGGGTTTCATCTTCCACATGAAATCCTGTAGGAAATAAACATTCCCTCCAAGTTTAATGACTTGATATGTGTCATCCTTCGATTCAAAGGTAACACTCAATGATACAAGGTATTCCTCACAACCTTTTACAGCAAATAAAATCAAGTGGAATATGTTGTGGATTTATTCCAATTTAAACTCGTAATGCATATTATAATGACATTGGCAATGTGAATGTAGACGGAAAGGGTGCATGGAGAGGAAGCTTCGTCCATATTGTGCTATATGAAAGACAATCCTAGAATAATAGAGGAAGATATTTGTTGGGTAAAATTAATTGCTTAATAAATAAATAAAACAACTAATCACCTGGACATTAATTATAAACCTGAGGAGCATCTTTTTATTTCAAGGCAATTGACAAAATATATGCATAACAATACTAACAACTAACATTGGTTCTATATAATTACGTTCTATACTATCAAGCCCATTCAACAAAAATAAAATGTATGACTTGAATAATAAAACTAAAATTTATGTATTCAAGCTTCTGTGATCCATAATAAATTAAACAAAGTCTTTCGGTAGAAATCACATGAGAGAATTTTTTTGGATGATGCATTTCGAACAAACAAGTATGGTTCATCATCAGGACCAGATGAAGAGGCAGACCATGGCAAAGGCTTAAATAGGAATTCATGTAGAGAAATAATTTCAGTAACGACTATATTTGAAAAATAATGTTTAAATTATAATATTAATTTATTAATATATTAAAAACAAATATTATTAAGTAACGGTAATATTAAACGGCAGGTTTTTGAAAAAAAATATTTAAATAATGATATTATTTCATTAAAAAGAAGAAAGTAAATAACATGAAAAACAATTATGCTAATCACACAACTTGAATAATTACTAAGTTATACCACATATTGTTGAATTGGAAATTTATTCTATTGCACCCAACATAATTCAAATGCTAATCTAGAGCAGTAAATCAAATGAAATCTAGAAATTGGGTAAAATAACAAATCTAGAAAATGCAACAAGCAACAAATTAGTTAAAAGAAAGGAAATCTACTTTAAGGGATGAAAATTGAAATTCAAATAAACAAACATATAACTACACTATTTTACATGTTCAAGGCAGCACCTCATCCAAGGCAGTGGGTTAACTGCTGAAGACTCAGTTCCGCCATGAGAAATAATTTAGATCAGATTACTAGTAACATATGTAGAACTCAATGGATAACTTCCTTCATTAAAATATATGAGAGAAATAATTACAACATAATGAAGTTCTTAGCTTTGCCTCCAATTCAACAATTGTTCATCTCCCATCTCTCATCTCTTATCTCTTCTCCTACATCCTATCTAACAATTGTCCATCTTATATCTCCTAATTATCCTTCCATTATCAAATTAATTATCCTCTTCCCTTTGATCTCTGTTTTCATTTAAATACACAGAGAGCAAAGGGAAGTTACAACAAAGTTGCTTACAAAATAATTTCCATTACAAATTTGGATTGTACAAAAAAAATTGATCAGCAAGATCATATCTACAAGATCTTTCCATTAACATTCAGTAGGAACAAGTCAAATTTAGTATTGCAATTGGAAGAATTTGGAAAATGGTCGCAACAACAAATTTGAGAAAATCGTCTTCGAAGAACCTTATATTTCTCTTAACGCAAACCGGATTTTGGAAAAGAGCACATAGTAAATCTAATTTGGTCTGTTCTGGACAAAACCCATGTTTCGGATTTTCTAGATTCTCCTTCATTTGTCCGAAACTTCCAATGCAAAATTGTCACTTCTCATTCCAATGAATTTATGAGTTGGAATATTTAATTATGAGTTGGAGATCAAATTTGCAATCTAAAAGAAATCTTGGAGAGTAAAATCATGAGTGATGTTACAACAAATCCATTAATAAACCATCATTGGTAAAATCATGCATAATAATCATCAATTTATTAAAAATAAAGGAAAAACTAATATTTATCCATAAGAGCATAAATAATTATAAAATGGAATTATATGATAAATTATGATAAATGATATGATAAAGAAGGGTAGAAATGGATGAAATAGGCGTTAAAAAGTGATAATAATAATGACAAATTAGTTGTGCAACATAGCCTTGAACTGAATATGTTGCATGTCCTCATGCAGCCCAAACCCTCTGTATTAACCACACTATAATACAAAAATCTTCATCCCAACTCATGAAATTGATGAAACAAATAACTTATTCCTCAAATAATGAATATTCAATATTAGCAATGTTGATGAAGGTGTAACAATTTTGACATTGACTTTCAACTATATGTATATGAAGTTGTAGCAAAATATGATACAAGTAATGGCAAACATCATTAACCATTTTCTCAAAAACTACAAACCAGATTTCGCTGAAATTTTGCAAGCAAATTTCTACTATATTAATGCTTCTCTAATCCAAAAATGATATTGTTTTGATGCACAGATCACGAGATATAAGAAAAATTGATGTAGGTGACAATGCATGATTTCTGAAATTTTACAAACTAATTTAATTTGAAATTCGTTGGGTTTGTGTATTTTAATGATACTTCTTTGGTATCGAAAAATCAAAAGAATTGAGTTTATAGTTTTAAAGATATATACAAATCAATTTCTGCGCTGTAGAAAAATGAAATTGTATGCCTTGAATGAGAAAAAAAGTAGAAAACATCCATCATGTGTATCAATTCCTCCCCCAAACCAGAGAATTAGCATGCTGTCATGCAATACTGGAAAACAAATTGAGTCAGTTGCTACAATCATTGTTGAAATATATGTTTGGTGTAAAACAACATGGAATAAGGGAGGTTTTGAGAATGAATAAGGAGATCGACGGATAATAAAGAATATTAATGGCATATTCATGATAAATAAATGAATGAAAGTAACACTCCCCAAAGCTGAAATCTTCTATGTCTTTGAAAAATGAGAAGTGGTAAAAATGTGGAATGAATTATGATAAATGCTTAATGGATTTTCATGGAATTCTCCTAAACTATTAATAAACCATAAACTTATGCAATTTTACCTCTGAAAAAATGTGGAATGACATATATGGACTGGCATTTATGGAAGCTAATGTAGGCTGAGCTGATGTTGAAAGTGATGCAAAAGATGGAAGCCATGTAAGCACATCTTGTGTGAACAATTATTTGTGTTTGTGAGTTAATCGAGCCTCTTTTGTTAGTTTCAATAGTGTGGGCTTTCTGCAAATAGAGTTTCCCCCCATACTTGTTGTTCTCTTGTAAACAATTCGCTATTCTGCATTCAATTTTCTTGAATCCACAATTTTAGTTTTGAATAGAAAGAGATAAACTGCATGCAAAGATTTCAATCAAAAAAAACTTTTGTACAAATGCAATAATAATATTTCGTCAAATCACTAAGTTATGGCAGAGTTCAATAAGTATTACGCATGCTATCCCATAATGCATACTAACCCCCTTCCAATTAGAAAAGGGCGTCCATGACCATAAAGCATAGGAAAAAGGGAAAGGATGTTTAGGATTCATAAATGCAGGTGACCAATCAAATAAAAGCGGTGTAAAATACGACAAAGGAAATCAAATCATTACACATCAAAAGATTTGAAATGCCCATAAAATAAAACAAAGATTTATACCATGATGTAAATAGATATTTGCCTTAGGCGGAAAGTTGACAAACGCATGACCGATAATAAATGTTAATGATTGTTGGTATCGAGTGATCGAACAATAATGATATAATGCATGTAAAGATATAGTTTACTATGTAGTTGGCTATTAGAAATGTTGTTCAAATGAGAAATTTTCCTTTGGAAATGAATCCATAGGATAAAGAGTATTTGGTAGTGTAACATAATACTTCAATACCACAAGCAGAGCCACTGCTGTCAGCAGACATTCATAGCCTCGATGGGGTTTCTTTTTAACCCCAAAAAAGAGCCAAATTCCTCCTTTTAGTATTTAGATGATTCTCCTTTTCTTTCTATAAAGAGACCATTATGATGGCATGGTAACTAGATAATCATAGTGCCATCACCAGGATATAACAAAGTAATCAGGTTGGCTTGTCATGAGACCCCCTGTCCTTCTGACAATTTCAATTCTCAAGAAGGTCATTACCTTGGTGTGGTGACCATAATGGAATGTCACCAATTACATCCTTAGATAATGGTAGGGTAGCTCGTACTGAGACTCCCTATCCTCTTTATGACAATGCTTGTTAGATTTTCATATTTTCATATTTTAAATATTTTATTGTAAAGAGAGGGAGACTCATTTACTCCTTAAGAGTCAGGGATGGTGTAAGAAGTAATAAAAAATGCCAATGAATGTTATGCTTTCCCCCTATATCATCATATCAAAGGGATCTATCCATTTGAAATTGTGAAAGATAAACTAGCATGGTATTAGAATAATAAAACATTTTATGATGTGTCCAAAGAGAAGATATTCAACCAGTCATTATATAGATGCACCATGTCAGCTTTGGAATAAACATGGCCATCAAAAGGTTTTATAAGTCATAATGGTATTAATATTACTATTTTTTTATCGTAGGCACAAATTGAACTAGATGGTTTTTTTATTCAAAACATAGAAGAGAAAGAAAAATGGAAAAATGAATGACTGGCGATGGAACAACAAGAAGAAATCATATTTATTCATTGATTCTACCGAATTAAACAACAAACACACAAAAAGAAAAATCGAGGTTGTTCAATTGATTGAACAACAATCGTTCAATCGATTGAACAACATACACTAAAAGAGTGTTGTTTAACTAATTAAACATCAATCGTTCAATTGATTGAACAGTAAAAGTGTTATTCAAGTTAAATAAAAAAATGCAAAAAATGTTGTTCAATTGATCGAACAGTAATCGTTCAATCGTTTGAACAACAAAATCAAAAAGAAAAACACACAAAGGTGTTGTTCAATCGATTGGACAATAATCGTTCAATCGTTTGAACAACAAAAGTCAAAAATGCAAAAGTGTTGTTCAATCGATTGAATAACAATCGTTCAATCATTTGAATGACAAAAAAAAAAAAAAATGTTGTTCAATCATTTGAACACAAAATCGAAAAGGAAAACATGCAAAAGTTTTGCTTAATTGATTGAACAACAATCGTTAAATCGTTTGAACAACAAAAGTAAAAAATGAAAAACTATTGTTCAATAAATTGAACAACAATCGTTCAATCGTATGAACAACAAAAATAAAAAACAAAAACAAAAAATTGTTTTTCAATCAATTGAACAACAATCATTCAATCGTTTGAACAACAAAAACTAAAAAATGCAAAAGTTTTGCTCAATCAATTGAACAATAATTGTTCAATCGTTTGAACAACAAAATCAAAAAGAAAAAACACGCAAAAGTGTTGTTTAATCGATTGAATATCAATTGTTTAAATGATTGAACATCAAACACGCAAAAAGTGTTTTTCAATTGATTGAAAAACAATCATTCAATCAATTGAACAGGAAAATGCACAAAGTTTTGTTCAATAGATTGAACAACAATCATTGAATCGTTTGAACAACAAAAATAAAAAAACAAAAAAGTGATGTTCAATCAATTGAACAAAAATCATTCAATCGTTTGAAAAACAAAATCAAAAAGAAAAACACACAAAATTGTTGTTCAATTGATTGAACAATAATCGTTCAATCATTTGAACAGAAAAAGTAAAAAATGCAAAAGTGTTGTTCTATCGATTGAACAACAATCGTTCAATTGTTTGAGCAACAAAAATAAAAATGAAATGCAAAAGTGTTGTTCAATCGATTGAACAACAAAAATAAAAAAACGCAAAAGTGTTGTCCAATCAATTGAACAACAATCTTTCAAATGCTTGAATAACAAACATGCAAAAAGTGTTATTCAATTGATTGAACAACAATTGTTCAATCGATTGAATAGCAAAATACATAAAGTGTTGTTCAATCGATTGAATAGCAATCGTTCAATCATTTGAACAACAAAAATAAAAAAACGCAAAAGTGTTGTTCAATCGATTGAAAAACAATCGTTCAATCGTTTGAACAACAAAAGTCAAAAACGCAAAAGTGTTGTTCAATCGATTGAACAACAATATTTCAATCATTTTAACATCAAAAGTAAAAATATGCAAAAGTTTTGTTCAATCGATTGAACAAAGTGTTGTTCAATTGATTGAACAACGATCGTTTAGTCGTTTGAATAGAAAAATGGAAATAAAAAACATGCAAAAGTTTTGTTCAATCGATTGAACAAGAATCATTCAATCATTTGAAAAATAGAAGAAAAACATGCAAAAGTGTTGTTTAATCGATTGAACAACAATCGTTCAATCATTTGAACAACAAAAGTCAAAAATGCAAAAGTGTTGTTCAATCAATTGAACAATAATCGTTCAATTGTTTGAACAACAGCAATAAAAAACATAAAAGTGTTGTTCAATCGATTAAACAGCAATTGTTCAAATGATTGAACAAAAAACATGCAAAAAGTGTTGTTCAATTGATTGAACAACAACACACACAAAAACAAGTGTTGTTCAATAGATTGAACAACAATTGTTTAATCGATTGAACAACAACACACACACAAAAGTAAGTGTTGTTCGATTAATTGAACAACAATCATTCAATCGATTAAATAGTAACACACACACAAAAATAAGTGTTGTTCAATTGATTAAACAACAATCATTTAATCGATTGAATAACTACATACACACAAAAATAATTAATGTTCAATTAATTGAACAACAATTATAAATACGCAAAAAAGAAATTAGAGTTGTTCGTTCTACCGAACAGCAGCTGTTCATTTGCCAGTGGAATGGAAACTACAACTTTCAAGGAAGAAACACCTGAAACACAAAAACATAAGAGGAATCAGAAAAGAAACAACACTTTATTTAAAAATAGTAAATAAATTAATTAATTATGTTACAACAGCTATGATGTTGTTTCCTAAGTGAATATCAATCTATTACTGGAAAAAAAAATGATCTCTTGGAAAAATGTTTTGGCAGTACTGACATGAATCTTCAAATGGAAATCAATTCTCCATTTCTTCTGTTATGAATCATGTTAGGTAATGAACTGGATGAAATGCCCTTGTTTCATTAACATTTCTTTCAAGAATTTCTCATTCATAATTTGACTTCTTTTATTCTCTTGGAACCTTCAAAAAATGAGTATCTACCTGCAATAAAACATGAAATCATGCAAGAAGGTAGATGATCGAGCTCTCATAATCTAAGACATAAGAAAAAAATAACAAGTAGTTACTCTGTAAAACAAATCCACGGAAAGATAAACAAATAAAAATTTATTTGTCACCAGCAGGAGAGTAGTTGTTGACCATACTAACCAAAGCAAAATGAGAGCTACATCAAAGATATATCACCAATAGAAACAGGTTTTGAAAATTCCATGATATGCTATGTCAATTTTACTTAGAACAACGCGGATAACAGAGTCATTTTCGATTTTGCAACTTAGACCAACATTGGATATTTTAAGCATAACATTTTCGTTTGATGACGGATTCTAATGATTAAAATTGGAAATTAAATTAGATTCAATTATTTATCTCCAATAAAAATAGGTTTTGAAGACAAGAAAAATTGATGGGTCAAATACGCAAGTGAATAGTTGGAAAAACAGAGTTTTACAAATGCAGATTTACTATAGACAGTCAATATTTGGGTCATCACTTTCTCATACAATATCAAAATCGAGTGAATCAAATTGGATTGGAAAGTAGACATCAAGAGCTATTTAGGATAGAAACACATTTTAAAAATATTCCCTTTTGGTTCCTCAAAACATGACTGTCTCGACTGTGTTTTCAGAAATTTCATCAAGCCCACAAGCCAAAAAATATGATTTTCAAGCAATTTTTCCAAATTGGTGATAAAATTGAATATGAGTGTTTGTAGAAATGATATTTTCAATATAATACATCTGCATGCACAATTAAATTAAAACATTTATCACCGATGTTGATTTCCACAGCGTGTTGCAACAAAAACAACTTTTTTCTACATAAAAAATGTATTTATTTATGCCCTTATTTATTTTATTTTCTACAATAACCTACCCTACATTGAAAAATGAATATTATTACGTATAAGAGTTCTTCTGATGGAGCCATTTTAGAAATAATGCCTCAAGTATGTACATACCCAAATTTGAAAAATGCATGTTAAAAATAGTAGGGTAAGAGAATCCAACTTCCCTGGAAAAAATGGTACCAAAAATTGTTGCAGAATGGAGTGATGCTACAAACAAATGATGGAGTAAAACCAATCTTCAATATCTCCTTTACTTTCTTGACTTCCCATAGTCGTCATATCATTAATTTCTTGAGTTTTTAAAATGGCTTGTTCATGTAAACTAGAAGAAACCTCATTTTCTTCCATAACTTCTAAAATTTTTGGATTTGAAACATTCTCAGTCTCAATATAAGTTTTTTGCAATGGTGCATATGAGATAGAATGGATGGGAAGGGTAGGTAAATTTTGCAGTTGAACACTGTAAGCATGTTGTACTGGTTTATTACTGTAAGGGTGTAGAATGAGTTGAGCAGGAAATTGTGTAAGGCATGGAACATTTTGATGATGTAGTTGATTAGGTTGTGTCGATGATTTTGATAGGAAAACAAGATGTTGTGGAAGAGCTGGAGAAGAATATGGATGATTTGTTTGTACTACAAGATGAGCGAGAGTAGTCATGCAATCATAATATGAATCATGCCAAACTTGTAGACAAGATTTATGGGGGTTATATTGAGATTGACATGGCTGCCCTAACATAAGAGTATTCCACAATGGATTATGCAAGTAAGAAAATGGAGAGGAAGTGTTTTGAACCATACATGTAGGCCATGATTTCGATGGTTGTGAAATTCTAGCAGCTTCTCCATCTATTCGATATGATGCTTCCATCCTAGTTAAGAAAGAACAACTATATATGGGATGCTACTTTTGGCAATGAGGGAAAAACACTTCATCAAATTCTGCTTGATTTTTCTCAACCCGCAAAACATGTAATTGTGAGTTTAGAGAGCTAATAAAATCATATTTAAAATTTTCAAATAAAACATTGATTTCAGCTCTTATGTCTCTTATTCTTGTAGTAGATTTGGAAAAGAAGAAGAAACTTCTCTAGAATTCTTAGCAGCTTTGGAGATTCCTCTTGAATACCTTATGCATAACTCACAAACATCATCATATGATAACTAAAAAACATCACCTTTTCCTATTAGATTTAAGAATTCTAAAAATTAATCTTTTATTCCTTTAAGGAGAAGTGTTTTTAATATCTCTTTTGCCAAATGCTCATGTTTTGATTTTTGAAGGTTGTATTGAAATCGCTCTACATAGTTCTTCCCATTGTATCATATTGAAAATATCTTCACTGGCCTTGCAATAGTCTTCATACCTTTTCAAGAATACATTCTTCATGTCCTGCCATGTTTGAATTCAGTTCCCACCAAGGCTCATAAACCATCAGAGAGATGCTCCTTTTAAAGTAAGAGGAAAGATTTTCAATCTTTGAGCATTAGTTAAATAATCATATCCTCTACAAAGTACTTCAAACTCAAATAAGAATGTATCTGGATCGTAATTTGTCAAACCATGAAAATTTGGTAGTGCAGATGGGGGAATGATGTGCATTCGTGTCACTCCTCCTAGATCTATGATAGGAAATTCAAAAGTAACAGTGTGAGTCATTTCTTACCATAATAGAAGATGTTATTCATGTGTTTCTTTAGGGATCCTCCCTTAAATATTCCTATCAACTGGTTAGTGGAATGTGTGGTGCTTACATCAACACTTGAGTGGAATCATGAGATTTTTTTGTTTTCAAAATTCTACCTCTAAAATTCCTACTTCTATTAGTGCATTCTACATGACCTAAGGCTAACTACTGAGTGTAGACCCATCATTGGTTTCCTAGGATGCATACATAGGTTCTTACCTGCCATCTTCAATATCCAGCTCTAACGAAGTCAGGTATGCATCTACAACCATATATTAGTGTGGTAGTGAAATTTGAATCCCTCCCCAGCAAAGGCACCAAAATGTTGGGTAAAATTAATTTCTTAATAAATAAATAAAACAACTAATCACCTAAACATTAATTATCAACCCGATGAGCGTCTTTTTATTTCAATGCAATCGGAAAAGTATATGCATAACAATAACAACAGCTAACACTGGTTCTATATGATTTTGTTCTATATTATCAAGCTCATTCAACAAGAAATAAAATGTAAGACTTGAATAATAAAATTAAAATTAAAAATAAGAAATTAAATGACAGGAAAAACAATTATGCTAATGACACAACTTAAATCATTACTAAATTACACCACACATTGCTGAATTGGAAATTTAATCTATTGCACCCAGCATAATTCAAATGCTAATCTAAAGCAGTAAAACAAATGAAATCTAGAAATTGGGTGAAATAACAAATCTGGAAAATGCATCAAACAACAAATTAGTTAAAAGAAAGGAAATCTACTTTAAGGAATGACAATTGAAATTCAAATAAACAAACACATAACTACACTAATTTACATGTTCAAGGTAGAACCTCCTCCAAGGTAGTGGGCCAAACTGCCCAAGACTCAATTCCGCCTCGAGAAATAATTCAGATCAGATTACAAGTAGCAGAGGTAGAACTCAGTGGATAACTTCCTTCATTAAAATATATGAGAGAAAAAATTACAACATAATGAAGTTCTTAGCTTTGCCTCGAATTATTATTCATCTCCCATCTCTCATCACTTATCTCTTCTCCTACATCCTATCTAACAATTGTCCATCTCATATCTGCTAATTATCCTTCTATTATCACCAAATTATCCCCTCAACTATCCTCTTCTATTTGATCTTTGTTTTCATTTAAATACACCGAGAGCAAAGGGAAGTTACAACAAAGTTGATTACATAATATTTTCCATTACAAATTTGGATTGTACAAAACACATTGATCAGCAATATCATATCTAAAATATCTTTCCATTAACATTTAGCAGGAACAAGTCAAATTTGGTATTGCAATTGGAAGAATTTGGAAAACGGTCGTAACAACAAATTTGATAAAATCATCTTCGAAAAACCTTCCGTTTCTCTTAATAAAAACTAAATTTTGGAAAACAGCACGTTATGAATCTAATTCAGCCTGTTCTAGACAAAACCCATGTTTCAGATTTTCTAGATTCTCTTTCATTTGTCTGAAACTTCCAATGCAAAATTGTCACTTCTTATTCCAAGGAATTTCTGAGTTGAAATATTTAATTATGAGTTGGAGATCAAATTTGCAATCTGGAAGGGATATTGGAGGCTAAAATCATGAGTGATGTTACAAAAAATCTATTAATAAACAATCATTGGTAAAATCATGCATAATAATCATCAATTTATTAAAAATAAAAGGGAAAAATAGTATTTATCTATAAGAGCATAAATAATTATAAAATGGAGTTATATGATAAATTATGATTAATGACGTGATAAAGAAGGGTCGAAATGGATGAAATAGGCATTAAAAACTGATAATAATAACGACAAATTAGTGGCTAAACAACGTTGTCAATCACATCAATGATATGGTCAGTGAGTTGACCAATGAACTAAATTGGTAGTTACTTAGACCTAACAACAATGGTCTCATCTCTTAGAAGAAGCCTATGTTTGACATTTGAATAATTTTTATTTGTGTTCTTCATTAGAGAAGAGAGGTTGAAAAGGTCTTGTGTGTAAAATAGTCAGTTACTGTGTTTTACATTCACTTACTGTGCAAAAAACTATGCGGAGAAAATTTTAGTAAAAAACAAATTTTACAGTCATGAATGGAGTTGAAGTCTCAAGTTTTTAATTGGTAAATGTTTCATTGTCTTTATGAAGTATAATCCGAAATATTTTGTTGTGCTCACACGAAAATTTATTTTCTTACCTTATCGTGCAAATACTATATTTACTCTATTTTACTTTGTTCTTACTATGCATAAATTTAACTACCATGTATTAAGATATTAGGTCCGCACCTGACCTCGCGAATTTTGTGACTTTTGCGATGGTTCTTTTTTATAAATCCCTAATAGCTAAGGTCCAATATGCAACTTAATTATTGTTTGTAAATGATATCATGTTTGTAGCATAATATTGGGACTTTTAAACAGTTTGATGTATAAACCTTTGATGCTTCTAATTCTCCGATATACTACTTTGGATTCCACTTGCTTGGATCCATCCACAAAAAATACTTTGGATTTTTAATTCAAGCATGACATGTAGCATTGGATAATGTTATGTTGTGCTTTTTTCAAATTTGATATACCAAGCCTACCATTAAACTATGCACTTGGTACACTAAATCAGATTTGTAATAATGTTGCATGTTTTTATTTTAATAAATTTAATAGAAATTTAAGTAGTGACAACTTTCTTGGAATAATTGATTTCGTTAGAATTTAAGCCTATGTGGCCCTATTTTGGAAAACTATGACTCGGATTATCACTTTCTTGGAATAATTGATTTCGTTAGAATTTAAGCTTATGTGGCCCTATTTTGGAAAACTATGACTCGGATTATCCACAGTAATGTACATCTTTTCAACATTTTGAATCCCAAAGGGGATCCATCTTCAGGTAAGAAAATGAGTGATAGATTGAGAGAAGAGTTAACTAACCAAAACAGATTAATAAATACCTAACGAACAAAATAAATTAAAATCCGACTAATTCTTAATCCTTAAAAATAAATGAATATTTTATTTTAAAAACTAAACCGAAATAACCTACATACAATGACAATATAAAATAAATAATAAAACAATTAATATATTTCAATTAATTTATATAAGTAAAATTTTTATTGTTGAAATATATACTAATTAATATTATTAGAATAACTATTTATTATAAATAATTGAATTTTAATTAATAATAAATATATTATATATGGTAATAAATTTTAATTTTAATTTTTTCGAAAACAAACTAATTTATTTAATAAATAATAATAACTTTTTTTATTAATATGTTGAAATAGATAACTATTTTTTTTGGTAGGTAAGAACCCATGGGGGATTTGAACCAGTGATCTATCACAAGGAGTGCCTTAACAGTGCACCCATTCACCATCAATCCAAAGTCCCGTGGGCTTTGAAATAGATAACTAGTAATAATAAACAATTTATTTATTTTATTTGATAATAGTTAAAAAAAAAACTTGAAACCTAATTCACTTAATAAGTAATATAATATTATTTCTATATTGAAATAAATAAATATTTATTATTATTAATTAATTAAATTAATAAAATTTTACTAACATTTAACTTATATTTAACTTGTATTATTAATAATGATTTATTGAGTTGTTAATAATAATAATTTGTATTTACTCTAATAAATAAATTATTATTATCCTGAATAAATAATTATTAATAATAACTCACTCATCTATTAATAAATAATTATTTTATTTTATTTAATATATTTTAATAGAATAACTAACTAATGAATTAATTAAAATGTTAGCTAAATTGCTTATATATCTATTTAAGGAAATGAGAGAGGGTTATACCTTGGATACTATAACTCAAAATATCATGAAGTGTTGATATGCCTAATTAGGTGAAGCCCATTTCCACTAATCTCATTCCCACTGTCCCTGCTGACGTTAGGCGGATATTTCATTATCTCAAGAGCCTCTTTCGTTTTCCTCTTTTGATAATGATCTTCCCTAGCGATAACTCTAGCGCTCTCCAAACAAACATGATACTTGGTTTTTGAGAAGTGTTCTGCAATGGCTAAAGTGCACGATCTCCCATTCTTAATATCTGCTCCATGCTCTATAGGTCTTGTTTTTAAAGACTGCATTGTCTCTCTAATATAACTTTTTCTGCAAGAACAATCAATCTTATAAACTCCCTTGATCTGTTTTTTATCAATGCTATCCATGACAAACCTCATCCTTTGTTTAATTGTTCCACATGTCGTAAACCATGTGAACATGTCATTATTTCTTAAAATCTTAGCGATATTATTCGTAAGTCCTTAAATGAATGGAAGGTAAAATTTCCCGTAATTTTCTTGAGGGCCCTTGGAGAGGGCCCTTCCTTCAACTCTTTTTATAGATTTCTTAATATCCTTCTCCTTGTATCATATATCTTTAAAAACAGAGCTTAAGTGCTTAATTTCTACGTTATGGTGATCAGAGTCAGATATTCTAAGTACCCTAACAGTACGAGTGTTAAGGAAACCAAAGTTTTGGGATGGATGATGGTATGAATCAGCATGAAGATAGCTTTCAGAAAATTCTTTCAGTAGAAACCACATAAGATAAATTTTGGTCAACTCATTTCAAACCAATTAGTGTGGTTCATCATCAGTTTTAGGTGAAGAGGCAAACCATGGCAAAGGTTTATAGCTTTTAGTGTGGGGTTTCTTACTAAAGACCTGGTGTCCCAAAGTATCATCGTCATTTCTAATAACAAGGACATCTAAAAAAGGAATTCTATTTTTTTCTTCAAGCTCCATAGTAAACTTAATTTCTGACGAAATAGAGTTAAGATAATTGAAATAATTCTCAAGCTTACCCCTACCATGAGTCCATTTTAAGTTGGTTTCGTCAAAAAATGTCTTACACCATTCTGGTTTCAAAGGGTATGAATCAAGGGCTTTTCTCTCAAAATACTCCATGTATAAATTGGTGAGAATTGGTGAGAAAGGGGTTTCCATTGCGACTCAAGGTATTTTCTCATAATAATTGCCTTGGAAAATAAAAAGAGTGGAACACAAACATATCTTTGCAAGTTTAGCAGTTTCCGTATCAATGACTTCTTTTATAACATGAACAACCTCATATAAGGGAATCTTTGTAAATGAAGAAACAATGTCAAAACTATCCAAAATATCATCCTTATCTACCCTCTTATTCTTGATAAGTTTTACAAAATAATTAGAGTCCTTTATAAAAGATTTTGGTGTTCCCAACCAGAGGCTTCAGGATCTTAGCAACAGATTTAGCTAATTTATAGGTGGTGGATCCAATGGTATTGAGTATTAGGCTAAGAGGAACCCCTTCATTGTGTTTTTTTGGTAACCCATAAATTCTAGGGATAACCTCACAGGATGGAATTAACTATTTTTTATGTTATCATCAATGTTTGACCACAAGATTTCCTTCTTGATCTCTTTTATAACCTTTGGTATGGGGTTGGAGTTGAGTCTTCTATAACTATCGGAATTAAGAGGCTTATTCATTTTATATATGTGATCATCCTTATCTAAAACAACTTTCTCATCCTTATTGAAATTACTCCTTATCTAAAACAACCTTCTCATCCTTATTTAAATTACTCCACGGCAGCCTTGCTTTCCTCATTATAAGGGAAAATTCCTATCTTAATACTTATTTTTCATCTAAGGAAAGGCCTTGAGTCCCATTCTCAATGTTGCAAATGATGCTCTCATATGGAATTCTCTTACGAGTCACCACGAATCCCAAACCTTTGCTGAGAATATTAACTGCTTCCAAACTAAGCTCTAGGGAAGAAAGATTAACAACCTTTTTGTAAGTTCAAATTTTGAAACACTATTATTCAAAACAATGCTATTCGAACTATCGAACTCTTTGCTACTAAAAATTGATATATTCCTCCTGCAGTTTTATCAAATCTTACGATTGCTCTCATTGGGTCTGGCCATAAAAAATTCATCCAAGTTTAAGATATTAAGCCTCGCTCCCATATTAACGTGACTATCATATTTATCAACTCTATCAATTATCGAATCGGAACTACTTCCATCGACTATAAAACTGTCGTGTTCACCTTCTAGATTTTTAATGTTGTCATCTGAATCGATTTCACTGCCTAGAATGTATGTCTTGCATTGTATGAGATTTTCTTATTTGCATATAAGAGATTCCTTTTGGTATAAAGTTTATAATCATTTTAAATTTTAATTATTAATTAATAATAATTAAAAATATAACTTTTTAAAAAGCGACACATGTTAAAATCTAAAAGATAAAATTAACGACAGGAATCGGAATTGACTTAAAATTTAATGATATAAGAAATAAAATATAAAAAAGAAATAAATAAGTAGTAAAGAGAAAGACTTAAAAACTAATAGGGACGAGTAGCATTTAATATATATATATATATATATATATATATATATATATCAAATGATATAATGCTTTAGGAAAATGAGAAAACAAAATATAATGAAATTACTTGTATTTATAATGTGAGGTTTTACATTATGGGGGAATAGGAAGAAGTAAACAATTAAGAGAAATGTCATTTTACTGTAATTTCTATGTAAAAGAGCTTTGAAACAAATAGGGTGTGGAACGCATTTTCTACAAAAATACCAATAGTTAAATGGATCTAATATTATTATTAATTGAATGTATGACATATCGGGTCTGGCAATGTCAGGTTATCAGGATTTTGGCATGGAAATATGTTTAGAAACTCTGATAGGTTATATCTAATGATATGTGGCTTTTGGATGGCAGCCGAGCAACATTGTAAGCTTTTGTTGTGATAACATATGAACCCACAGACAAAATGGTCATTGAAATGGTGTTGAGATGCACTATAAGATTTAATGAACGAAAACCTTTTCCAAGAGGTAAGGATTTGTGTTTCAAAAATCAACAATCGAGTGGAAACAATCGAACTTAAGTCAAATTTAATCTTAACCAAATATTATACTAATCTATTACAATAAAAAGAAATATATATATATATATATGGATATAGATATAGATAGATAGATAAATAGATAAAGCCAAAAAACACATCAGAGACTAAAACAAAACATTTAAACTCTTCAATTATAGAGCAGAATAGAAATATTATTTTTCCCAATTGGCTAATATTGTCATTATATAATTTATTCATCTTCTCATGGATATAAAAATGCTTTTCCAAAATTACCTGCCCATGTCTCTCAACGCAGTTTAAATTGAGTGACAATCCACGAAGCGGAAATAAATAAACTTATAAATTTGTAACATGAAAGAGTCATTTTAAAGATAATCAATTAATAAAAGAACATAATAAAATTGGTCAAAGATGTACTACAAAATAGTGTAAAATGGATAAAAAAAATGGGTAACTTCATGAAATTGACATAAATTTTACTGAAATAAGAAATAAAAAATAAAAAGACAATCAATAACTAATAAAGAGAAAGACTTAAAAACTAATAAGGACGTTTAGCATTTAAAATATTTTAATTTTAAAAATTTTAAAATAAATTTGAATATATATATATATATATATATATATAACATGATATGAAATTCCATCCAATACACATGGATACATATTCAACCATCATATATATACTTACGAAAAATTGTTGGATACTAAATTTACTAACATTTCTATTTATTAATATCAAATGATATAATACTTTAGGAAAACGAGAAAACAAAATATAGTGAAATTACTTGTATTTATAGTGTGAGGTTTGATATTATAGGGAGAATATGAAGAAGTAAACAATTAAGAGAAATATGATTTCCTTGTGATTTGTATGTATAATTTTATGGAGAAAAATTTTATTTTTTTAAAATATAATTTAAATTATATTATATAATTTCATTTTTAATTCTCAATTTTATTATATCCGTACAAAATTTAATACAAAAAAATTAAAAATTAAAATCACTGTTTTTTCAATCAAAATGAAATTCAGTAATTTTTGTATCAAATTAAATGTATAATTAATATTTTTACTAAAACATAATGATAGTAACATTATTCAAGGTTAAGATCTCAGAGGAATTCGACTATCAAAGGATTTGGACCAGTTCCCATCCAAGTGATCTCTTTGTTGAAACCATCATTAGAGATGTTCAGTCCTTGGAATGGGAGGATCTACCACGATGCTGGTGGTCAAGAGAGTCCCAACAGTTCTTCCATTAAATTCTGATATGCGAGCCCCTTTGATTACGTACATGGTTGAAGCACTAGAATAGGCGATTTCAACACTTTTGGCCCTTCATCTTCAAAACGCTTATACATGGTTTCTCAGTTAGAGACCCCAGCATCATGGGTGCATGTCATGTCGAAAAATAGCCCCGGGGTTTCTGCGACCTCGGGAGGAGGACCAACTAGATGTTGTTGAATGAGAATTTTCCTTCTCGGTTTAGCCGTTCGAGACATTTCTCGTGAATTCTATTTATCACGCATTGACGTGACCTTCAAAACACGTCAGCTTTAACATACATTTTTATCAGAGAAATCAAATCATTGTCCTAGCAATACTTGTGATATCCTTTGTCTCCATAGCCGATTACTTTTATCAAAACATATTTAATATAAAATCGCATCTCCCCTTCATCACAACTTTTGGAATGAAACCTTCGCTTAGAACCGTCGATCTCGAGTTCCGCTATGTCTTTCTGTACGTGTCAACGTTAGTGGAGATTTTTATTGGAAAAATAAGATGGTTGTCATAGAAAAACTTGTGATCTCATGTATCTTTGGACCCAGTTTATTTTATCAAAACATCTTTGATAAAATATCACATTCGCCCTTCATTGTAGCTTTTGGAATGAAACCTTCACTTGCATCCATCGATCTCTGCTTGCAATATGCCAATAGCCCTTGCCTACTTTCAACTCTTTGTGACCATCCTGCTAGCCCACAAATCGAAGCCCTCTCTATCAGGCATTTCCATACAGTGGTGTAGCCTTCGTGGACGACATGTCAATTTTTTTATTGTCGATCACCTTATGTATTTGGCCCTTGGTTTCGTAGCTCGTCACGTGACTGCAGTCTAGGCCTCGTTTTAGAACCCTTCAATCGAAGATTATCAAGCATAGGTTTCACTTCGATGCATAAAATGCCTCAACCTCCGATCTCTGATGTACCATATGTGACACCATCGCTGCCACGTATCTTCCACTTGTTGCCTTCTGAGTAATGCCACATGTTACCCATTTTTTTCCTATTGTGAGCCTTGAAACTGCAGAATCCAGCAGCCATGTATCAACTATGTTGGCACGCCGTTGCCATGTGTCTCTTATTAGATCCAGTCTTTTGCTACAATGCTTCCCTTTGGGAGGAGAAAGAAAATGCCCCAAATTCTTTTATTTTGAACACAAATCCTTTGTTAATTTGGTATCACCCATCTTGGATACATATTCAACCATCATATATATACTTTATGAAAAAATCTTGGATATATACTTTATGAAAAATTGTTGGATACCGAATTGACTAACATAAATACTTATTAATATCAAATGATATAATTCTTTAGCAAAACGAGAAAACAAAATATAATGAAATTACTTGCATTTATAATGTGAGGTTTTACATTATAGGGAGAATAGGGAGAAGTAAACAATTAAGAGAAATATCATTTCGTTGTGATTTCTATGTATTAGAGCCTTGAAACCAATAGGGTGTGGACCCTTTCAGAACTTCCAAGCATATTTGCTACAAAAATCTTAATAGCTGAATGAATCTGATATTATGATTAATTGGAATGTATGACATATCGAGTCCAATGGTATGGGTTATCATGATTTTGGCATGGAAAAATGTTTAAAAACTCTGATAGGTTTTATGAAATGACATGTGGCTTTTGGATGGTAGAAAAGAAGCATCATAAGTTTTGGCTGCAATAACATATGAACCCAAAAAAAAAATGGTCATTGAAATGGTGTTAAGATTCATCAGAAGATTTAATGAACAAAACCTTTTCCAAGAGATAAGGATTTGTGTTTCAAAAATCAAAAATCAAGTGGAAATAATTGAATTGAACTCAAATTTAATCTTAACCAAATATTGTACTAGACCGTTCTAATAAAAACAAAAAAAATATATATTATATCAAGCCAAGAAAGACATAAAAAACTAAAACAAAAAATATAAACTCTTCCATTATACCGCAAAACATAGATATTTGATGAGTCCAGCCTACGTAACACACATCCCACAGTTATTAATGTGGGAATAAAGCAACAATTAATAATGAATAGCAGATTTTGGTGTAAGGTTGATTCGCTGGCGGTTGATTTTAATGATAGGGATTTGGTCCTCGGTACCCGCACAGGTTATTGGTACTTTTGGCTCCAGTTGTTTGACAAATGTCCTCCCTTGGGATTCTCGAGCCTACCTTGGTATGGGCGATCAAACCCTCACTTGAGTCATTCGCTTGTCCATTCCTTCAGTTCTGTGAGCTCTGCATTCTTGGTGGTTTCTGGTGGTTTCAGTATGGGGTTTCGCCATTACGCCCTCTGGTTCAGGGTTTCAAGCTAAAGGTCTCTCCTCTTTGTCCGGAAATATCCATATCAACAAGGTAGGTTCCGTCTTTGCCTGGTGTTACACTAAAAAATGTCACCTTGACTACTTACAGTTAGTATGGCTCAAATCAACAGTCATGCTACCCAATTAGGCAAGTCTCATGCCTCTGTTATCCATCTCAAACTCAAAGAAGAGAGAAAGTCTTGTAAAAACTATGTTTATCTCTGGGGTCGCAGGTTCTCTCTAGCCTTACCTACGGGGACGCTGACCATGTTCACAAAATCTGCGTCCATGGACGCTCTGTATGTTAAGGGACAGGTGCGTCCCTCTGTAAAAGGCAAAATTCGCGAGTTTTATCTTGAAAAAGTTACTTGTGGTTACTTCTAGAACATTCTAGAGGTCGGTTTGATGAAATGGATGCGCCTCCAGTTGGTTCATGTATCTCTATTAAGGGGGAACTTATCCCATCAATAAGGGAGTTATCCCACCCAAAGAGGGGGATTATCCCATTGATGGTGGACCTGAATAACCTCTTTACAGCACTATAAATAAAGACATTGAGCCAGAGGGAGGAGAGGTTGGAGCTATACATTTTCTTTGGGTAAATGCTGCAGGATTTAGGTCTTCCATTAGAGCCTTTGTGAGGAGAGATTGTCTTCACTTGATTCTACTTGGGAGAGGGTGAGCTTTGTCAAAGTAGAGGAAAACCCTTGATGGACCCTGGGAGGAACTTGCACAACACCAAGGCCAGGTTGTAAGAGTTTCTTTGTTTCGTTATTAATACAAACTGGTTTATTTTTCTCAATAGCTTGTGTTAATGAGTTATTTCATGTGTTCCTTGGTCTGCATGTTGAATATATGTTTTATTATATGAAATGCAAGTGCTTGGTAATTGTTTGATTGTTTGTGGTTGCAGGAATTGACTTGAAGGAGGAGCTCATCCGGATCGTCAAGAACGGACTTCAACAACAGCATTTTGGAATAAGGTAAGCCTAAACACTTGTAGTTTTCATGTTGTAAAAGGTGTATTTAGAGAAAGATCACTCCATTTTGTCTTGTTTGTCATTAGAACGTCTTAGACTTCTAGGAAGGTCAGTCGTGCCCGCACCCTTGACAAATTCCGTGTGACAAATTGGCGACTCCGCTAGGGAATCCATTAATGAGAGAGTCTTTTCCTTTATATGAACTTTGCTTTGAGAAAATCATTTTTATTTTCTGGTTTTTGACTGTGAGAATTAGTATTTGGGTGGCTTAGCTTTAGATTTAGTTAGATTTGGTTTTTCTTAACTTTTCCAGAAGGACGCACCCTCTGAGTACTGCACAGTGCGTCTTTGGACGCGCTGTTGCCGATTGCACAGAGCGGGCCCGCGCCTGTTCTAACGGGTTGCCTGCGTCTTCCTGTAAAAATTTAGGAAAACTCCATTTTTTGCTTTAATTGCTTTTAGATTTTGTTTTTTCTTAGTGTTTTCTGCCCAGATCCTTTAGTACCCTGTCAAAAATTTTCACCTAAGCTTGTTCCTGCTCTTAGCTTTCATCAATTGGGTGTTTTGAGTCTCTTTTTGAGAAATTCTTGATTTATTTTCCTTTGATCATTACTTGGAGATTTCTCTCAGTTCTTTTCACAATTTTGCATCTTTTTGCTTGTGTTTTTGCAAAAAAATTTCCCCCTTATTGTGTATGAGTGTTAATCGCCTTTGAGTGTTTTTATTTTTTGATCTTTGGAACTCTCACCCAATTTTCTCAACTTGCACTTGATTGGTTCTTAGATTACATTAGAATCATCTTGTGTTTGAGAATTCTCTTGCTTAGATTACATTTGCATAATTAGAATTCTCCTTTTCGGAATATGAATGAAAAATGTGCATAGATTACATTTGCATACTTTTCATGTGAATTGTGCATAGATTACAATTGCATAGTTTACATTCTGAAAAATCAATCGTAGATTTAGATCAGCTTTCTTTGATTTGAATTTACACAAAAATAAAAATAAAAATTGGTTTGGAATTGATTTGCATTAATTTTTCTTGATGAAATTAGTGCATTAGAGAATTTGTTAAATTTTCTCTTAATGATCAATTTTTTGCATTGTTGGAAGTGAATGGAAACTCTCTCCTTACTCTAGTTAGGATTCATCGAATTGAAAGGATTGCATTATCATATTTGATTACATTCAGTTGAGTCGGGTCATAACACCATTGGTTTCATCTCCATTTACCCATTTGAGTAATAACAGCCTTAATAACACAGCGCTTAATTAAAATTCATCTAGTAATTTTTACATTTCTAGGGCTCTGAAACACCAACATAGCTTAGGCTAGGGTCTTGGAGTAGGTGAGTACTTAACTCTCCAAGACTACAAAACCAAACAGATAGTTTATCTTGAGTAGAATAAATCCAATTGTTTCAATTGCACTCTGGGAAAGCTCCTCTTAAAGGAGAAGCACGAGCTCGTGTCCGAACCAGTGAGGGGATCATTCCCCCCTCGTTGGGAACGACGCCAGACAGTACGTATTACAAACGGTAAACCTCGGATTAACCATTGTCGAGGAGCCAGGGGTCACTTATCGGTAAACCTTGGATTGTTGTCAAGGAGCCGGTAAGGGGATTGAGCTTGCTACTCTGCCCTTGCGTGCTGTCGGAGTTTAGACTGTTCCCCCAGGTGTGTTTGTTACTGTTGGTGACCTTAGTGACCATAATCTTTAGGGTTCTACCGAGGTGACGGTGGAGGGAAGGTCCCACTGTACCTGGAGCAGACGTCGGTTATACTCACTTGGATTTTCCGGGGGGTTCACTTCACTTCGAGACGGTTAAAGTGGAGGAACTTGTGCCGGTCTATTCATTAAGCAGGTTGCCGGGGTAACTGTTCCACCCACCACTTCTGTACTGAATTCGGCGATGTTGGGCTTCATCACCAACTAGTGTTTTCGGTCCGGAAGGCTACTGTTTGTGTATGGTTTGACTCCTAGATTTGATAGCGCGTGTTAATTTGTTTGTTTTTACTTTTAGAGACCATAGGTGTGAATTGTGAATTTTAGTTGTTAAGTGTGAATTGTGAATTGTTAATTTTAGTTTTAAATTGTTAATAAAAATCACTGAAGTTGAATATAATGGCAAATGTTCCGGAATTTATCAACCTAGGAACCCCTCCTAATGAGAATCCTAGTACTTTTCCTTACTTTGGAAATGTTGGTCCTCCTTATATGGCTACTTTGTCATTACCTGGATTTACAATAGGTTTACCGATATGGTTATTTTCAACTTCGTTGGCCCAAAATACTCCAATTGTTCCATCTCAACCGGATGCTTCACCTCAACAGAGTTCACCATCTCAACATCACCAACTTTCTATTGACCCTTTACCTTCTTCGCCTAATTTTTCTTCCTCCATTTCTTCCTCTTCGCCTGGTAAAAGCCTTGATGCTAGTAACCAGGAGGCTAAGAAGAAGAAGAAAGGGAAGAAGAAGAAGAAGAAGAAGAAGCAAGATAAGAAAGAAGTCAACCAACCAACCATGGCTGTAAGTGTTAGTTGTGTTGAGGAAAATTCCGACATGCATCGTAAACCCAAATACCCTTGCAGGCTTTGTAAGGGTGACCACTTCCTTGTCAATTGTCCTGGTATTCCAAAGGTCTTGGAAGTATGGTCAGAAAAATCTCATCAACTTTCCATTGATCCATCAACCAGTGATAGTCAGGTTCCTGGGAAAAAGGGTAAAGTTAGGTTTCCTTGTAAGTTATGCAAAGGGAGTCATCAAACTCACATTTTCCCTCACATGGATGAAGCCTCAACATTGTTGGAAAACCTTACTGTTCCACAGCAAGAATTTCCAACTGGTTACCGTAAACTTTCTCCCAACCTACCGTCAACTGACGGAGTGATTGATCTAAATTCAAGTACAGTCGATCACACTCTCCCATTGGAGAGTGAAACTCATGTCACTCAGGTTGATGATCCATTAGTTGATCAAGTGGTCGATTCAATTTCACATTCGGTCGATCACACTCTCCTTTTCGAGAGTAAATTTCATACCGCTGATGTTCTTCTTGTTACATCGGATTCTTCTATGCCGGGGGGCATTTCACCTATTTCTACAGAACCCCCTCCAAGTACTGAGGTCTTTTCCTTTGATTGGAATAGACTGACAGAACCTCGTCTTCCTTCCTCCATCCCTTTCCAAATCATTGTCAAGGCTGGTGGTAGGGACATACATCGTACTCAGGTAGATGAAGGTGCTTCTGTTAGTATTTTATCCTCAGCTGTTTGGAAAGCTTTGGGTTCCCCTCAGCTTGCGCCTATTACGCAGAATCTGAAAGCTTTTAACAGAACAATTAGTGAACCTTTAGGGATCCTTCCTAAGTTTTCTATTACCTTGGAAGGTAAAACTGTTTGTGTTGATCTTATGGTAGTTCGAGGTCCCTTGGATTTCAATTTACTCCTTGGGCGAGACTATGTTTATGCAATGAAAGCTGTCGTATCGACACTCTTTCGCGTGATGTCTTTCCCTCACAATGGCAGTATTGTGACTGTAGACCAGCTTTCGTTCCCTAGTCTTTTTTCAACTACCAATAATATGACACCCCTAAATGTTCCTGATTCTAAAGTGGTATCTACCCTGCCACGGGTTAATTATGTGGCAACCGGTCCCATGATTTCAGTTACCGATGTAAGTGAGCCTCTCACTGTTTGCTCATCTTCCTTTGATTTAGCTCCGGTAATTGACATGGAAAACTCTATGGGATTACTTGAACACGATGTTCTTATCCCTTTTGAGTCCCTTGACATGTGTTCCTTCCCAAGAAGTATTCTTCCTTCGGATGAAGACCTCTTGGAAGCCATGATCAAGGTGTGTCCATTGACATGTCTTTCCTCCAGTTGGAAGCCATGATCAATGTTACGAGGATAGTTTTTTCTTGTATTAACCTCGTTAAAAAATGAAACAGGTTGTCATGAGGACAGTTCTTTTACTGAGTCAACCTCATTAAAAAATGAATCAGCTAGTTTTTAGGTCAGGTAGATTGTAGAAAGTAAGTGTGTTTGAGGATAGTTCCTGTTACTGAGTCAACCTCGTTAAAAAATGAATCGGGTATGAGGATAGTTCCTGTTACTGAGTCAACCTCGTTAAAAAATGAATCAGGTACGAGGATAGTTTTTTCCTGTATCAACCTCGTTAAAAAATGAAATAGGCTAGTTTGAGGACAATTCCTATTACTGAGTCAACCTCGTTAAAAAATGAATCAGGTTTGAGGATAGTTCCTGTTACTGAGTCAACCTTGTTAAAAAAATGAATCAGGTATGAGGATAGTTCTTTTCTTGTGTCAACCTCTTTAAAAATGAAACAACTCCCTTTTCAAGTTAAATATTGAAAGTAAACCTTCATTTCATCCAGCCGGTTGAATGCAATGAAGCCTGGGGGGCATGTACCTCATTTCGCATCATTATGCTGGGGGCATGCGAACTTTTTGAGCATAGTTCCTTGTCTTGTGTCAAGCTCGTTAAAAAATGAAACAAGGGTAGGTTAAGTAGGTAGATTGTAGAGAGTAGTTATGAGCATAGTTCCTTGTCTTGTGTCAAGCTCATTAAAAAATGAATCAAGGTTTCTAGAGCACAGTTCCTTGTCTTGTGTCAAGCTCGTTAAAAAATGAATCAAGGTTTTTTAGAGTATAGTTTTTTGTTAGGTAGATTGTAGAAAGTAGTTATGAGCATAGTTCCTTGTCTTGTGTCAAGCTCACTAAAAAATGAAACAACTCCCACGAGTCTTTCCAAGATTTTGAAAGTAAAGCTTCATTCCATCCACCTCATTGAATGCAATGAAGCTTGGGGGGCATGTACCTTGATTTGCATCATTATGCCGGGGGCATGTGAACTTGCAACAAGCATAGTTTTTCGTTTCAAGCTTGCATAAACATGAAACTGAATCCGAGCATAGTTCTTTTCCTGTGTCAAGCTCGTTAAAAAATGAAACAAATCCTCCTCTAATTGAGTCGAGAGTTTGACTAGACCTCATAGATGTTAGGTTGTACGTTTAGGTTAGTTATTTCAGTTTTTGCATAATTTTCTTACAGTTTTAGGTCGAGTCTTTCAAATGATCTCGTTCATGAACCTTCATTTCATCCAACTGGTTGAATGAAATGAAGCTGGGGGGCATGCGCTCTAGCAATCATGCTTAGGGGGCATCAAGCACAGTTTTCTCTCTGTTTCGAGCTTGTGAAAAAATGAAACTACTCTGAAGCATAGTTTTTCTTTGTTTCAAGCTTTTGTAAAAATGAAACCTATCTCAAGTCAATTTCAGTTATTTTCAAGACTCGTTAAACTCATGAAAATACCGAGATTATTTTGCTATCTTTCATTCTCGTAAAACAAATGAAAAATGTCGAGTTCATTCCGTCTTTTCCTGCTCGTAAATTAAATTGAAAGTCGGCCATATGAGTACATTTTTATCCCTTTTTCGAACTCATTAAAACTTACGAAAAAGTGAAAACCATGAGTACATTTTTATCCCTTTTTCGAACTCGTTAAAACTTACGAAAAAGTGAAACCTCAGAGTCATCTTTTAAGCCCTTTTCTGACTCCTAAAATATGAAAAGATCGCCGAGCGTTTCTTTTACACTCGTTAAAACGGAATTAAAAGACGGTCCCCTTATAGCTCTTTTCTGACCGTAAAATCAGGAAAAGATTGCCGGGTTTTTGTCGTTTCAAACTCGATAAGGAAATAAAACGACGTGTCCTTGATCGCTTTTTACTTTTCAGGTCAACGACACTATTATGAAAGTACTCCTTGATCGCAAGATCAAGCGGTTCCCCCAGGTATTATTTTATACTTTTTCGGGCTTGAGGGACACAAATGTACGAAAAAGTTCAACGTGGAGTCTCCTTTAGTTTTTTCAGACTCTCTAAAATTGAAAAACGCCGAGTTTCTCCTATACTGGGCTCGTTAAACTTTTACAGTAGAGGACCTGTTCAATTACAAACAGGAACGAACCACTCCTTCCTAGGGTTCGAATTTAAACTAGGTTGGACTCGTCCGAAGGATGAGCTTATAATCAAGCATATGTTATCCTCCTCAAGCTTGTTAAAAATAAAGAGGTACTTGCCAGAAATGGTGGGGGAAAAGAGAGAAGAATGAACCTGTTTGTTACCTTTTGTCTCAAAAGAAACTTTATTACCACTCTTGAACACGACACTTTTTCATTCACCTGGGTTGGGAAATCTTTTACCTCACAGTTGACCAAATCACTTTGAAAGTCTTTAACCGGGTTTCGGGGATTAACTTTGAGTTATTCGTCACCAAGCCATCTGTTGTGTCGTTATGTGTTCAAGAGGTCTGCAAGCAAAACTTTCATCTGCAAAATACTTGTCATCCATTTGACCATCCCTGAGTCAGTCCTTACAGCAACATTTCTTCAACTTGAACAATGATTTCGTGTTGTGGGCTTGCCTGCAACGGGTCGCTTTCTATCGACATCGACACATTATCTAGAAAGATGACTTAGGAATCGACAGTACCTTGAAGTCTGCATGCATCAATGGTAGGTTTCTCGCCTTTGACGTCAGTTTACATCATTGACTTTCGATCAAAGGATTCCGTGAAGTGTTCGACATCAAAACATCTATTCACATTTCACGGGTTGTGCTTGGTACTTTGAGAACCATTGACATTACTGGTGGTTTCTCTCATGCTTGTTAACAGTTTACATCATTGACTGGTAATCAAGTGGTTTCTACCATGTTCGACATCGAATCATTTAATCACATGGCTAGAATCGTACCAATTCGGGAAGTAGAAGTGAAGACCCTGGATCTAGTTTCTACCATCCAGGCTGCGAGGAGTTTTGTATTCATTATCTATGTAGACTAATCATAAACAGATGGCTGCGTCCATACTGTGTCTACAAAAGTCTATAAAAATGATGTACTGCAAGATCATTCCTGTATCAGAATAGTTAGTCCATTAGTTAAAGTTTTGAATCTGAGTATAGGAATGCCTACCTCAGTGATGATATAATCTTATCCATGTATTTTGTGTTGAAAATTGCAGGTTCCAACCAGGCCATCCACAAGACAATCCTTGAAATGATAAAGCGCTTCACCCTTCCTAGAATTACAAAACCCTACTCTATTCCAGGCTTCGCACTTTAGGGGGCAATCTGTTACACTAAAAAATGTCACCTTGACTACTTACAGTTAGTATGGCTCAAATCAACAGTCATGCTACCCTCTTAGGCAAGTCTCATGCCTCTGTTATCCATCTCAAACTCAAAGAAGAGAGAAAGTCTTGTAAAAACTATGTTTATCTCTGGGGTCGCAGGTTCTCTCTAGCCTTACCTGCGGGGACGCTGACCATGTTCACAAAATCTGCGTCCATGGACGCTCTGTATGTTAAGGGACAGGTGCGTCCCTCTGTAAAAGGCAAAATTCGCGAGTTTTATCTTGAAAAAGTTACTTGTGGTTACTTCTAGAACATTCTAGAGGTCGGTTTGATGAAATGGATGCGCCTCCAGTTGGTTCATGTATCTCTATTAAGGGGGAACTTATCCCATCAATAAGGGAGCTATCCCACCCAAAGAGGGGGATTATCCCATTGATGGTGGACCTTAATAACCTCTTTACAGCACTATAAATAAAGACATTGAGCCAGAGGGAGGAGAGGTTGGAGCTATACATTTTCTTTGGGTAAATGCTGCAGGATTTAGGTCTTCCATTAGAGCCTTTGTGAGGAGAGATTGTCTTCACTTGATTCTACTTGGGAGAGGGTGAGCTTTGTCAAAGTAGAGGAAAACCCTTGATGGACCCTGGGAGGAACTTGCACAACACCAAGGCCAGGTTGTAAGAGTTTCTTTGTTTCGTTATTAATACAAACTGGTTTATTTTTCTCAATAGCTTGTGTTAATGAGTTATTTCATGTGTTCCTTGGTCTGCATGTTGAATATATGTTTTATTATATGAAATGCAAGTGCTTGGTAATTGTTTGATTGTTTGTGGTTGCAGGAATTGACTTGAAGGAGGAGCTCATCCGGATCGTCAAGAACGGACTTCAACAACAGCATTTTGGAATAAGGTAAGCCTAAACACTTGTAGTTTTCATGTTGTAAAAGGTGTATTTAGAGAAAGATCACTCCATTTTGTCTTGTTTGTCATTAGAACGTCTTAGACTTCTAGGAAGGTCAGTCGTGCCCGCACCCTTGACAAATTCCGTGTGACACCTGGTCCATGCTTACTTCTGACTGTTCACTGTGTATTTGTGGCTTGCTGTTACGTTTCTGTGCCTCTTTTTAGCATGCGGTATTGATGGCTGTAATTTTCCACGGTTGTGGTATTCTTTTGTTGGTTTGAGCTGCTCCAGGTAACAACCTTCTGGTTTCTAATCGTCCTTCCTCGAATCCGGGCAGAATGCGGTGGCAACTTTCTTTGGCTCCTTCGTCACTCACAAGGTAAGTTCTCCTGGTTCCATGCTATCAGTATTTGCTCTTGTTCTCTCAGTCACCTAATGTTTAGGTTCCTTGTGAGCAGGGTGACCTAGTGGAGTTTCTATGGCCACAACTTGCCTCTATCAGGTAAATATCTGAAGTCGGTTTGCTTTTGCTAGGTCGTATGCCCTTGTTTATCTTCACTGTCGGACTCTGATATCTTTGTAATTGGTTGTTGCTGCAGGTATGGCTACTCGAAGAGTTTCGATGCCTGGTGGTTCAACTGCTCCAGCTAGACACGGGTAGTGTCATTCTCTGTCCTCTGGTTGCTTTCGTTCAGCACCTTAGGTTGGGGTTTGTTAAAGTCTGTACATTAATGAGTTTTTGGGCCGCCGTCTGTACACAGTTTCGGTTGTAGGTCTACATATTCGTTCCTTTTTCTGTCTGGTGTTTGTAAATGGGTGGAGGGTTCTAAGCCCGTGCTGTGTCTTGTCCCAGTTTTGTCAGAGCTTTCAGCATGGTTTGTATAATTGTAGAACAGGTTTTGTTTTGACCAATATATATATATACATATATTTGAATGTACAGGAATTCTATTTTCCTGTTTGTATTAATTTAAAGATGAAACTGTGGATGTTTGTTCGCTGGCATACCTGGCAATGCTTGAACTTTGTGACTTGTTTGGACTCGGATTGTTCTGCCTCCTTGACGTTCACTTGTGTGTATGGTCTCGGGGACTGTATGGTTGGTTTTCACCGCACGCTCTCTTTGAGTTTCTTTGCAACCTGTTTGATTTCATTCATTTACTGGAACCGTTGTAACTTCAGTCTCATATAGGACCATATGCCCATAAGTAATACTACAAACAAATTGTGTTGTACATAAAAAAAAAAAATCAATGCAATCTCATATAAATAATGTAAATGGCTTTTGGACGCTGGAGAGGAAATGTGTGCACAAAAATTACAAAACTTTGTTTTTTATTTCTCAGAAAGTTGAATGCCTCCCTGTGTTCTGTTCCTCTTTTAAACAATTGTCAGAAAACCATTATTTTTTCCAACCGTTGTTGGTTATGTATGACTAGTTACATATGTTTTGTTACAGAACTTTTATTGTCTTACATCATTATTACAAAAGTAAAACTAATTGTTTAAAACATTTATCTTAATTAGTTCTACTTCCTATTGTTCCTACCTATTGTTCGTTTATTTAACTTAGAAAACATAATCAAATAAAAGTAAAAGAAAACAACCACAGTATCCACTCAAAAAATTACTCCTCCGTCCCCTTCGGAGACCAAACAGCCTTCCTTTTATCTCGTCCTGTCAGCTAGATGATACTCTGTCAGGCTCCCGGGGTAAGAAAAAGTCATGGCTCCGTTCCATGAGCTCCTCCACAGAATAACCAACCTTCTGTATCTGTGCCGCGTCAAGCCACGAATTGTCCTCAGTTGGACGGTTCTTCCACTTGATGAGGTATCGTAGATACTCCTTCCTGCGAGTCTTCTTGGCTACCTAGGTATCTAGAATCTTCTCGATCTCATGGGGCTGAACCGAAGGCATGTGCCTCATCTAAGAACTGTCTCCAACTTGGGTGTCTCGTTCTGGCCGTACCACACCGTCTTCCTCTGAGTTGGTGGTATATGGGAACAGGTCTACCACATTGAAAATAGGTTATATGCCTATATCAGGTGGTAGCTGAATTTCATAAGCATTGGCTAAGAACTTACGCAAAATTTTACAGCGACCAATCTTTTTAAATTTTAGCTTATTATACATGCCCTTAGGAAACCGTTCTTTGCGTAAGTGTGCAAGGACCTCGTCACATATGTTAAATTTGACTTCTCGCTGCTTTAAATCTGCCTGTTGTTTATATTTCTGCACGTTGTCCTGCAACTTTAGCTTCACCCGTTCGTGTAGTTCACTCATCGCTTTAGAAAAATCTTCCTCGTCAGCACTCCTCTGCTCAAACTTTCCCAAATCTCGCAGTTCATGTATCCCCCAAGGATGCATGTCGTACATGATATGAAATGGACTGTGTCTGGTGCTACGATTTGGCGAATCGTTATAAGCAAATTCTGCCTGAGCAAGAGCACGATCCCATAACCGTGAATTGTCCCCAGAAAAACTCCATAACAAATTTCCCAAACTCCTGTTCACCACTTCCGTTTGCCCATCAGTCTGCAGATGATATGCAGAACTGAAGTTCAACTGTGTGTCCAACTTTTTCCATAGGGTGCGCCAAAAGTGTCCTGTGAATTTTACGTCCCTATCAGAAATAATAGATTTGGGCAGGCCATGTAATCTAACAATCTCTGTGAAAAATAGGTGAGCTACATGAGTGGCATCACTAGTTTTTCGACAAGGGATGAAATGTGCCATTTTTGAAAATCTTTCTACCACCACCATCACTGAGTCATATCCTCGCTGCATTCTAGGCAGTCCTAAGACAAAGTTAACGATGACTGAGTCCCATGGCCTACCTGGAACAGGTAGTGGTGTGTAAAGTCTAGTGTTTTGACTATGTCCCTTCACTAGTTGGCATACTTTACACCTGTTCACATATTGTTGTACATCCCTGCGCATTCTGGGCCAGTAATAGAAGTGTCCGAGCTGCTCCAAAGTTTTGTCTATGCCGAAATGATCGGCTAGACCCCTGCTATGTTTTTCCCTTATAATATTTTCTCTCATTGAATAGTCCAAGATACATAACTGTCCTCCTCTAAACAATAGTCCCTCCTGCAAGTTGTAGTCCAACCATGGACTTGTATTCCTCAGCACGAGATTCTGACAGGCTTCAAAGGCTTCCTTGAAGTCTGTGTCGATTTGGTACAAATATTTTAAGTGTTCGAATCCCAACACCTGTATTGTACTTTCCTGTAAGAACAAAGCTCTTCTGCTTAATGCGTCTACCACCTTGTTGGCTTGCCCACTTATGTGTTTTAGCACAAAGGTGGAACTCTGCAGATACTCTACCCATTTGGCATGCTTGTGGTTCAATTTATGTTGTTTCATTACATATTGTAGTGCTAAATTATCAAAAAATAACACAAACTCATTTCCCAACAGGTAGTGTCTCCAATGCCTTAAAGCTTGGATGACGGCATAAAATTCCTTGTCATATCAGGAATATTTCTGTCTGCTTTCATTCAATTTCTCACTAAAAAATGCAACAGGTTTATCTTCTTGACTGAGCACAACACCAATGGCTGTCCCACTTGCATCGCATGGAACTTGGAAAAGATCACTAAAATCCAGTAGCCTTAGAATTGGCCTCTCTGTAATCTTCCGCTTCAGGAGCTGAAAGCTATTCTCTGTTGCCTCGGTCCAACAAAAAGGATGACTGGCCTTTTTGATAGTGTCTAGCATAGGCACGTAGATTTCACTAAAATTTCTTATAAACTTGCGGCAAAAACTCGCCAGCCCGTGAAAGCTACGTACCTCAAATAAGCTCTTCTGTGACGGCCAATTGATGATCGTTGCGATCTTTTCTAGATCCATTTTCAATTCATTTTCTGCAATTACAAAGCCCAAGTAAACTAGTTCTTTCTACAGGAAAGTACATTTATTCAAGTTTATCAGCAGTTTGTTCTGCTATAATTTCTCTAGCACTCTTCAAACATGTTGAAGGTGCTCTTCCTTCGTTCTGCTGAAAATCAAGATTTCATCAAGATATACTATCACAAACTTACCGATGAACTCTTTCAACATTTCATTCATCAACCTCATAAAAGTATTAGGAGCATTACTCAAAGTGAACAGCATGACCAGCCACTTGTATAGCCCTTCATTGGTCTTGAAGGCTGTCTTCCACTCGTCTCCTTCTCTAATCCTGATCTGATGATAACTACTCTTCAGATCAATCTTCGTGAAATAAGTTGCCCCACTGAGACAATCCATCATATCGTCCATTCTTGGTAAGGGAAACCTGTATCGAATAGTGATTTTATTGATAGCTCGCAAGTCTATACACATTTACCATTCTCCTCCCTTCTTAGGCGTGAGTACTGTTGCCACCGCACAAGGGCTGAAGCTTTCTCTGATCAGCCCTTTTTCTAGCAACTCTTGCACCTGTTTCCGAATCTCTTCATTATCTTTCGGGGTCATTCGTTACGCTACTTTATTTGGTAGGCTTTCTCCAGGTATGAAATTGATATGATGGTTGATGCTCCACTTGGGAGGCAACTTGTCCAGTAAATCATCAACTACAATGTCCTTGAATTCCTCTAACATATTTTGAATCTCTGTAGGCAATTTAGACATTTCCATGTGCAGCAACAGAGTCTTAGTTCTCCTTACGATAACATAATTCACTTCATTCTTCTCAATCTTTTTAATAAATTGTTTTCCACCTACTAACAACGCTTTTGTTCCGCTTGCTTCTGCTATATCCTCTTCTCTGATGGGTAGAAGCGTATGCTTGACTACATCTTTAACAAACTTATAACAATTCGTCTTCCCATCATGTATGACCTTCTGATCATATTGCCATGGTCTCCCCAGCAGTATGTGGCACACGTCTATTGGCATGATATTGCAGACAACCTTGTCCTTGTATCTGCCAATGTGAAATTCAACCTCGCATTGTTCATCAACTAATAGCTGGTGGCATTTCTGCAGCCACAACACCTTGTAGGGTGTGGGGTGCTTAAGTCGCCTCAATCCCAGCTTCTCCACCATGTCAGTGGAAACCAAAATATTTGTAATCCTACTGTCTATGATCAATTTACAGCACTTTCCATGTGATTTGCAAACTGTCCGGAACAGTGCCTTTCGTTTGGTCTACTTGGCAGTTTCCTTGGCTGGTTTCAATAGTACTTTATTTAGAACCAAATCCTCTCCTGTTTCTGCCACATTTTCTACCTCCTAGAGCAGTGCCTCTGCTTCATCAGGCTGTGCAACAAATGTTCCTCTCTGGCCAGCTTGCTCTGCTTCCAGGCATTCGAAGGATTTTTGCCCCAACTTATGGCACCTCTAGCACTGGAAATTAGCTCCCCTTCCTTGGTCATTCCTTCTTCCTCACTGATATGGCCAACCTCCTCTCGTGCTATCTCTCTTCTCTGTTGTTCCTGAAGCCCTGGAGCTGCTGCCTTCTTCGTTGTTACTGGAAGTTCTCCCTCTGCTGTAGGACTATCCTCATCCTCTGCCATTTCCCCGTCCTCTCCTATTATTCTATCTTCTATTCATCTTTTCTTCAACCTTTACAGCACTTTGAAAGGCTTCTTCTATGTTCTGCGGAGAAAGAATAATGATCTCATCCAGCATTTCCAGCCTCAAACTGTTCACGTATCTCGGTGTCTTCTCTGGAGTATCAGTAGTATAACCAGCCCTCAAGTTTACACGGTAAAATTATTCTATGTATTCATTTACTATCATACCTTTCTATCTTAAGTTTTGTACCCATCGGTAAATCTCAACCTGATAATCTTTCGGCAGAAAACTGCCTTTCAGCTTTGCCACCATCCTTGGCCACTTCCTTATCGATAGCTTATTCATTCTCCTTCTATCTGCTTGGACATTATCCCACCATAAAGCGGTGTGTCCCTTCAGTTTGGTTGCAGCAGATCTGACTCTTTTGTCCTCACCGATCTCTTCATTCTCAAAATACTTATCCAACTCACTTATCCAGTCCAGCAGAACTTCTGTGGATAGACTGCCATCATAGTTAGGAATTTCCGGTTTGGGCTTGCTGCTGGCTAGCAGTACTGACCTCAACAATTTTATCTCTGGGGCTTCTTCATCTGATCCGTCTGTAGTAGCTACTACCTCCTCCTCGCTGTCATCCCCAAGTTCTGGGTCTCTTCTCCTTCCTGCCTCCACTACCTCTAAGCGAGCAGTAAGGGTCCTTATTTCTTCCCTCAAACCCTCATCTATTGCTTTACGCACACCTCTTCCATGTCCTCGTCTTTGAACCTCCATATCCCAATTCTTTCAACTTCTTGCTCTGATACCACTTGATGAGTCCAGCCCATGTAACACACCTCCCACAGTTATTAATGCGGGAATAAAGTGACAATTAATAATGAATAGCAAATTTCGGTATAAGCTTGATTCGCCGGCGGTTGATTTTAATGATAGGGATTTGGTCCTCGGTACCCACACAAGTGATTGGTACTTCTGGCTCCAGTTGTTTGACATATGTCCTCCCTTGGCATTCTCGAGCCTGCCTTGGTATGGGTGATCAAACCCTCACTTGAGTCATTCGCTTGCCCATTCCTTCAGTTCTGTGAGCTCTGCGTTCTCGGTGGTTTTTGGTGGTTTCGGTATGGGGTTTTTCTGTTACGCCCTCTGGTTCAGCGTTTCAACCTGAAGGTCTCTCCTCTTCATCCGGCAATGGCCATATCAACACGGTAGGTTCCATCTTTGCCTGGTTCGTGCTTACTTCTGACTGTTCACTATGTACTTTTGGCTTGTTGTTACATTTCTACGCCTCTTTTTAGCATGCGGTATTGATGCCTGTAATTTTCCACGGTCGTGGCATTCTTTTGTTGGTTTGAGCTACTCCAGGTAACAACCTTCTAGCTTCTAATCGTCCTTCCTCGAATCCGAGCAGAATGTGATGGCAACTTTCTTCGGCTCCTTCATCACTCACAGGGTAAGTTCCTCTAGTTCCATGCTATCAGTATTTGCTCCTATTCTCTCAGTCAACTAATGTTTCGGCTCATTGTGAGCAGGGTGACCTGGTGGAATTGCTATGGCCGCGTCTTGCCTCTGTCAGGTAAATATCTAAAGTCGGTTTGATTTTGCTAGGTCGTATGCCCTTGTTTCTCTTCACTATCGGACTCTGATATCTTTGTAACTAGTTGTTGCCACAGGTATGGCTACTCGAAGGGTTTCGATGCCTGGCAGTTCGGTTGCTCTGGCTAGACACGGGTAGTGTCGTTCTCTGTTCTTTGGTTGCTTTCGTTCAACACCTTAGGTTGGGGTTTGTTAAAGTCTGTATATTAATGATTTGTTGGGCCGCCGTCTGTACACAGTTTCGGCTGTAGGTCTACACCTTCGTTCCTTTTTCTGTCTGGTGTCTGTAAATGGGTCGACGGTTCTAAACCTGTGCTATGTCTTGTTCTAGTTTTATCATAGCTTTTGGCATGGTCTGTATAATCGTAGAACGGGTTTTGTTTCGAACAATATATATATATATATATATATATATATATATATATATATATATATATATATATTATTCGAAACCAAACCCGTTCTACGATTATACAGACCATGTTATATTTGAATGTACAGGAATTCTATTTTCTTGTTTGTATTAATTTAAAGATGAAACTCTGGATGTTTGTTCGCTGGCATACCTGGCAATGCTTGAACTTTGTGACTTGTTTGGACTCGGCTTGTTCCGCGTCCTTGACGTTCACTTGTGTGTGTGGTCTCGAGGACTGTATGGTTGGTTTTCACCGCATGCTCTCTTTGAGTTTCTTTGCAACCTGTTTGATTTCATTCATTTACTAGAACCGTTGTAACTTCAGTCTCATATAGGACCATATTCCTGTAATTAATACTACAAACAATTTGTGTTGTACATAAAAAAAAAAAAAAATCAATGCTATCTCATATAAATAATGCAAATGGCTTCTGGACGCTGGAGAGGAAATGTGTGCACATAAATTACAATAGTTTGTTTTTCATTTCTCAAAAAGTCGAACCCCTCCCTGTGTTCTGTTCCTCTTTTAATCAATTGTCAGAAAACTGTTAGTTTTTCCAACCGTTGTTGGTTATGTCTAATTAGTTACATCCATTTTGTTACGGAACTTTTATTGTCTTACAACATTATTACAAAAGTAAAACTAACTGTTTAAAACATGTATCTTAATTAATTCTACTTCCTGTTGTTCCTACCTACTGTTTGTTTATTTAACTTAGACAACATAATCAAATAAAAGTAAAAGAAAACAACCACAATATCCACTCATCAAATTACTCCTCTGTCCCCTTCAGAGACCAAACAACCTTCCTTTTATCTTGTCCTATCAGCTCGATTCTCCTACATCAGGCTCCCAGGGTAAGAAAAAGTCATGGCTCCGTTCCATGAGCTCCTCCACAGAATAACCAGCCTTTTATATCTGTGCCGTGTCGAGCCACGAACTATCCTCAATTGGATGGTTCCTTCACTTGACGAGTTATCGTAGATACTCCTTCCTGCGAATCTTCTTGGCTACCTGGGTATCGAGAATCTTCTCGATCTCATGGGGCTGAACCGAAGGCACGTGCCTCATCCAAGAATTGTCTCCAACTTGGGTGTCCCGTTCTGGCCATACCACATTGTCTTCCTTTGAGTTGGTGATATATGGGAACAGGTCTACCACATTGAAAATAGGTGATATTCCTATATCGGTGGCAGCTGAATTTCATAAGCATTGGATGAGAACTTACGCAAAATTTTACAGGGACCAATCTTTTTAAATTTTAGCTTATTATATGCGCCCTTAGGAAACCATTCTTTGCGTAAGTGTGCAAGGACCTTGTCACCTATGTTAAATTGGACTTCCCGCCACTTTAAATCTGCCTATTGTTTGTATTTCTGCACACTGTCCTGCAACATTAGCTTCACCCATTCGTGCATTTCACTCATTGCTTCAACAAAATCTTCCCCGTCAGCACTCCTCCGCTCCAACTTTCCCAAATCCCGCAGTTCATGTATCCCCCGAGGATGCATGCCGTACAGGATTTGAAATGGACTGTGTCTGGCACTATGATTTAGTTCTGCCTGAGTGAGAGCACGATCCCATAACTGTGAATTTTCCCTAGTCAAACTCCGTAACAAATTTCCCAAACTCTTGTTCACCACTTCCATTTGTCCATCAGTCTGCGGATGATATGCAGAACTGAAGTTCAACTGTGTCCAACTTTTTCCATAGGGTGCGCCAAAAGTGTCCGGTGAATTTTCAATCCTTGTCAGAAATAATAGATCTGGGTAGGCCATGTAATCTAACAATCTCTGTGAAAAACATGTGAGTTGCATGAGTGGCATCACTAGTTTTTCGACAAGGGATGAAATGCGCCATTTTTGAAAATCTGTCTACCACCACCATCACTGAGTCATATCCTCGGTGTGTTCTAGGTAGTCCTAAGACAAAGTCAATGCTGACTGAGTCCCATGGCCTACTTGGAACATGCAGTGGTGTGTAAAGTCCAGTGTTTTGACTATGTCCCTTTCTAGTTGGCATACTTTACACCTGTTCACATACTGCTGTACATCCCTATGCATTCTGGGCCAGTAATAGAAGTGTCCGAGTTGCTCCAAAGTTTTTTCTATGCCGAAATGACCGGCTAGACCCCCGCTATATTTTTCTCGTATAATATTTTCTCTCATCGAACAGTCTGGGATACATAACTATCCTCCTCTAAACAATATTCCCTCCTGCAAGTTGTAGTCCAACCATGGACTTGTATTCCTTAGCACGGGATTCTAACAGGATTCAAAGGCTTCCTTGATGTCTGTGTCAGTCTGGTACAAATGTTTTAAGTGTTCGAATCCCAGCACCTGTATTGTACTTTCTTGTAGGAGAAAATCTCTTCTGCTCAATGCATCTGCCACCTTGTTGGCTTTCCCACTGACGTGTTTTAGCACAAATGTAAAACTCTGCAGATACTCTACCCATTTGGCATGCTTGTGGTTCAATTTATGCTGTTGCATTACATATTGCATCACTGAATTATCAAAAAATAACACAAACTCATTTCCCAGTAGGTAGTGTCTCCAATGGTTTAAAGCTTGGACGACGACATAAAATTCCTTGTCATATGAAGAATATTTCTGTCTGCTTTCATTCATTTTCTCACTAAAAAATGCAACAGGTTTATCTTCCTAACTAGGCACAATGCCAATGGCTGTCCCACTTGCATCGCATCGAACCTAGAAAAGCTTCATAAAATCTGGTAGCCTTAGATTTGGCCTCTCTGTAATCTTCCGCTTCAGGAGCTGAAAGTTGTTCTCTGCTGCCTCGGTCCAACAAAAAGGCTAACTGGCCTTTTTGATGGTGTCTAGCATAGGAACGCAGATTTCACTAAAATTTCTTATAAACTTGCGTAAAAACTCGCCAGGCCGTGAAAGCTTCGTACCTCAAATAAGCTCTTCGGTGACGGCCGATTGACGATCACTACGATCTTTTCTGGATCCATTTTCAATTCATTTTCTACAATTATAAAGCCCAAGTAAACTTGTTCTTTTTGCAGGAAAGTACATTTCTTCAAATTTATCAACAGTTTGTTCTGCTGTAATTTCTCTAGCACTCTTCAAACATGTTGAAGGTGCTCTTCCTTCGTTCTGCTGAAAATCAGGATGTCGTCAAGATATACTATCACAAACTTACCGATGAACTCTTTCAACATTTCATTCATCATCCTCACAAAAGTACTACGAGCGTTACGCAAACCAAACGGCATGACCAACCACTCGTATATCCCTTCATTGGTCCTGAAGGTTGTCTTCCACTCGTCTCCTTCTCTAATCCTGATCTGATGATAACCACTCTTCAGATCAATCTTCGTGAAATAAGCTGCCCCACTAAGACAATCCATTATATCGTCCATTCTTGGTAAGGGAAACCTATATCGAATAATGATTTTATTGATAGCTCAGGAGTCTGTACACATCCACCATTCTCCTCCGTTCTTAGGCACAAGTATTTTGGCACCGCACAAGGGCTCAAGCTTTCTCTGATCAGCCCTTTGTCTAGCAACTCTTGCACTTGTTTCGAAATCTCTTCATTATCTTTCGGGCTCATTCGATACACTGCTTTATTTGGTAGGCTTGCTCTATGTATGAAATCGATATGATGGCTGATGCTCCTCTTGGGAGGCAACTTGTCCGGTAAATCATCAACTACAATGTCCTTGAATTCCTCTAACATCTTTTGAGTCTCTGTAGGCAAATGACACATTTCCATGTGCAGCAACACAGTCTTAGTTCTCCTTATGACAGCATAATTCACTTCGTTCTCCTCAATCTATTTAATAAACTGTTTTCCACCTACTAACAACGCTTTTGTCCCGCTTGCTTCTGTTGTATCCTCTTCTTTGATGGGTACAAGCGTATGCTTGACTCCATCTTTAACAAACTTATAGCAATTCATCTTCCCATCATGTACCACCTTCCGATCATACTGCCATGGTCTCCCCAGCAGTATGTGACACACGTCCATTGGCATGATATCACAGACAACCTTGTCCTTGTATCTGCCAATGTGAAATTCAAGCTCGCATTGTTCATCAACTAATAACTGGTGGCCTTTCTGCAGCCATGACACCTTGTAGGGTGTGGGGTGCTTAAGTCGCCTCAATCCCAGCTTCGTTCTCAAAATACTTATCCAACTCACTTATCCAGTCCATCAGAACTTCTACGGACAGACTGCCATCATAGTTAGGAATTTCTAGTTCGGGCTTGCTGCTGGCTAGCAGTACTGACCTCAACAATTTTATCTCTGGGGCTTCTTCATCTGATCCGTCTGTAGTAGCTACTACCTCCTCCTCGCTGTCATCCCCAAGTTCTAGGTCTCTTCTCCTTCCTGCCTCCATTACCTCTAAGCAAGCAGTAAGGGTCCTTATTTCTTCCCTCAAACCCTCTTCCGGTTCTCTGTGCACACCTCTTCCACGTCCTCGTCTTTGAACCTCCATATCCCATTTCTTTCAACTTCCTATTATGATACCACTTGATGATTCCAACCCACGTAACACAACTCCCACATTTATTAATGCGGGAATAAAGTGACAATTTATAATGAATAACAGATTTTGGTGTAAGGTCGATTCACTGGCGGTTGATTTTAATGATAGGGATTTGGTCCTCGGTACCCGCACAGGTGATTGGTACTTCTTGCTCCGGTTGTTTGACAAATTTCCTCCCTTGGGATTCTCGAGCCTACCTTGGTATGGGCGATCAAACCCTCACTTGAGTCATTCACTTGCCCATTCCTTCAGTTCTGTGAGATCTGCATTCTCGGTGGTTTTTGTTGGTTTCGGTATGGGTTTCGCCGTTACGTCCTCTCGTTCAAGGTTTCAACCTAAAGGTCTCTCCTCTCCGTCCGGCAATGGCCATATCAAGACGGTAGGTTCCATCTTTGCCTAGTCCGTGCTTACTTCTGACTACTCACTGTGTATTTGTGGCTTGTTGTTACGTTTATGTGCCTCTTTTTAGCATTCCGTATTGATGATGGTAATTTTCCACGGTCGTGGTATTCTTTTGTTGGTTTGAGCTACTCTAGGTAACAACCTTCTGGCTTCTAATCATCCTTCCTTGAATCCGAGCAGAATGCAGTGGAAACTTTCTTCGGCTCCTTCGTCACTCACAAGGTAAGTTTCCCTTGTTCCATGTTATCAATATTTGCTCCTGTTCTCTCAGTCAACTAATGTTTCAGTTCCTTGTGAGCAGGGTGACCTGGTGGAATTGCTATGGCCGTAGCTTTCCTCTGTCAGGTAAATATCTAAAGTCGGTTTGCTTTTGCTAGGTCGTATGCCCTTGTTTCTCTTCGGTGTCGGACTCTGATATCTTTGTAACTGGTTGTTGCTGCCTGTATGGCTACTCTAAGGGTTTCGATGCCTGGCAGTTCAATTGCTCCTACTAGACACTGGTAATGTCATTCTCTATCCTCTGGCTGCTTTCGTTCAACACCTTAGGTTGGGGTTTGTTAAAGTCTGTATATTAATGATTTGTTGGGCCGCCATCTGTACACAGGTTCGGCTGTAGGTCTACGTAATCATTCCTTTTTCTGTCTAGTGTCTATAAATGGGTCAACGGTTCTAAGCCCGTGCTGTGTCTCATCCCAGTTTTGTCATAGCTTTCGGCATGGTCTGTATAATCGTAGAACAGGTTTTGTTTCGAACATATATATATATATATATTTGAATGTACAGGAATTCTATTTCCCTATCTTTATTAATTTAAAGATGAAACTATAGATGTTTGTTCGCTGGCATACCTGGAAATGCTTGAACTTTGTTCCGCCTCCTTGACGTTCACTTGTGTGTGTGGTCTCGGGGACTGTATGGTTGGTTTTCACCGCACACTCTCTTTGAGTTTCTTTGCAACCTCTTTGATTTCATTCCTTTACTGGAACTGTTGTAACTTAGGTCTCACATAGGACCATATGCCTATAAGTAATACTACAAACAATTTGTATTGTACATAAAAAAAAAATCAATGCAATCTCATATAAATAATGTAAACGGCTTTTGGATGCTAGAGACGAAATGTGTGCATAGAAATTACAATACTTTTTTTTTCATTTCTCAGAAAGTCGAACCCCTCCCTGTGTTCTGTTCCGCTTTTAAACAATTGCCCAAAAACTCTTAGTTTTTCCAACTGCTATTGGTTATGTCTGATTAGTTACATCCGTTTTATTACAGAACTTTTATTGTCTTACAACATTATTACAAAAGTAAAACTAGTTGTTTAAAACATTTATCCTAATTAATTCTAATTCCTGTTGTTCCTACCTACTATTCATTTATTTAACTTAGACAACATAATCAAATAAAAGTAAAAGAAAACAACCACATTATCCACTCAACAAATTACTCCTCCGTCCCCTTCAGAGACCAAACAACCTTCCTTTTATCTCGTCCTGTTAGCTAGATGCTCTTGCATCAGGCTCCCGGGGTAAGAAAAAGTCATGGCTCCGTTCCATGAGCTCCTCCACAGAATAACCAACCTTCTGTATCTGTGCCGCGTCGAGCCACGAACTGTCCTCAATTGGACGGTTCTTCCACTTGACGAGGTATCATAGATACTCCTTCCTGCAAGTCTTCTTGGCTACCTGGGTATCGAGAATCTTCTCGATCTCATGGGGTTGAACCGAAGGCATGTGCCTCATCCAAGAACTGTCTCCAACTTGGGTGTCCCGTTCTGGCCATACCACACTGTCTTCCTTTGAGTTGGTGGTATATGGGAACAGGTCTACCACATTGAAAATAGGTTATATGCCTATATCAGGTGGCAGCTAAATTTCAAAAGTGTTGGCTGAGAACTTACGTAAAATTTTACCGGGACCAATCTTTTTAAATTTTAGCTTATTATACACACCCTTAGGAAACCGTTCTTTGCGTAAGTGTGCAAGGACCTCATCGCCTATGTTAAATTGGACTTCCCACCACTTTAAATATGCCTATTTTTTTTTATTTCTGCACGTTGTCCTGCAAATTTAGCTTCACTCGTTCATGTAGTTCACTCATCGCTTTAGCAAAATCTTCCCCGTCAGCACTCCTCCACTCCAACTTTCCCAAATCCCGCAGTTCATGTATCCCCCGAGGATGCATGCCGTACAGGATTTGAAATGGACTATGTCCGGTGCTATGATTTGGCGAATCGTTATAAGTGAATTCTGCTTGAGCGAGAGCACGATCCCATAACCGTGAATTTTCCCCGATCAAACTCCGTAACAAATTTCCCAAACTCCTGTTCACCACTTCCATTTGTCCATCAGTCTATGGATGATATGCAAAACTGAAGTTCAACTGTGTGTCCAACTTTTTCCACATGGTGCGCCAAAAGTGTCCCGTGAATTTTACGTCCCTATCAAAAATAATAGATCTGGCTAGGTCGTGTAATCTAACAATCTCTGTGAAAAATAGGTGAGCTACATGAGTGGCATCACTAGTTTTTCAACAAGGGATAAAATTCGCCATTTTTGAAAATCTGTCTACCACCACCATCACTGAGTCATATCCTCGCTGTGTTCTAGGCAGTCCTAAGACAAAGTCAATGTTGACTGAGTCCCACGGCCTACTTGGAACAAGCAGTGGTGTGTAAAGTCCAGTGTTTTGACTATGGCCCTTCACTAGTTGGCATACTTTACACATGTCCACATACCGCTGTACATCCCCGCGCATTCTGGGCCAGTAATAGAAGTGTCCGAGCTGCTCCAAAGTTTTGTCTACGCTGAAATGACCGGCTATACCCCCGCTATGTTTTTCCCGTATAATATTTTCTCTCATCGAACAGTCCAGGATACATAACTGTCCTCCTCTAAACAATAGTCCCTCCTGCAAGTTGTAGTCCAACCATGGACGTGTATTCCTCAGCACGGGATTCTAACAAGCTTCAAAGGCTTCCTTGAAGTCTGTGTCAGTCTGGTACAAATATTTTAAGTGTTCGAATCCCAACACTTGTATTGTAATTTCTTGTAAGAGAAAAGCTCTTCTGCTCAATGCGTCTACCACATTGTTGGCTTGCCCACTGATGTGTTTTAGCACGAAGGTGAAACTCTATAGATAATCTACCCATTTGGCATGCTTGTGGTTCAATTTATGTTGTTGCATTACATATTGCAGCACTGAATTATTAGAAAATAAAACAAACTCATTTCCTAGCAGGTAGTGTCTCCAATGCTTTAAAGCTTGGACGACAGCATAAAATTCCTTGTCATATGAGGAATATTTTTGTCTGCTTTCATTCAATTTCTCACTAAAAAATGCAACAGGTTTATCTTCTTGACTGAGCACAGCGCTAATGGTTGTCCCACTTGCATCACATCAAACCTGGAAAAGCTTACTAAAATCCGGTAGCCTTAGAATTGGCCTCTCTATAATCTTTCGCTTTAGGAGCTGAAAGCTGTTCTTTGCTGCCTCGGTCCAACAAAAATGTTGACTAGCCTTTTTGATGGTGTCTAGCATAGGCGCGTAGATTTCACTAAAATTTCTTATAAACTTGCGGTAAAAACTCGCCAGCCCATGAAAGCTACGTACCTCAAATAAGCTCTTCGGTGACGGCCAATTGACGATCACTGCGATATTTTCTGGATCCATCTTCAATTCATTTTCTACAATTACAAAGCCCAAGTAAACTAGTTCTTTCTGCAGGAAAGTACATTTCTTCAAGTTTATCAGCAGTTTGTTCTGCTATAATTTCTCTAGCACTCTTCGAACATGTTGAAGGTGCTCTTCTTTCGTTCTGCTGAAAATCAAGATGTCGTCAAGATATACTATCACAAACGTACCGATGAACTCTTTCAACATTTCATTCATCAACCTCATAATAGTACTAGGAGAGTTACTCAAACCGAATGGCATGACCAGCCACTCGTATAGCCCTTCATTTGTCTTGAAGGCTATCTTCCACTTGTCTCCTTCTCTGATCCTGATCTGATGATAACCACTCTTTAGATCAATCTTCGTGAAATAAGCTACCCCAATGAGACAATCCATCATATCGTCCATTCTTGGTAAGTGAAACCTGTATCGAATAGTGATTTTATTGATAGCTCACGAGTCTGTACACATCCGCCATTCTCCTCCCTTCTTAGGCATGAGTACTGTTGGCACCGCACAAGGGCTCAAGATTTCTCTGATCAACCCTTTGTTTAGCAACTCTTGCACCTGTTTCTGAATCTCTTCATTATCTTTTGGGCTCATTTGATATGCTGCTTTATTTGGTAGGCTTGCTCCGGGTATGAAATCGATATGATGGCTGATGATCCTCTTGGGAGTCAACTTGTCCAGTAAATCATCAACTACAATGTCCTTGAATTCCTCTAACATCTTTTGAATCTCTGTAGGCAATTCAGACATTTCCGTGTGCAGCAACATTGTCTTAGTTCTCCTTACGACAGTATAATTCACTTCGTTCTCCTCAATCTGTTTAATAAATTGTTTTCCACCTACTAACAACACTTTTGTTTCGCTTACTTCTATTATATCCTCTTCTCTGATGAGTACAAGCATATGCTTGACCCCATCTTTAACAAACTTATAGCAATTCTTCTTCCGATCGTGTACCACCTTCCAATCATACTGCCATGGTCTCCCCAGCAGTATGTGGCACACGTCCATTGGCATGATATCGCAGACAACCTTGTCCTTGTATCTACCAATGTGAAATTCAACCTCGCATTGTTCATCAACTAATAGCTGGTGGCCTTTCTACAGCCACGACACCTTGTAGGGTGTGGGGTGCTTAAGTCGCCTCAATCCCAGCTTCTCCACCATCTCGGTGGCAACCAAATTATCTGTACTCCCGCTGTCTATGATCAATTTATAGCACTTTCCATGTGATTTGCAAACTGTCTGGAATAGTGCCTTCCGTTGGGTCTGCTCGGCAGTTTCCTTGGTTGGTTTCAACAATAATTTATTTAGAACCAAAGCCTCTCCTATTTATGCCACATTTTCTACCTCCTGGGGCAGTGCCTCAGCTTCCTCAGGCTGTGCAACAAATGTTCCTCTCTGGCCAGCTTGCTCTGCTTTTGGGCATTCGAAGGATCTGTGCCCCCACTTATGGCACCTGTAGCACTAGAAATTAGCTCCCCTTCCTTGACCATTCCCTCTTCCTCGCTGATATGGCTGACCTCCTCTCGTGCTATCTCCCTTCTCTATTATTCCTGAAGCCCTGGAGTTGCTGCCTTCTTCGTTGTTACTAACAGTTCTCCCTCTGCCGTAGCACTGTCCAAGTCCTCTGCCATTTCCCCGTCCTCTCCTATTATTCTATCTTCTATTAATCTTTTCTTCAGCCTTTATAGTACTATGAAAGGCTTCTTCTATGTTTCGCGGAGAAAGAATACTGATCTCATCGAGTATTTCCAGCCTCAAACCATTCACGTATCTCGCTATCTTTTCTGGAGTATCGTCAGTATAACTAGCCCTCAAGTTTACACGGTAAAATTCTTTCGTGTATTCTTTTATTGTCATACCTTTCTGTCTTAAGTTTTGTACCCATCGGTAAAGCTCAACCTGATAATCTTTAGGCAGAAATCTACCTTTCATCTTTGCCACCATCCTTGGCCACTTCCTTATCGGTAGCTTATTCATTCTCCTTCTATCTACTTGGACACTATCCCACCATAAAGCGGTGTGTCCCTTCAATTTGGTTGCAACGAATCTGACTCTTTTGTCCTCACTGATCTCTTCGTTCTCAAAATACTTATCCAACTCACTTATCCAGTCCAACATAACTTCTGTGGACAGACTACCATCATAGTTAGGAATTTCTGGTTTGGGCTTGCTGCTGGCTAGTAGTACTGACCTCAACAATTTTATTTCTGGGGCTTCTTCATCTGATCCATGTGTAGTAGCTACTTCCTCCTCCTTCTCGGTCTCTTCTCTTTCCTGCCTCCACTGCCTCTAAGCAAGCGGTAAGGGTCCTTATTTCTTCCCTCAAACCCTCATTTGCTGCTCTGTGCACACCTCTTCCACGTCCTCGTCTTTGAACCTCCATATTACATTTCTTTCAACTTCCTGCTCTGATACCACTTGATGAGTCCAGCCCACGTAACACACCTCCCGCAGTTATTAATGTGGGAATAAAGCAACAATTAATAATGAACAGCAGATTTTGGTGTAAGGTTGATTCGCTGGCGGTTGATTTTAATGATAGGGATTTGGTCCTTGGTACCCACATAGGTGATTGGTACTTCTAGCTCTGGTTGTTTGACAAATGTCCTCCCTTGTGATTCTCGAGCCTACCTTGGTATGGGCGATCAAACCCTCACTTGAGTCATTTGCTTGCCCATTCCTTCAGTTCTGTGAGCTCTGCATTCTCGATGGTTTCTGGTGGTTTCGGTATGGGGTTTCGCCGTTACGCCCTCTAGTTCAGGGTTTCAACCTGAAGGTCTCTCCTCTTCATCCGGCAATGGCCATATCAACACGGTAGGTTCCATCTTTGCCTGGTCCATGCTTACTTCTGACTGTTCACTGTGTATTTGTGGCTTGCTATTACGTTTCTCCGCCTCTTTTTAGCATGCGGTATTGATGCCTGTAATTTTCCACGGTCGTGGTATCCTTTTGTTGGTTTGAGCTGCTCCAGGTAACAACCTTTTGGCTTTGAATCGTCCTTCCTCGAATCTGGGCAGAATGCGGCGGCAACTTTCTTCGGCTCTTCATCACTCACAGGGTAAGTTCCCCTTGTTCCATGCTATCAGTATTTTCTCCTGTTCTCCCAGTCAACTAATGTTTTGGCTCCTTGTGAGCAGGGTGACCTGGTGGAATTGCTATGGCTGTGGCTTGTCTCTGTCAGGTAAATATATGAAGTCAGTTTTCTTTTGCTAGGTCGTATGCCCTTGTTTCTCTTCACTGTCGGACTCTGATATCTTTGTAACTAGTTGTTGCTGCAGGTATGGCTACTCGAAGGGTTTCGATGCCTAGCGGTTGGGTTGTTCCGGCTAGACACGGGTAATGTCGTTCTCTGTCCTCTGGTTTCTTTCGTTCAGCACCTTAGGTTGGGGTTTGTTGAAGTCTGTATATTAATGACTTGTTGTGCCGACGTCTGTACACAGTTTTGGCTGTAGGTCTACACAGTCATTCCTTTTTCTGTCTAGTGTCTGTAAATGGGTCAACGTTCTAAGCCCATACTGTGTCTCGTTCGAGTTTTGTCATAGCTTTCGACATGGTCTGTATAATCGTAGAACGAGTTTTGTTTCGAACAATATATATATATATATTTGAATGTACAGGAATTCTATTTTCCTGTCTGTATTAATTTAAAGATGAAATTGTGGATGTTTGTTCGCTGGCATACCTAGCAATGCTTGAACTTTGTGAATTGTTTGGACTCGCTTGTTCCGCCTCCTTGACGTTCACTTGTGTGTGTGGTCTCGGGGATTGTATGGTTGGTTTTCACTACACGCTCTCTTTGAGTTTCTTTGCAACCTATTTGATTTCATTCATTTACTGGAACCGTTGTAACTTCAGTCTCATATAGGACCATATGCCTGTAAATAATACTACAAACAATTTGTGCTATACATAAAAAAAAAAATCAATGCAATCTCATATAAATAATGTAAATGGCTTTTGGACACTGGAGAGGAAAAGTGTGCACAGAAATTGCAATACTTTGTTTTTCATTTCTCAGAAAGTCGAACCCCTCCCTGTGTTCTGTTCCTCTTTTAAACAATTGTCAGAAAACTGTTAGTTTTGCCAACCGTTGTTGATTATGTCTGATTAGTTACATCTATTTTGTTACAGAACTTTTATTGTCTTACAACATTATGACAAAAGTAAAACTAGGTGTTTAAAACATTTATCTTAATTAATTCTACTTCCTGCTATTCCTACCTACTGTTTGTTTATTTAACTTAGACAACATAATCAAATAAAAGTAAAAGAAAACAACCACAGTATCCAATCAGCAAATTACTCCTCCGTCCCCTTCAGAGACCAGACAACCTTCCATTTATCTCATCCTGTTAGCTAAATTTTTCCCAATTGCCTAATATTGTCATTACATAACTTTATCCATCTCCCCATACATATAATAATGCTTTTCCAAAATTGCCTGCCCATGTCCGTCTATGCTGGATAAATCGTGTGACACTCCATGAAGGAGAAATAAATAAACTTATAAATTTGTAACATCAACGAGTCATTTTAAAGATAATCAATGAATAAAAGAACATAATAAAATTGGTTAAATATATATTACAAAATAGTGTAAAATGGATTAAAAAAATGGGTAACTTCACCGAACTGACTTAAATTTTACCGAAATAAGAAAAAAAAATCAAGAACAACTTAAAAACTAATACGTAACTGTAGCATTTAAAATCTTTTAATTTTAAAAATAAAATTGAATTACATTGAAATATATATATATTACATGATTTGAAATTCCATCCCATATGCATATAATATTAGATACATATTCAACCATCATATATATACTTTATGAAAATTTGTTGGTTACCGAATTGACTAACATTTAGATTTATTAATATCAAATGATATAATTTTTTAGGAAAACGAGAAAACAAAACATGTTGAAATTACTTGTATTTATAATGTGAGGTTTGACATGATATGGATAACAGGAAGAACTAAACAATTAAGAGAAATATGATTTCGCATTTGTACTTATAATTTTATGGAGCAATTTTTTATTTTTTAAATATAATTTAAATTATATTATATAATTTCATTTGTAATTTTCAACTTTATTATATTTATAAAAAACCTAATTAAAAAAATTTATAATTTAAATGAATTTATTTTTTAATCAAAATGAAATTTAATAATATTCGTATCAAATTAAATGTATAATTAATATTTTTACCAAAAAATAATGATATTAACATTATTTAGTTTTTTGGAGACAATTTAATTGACACGTGTGTTGAAAATGAAGTGTTATATATCAAAACATTCAAGGTTCAGATCTCATTGGTATTCGACCATCAGAGGATTTGGACCATTTCACAACCAAGCAGTCTCTTTGGTGAAACCCTTATTGGAGATTTTTAGTCTCTAGAATGGCGAGATATTGCACGAAGTTGTTCGTCGAGATAGTCGCAACAGTTTTTCCATTAAATTCCTATGTGATCCCCTTTGATTACAAGTGCGGTCGAAGCACCAGAAGAGGCAAATTCAATAAGTTGACTTTTGGCCCTTCAGCTTCAAAAATCTTATACATGGATTTCCAGCTGGAGACCCCAGCATGAGGGGTGCATGTCGTGTCAAAAATATCCCAGCATTTTCTATGACCTTAATAGGAGGACCAACTAGCTATTGTTGAATGAGAATTTTCCTTCTAGGTTGAACTAGTCGAGACATTTCTCATGAATTATGTTTATGATGCATCCACGTGGCCTTTGACACACGTAAGCTTTAATAGATATTTCTATCACATAAATCACATCGTTGTCCTACCAAAACATGCAATCTCCTCTGTCTCTGAAGCCTATTACTTTTATCAGAACATCTTTAATATAAAATCGCATCTACCCTTCATTGCAACATTTCAAATGAAACCTTCACTTAGAACCACCAATCCCCGATTGCAATATGTCTTTCTGTACACGTCAACTTTACCAGATATTTTTGTCGAATAAATAAGATGGTTGTCCTAGAAATGCTTGCCATTTCATGTATCTCTGGACCCAATTTATTTCATCAAAACATGTTTAATAAAATATTGCATTCACCCTTCATTGCAACTTTTGTAATGAAACCTTAACTTGTGATAAGCCAATAGCCCTTGCCTCCTTTCAACTCTTTATGACCATCGTGCTAGCCCCAAAATTGGAGACCTCTATATTAAGCATTTCCATACTGAGGTGTAACGTTCATGGACGGCATATAAATTTGACAATTGTTGATCACGTTCTACATTTGGCCCTTGGTCCTATAGCTGTTCACGTGACTGTAGTCTAGCCCTCATATTAGAACCCTTCAATCGGAGGTTATCAATCATAGGTTATCAATCAGAGGTTTCGCTTTGATGCGCAATGCACCTCAACCACCCGATCTCCGATCTACCATACTTGATGTCATCGCTACCATGTATCTGCCACTTGTCACCTTCTGAGTAATGCCATGTGTTACCCCTTTTTGGCTTAACTTGATCCTTGAAACTGTGGAATCTGGCTACCAAGTATCAACCGTGATGACACGCCATTGCCATGTGTCTCTTATCAGATGCAGTCATTTGCTACCATGCGTCCCTTTGGGAGGAAAAAGTAAACGACTCAGTTTCTTTCGTTTTGCACACAAATCTTTTGTTAATTTGTAATCACACATGTACCTCTGAATCAGAGCCCTCTCTATCGAGCATTTCCATTCGGAGATGTAACCTTCATGGATGATATGCCAGTTTGCCAATCGTCGATCACCTTCTCCGTTTGGCCCTTGGTCCTGTAGCTCTTCACGTGACAGCAGTCTAGCCACCGTATCGAAACCCTTCAATTGAAGGACCTTATCAATCATAGGTTTCGCTTCAATGCACAATACGCCTCAACCTCTAATCTCGGGTCTCCCATACGTGATGCCATCACTGTCACGTATCTACCACCTATCATCTTCTGAGTAATGCCACATGTTAGCCCCTTTTGGCTTACTGTGAGCATTGAAATTGCCAAATCCAATTGCCACATATCAACTGTGTTGGCACGTCATTGCCACGTGTCTCTTATCAGATCTAGTCTTTTGCCACCATGCATCCCTTTGGGAGGAGAGAGAAAACACTCCAACTTCTTTCGTTTTGCATACAAATCCTTTGTTACTTTGTTATCACCCACCTTGACACATTAACACTATTGGCACATTCTCGATGATTTCTCTCTGCCTAATATCGCATATTTGTGACACATGTCATGTTAAATCCTTCGATGTCAAAACCTTTGATACCTAATAATTTCTCTTTTTGGCTCAAACACAAATGAACTCACAGTTCACATGTCCTATCGATGCTACTTTGTGTGTCTTAATGCAAATCATAGTCTACAAATTCTTTATGGAAGAAATATTTTTTATTATATTTTATATTCATTATTTCCTTTTTTAAATAATAATTTATATTATAATTAAAGAGTATATATATTTCTAAATACATTGATTAATTATTTATATATATATAATCAAAAAAATGTGAGTTAATTTACTTTAATCATGTAATTATTATCAATTTGAAAAAGCATCAGGGATAATAAATTTTGCTATTTTTTATTGAAATTTTATTATAAAATCTTTTTTTTAAAGTCAAAATTTATTATTAGATAGCATCATGTACAAAACATGAGTAAAGTGAAAAATTTTGGGCTCAACTATACTTGTAATTTCACAACAATCTTTATTCTCAATATCTATTAGATCTTTTATGATCTAAAAAGACTACCATTCTTTAGAAGTGTAGATTCTCCCAAAAAAAACTATAAAATTTACACTGCATAACAGACCCAATCTTAAGAAATTGTTGCAAGGAAAGGAAAAATATTTCTCACTAAAACTCATGAGTCTGAGTCTTCACATTTATTAGTAAACTTAATGAGCTAAAATTATATTAGTAAAGTATTATAATTTCTTCTCTTAAAAATGGCTTTCAAATCTAAATCTAAAAAAACCTAATATAGAATATAGAATATAAAAATAAATAACTTTCATCAAATTTTCATTTAACAATTAAAATATATTTGAAATTTTGATACGTAGTGATAGTGTATTTCTCAGAAAATTGGAAAAATCACGTAATAAATTGGAAAAATCATGTAATAAATTGGATCATTGGATTGTTTTTACAAAGGGTGAAATCGTGAAATTCAAGATGGTAAACACTTGCCCCTTAGGTAAAGTCTTGTGCCTCGCTCGGTATGGCCTGCGTCGGCCTTATCTTTTTAATTCATCTCATGGCTACACCTACTTCAAATTCATTAAGGACCCTCTCTGTCACGCCCCTACACCTGCGGTAGTCTTTCAACCACTTGTAGCAAGGTGCGGCACCACCGAATGTTTTCTTTCCACCAATACTAACATTCATGGACTACGCCTACTTTCACTTTAACATTACTTAGCTTGTGTTTTGCAACCAAGTAAACATGAAATTATCCTTTATACTTAATGAAGCCCATACTCATTCATTATCCATAGCAATTATAACTAGAACACAACAATTGCAACAGTATAAAGGGGAGGGGAAACTCCCCGTAATGTGAGTCTGCCGACAATATATTAAGAATATCAGTTTATAATATACAATTGTGTCTTGGCCAAACCAAGTCTCACACTTAACCAAATTTACAAAGAGAGGCAACCCTAACTTTTACAATCTTGTGCACCTCTTGCACAAAGGGTGGTGCTCACCTGAGCCACCTAGATGCCCTTGCCAAGTCCTACACACAATCTGCACATCCACACTAACCCGGGCACACCTTGCCCAACCCACAACCGGCTTCAAGAGACACTCCAACAGACCCTTCAAGACTTGCGCATGAGGTATGCGCACTACCTCTTAAATCTGCGCACTCCTTTTCCTCTCCTCCTTATGCGAGCTCCCAAGTGAAAGTGCGTTGATGCTAAATGAGCTCCAACGCTCAAGTATATATACATATCCTTGCGCATGTTTGGTGTGGGTGGTGGCTCTCTAGCCGACCCCCAAAACAGTCATAACATACCCCTGTGTGCGCCCCTCCATATGTCAGCTTTGCCCATATGTTCATCCACGCACTGAGGGTATAAACCTTCCATCGTTCCACGAATTTTCATTAAGTGTCGCAATGCTCCAAGTATCGTCGTATCTTTCGTCGAATGCCCATGTCGCCACGCCCGCACGTCATGCAGACCTCGCCCGCCCGTCGTGCAGCCCGTGCCCACTTCATGCGTCCACGCACCTGTCGTTCACCCGCGCGCCCATCGTTCACGGTGACTCGCCCGGTGCCCGAACACGCTCACGCCCGAGGACCTTACATCCTCCTCCACCTGAAATCGTTGTCGTCCTCGACAACATACCATCCCGGTAGCCATCCACCAAGATCATCACCATCCATGATGTTGACTTCTCCACATAAGGCAAACATCCCTACAACATATGTAGAGCTTCATCTCCATCATGTCTCGACTTAGTGACCAACTGCCACCAAGCTCACCATACCAAGGTATGCACCTCAACGGTATGCTCTCCATCAGATGTCATCTCAATCCATGATTATCGACCCCATGTCACAATCTCCATTGCAACATCTCATGTTGTCCTCATCATGTGTCTCCATGTGAACCTCTGCCATGATACTCCAGCACAATGCTAACATATCTCTGTACACTTCCGGACCCCATGTCTGAACTAGTTGGGTAGCTAATCCAACCATCACGCTCAATCCATGAGAGTGAACATCATCATGCCATCATCAGCTGTTCCTCAAACATTTGCCACATCCTTGACTCATCAAGAATCTATCTCCATAATCCATGCTCAGGTCCATGGAACTCCATCCATCTCATCTGCAACATGTCATGATGCTTGATGCCATGCCATCCCTGCATCATCAGTCATACCTGCCCAAACATGTTTAAGGACTCACTGCCATGAGCAGCTAACAATGAGCCCCATCTTCTTCATCCATCTAAGAAGATGTAGAGGGAGTAGATCCTGAAGGCTTTTCCTCACTAATCAACTAGATCCACCTATCAGGATCCTCAATCTCCATCCTTTGTAGATAAGCAACCCGGTCTTCCCTCTGGACATCTGGCCTCACATATACCTCCTCATCATCATCATCATCCTCCACCAACTCTAGCCTTCTTGTCAAATCCAAGATGCTATCTGAAAGTGTCTTGATGACTAATGACTGCTCCACAAGCTTTGTCTCAACATTAGACAACCGCTTGTTCATCTTCTCCTTATCCTCCATTTTCATCACTCCCAATTTACAATCAGGCCTTGTCACACCAATGGTTGGCACACCGATGGGTACATCTTCCCTTCCATCATAAATGTAGAGCTTCTTCAATTGTGCAACAATCATAGCATCAAATTGTTTCACAAACTCCATCCCCAATACAGCTTCATAGTCATCAATCTGCACTATAGTGAAGTCCACCTTCCCTGTCCATTCACCAAGTCTAGTGTCCACCCTTTCAGCTATACTAAGAATCTCAATAGGAGGAGAATTCATTGTCTTCATTTGTGCCTTTTCTGGTACAAATTTCAGCCCAATTCTTCTCGTAGTATCTTCGCCCATGAAGTTGTGAGAAGCCCCACTATCCACCATAGTGAGCACATCAACACCTCCAACCTTCATTCGAACATACTCCAACTTGTTCCTTTCAGGATCCCTCCTAGAGGCCACCTCCGTAGTAGCAGAAGCACCAAGTATCTGCATCATCCCCACAGAAGCATCTTCATTCTTCTTATTTGCAGCTTTCGAAGCTATGGAATGCTTCACCTCAAGAGTTAGCAATTCCCACTTCTTTCGAATCAATTTCTGCCTTATCTCCAATGCCTTGAGTTCTGCTTCAAACAAGTCCACTTCTTTCGCAATTCGATGGGCTTCGTCCCTATTTCCGTCAGAAATCCCTTCCTTGACCAAGGCACGAAGAGCATCCTTTGCTTTGGACAAGCCTTTGCCCCATTCTGCAAATCCTTGTTCAACCTTCCTTGATTCTTCAAGTAGACTCCCTTCAAATTCGTCGAAGGTTGCAAAACCCATTTCTTGCAAGATAGACATCCTTCACGATTCTTTATCAGCTTTACCAAGTCACCTGAACCAACCCTTTCCACTGTCATCAACTGTCAAGCTTCTTCAATCCTGAATCAACCTGCTCTGATACCACCTGTCATGCTCCTACACCTGCGGTAGTCTTCCAACCGCTTGTAGCAAGGTGTGGCACCACCGAATGTTTTCTTTTCACCAATACTAACATTCATGGACTACGCCTACTTTCACTTTAACATTACTTAGCTTGTGTTTCACAACCAAGTAAACATGCAATTATCCTTTATACTTAATGAAGCCCATACTCATTCATTATCCATAGCAATTATAACAAGAACACAACAATTGCAACAGTATAAAGGGGAGGGGCAACTCCCCGTAATGTGAGTCTGCCCGACAATATATTAAGAATATCAGTTTACAATATACAAGTGTGTCTTGGCCAAACCAAGTCTCACACTTAACCAAATTTACAAAGAGAGGCAACCCTGCCTTTTACAATCTTGTGCACCTCTTGCACAAAGGGCGGTGCTCACCCGAGCCACCTAGATACCCTTGCCAAGTCCTACACACAATCTGCACATCCGCACTAACCCGGGCACACCTTGCCCAACCCACAACCGGCTTCAAGAGACACTCCAAGTGCACCTTCAAGACTTGCGCATGAGGTATGCACACTACCTCTTAAATCTGCGCACTCCTTTTCCTCTCCTCCTTATGCGAGCTCCCAAGTGCAAGTGCGTTGATGCTAAATGAGCTCCAACGCTCAAGTATATATACATATCCTTGCGCATGTTTGGTGTGGGCGGTGGCTCTCCAGCCGACCCCCAAAACAGTCATAACACACCCCTGTGTGCGCCCCTCCATATGTCGGCCTTGCCCATATGTTCATCCACGCACTGAGGGTATAAACCTTCCATCGTTCCACGCATTTTCGTTAAGTGTCGCAACGCTCCAAGTATCGTCACATCTTTCTTCGCATGCCCGTGTCGCCACGCCCGCGTGTCGTGCAGACGTTGCTCGCCCGTCGTGCAGCCCGCGCACCCGCCTGCGCACCCGCGCGCCCGCCCGCGCGCCCATCGTTCACCCGCGCGCGCATCGTGCACGGTGACTCGCCCGGTGCCCGAATGCGCTCACGCCCGAGGACCTTACACTCTCCCTGCTATGGGAGTCGAGCATATATGCTTTCTTTCGTGGTAGATATTTTTTTAAAGGGCTAAACCAAATTTCTAAGGAGAGATTATGATCAAAAGTGTTAGTACATGGTAGAATCTTGATTTGGATGTTCTTATCATATTTCGCATTGATGCTCTTATCAAATATTCCGACCTTTTTCGTGTAGAAATGTAAGTTTTTTCAAGATAGAATCGGATAAACTAATCAAGAGAAGAATGAAGTAATTGATAATATGAAAGTCAGTATGGAATGAGATGTTGGTGAGAATGAATATGTATATATATATATAGGTGTTGGTGAGAATGAATATATATATATATAGAGAGAGAGAGAGATTATCCATGGGAACGTAGCGTTTGGGTTAGTCATGCTCATTCTCAGATGAATGAGGAGGAGTTTTTGGGCAATAACAATTGATGGCAAGGAGCCCCGAGTGGAGAGCATCAAGATGCAACCAATCAGGTATGTTCTTGCCATCTTTCTATCCAACCAATTCCACATGATGGTGCTTGCATATGATCCAATCGACTTGCATTGAGGTGGACTCTTGCATGCGATGCTTCATGGTTGGCTAACTCGTGTTCGCCTTTTTACTCGCCCAATGCACTGCTCTCATACACCTTGGTAAGTTGACGCTTGGCCTTCTGTCCTCCTTAACGTGTCTCCCTCTCAGGCTTTGATACTTTCCATATATCATCCATCCTAGCTATTGCATGAGGTTTGGCTCATTTCTTTCCCTGCCTACTCTTATGGGCGGGGATGAAGAGCATCCCTGGGGGAGGATGTTAGAGGACTTCTGAAACTATCTTTGCTATGTTATATCCCATCTCTGCTCATACCTTAACCTATTTTTTAGAATTTGTCACAGCTTATATTTCTTTCTTTTGCACCCCTGCGCGGAGGAAGATCTTTTCTCCCTCAGTTATACATCTATCTTAACATTTGCATCTATATCCCACTATCATTGGTTCCATTTGCACTTTTGTTATGTTATTGGCACCTGGTGTAATGTCGTGGAAGGGTTCGCGGTGCTCTTCACTCGGAGAATGCTCGGGGTACAGGTCAGTTTATTTTTGAAAATTCCCATGTTTATTTTTGATTGCTTAGATTGTTCTGGAACTGGATAATTTACACATGATTCAAGCCTTATGTGGAGTGTATAATTGTTCTTGCCTCAAATATATTCCAGTATTAGCTCAAAACTTTCTATAAATGTCTGGTACATAGGATCTTTCCTTTTCTTAGTCTGACATTCACACATCCCTGAGGTTCATTCTCACTTCTCATTCCAATATCACATGTCTGGGTCTGATTCTTTTGGTTGGTTGAGGGTTTCCACAAACAAACTCAAGAATTATTTTGTCATTTCCAAGCCATAAATAGACTTGCGCTTTAAGATTGGTCCATGGTGGTGTGCTTATGAAATTTGTTGTTGTTGTATTGTTTGCCCTAACATATCTCCGTGAAGCATTTTCTCACAAAGCCGAGGTGATCTGTGATTTTTCTGGCGCCGGGTTTTCGATTTGAAAACTTTCCCGGCTGGTAGGTTGGCCATGACATAAGGTCGTGGTTTATTTTCCCTATTTCTCATTAAATGCATGCCACCATATAAAAGTCTTTTATATTTGATTGACAACATATATTCAATCCTTATGTCAGATGGGAAGGTTCTGGTGACTTGGCCTCATTTTTTAGAAGGGTCCATAGGCTGCCATTCCTTTTTCTTCTCGGGCCCCTAAATATTCGAATAGTGTTGTACTCTTGATCCATATCCCTGCATTGACCAAATCAATTTCCCTTTCCTTAACTTTCCACTTTCTATTAAATCCCAGATGTACTTTGTCCATGAGCCTATCTCCTAGGGATCTTCATCTCTGTCTCTTGGGAGTTTGTGTCATCCTCTATCATGGAAATTCGTACAAACACATCTGCTGCGTCGGCCATGGTTCGGGCCACCATTGATGCAGAGAAGGTCTTTTCCAACTCTACTCCAAAATCTGACTGGAAAGCCTCGTTGGAAGTTGAGATCATTCCCCTTTCCCATTCTGAATAGTCTCCATGTGGTGGTGGTTCAACATATTATTCACGTCACAAGCAATCTCGCCCTGTTAAAACTTCATCTCCTCCTGATGCCATCAATTTGGATGGTCCCTTATTATTTGATAGAATCACAAGCTTACAAAAGAGGGCGCTTGTTGGTCAATGGAATTTTCCGTCTATGGAAGATTCTCAAATCCCAAACTGGATAGCTGCTAAATGGGCTCCCCTCCTGGGATACTCCCCGACCATTGTTCGCCTCATGAACAATTGGTACAGCTTCCACTTTCTTGGGGTTCATTAGATTTAATCCTCTTCGATGCACTCCTCAAAACAATTATATATGGCTGAAACTACCAAGATAACCAATTGAATTATGGACTAAAGAATCATTGGATAAAATTGGTAATGCTATTGGTCATTTTATATATGTCGATCCTAGGTGCATAGGGGCCAAGGACAAGTGGGTGGCTTGGATCCTTATTGAAAAAGAATACAGAGGCGGCTTTCCAGAGTCAATTGACTTATCATGGGAAATGTCCAAAATTCAACAACATTTAGATTATTGGGGTGTCTTGTTTAGATGTTTTGCTCGTCACAAAACGGGCCATCTTTTACCCCAATGTCCTCGACATCCCGGTGGTAGACATAAGACGAAGAACCAATCAAAAAATATTCTTGTTTCTGTTTACGAGAAATTAAATAGTAAAAAGGAATGCTCTAATAATTTGGAGATTTATCGGGTTCCAATTTTCTCTATTGATCATCTTTCCATGCCTCGGGGTTTCTCTTCGAAGTAGTCTTCTAGTATCCCTTAAACTCGTTCATTGTCTGTGGACCCTATTCCCCAGAATAATGCCTATTCTGAGACCCGCCCCCAATCATCCTCCACTTCTAAGACCCCGATTTAGTCATATGATGATCTGCCTATTCATCAGTCGATTTTCTTATTGATCCTATCGCCTCAAGAGCCAGACCCAGATTATGCTATTCGCCCTCCTCCATATGTTCCCAATCCATCCCGAGTTGGTCCATCTTCCCCACATATACAATATATTTCCTCATCTCCTCAATCCCCCATCGCTCATAACCCCCCTAGCTAAAGGATTCCATCTTCTCCTTCACATTCCCATAGAATAGATCCAAAAGGCAAAGCCCCCTGTATTTCGATCACCCCTACCAATTCCCCTCGATCCTCGCCCAACACTTCTTTTGACTGTGATTTAGTCCTACCTCTTAAACGAGCATCTTTGAAACTTTAGCCTCTTATTTTCCACAGACCTAGTCAATACCCTTCCCCTATTATTAGCCCAAATTCGACTAGGAATATCACTATTTGGCACAAAGAGAATCGGGGAAGTAGACACTTCAGGGGTAGGAGAGGTAGACATTATGTGTCAGTTTGGGACCTATCCTTAGTTGATATTCCTATCTTGGAAATTGCTACTGATGGTATATCTGATATGGGGCCTCTTAGAGCAAGCCGGCCTTCAGAGGTTCAAAAATGATTGACATTCTATCAATGAACATCCGGGGTCTCAGAGCAGGCCCAAAGTTTTTGGCCCTCAAAAATCTCTTTCTCTCCTCAAAATCCAAAATGCTCTTAATTCAAGAAACCATGCATGATAGTCTCGAATCTATTTCATACTTTAGGCGCATGTTTCCATCATGGCATATGGTTGCAACAAATGCGGTTGGTTTGTCTGGGGGTTTGGTTGTTTTATGGGATCCCAAATGGATCACGGTGGTTGCATTTCAATGTTTTGCTGGTATCCTTATTCTTGCCTATTTCCATGGTTCTCCGGAGCCCATTCATATATTAAATATATATGCTCCATACAAAGATTGTTCTCCATTTTGGGAATATTTTCTCTCTTCAGAACTTCTTGAAATTGATTCCCTTTTAGTTGGTGGAGATTTAAATTGTACTCTATGTAATGATGAAATATGGGGCAATGGCAGGAAAAATGACCCGGTTGGGGGTTTGATTCGTGATGCCATCATACAAAATAATTTTGTAGATGTTCTGCCATCTTGTCTTGGCCCCACGTGGGACAATGGGCGATCAAATGAATCTTTTCTGGCTAAAAGACTTGACAGATTCCTCTTACATGAGAGATTGATTGAAAGATTTGGTTCCCCAATGGTGAAAATCATTCCATCATTCATCTCCGATCATCGTCCCAATTCTATCCATTGGAATTATATCGGTCATAGATTTGGCTATCCTTTCAATTTAACCGCACATGGCTCGCTGATGAATAGTTCAACAAATTCGTAAATGAAGCATGGAATCTCCCATCTTTTTTGGAACACGATCCCCCACGGCGTTTTTTAGAACGATTGTCTTCTCTATGGAAAGGGGTCAAAAGATGGCAACCGGAAAAATCAGCCTCCAATAGAAGGGCTCTGAAGGAAATATGTAGGAAATTGGAGAATTTATCTATACACTTTAAAAATCACTGCATGTCACCTTCTATCCATCATCAAATATGGGATTTAGAGAAAAGAAAGAAAAAACTATTAGCAATGGAAGAAGCTTCCTGGCATCTTAAGAGTCGAGCTTTATGGCTCAAAGAGGGGGACAAAAATACTAAGTTTTTCCATAGATTCACAAATAAATGATGAGAAGTAAATACTATTTTGGAGATTAAGTATGAAGAAGGCATATCATATACTTCTCAGGAGACCATTGTTGAAGAAGCAGTGAAATATTCCAAACGGGCTTACAGCAGGAATATAGGTTGTGACATTGAGGACATATTATGGGGTATCGATCCGTATCCTACCATGTTCGATGAAAATCAAAACAACATCTTACTTTCTGAGGTTTCTGAACAAGAATTATTGGCTACAATGAAATCCTTTCAAAAAGACAAATGTCCGGGTCCGGACAGGTGGACCATTGATTTCTTCATCCATTTTTTTGACTTATTTAAATCGGATCTCCTGAATATGGTTGAGGAATCTAGGATTCATGGTTACATTAGCCAATATATTTCCTCCGCATATATAGCATTGATTCCAAAGAAGAAGGTCTCCACTTCTTTTACAGACTATAGGCCTATCTCATTGTGCAATGTTCTGTATAAGATTATTTCAAAAATTATTGTTGTCCGGATGAGGAATATCTTATCTATTCACCTGGCCCTTGAGCAACATGGATTTCTAAAGGATAGGAATATTTTGGAAGCGGTGGTTGTCACTCAAGAATGCCTACATTCCATGCATTACAGGAAGATAGAAGCAGCTTTATTAAAAATTGATCTTAAAAAAGCATATGATTGTGTGGAATGGGGCTTTATTTGTTGCCTCCTTGCTAGGATTGGTCTTGATGGCAGATGCTACAGATGGATTATGGCTTGTGTGGTTGATGTTAATTTCGCAGTTCTTATAAATGGAATCCCAACTCCTTTTTTCAAGGCTGCCAGGGGTTTAAGGCAAGGCTACTCCTTATCTCCGCTCCTCTTCATACTTGTTATGGATTCTTTGAGTCTACATATAAAGAGAGTGATTCTTGAAAATAGATGTAGGCCACTCCCTATTAGTAGGGGCATTTACATTTCCCATAGTCTTTTTGTTGATGACATTCTTCTATCAGCAATTCTATGCAGGGCATCTTGGATATGTCTACATGAAATCTTGGGGAAGTTTCAAAAAGCCATCGGTATGTGTGTCAATGAAGGTAAATCATATTTTCATGTAGAGAATGTAAATGGGGATCTAATCTCATTCCTATCTCATCTTTTCAATATTAAAGCATTTCCTATCCGGCATGGGCTAAAATACTTGGGATTCAATCTGAAATCTGTTGGATATTCTATGGCTAATTGTTCTTGGATTCCTGACCGATTTTATAAGAAAATCGCTTCATGGGAATACAAATGTCTGTCCATTGGTGGTTACATGATTCTGACCCAGGCCGTGCTAGTGAAAATCGTGGTATATTGGGCACATCTCTATTATATTCCTATATCCATTATCAACAGTTTAAATAGGATGACTGCTAATTTCATTTGGGATGGTTGTAAAGAACAAAGTACATGGATAATAAAGATATGTCTTTCTGGTATAGACAAAGATACATTAGATCCTCTTGGGGCTCTTCTATTTGGAGAGGATTCCGGAAAATAGAGCCCTTCTTCAGACAAAACCTAATCTGGAAATTTCAATCTGGGGCAAAAATTATTATTGGTTTGGATGCTTTTGCAGGTGGGGATGGGAAGACTCATATTTCTTCTCAGTTACTAAGAGAATTGCACAATAGGGGTATATTTTTCTAGCTCCAAGCCATACGCAAATAGGAGGGTGCCATTCCAATTTGGAAATCTGCAACTAATATGCATCTAATTGGCGATCTGAGAATTCAATGGATTGCTATCACTTCTACTTTGCGGGCTCATGGTATTTTTCGCACTGCGGATGAGGACTTCCTTATTTGGAAGGGGCATGGTGGCTCATCTTCAATTTATGTCAAACATGTTTACCAACACCTCCTAAATTTCGTTTCTGAACAAATGGATCATATCTTTCCAACATCCTTATGGAAAACAGGCTGCCCACTAAATACCATAATTTTTTCCTAGTTGGTTTTCCATAACAAGAATCTCACATGGGAAAATCTTCAAAAGAGAAATTGGTGTGGGCCTACCATATGCCCTCTTCGTAGATCAAATACTGAGAACAACTTTCACATTTTTCTTCTCTGTCCTCAATCTCAGATGATTTGGAAGAATCTCGCAGCCCATTTTGGATTCAAAAGAATCTCTTCCCTTCCATTCCAGAGGCATTCAAAGGGTGGAGTGACATGAACATAAAATGGAGGCCCATTCCTTTATTATCTATTTGGGCCATATGGAAATGGCAGAATGGGTCTATTTTGTATTCCAAAAGGGAATCACACTCTTCGGTGTTTGAATCTTTCCTTCACTTACACAACGTGCTTGGATTGCCTTTCCAATCCAGAGACAGAAGTGGGAGGAGGGCTCAAACAAGGGATCCTACGGGGATTCCGTGTGCATTTTTTGATGGAGCAGCTCAACACGGTACTTGCGCCTACGGAGTTTGCATTATTCCAGAAGCTGGAAAAGAAATCGAAATATATTGGAATGGAGGTGTCGGATCCAACAATAAAGCAGAGGCTATGGCTATTGCTAGTCTTCTATATTTTTGCGACTTTATAGACTTACAGAAGCTTCAAATTTTTGGCGATTCAAAAGTCATCATCGATCATGTTCAGTCAAAAAATGTCATAAAAAACAGGATGGCTGAACAAGATTGAGGCTTTATGGAGTTGCAGGAGGGACTACTCAATAATCGACATTGACAGGGATAAAAACAGGAGGGCAGATTCTCTATCTAAAAATGGTCTTTCATCTCCACAAGAAGTATGCATGATGCAGATATCGGTGGATAACAACACCTTCCAGATCCAGGACTTTTGCATGCCGGGTACATAATTTCCTTTTCATTGCTGTCAATCTGGTATGTATCTGGTTCCCACTTTTTGGATTTCCTTTTTGAAAAATATTCACAAATATTTGGCATTTGGGTCCGATTACTACCTAGTTGTATTGACTATATCTTATATCTCTCCATATGATCTATCTGTAGAAGAACAAAATTATGGTTTTTTTTCTTTTTTTGTCCATTCCACATGATTGTGGTTTTAATCCATATATATGAGTTATACAAAAATCATATTGCTGTACAAATTTCCTCTATATGAATGCAATACAAAAATATAGCCTTTTTTCGTGTTGAATATATATATATATATATATATATATATATAAAAGACATGAATGGAAGTATTTACTCAATAAAAGTTTCAATTATATAATTTTTGATATATTTGAAAAGTGTGACCAAAAATTAAGTTAAAAAAATTTATTTTATAAAACAAATCCATTAAAAGATTTAGTCTCATAGAAAATTTGAGAGGAAAATTACTCTTGGATAAATGGTACCTAATCTTCCTCTATTCTCATAATTAAAAAATATTTTTTTTATAATAAAAAAAATTATAAAAAAAATACTCGTTGATAAACTTTTAACTCTACATAAAGTTAACAAACTATAATCAGTGTATTAAACTTTTATTCAGCGTAATTTTTGACATTTCCTTCCCCCATAAATAAAATTTACGCTTTTGACAACGCACCGAAAATGTTACCTACTTTAACGTTCATTATTAATAATTAGACAATTTCTTTCTCCAATCTTAAATCTTGTGACATCAAAAATGTATCCGATATAAAAAAAAAATTATACAAATCAAGAAAATATTATTAAATTAGAGCTCTAGCACCCAAAGTTATCCCCAAGTTACAATTGGGATTTTGGGATTAAAAAGCAATGTGAAAACTTAAAGTTCTGACTCTAACCATTATGGAATTTCAAGTTATTTAAGTTTTCTTCTTGTAAATTTTACTCATCGAGGTTCCAAGAGAAGTGGGCTATACTTGACTATTTAATTCAATTATCAGCATAGGCTTTTCGGTTTGCATTGGGAGATGGTGAGATGATGTTACCTTTAACTCTACCGTCTTTTTTTCTTTCTTAATTTTTTTTTATATCATCATATTATTAAAGTATATAATTAATTAATTATTTAATATTTTATAATTAATTATTTTAAAATATTAATAAAATAATTTTTTTATCAATGCATTAAAAAATCAAGTTTATTAAATAAATTCAATGTTCTATTTAAAAAAACAAAATAAAATAATAAGATAAGATACGAAATTGATTTAGAGTTGTTAATTTGTATCGATTTTGAATTTACTCTATTCAAATTCCAATTATAAACATGCAAATTTGAGAGTTATTCACTTCCTAACCTTAAAAATCTAGAAATCTATGAAATATAATGAGTTTATATAGATAGAGGAGACCTTTTCTTTTGGATTCTAAACCAACTAAATCCAAATGCATTAGAAGCTGGAGCAGTGAGATTTGTGTGACTGTGGGAATCTGTAATATTTGGAGAACATGAATGGAGGTATCCTTGAAAGGAAGATACTCAAGTAGAGAAACCTTCTTGCCATAAACGTCTCAGACACCTTCAAAGTACAAAAGTTTCAAGGAAGTGCATTCGGAAGTAGAGAATCCTTTGATACTCTATGTAACACCCTATGTTGCACAAACATTTTTTTTTTACCAAGTTTAACGTATTATTTCAAACTTTTACTTTGTTTAGCATAGACTATTAAAGGATTAAGGTTGAAAAGCCAAAAACATCTTGTTGTCTTTATTAAAGAATTTAAACATTTTGTTAAAGAACTTAATGAAACATTTAAATAACTCCTGAGATAGTTACAAACAATTGCATATCTTTCTTTTCCTGAAACAGGAGGAGGGGAAAAGGAGGGGGAGATGTTGTTCAGATTTTTTCTGTGAGCTACGAATAAGTAACCAGTGGGAAAAAACTATGGAAAACAGCTAAACTGGTCTGAGACTTGAGGTTGGATTAGGGTCCTGATGCCCAAGATACCAGACTGTATCCGCCTATTGACTGTCAGGAGCAGGAACAGTTCGGAGGGGGATTCTATACATAATTGCCAGGTCCGTGGCTGGGTGGTGAGACCTTCTAGGAACATAAAGTATTTATACTATTATAAACAAGCAAAAACATATAAGTGATAACTTATGTGCTCATTAATCATTACTAGAAAACCATTACTCTTAGCCAAGAACAAATAATTATTGGCAAGACTAATTTACCAAGTCTATTCTCTTGCTTTTATGAGTAGATATTTAGTAAGTAAATTCTATTGCTTTTTATGATTAAGACAACTACTGATAATATTCCATCAATCTATGTCTAGAAATTCATACTATCAATTACATTAGTAGTTATAACCTGATTTCTCACATATTCATTGAAGAGTATAGCTTTAAACAGTTCCAAGCAAATAACAGAAATAGATTCCAAAACCCTTGTAAGACAATTCTTCTATCATCGACTTAGAGGAATTAACAACATGAACAGTTTAAGGATTACATAAAATAAATGCTACATTATAACAGAACCATGAATCGTACTTAAAATGAATGCATAGAGCTCACAAAGATTGAGTCGAATGTTACCCATTTCATTAATCATAAATATCATAAATATTCTTCTAGTTACCAGGTGTGAACATGAAGTTGAGTACTGTAAACCCTTTTGCACCATTAACTATGAACACACTTACTGAACTGCATGAAGTCATTGATAGAGTTGTGAGGGTTCATCATGGCTCTCAATCGTTTTTAGAAGAAAGGACCAAGAGCGAACCGCCCACACAACATTTAATTCTAAAACACTTAACTGAGAAAAAAAATCTCCAAACAAGAAATTAAAGTTTAAAAGATTGCTCAAGTCGTAGTTGTAATAATACAACATGGACATATTGCAAGCTGGGTTTAAAAATCTTAATAGAAAAAAAAAATAGCCAGACAGTGCTTGTGTCATTCCCTCTTTGTTTAACCGAAACTAAAATGTAATAGTTCTTTCCTTAGCAGTCTCAAACTAAAGAGCTGGCCAAGCCTCGACATAAGAGTGGCAACCAACCAGAAGAACTAAGCTACCTAAAGTAAGTGAAATACTTCAAAAATTAACCAAGGCCAGAAGGAAATATTTAGCTTGCAAGCCATCGGAGGGTTTGATGATAGAACCAACCTAAGAACAAAAGATGATTCTAGTGTTAGGAATAAAGTCTCCCAACTCTGAACTTTGTTGGAATCACATGATCAAAGATTTTACCTACGATGGCACACCAAAGTTAAATCATGATGGAATCAGGAGCAATAATTGACAGGAAGTGAATAATAAACAAAGTTCCTCCCTTACCTGGGTAGGAGTCACATCGATCAAGAGGAACAATGAACACCTAGAGGGACTGTTCGGTGGTTAGTGCCTCTACTCATGTAGGAGGAAATTAAAGGAGAAAATGTCCCTGTAACCATGTAAACTCTTACCTATATGGGAGAGACAACTTCTTCCCATCGTGTCCTTGCTAGAGTGAGCAAGGCATCAGCTAAAATAACTACCTGCATTAGAGAATAAATGGATCAGGGAAAATTGTTTTGAGTTGGAAACCAAAATCAAATAAATAACATTAATGGAGATAAACATGTGATACCTTTCCTGTACGCTTTCCAGACCCCGAAAGAATGAGGAGGGTCAGTGCCGCCATGAATTCCCTATCAACCCTTGACAAGTTGCAGAGTTGTGCTACACAATGTGCACTGTGCCAAATGAGAAATATGCATAATAGAGAACCTGAAGTATGGCATAGGTTTAGCTGGGAGCACGAGGGTCATTGAATTCATTGATCCAAATCCTACGATGGAAGATCACTCAACGTTTAATGCTCCTCGTTGTTCAAGCAGAGGAATTTAGTGCATGACTGCAAGGCAATTAAGGCGGAGCCATAGATGGCAACTCCACTCTCAGCCTCCCTCCTCGGTAATATAACGCCACCATATTGATTCACTTGCCATGACGGGTATATGCATACAAAGGTCTATCTTGGATATTCCAGACAACCTGTACCCCAAATATTAATATCCTTTCAACCTTAATCAATAACCCTGGATTCATGTGCGTCGTGCATTTAATGGAACATGGTAACTACATTATGGTATATATATATATATATATATATATATATATATATATATATATATATATATATATATATATATATATATATATATATATACGTGATAATCACTGCAAATGGAATCAGATCCCAGGCTCATACACTGAGACTTCTGGGATAGATAAATACACGTATAAGAAAAAAAAGAAATAAAAAAGAAATATATATATATATATATATATATATATATATATATATATATATATCTATATATATATATATATATATATATATATATATACAATAAACAACTGATTATGGGTGAATGTGCACACAGAGATGAAGGTTAGCACTCGAAGAGTATAAATGCAGAGGAGACCCATAATATCAAACCATCCAGAAGTTCCTTATGTTGAGGCCAACCCGGACATATGGATACAACTGGGAGAAGAATCTTGTCAAGCCAATGTTGCCATTCTTGAAACATTACAACAATTGCATACATAAATGATGAACTTGAGGATGGACAATGAACAATTGAGGCACGAACCAAAAAGGATCCTTGGAAGCCTGTCCAACCGATAGAATCAACAAGGACCAGACCCCAGTGTAGAGGATAGGGAGAAAACCCCAACAACCCATCATTGTGAAGATAATGCAGAATTAGCAGAGGGACATAAGGAGGATGAATAGGGGTGTTTGGATAATGTTTTTTACCAAAGAAAGACAAAAATACAGAAGGTGGAATTACAAGGTGAGTTCAACAAAATAAAATCGTTGCTTTTTGAAGGAGAATCTGAAGAGGTAGTTGAAGCATGGCTAATCGACATGGGTAAATATTTTCATATTTATGAATATACTGACATTCTCTAAGCACATTTGGCAGTTCAACAATTAAGGGGAAAGACCACCCTCTGGTGGGACGAAATCAACATTGTGAAAAAAATTAGTGAGGAACAAGTGACGTGGAAAGAATTTCAGATTTATTTAAGGATATATACTTAACTAAGTGTTACTATGATGAAAATTAAAAGGAGTTCCATGAATTAAGGCTGGGAACCTTGACCATGCACGAATATGTGAAACTATTTACTTCCCTGTTATGATATGTCCCATACATGTAGGAGGAAAAGGCCAAAATTCAGCGGTTTATTACCAGTCTAACCAACTTTATGAAGGAAAAACTAGAATTTGATTATCCTAAAAAAATGGATGATGCAGTGCGAAAAGCCCGTATATGTTATCAGCAAATGAAATAGAAAAGTGAGGGGCCCAAAGGAGCAATAGGCAGGAGAGTGAGGAATTAGCCCAAACAGAAAATCGAAAGTCACAAATGGAAGGAGTAATCAACAAAGAACTTTCGCTAAATTCCCAAGGAACTAGTCAAAAATCCTAGCTCACACTGAAAATAGACAGTCGGAGGGAGTTAGTAAACCTGCTACTAAACATTAGCCAAAAAAACCTTTGCAATGTTGGGGATGTGGGGAATACCATTACTATAAGAATTGCCCACACAAAGCCTGAACAGAACAACTTTCAAATATCAAATAAACCTCCATAGTTGGAGATATAGCAAGGAGTATGCCTAGAATTAATGCTTCTTTGGATGATCATCAAGCAGAATACTAGCCCACCATGATCGAGTGTGAAGGTATGATTGTTGATTAACCTATTTCTGTTTTATTTGACCCATGTGCTAGCCTAAGCTACATTAGTCTTAAAGTGGTGGAGAAATGTCAGTTGCAAAGTAGTAAATTTAAGAAACCTTGGTTAGTTCAGCTAGCCACGAAGACAAAGCGAAGCGTATTTGTGAAAACTGAAAAACTGCCCTATAACAGTTTCAGGACAATCCATCCATGTTTGCCTGAATGTACTCCCTTTAGGCTCATATGATGTACTAATAAGGATGGACTAGTTAGAATGGCGTTGGTCCCTAGTGGATTGTAAAGAGAAATATGTAAGTTACCTAACAGAGTCAAGGAAGAGAAAGGAAATTCAAGGGATCAAGAAAAACATTAAGTTACGTCCTAGTATTTCTAACCAGCTAGGAAGATGTATTAGAAAGGGCTGCCATATTTATGTTGTGTAGGTAGGATTCACCAATGATCGAAGTAAATTGAATTCATTGGAAAATATTCTTGGGATTCAGGATTTAGTGGATGTGCTCCCTGAACCCATTCCTAGATTTCCACCTAGGCGTGACATTGATTTTACCATTGAATTAATACTTGGAAAAACTCCTGTTTTAAGAGTTCGTTACCACATGAGAATCCTTGAGTTAATAGAACTCAAAATGAAGCTTCAGGAACTTTCAGATAAAGGGTACATTCACCCCAGTGTATCTCCTTGGGGAGCCCCTGTGTTGTTTGTGCAAAAGAAGGACAGAACCTTAAGACTATGCATTGATTATCGTCAGCGAAATAAGCTGACTATAAAAAATAAGTACCCTTACCATGTATTGATGATTTATTTGATCAAGTGCAGGGGGGCATTGTATTCTCAAAAATTGACTCAAGGTCCAGATACCACCAGATCAGGATAAAGGATGAAGATATTTGCAAAACTGCATTTCAAACTCGTTATGGCCATCACAAGTTTGTGGTACTACCTTTTGGCATTACCAATACTCCAGCTACTTTCATGAGCTTGATGCACTAAAATTTTCAACCATTTCTAGATAAATTTGTACAGATTCTTATTGACAATATACTAATTTATTCCAAAAATCAGGAGGATCATGAAAAGCACTTGAGAATAGTATTACAGATTCTACGAGATAATCAACTATATGCTAAGTATAGCAAGTGTGATTTTTACAAAAGTCAAATACAGTACCTAAGCCATGTTATATTAGCCGAGGGAATAGCGGTGAATCCAGAAAAGATCAACTATTATGGAATGGACCACTCTGAAAAATATTGCTGACATTAGATCCTTTTTGGGCTTAGCTTGCTATTACCGCCAATTCATTAAAGGCTTCTCGAAAATATAATTTCCTATTACCTCGCTACAGAAAAAGGGGTGTGCCTTCCAATGGAAAGTTGAATGTTAGCAAAGTTTTGAGCAGTTAAAGCAATTACTTACTACTGCACCGGTGCTAAAAGTAGTAGATCCAGAAAAATCCTTTGTGGTTTGCACAGATGCAAGTAAGGAGAGCGCCGATGGTGTATTAACACAAGAAGGGAAGGTGATAGCCTATGAATCATGCAAATTGAAATATTATGAGCATCGATACTATGCATATGATCTTGGGTTGACTGTAGTGGTACACATTCTCAAAATGTGGTGACACTACCTCCTAGGAAGGAAATTTTTGTTATTAACAGGTCATAGTATCCTTACAAATTTCTCTAACCAGACTAGTTTAAATGCTCGGCATGCCATATGGACCGCATTCTTGAGCAAATTCAACTTCGAAATGAAGCACCTTAAGGGAAAAGAAAACCAAGTGGCCGACACATTAAGCAGGAAAATAAATTGCATCTACGAAATACAATTTAGTCAAGTACAATCTAACCTTCTTGAAATCTTTAGAGAAGCATCCCTCAAAGGCCCAAAATATGCATTCCTTTTGCAACAAGCATTGGAAGCTCAAGAGAGAGGGAAACATTCTGATTATGGTATAAATCCAGACAAAATGTTAACATTCAGAAACAGAATATATGTTCCCAATCAAAATTCTTTCAGACAATTGTTATTGGATGAATTTCATAGGGAGTCTTACGCCACTCACCCAGGATACCAGAAACTATTGTATACCATCAGGAAAAATTATTTCTGGCTAGGTTTAAGGAAGGGTGTTGCGGAATACATCTCAAAATGTTTGGAGTGCCAACTGGTGAAAGCGAAACATCAACACCCCGCTGGTCTATTGCAGCTGTTACCCATTCCCGAGCGGAAATGGGAGATGATCACTCTATACTTCATCACGGGATTACCTTTCACTAAGAAACATCATGACTCAATTATGGTGGTAGTGGACAAGTTAAGAAAAACTACCCATTTCATACTTGTAAAATCCACCTGCAAGACTGTAGAAATCATAGACATATTCATGAGGGAAATCTTATGGTTACACAGATACCCAGGGTGGTTATTTTGACAGAGATGTAAAATTTACATCCACATTTTGGAAAGCCCTCTTTGCTGGGTTAGGTACTTAGATTCAATTCAGTATTTCCTACCATCCACAGATGGATGACTAAATAGAGCGAGTGAATCAAGTCCTAGAAGATATGTTAAGGATGTTCGTAATGGAACAACCACACAAGTGGGAGGACTACCTCCACCTGGTAGAGTTCACATATAATAACGAATATCAAGAATCATTGGGCATGAGCCCTTTTGAGGTGTTGTATGGAAGAAAACCTAGGGTACCCACAAATTGGAATAGTCCAGTTAATAAGTTAGCATTGGGTCCTAATATGCTAGCTGAGATGGAGGCTACATCTAAAAAGGTCCGCCATAACTTAAAAGTCACTCGGGATAGGCAAAAGATTTGTGGAAATAAAAAAAGAACGCATAAAGAATTCTAGTTGGGGGATCATGTATATTTGAAAGTAAAACCCCAGAAAAGTACTTTACAGTGGAAGGGTTGCGCTAAGCTCGCACCTCGGTACTATAGACCGTTTTAAATCTTGGAATGAATTTGACCAGTGGCATACAAGTTAGCACTCCCCGGCCATACCCGGGTCAACAATGTTTTCCATTTCTTCTTGTTAAAAAATTATGTATACAAAACTTAGCATATAATTAACTGGGAAAACATATACGTAGTAAATAAAAAAAATTAAATAGGTAACATTGAATTGTTGTTTTGTATAATTCTGACAACAAATTGTAAATTGTGCATGTTGAACCAGAGGGAGATTTTCTGGCAGATCCTCTTCGTATTCTTGATCGGAGAGAAACCATCTTGCGAAAATGAGCCATCACCCATGTTAAAGTGCAGTGGAAGCACTTGGGCCTGGAAGAGGCTACCTGGGAAGAAGAGGAGACTATGAAGAAAGCATATTCAACATTATTTTCTTAGAAGAACACCAGAGACGGTGTTCCTCATGGGGGGGGAGCTATAACACCATATGCTACACAAACATTTAACTTTTTACCAAGTTTTACGTATTAATTCAAACTCTCACTTTGCTTAACATAGACTGTTAAAGGATTAAGGCTGAAATCTAGAACATCTTGTTATTTTTATTAAAATGTTTAAATAGTTTGTTAAAGAACTCAATGAAACAATTAAATAACTCCTAAGACAGTTACAAAAAATTGTGTATCTTTCTTTTCCTGAAAAAGGAGAAGGAGGGAAAAAGGAGGGGGAGATGCTGCTGAGATTTTTTCCTTGAGCTAGGAATAAGTAACCAGTGGGAAAAAAATAGGGACAACAGTTGAACTAGTATGCGACTTGAGGCTGGACCATGGTCCTGATGCCCAAGATACCAGAATGTATCCACTTATTAACTGTCAGGAGCAGGAAGAGACTAGAGGGGGATTCTGGACGTAATTTCCAGGTCTATGGCTAGGTGGCGAGACCTTCCAGGAATAGAAAGTATTTATACTATCATAATCAAGAAGAAACAAATAGATGATAAATTTTGTATTTAGTAATCATTACTAGAAAAGCATTACTCTTAGCCAAGAGTGGATAATTATCAGCAGGACTAATTTACCATTTACATTTTGTTGCTTTTATGACTAGATATTTAGTAAGTAAATTATATTGCCTTTTATGATTAAGACAAGTACTGATAATATTCCATCAATCTATGGCTAGAAATGCATACTGTAAATTACATTAATGGTTATAACCTGATTTCTCACATATTCAGTGAAGAGTATAACTTTAAACAGTTCCAAGCAAATAACAAGAAAATAACTCCAAAACCCTTGTGAGACAATTCTTGTATCATCAACTAAGAGGAATTAACAATAGGAATAGTTTAAGGATTACATAAAATAAATGCTACATTACAACATAATCATGAAACGTACTTAAAATGAACTCATAGAGCTCACAGAGATTGAGTCGAATGTTACCCATTTCATTAATCGTAAATATCATAAATATTCTTCTAATTACGAGGTGTGAACATGAAGTCAAGTACTGTAAACACTTTTCCACCATTAATTATGACCAGGCTTACTGAACTGTATGAAATCAATGATAGATTCGGGAGTGTTCTTCTTGGCTCTCAGTTGTTTTCAGAAGATAGGACTGAGAGCCAACCGCCCACACAACATTTAATTCTAAAACACTTAATTGAGAACAAAAATCTCCAAAAGAAAATTTAAGTTTAAAAAGACTATTTGAGTCGTAGTTGTAATAATATAGCATGAAAATATTTCAAGTTGGGTTTAAAACCCTTAATAGCAAAAAAAAAAAAAGGCAGACAATGCTTGTGTCATTCCCTCTTTGTTTAACCAAAACTAGAATGTAATAGTCTTGTCCTTAGCAATCTCAAACTAAAGAGTTGGCCGAGCCTTAGCATAGGACTGGGAACCAACCAGAAGAACTAAGCTTCCTAAAGTAAGTGAAATAATTCAGAAATTAACCAAGGTCGGAAGAAAATATTTAGCTTTCAAGTTGTCAAAGGGTTTGATGATAGAACTAACCTGAGAGCAAAAGACGATTCCCGTGTCAGGAAGTCTCCCCACTTTGAACTTCGTTGGAATCGCATGATCGAAGGTTTTACTTGCGATGGCACACCAGAGTTAAATCCTATTGGAATCGGGAGTAATAATCGACAGGAAGTGAATAATAAACAAAGGTCCTCCCTTACTTGGGTAGGAGTCACACTGAGCAAGAGGAACGACGAACCCCTGGAGGGACTGTTCGGTAGTTAGTGTGTCTACTTAGGTAGGAAATAATTAAAGGAGAAAATTTCCCTGTAACCATGTAAATCCTTACCTCTGTGGGAGATCAACCTTCTTCCCCTCGCATCCTTGCCGGATTGAGCAAGGCATCATCTGAAGAAACTACCTGCATAAGAGAATAAATGGATCAGGGAAAATCATTTTGATTTGGAAACCAAAACTGAATAAATAACATTAACGGAGATAAACACGCAATACCTTTCCTGTACACTTCCCAGACACCGACAGAATGAGGAGGGTCAGTGCCACCATGAATTCCCCATCAACCCTTGACAAGTTGCAGAGTTGTGCTACACAGTGTGCATTGCACCAAATGAGAAATATGCATAATTGAGAAGCTAAAGTATGGCATAGGTTTAGTCGAGAGTGCGAGGCCATTGAATCCACCAATCTAAATCCTATGACAGAAGATCGCTCGACGTTTAATGCTCCTCGTTGTTCTAGCAGACGCATTCAATGCATGACTGTCAGGCAATTAAGGTGGATCCATAGGTGCCAACTCCACTCTTAGCCCACCTCCTCAGTAATATAATGCCACCATATCGATTCACTTGCCACCAAGGGTATATGCATGCGATGGTCTATCTTGGATACACCGGACAACCCATACCCCAAATACAAATATCCTTTCAACCTTAATCCATAACCCCGGAATGATGTGTGTCATGCATTTAAAGGAACATGGTAATTACATTCTGGTTATATTTTATTCATTTATTTTTATTGTGATATGTGATAAGCGCTACACTCTAGTAAAGGAGCACGCTATCTCACATCAACAAAGATAAGAACAAATTCCAGGTTGAAAAGCGGATTATGGAATTTCAATCCCGAGTTGAGAAACCTGTTGGACTCCTTCACAGGCCATGTCTGTGTCCATATCCTTAGCTCACCACAAAATTCAGACTTAATACCGGAGTGATGATGGAGAGGAAGAAAAATTTGATAAATCTAAACAGAGAGAACCTTGCAAAATCCATCGCCTACATTCGTCTGTGTATGCTAACTGGACTAAATGTTTATATTTTCTAACAATTTTCTCCGTTTTCCTATGCCATTTCCTTGGGGTTCCTTCAAAATTGTGGCCAGGTTTAAGATCATAAATCATAACATGATCGGTGAGTGTGAGGTTTACTTAATTTTTTTATTTTAAAATTTAGTTGTTTTTTTATATAATACAGTAATTTATTATTAATAAATTATATATAATTATGTTGATAGGAAGGTTCATTTTAGAATGGAGTTTTCAAAATTTTAATTTATAATTTAATTATTGATAATTATTAGGTGGACGGTATAAATTTAATATCAATGAAATATTGTAGAATATTTATAATATACCAACCATTTCATTTATATGACTACATTTGATCTATTTTTTAAATATTTAATTTTTTTAATTTTCTAAACATTTTTGAACAATAAGTATGAGTTTAATTTTTTTATTTTTTTATTTCAATATAATTTTAAAAAACAATTAATATCCTAAATTTTAATTTATCATGAAAAAATAAACCATTATAAATTTTTGAGATTAATTATTAAGTGACTTCTTAATTTTTTATTATAAATTTAAGAAAATTTATTTAAAATATAATTAAAATTTCATTAAAATAATTATACATCATAATAATAATTTGATTTTAAAATTATAATTATGTTAATATTAAAATAATTATATATCATAATAATAATTTAATTTTAATTTTTTATTATAAATTTATGAAATTTTACTCAAAATATAATTAAAATTTTATTAAAATAATTGTAAATCATAATAATAATGTAATTTTAAAACCATAATTAAGATAATATAAACTTTTAACCTAACAAACAAACCTCTTAAAAGTAAAACACATTTTCATAATAATTAAATCATATTTACCAAATTAAGTCCAATTAGGCTGAATAATTGAAAAATTCGGCAAATCAGATTCGACCACTAATAAATACGGCAAATTCAAATTAAAGCCACAAACCTCTTAAAAGTAAAATACATTCTCATAATAATTAAATCATATTTACGAAGTTAGGTCCAATTGGGCCGAATAATTAAAAAATCTGCCAAATCAGTTCCATTCGGCCATTAATACGGGAAATTCAAATTCCATACGGCCAGAAAATTGCTATCCATTTCCCTTCAATCTGGTTAAAACACAAGATCCCCAACCTCTTCAATTTTGCAGCAGGCCGAGCGATGGGTCCGCTCCAGAGATATGCTGGAATCGTAAAGAAGTAACCTATCGTGCGAAAATTTTTGAGTTCCTCTGCTCTCTATTCTTCTAATCGCTGAAGCAGACTCTCTGGGGTTTATTTTTGTCTCTACAATCTGACTGTTTCTGAAGGCAATCTTTTTTGGTATTATGTTTATCCTTTGATGCTTTGTATACTGACCATCAGTCTTTCTCTCAGGCGATCTTTTAACAGATCCATCAGAATTATTTTGTATATATTGCCTCAATATAATATAATGCTTTTCTTTCTTGAAAAAAAAAACCTATCAGAGAAAGATTTTCAAAAGATAGTTGATAAAAACATATTTTCAAATGTAAATATTTTATAAAAAATATCTTTTTATTTTTTATTTTTTATTAAGTTGTAAAAGTTAAAATTAAGGTGAGTCTCGAAAATGTGGTCTAATGATTAAGTGGAGAAGTTTGGTCTCCACAAATTTTATGGTCTAATGTCTCTTAAATACTATACATGCCTGCAATCTACTCTAACTAAGATTGTTTCAATTGAAAAAAAGTTAAAATTAATCATATATTTAAAAACAATACACTCAAAATAAATTTATATATAATATATATGATTTATATTTTTATGTGGTTATATCTATATATATATATATATATGATTAATAAGTTTTGAATAAATTCTTTTTAGTTTTTCATAAACTTTTAATAAAAAAATTTAGTGTTTATAAAATGTATATCGCCGAAATTGAATCTGTTCTGGGGAGAGGACCGGGTGCGCGCTTGGACAGTGGAGCCGATACCAGTCAAACAGCTGTTGGATGCCTCCTTTCTCCACCAATCACTGGAAATGACCAATCCCCTTTCGCCATGGGACGCTCGCTTTCTTTCGACGCATGCAGCTTCCATGCATGAGGCTCTGGAACGTGGGGGTACGTGGTAATAGTTCCTCCCTCCATCCATGCAAGTTTCCATCTCCTGACTCGAGGACCTCTGCTATATATCCACGCTTTTGCTATCATCTTTGTTTTTCCTCCTCTGGCCATCTGGGCCGGGGGTTATCCGCTCTCCCAGCATCTCCTCTCACCATCTGAGGATTGCTGGTCTTTTTTCGACTCGGCTCTCTTGGTCCTTGGCGCGCCCGCGGCCTCTCCATGCAGGTCAGTCTAACTCATCTTCTGTTTCTGGATTTGTTTTTACATATTTCAGTCATGTTAGCAATAGCGAACAGGTTTTAGTAAATTCTCGTAATCTTCTCATGGAAGCTTATGCATAATCAGTTTTTCTGCTTATGTGTCTTGGAGATATGTCTGGGTAGCATAGGCTTCTCTGTTTAGGCAGTAGGTGGTTTCAATTTCTGTTTTATCTGATAACCATGTTGAAATCCCTCCTGAATAGATTTAAAGCTTCTTTCTACATCTACAGCCCCTGCTCAGACCTTCGTTTTCGTATTGGGAGATGGTGGTGCATTATTCACGTTTACTGCTGTTGTTTTGACTGCAACAGTCAGCCAGTAGCATAGGTATCCCTGTCTGTAGTTACAGGTTTGTAGCAGGGGGCATCACAGCATCGAATCCTTCCTCAGAGGCCATAGTCTTTCCGGTGAGTTGCTATCGTCGGAATCAAGAATTCAAATCTTTTTCCGGCGGGTCATGAAGGCTTCTTAATTAATGTCTCTGAACCATCTCAGATGGTATCAATTTCCTTGACGTCTTCGTCATCTTTTTCCCTAGTTTTTGACATATTGACGGCTGGGTTGGGTCTCTCTAGAGTCTTCGCTTTAATTTCCCTACCGTCCTTCACCTTCCTCTTCCAGAATCCAGATATCATCCTGCTCTCATCCTTAATTTCTATATCTTGGTATCTGTCCTTAGATCCTGACAAAATCTTCCGAGAGAACTATTCCTCTGTACGTCTCCAGGTAATTCTTTCTGCCGGATCTATTGTAGAGATTTATCAAGTACTGTTTGAGGTACTCGGGCTTCCTTTTTCTCGAACTATCTCTTCTGATCAGAATGTCAGAAGACAGTGACTCTCCCGCCACGCGGGCTCTATTTAGGGCTGCCATCGAAGCAGAGGATGCACGTGATGATGCCACCCAAGATCTTAGCTGGCATGCCACGGTGAATGAAATGCTATCTCCCAAACGGATTCATGACTCTAAGTCGGGCCCCACCTCTTCTAAAAGTAAAGGTTATGTCCACGGTCGGCACCCTCGCAAACCTAGAGAGCCGGTTAAAACCGTTCCCCCTCCTAAAGCTGTCTCTGTGACCTGTTCTTCTTTGTCTCAAAGGATTGACAGTCTCCAAAAGCACGCTTTGGTTGGAAAATGGTATTTTCCAGAAATGAACGAGGAAAGCATGAGGAAATGGATAACAGCTTCTTGGTCCCCTCTTATTGGCTACACTCCAATAATCTCTCGCCTCATGAAAGACTGGCTCTCCTTCCACTTTCAGAAGGCTTCTGATTTAGAGCTGATTCTGAACAGACCTTGGGTTTCTGGCCGAAGTTTTCTCTCACTGTCAAGATGGTTCATGGGCTTCGACCCTCTCAAGAACACTCCATCTCATAGCATGATTTGGGTCAAGCTCCCAAACCTGCCCTTAGAATTATGGACGACTGAAATTCTCATTATGATCGGAGACGCTGTCGGCAAATTCATATATGTCGACCCATGGGTCAGGGGAGAAAAGGACAAGAGAATCGCGTGGATTCTTATTGAGAGGCCTTACAAGGGGGGCTATCCGGATCAGATAGAGATTTTATGGGAGGGTTTTAAAATTTGTCAAAGGCTTGACTTCTGGGGCATCCCTTTTCGATGCTCTTCATGTCATCGAACGGGTCACCTCATTAGGAATTGCAGGTACCGATCTAAACACAGGATAAACAGGCATCCCCCAGAAAAGAAAAGAAGTTCGGGGCCAGATTCTGAAGATGTAAATGACTCTGAAAATCTCTTTTCCTTTCAATCCACTGATCTTCGCTGCTCTCAGCTCAAATCTCAATTTCAATCTGAGTCGCCAAAATTGGCGGACTTTCATTGTCCCCCCATCCCTGAACCGCAAGACGAGGACCCCGTTCCTTCTCCGCAGATAAAGAATCAAGCAGATTTTGTGGTGGGATCACATCCGATTCAGATTTCCTCCTCCTCGCCATCTTCAAATGGGCCGGCTCCTGCCATGCAAAAGGGTAAGGAACCTATGATATCCCCTACCCCTCTCAACTCCCCAACACAATCCCCTGTTAATAGTTTCGATAGTGATATCGAACTCCTCCTTCAGCGGAATCCATCGGTGCTCGAACCTCTCACTATACATAAGCCGTCCTTCCCATCCATTAGCCCCAATTCAGCCAAAAATATCACTGTCAGGAAAAAGAAAAAAGGAGATAGCCGTCACTTTCGAGGCAGAACTATTGCTTCTGACTTGGGGGTCACTAATTTGTCTCTTGTGGAAGTCCCAATCATGGAACCTACTGCTTCACAGCCTCTTAGAGCATGTCAGGCTGGACAAGCCTCTAAATGACTTTTTTAGTATCTTTTAATATTAGGGGATTGGGTGCCGCCCCTAAATTCCTGGCGCTAAAAGAGACTCTTGCTTCTGCTCATCCTCTCATCATTTTTATACAGGAAACAATGCATTCAAGTTCGGTCTCTCTGGCTTTTTTCAGAAGAATGTTCCCCAGTTGGTATATGGTTGCTACAGAAGCGGAAGGAATGTCTGGTGGTCTGGCAGTTTTGTGGAACCCGGCCTCGGTCAGAGCAAAGGCTTTCAAATGCTGTGCTGGGATTCTCATCTCAGCTTCTATCAGAGGAAGGTCTCAGATTATCAACATCTTGAATATTTACGCGCCCTATAGGGACAGATCTTTTTTCTGGGACAAGCTGTTTGAATCTGAAATTCTAGACATAAAATCTTTATTAATAGCGGGTGATCTAAACCTGACCCTCCACGCTGCGGAATGCTGGGGCAGTTGTAGAAAGCAGGACCGCTTGGCTGATAAAATGCGTCAGGAACTGCTAAATAGAAATTTAGTAGATGTTATTCCTGAAACATTGGTACCAACTTGGGAAAACGGCAGGACGGGCTCAGCATACATTGCTAAAAGAATAGACCGCTTTATTATTAATGTCAGCATAATCGAAAGCTGGGGGATGCCTGTTGCTAGAACGGGTTTGGAGCCTTCCTCGGATCACAGGCCCATCTTCCTCGCATGGGAGCACATGAATTGCAAGCTGGGGTACCCTTTCAAATTTAACAGATCCCATCTTGAGGATGAATCTTTCAATGTTCTCATTGCAAATTCTTGGAGGGATATCCATCTTTCTGAAGACGCTTTCTTACTTACCTTCCGGGAAAAAATTCAAATGCTCAGGAAAGCAGCAAAGGATTGGCAGATCAAGAAGAGGAGATCGGACAAACAGGAGCTATCTGACATCAAAAAAGAAATAAGTTATCTCTCTAATTCGGTTCAATATAATGGTCTATCATTTGATCAAAAAGCCCTCATCAGGTCCCTGGAAAAAAAGAAAATCGAGCTGTTGCAAAAGGAGGAAGCATTATGGAGGCTTAAAAGTAGAGCGACATGGCTCAGGGAGGGTGACCGAAATACTAAATTTTTTCACAATTTTGCAAATGCACGTCGGGCCAAAAACTCCATTTGGAAGATTGAGGATGGCAAGGGAGGTTTTTTCCACACTCAACAGGATATCTCGGCAGAAGCTACCAGATTTTTTCAAAATCTTTATAAAAGGCAGGATAGCAATGCATATGACTCTTTATGGGCTGTGGAACAGCTGCCTGTAATGTTTGACGAGAACGCAAATGATCAATTCTTTAAGCCTATCATGGAGGAGGAACTTCTCGACACCATTAAAAAGTTCAAAAGGGACAAAAGCCCTGGCCCTGATGGTTGGCCGATCGAGTTTTTTAGTCATTTCTATGATCTGTTCAAAAAAGATTTGCTGGGTATGGTGGATGCCTCCCGCATGTCTGGGAACATTAACAGTGCGCTATCCGCCACCTTTATAGCACTTATTCCCAAGAAGGACAAATCGGAATCGTTCTTCGATTACAGGCCGATAGCCCTTTGCAATACTCTATTTAAAATCATATCTAAGATTATTGCCGAAAGGCTGAAGGTGGTTCTTAATTCCTTCATTACAAAGGAGCAGCATGCCTTTTTAAAAGATAGGCTTATTCTGGACGCTGTTGCTATGACGCAGGAATGCCTATTCTCAATTACAACAAAAAATATAGATGCCGCAGTCCTGAAGATAGATCTCAAAAAAGCCTACGATTGCGTAGACTGGGGCTTCCTTCGAATCCTTCTTGCAAAAATTGGATTAAATGCTCAGGGTATTCGATGGATTATGGCGTGTGTTGAAAACGTCAATTACTCAGTTCTCATCAATGGCATACCATCTTCTTTCTTTCCTGCGGAGAGGGGCCTCCGCCAAGGCTGTCCTCTATCCCCACTACTTTTTATTCTCGTGATGAATACCCTCAGCTCACAGATCAATCGGGCAGTTGCAGAAGGGAGATGCAGGCCGATCAAAATCTGCAAGGACATTTCCCTTTCTCATAACCTCTTTGTAGATGACATTCTCCTTTTCGCGATGCTATGTAAATCTTCATGGGTTTGCTTATATGTGATTTTCCAGAAATTTCACTCCGCATCGGGCCTCTCTATTAATAAAGACAAATCCACATTGTATCACAATGGAACAAATCCGGACATAGCACAATGGATCGCTGCTCGTTTTGGCATAAAACTTGCATTGATTAAGGATGGGTTTAAATATCTTGGTTTCCACTTAAAAGCTAAAGCTTATCATGCAAGGGATTGGCAATGGCTAATCGAGCGTTTTTACAAGAAAATCTCATGTTGGGAGATGCGTTTTTTATCCTTGGCAGGCAGATACATATTGGTCCGCTCTGTTCTCTCTCAACTGGCGGTATATTGGGGCCACCTCTTCCTACTTCCTGCATCTATTACAAGAAAAATGGCTTCTCTGGCGGCCTCCTTTTTATGGGGCGGCAGAACTTATCAGTCAAAGATCCATCTCGTAAAGCTGGACTCCATCACAAGGCCGAAGGTTCTGGGCGGTTGGGGCCTTCTGCACATGCCGACTTTCGGGAAAGCCTTACTATGCAAATCCCTCATCAGAGGTATATACGGGAAATGTCAATGGAGCACTATCATAAATCAGAAATACCTCAAAGGAAAATCTATGGTTTTTTGGTACAGAAGACGCTCTCTGGGCATCAGAAGAGGCTCCCCCATTTGGCAGAGTTTTAGAAAGATCCAGTCTCTCTTCTTGATGAATTTAAGATGGAAATTGTTCACGGGATCTAGCATTTTTATTGGCATGGATTCTACTGTGTTCGATCTGGAATCAATGATTCCCCCTGCTTTGCTTTCCTTCTTCTTCCAAAGGGGCTTGTTCACATGGGACAAATTAATAAAATCTTGGTCATCTCAGTCCCCTGTGTGGAAGGATGCGGCTGATTTATCTCTGCCCCTCTCTCTTCGTCCCTTATGGTCATCTGCTATCAATGGTTTTTCCAGCAGGGGTTTCTCTCAATCGGGATCCAAGGATGAACTCATCTGGTCGCTCAAGAATTCAACTCAATCTATTACTGTCAGAGATCTTTATGCTGCTTTCCTTCCACAACAGTCATCTCCCTCTCCCATCTTCCCCCTCAAATTGTGGAAAGCTTCCTGTCCACTCAAGATGATTCTTTTCTCATGGCTCCTCTTCTCGGACAGGAATCTCACCTGGCAGGTTCTCCAAAGAAAGGGATGGCAGGGTCCTGGCAGATGTCAAATGTGCCTTTCAGAAGCTGAATCCAACGCGCACATGTTCTTCAGCTGTGCCTCATCTTCAACAATCTGGTATGAATTATCTTTGATATATGGTTTTTCTCATCAAGTTTTTTCATCTGTACAGGAAGGCTTCAACTGGTGGCGCGCTCAGAACCCCTCCTGGCGCACATTGTTTATCCTCACTTGCTGGTATCTTTGGAAATGGAGGAATGAATGCATTTTCCAGAACTCCAGACTTCCCCTTGATTCTATCTTGATCCAAATCACGGGCAATATGCCTCCCATAGACTAATCTCCAACCAGCTCTGTTTTTCATATACAGCATATTCGGCTACTTTCTCTGCAATGCTGATGTATTTTTCTCATACTGGTCTCCTGTCTCAGCTCCCACTGTCTCTCTCAATCTTTTTTGGAAGGTCTTCTTCTGTCTTGAAGCGACAAGTGTGTTTTTTTGTTTCATGGTTCTTCATCATGCCTATAAGCTGCGGTTTCTGCTCTAGCCGGGGCTCAATGAATCACGCTGGGTTTTCTCTATACAATTAGTGACAAAATGTAAATATGCTGCCTCATGGAACAGCAGCATGTCTTCCTGCTGTTACACAAATATGATATCGATCATGTATTTGACCTCTATATTTTCTTAATATAACTATTTTGATTTTTCTCTCTGAAAAAAAAATAAAATGTATATCGCCAAAAAAAAATATATTGAAATTAAACTTGAATTTGAAAATTCAAATAAACAATATAAACAATACATGATTAAAATTCAACGGATAAACCACTCAAAAGTATAACCCATTAACATAATTTTTTTCGGTTAAACTGGCATTCTAATATCCGAATTAACAAACATAAACAATACATCATTAAAATTGAACCCATAAACCTCTCATATGTGGAGTGCATATTCTCACAATCGTTAAGCCCATTTTCATAATCGCTAAATCAGTGAGAGAATTGGAATGAAGAAAGGTTAAGAATATAGATCATTATTTTCCATTGAACACTCGCATTTTGTGAACTGCGACCGTTCATCGGCTGTCAATTACAGCCCCACCGGATACATCAGGATCTTGACATTTTGGCAAACATCAGGAATTGTGCTGTTTTGTGGAGATTTACGTGTCTGGCCACATTTCAAAGAAACTCGAGGGGAAAACGTCTCATTTAACGTTGGAAGCTTTTGTTAAGTATTTATTTATTAAAAAAAAAAAAAACAAAAACAAAAAATTACGAAGAGGGTTGGTTTTTTTTATATTATTATTAAATAAATAATAAAATTGAACCTTTTTATTTATATTGCTAATTTTATACCGCGTGTGGTTTTTTTTAGTAAGAGTGAGTGACAGGTTTGTTGTGAGAGTAAAGAATGCAGGACAAGGATAAATAGCCTTGTTCTGCACTCTTTACTTCAAATAAAATATATATGTGTTTTTGACGAGGTGTAGATTTTTCTAATCATTTTAGATTTTCCATACTTTATTCATTATTTTCATATAAAATACTTTCTGCTTTCTTTTATATTTTTTTATTAACTATTTTTTAGAAATTGAATTTTATTGATGATGATGGTGGTGGTTAAGTCCACTAAGACCAAATTTTGGTTTTTTATTAATTATGTGTAATTTACTATTATAATTAAAATAATAAAAATGTATAGTTATTTATAATAATAAGTTTTAAAAATAATTATTTATTTTATATATATAATTTGAGTTAAAATTACTTCTGTCAAAATTATTCATTTTCAACATATAAAAGAAACTGATAATAAAGAAGACATCCTGGATTTGATCAATAATATTTAGTGACTTATAATCCTCAACTTGAAAACAATAAAATCCTTGAATAATACCATTTAAATTAAAAAATAAAAATTAATAATAAAATTATCAATTTTTATATTATTAAATATTATATTTTAATATAAAATTATTATAATTAATATTATAAATATTATTAAAATATTATAAAATAATTTTTCTAATAAAAAATATAAAATAATTCTAATTTGTACCACCATAATTAATTGGCACATATGGTATAATTTTAAGATAAATATTGGTTAGTAGAAAGATAAAAGCAAATACTACCCAAAACACTTTTTTAATATGAAATATAATTATTGGACAATTATGATCAGCCCTCTCCTAGCCAAGTTATATGGTATTATTTTGGAAAGGAAGTTGAGCATATGGATTGAAAGTGAAGGTAAGCGGGCTAATCGCCAAGCGGGTTTTAGAAAGCAGCACTCAACAACAAACCACCTCGTTACACTTAGGATCATTGTGGAGGAATGCCGCAATGATAAATCCAATCTCTTTTGTTGCTTTATAGACTTTTGAAAGACTTTCGATATGGTTCCTAGAAACAACCTTTGGAACGCATTAGAAGAGCTAAAGGTTCCTTTTGAGTTGAGAGCTGCCTCTATAAGGTTATACGAGAATGTAATTGCCAAGTTAAAGAGAAATGAGGGGTGGTTGAAATATATTAAGTGTAATATCGGAGTTAAACAAGGTTTCCCCCTCTCCCCTACCCTATTTGGCATTTACATCGACAAGCTAGAAGGTTGTTTAGAGGAAGCAGGATGTGCAGGCACGATCTTAGCTGGGATAGTTATCATCTTTCTTCTTTATGCTGACGATATTGTTCTTCTCGCAAGGTGCCCATCTGATCTTGATAAGCAACTTATACTTCTTAAGGATTTCTGCTCTACCATGGGTATGATTGTTAACACTGACAAAACAAAAGTTATGATTATCAAATCCAGGAAGGACACTTACGCTAATTTTATGTATGACGATGGTAACTTGGGGGAAGTGTCTTCCTACAAGTAGCTAGGAATTGATATTCATCACAAGCTCAATTGGAACTATAGCATTGAGAAAAGGATTAATGGGGGATGGAAAGCTTATTTTGGTCTTGAAAATATTTGTAAAACGACAAACCTTGTAATGTGGGGTAGAAAGAAGTTCCGCTTTGAAACTTTAGTCACTCCATTTATCTTATATGGATGTGAGGTTTGGGTTGTAGCATCTCTAGAGAATCCTGTAGAAAGATTGAGCAAATCCAGAAGCGTTTTATAACGTATAACCTCAAAATTAAAAGCAACACACCCTATCCTATTCTCCTTATAGAAGTGGGTCTTTCCCCTATCGAGAGCCTAGCTATGACTAGGCTTCTGTTGTCCAAGAAAAAACTCAATAACATAGGAGACCATAGATTTCCTAAGCTAGCTTTAAATTCTAGCCAAAACCACCTAAGTCTCAAACGAGGTTGGTATAAAGACACCAAGGCCCTGGTTAAACCATTGGGAGATCGACGAGAATGTTGCATTGCAAAACATTAATAACATTAAAAATATTGTTACTTTTAAGTTCAAAGAAAAAATGTGGTGTGAGAAAGATTTAGCATCTAAAAGAAAATTACGCTATTATAAGGAGGTCATCAACCCCACCCTAGAAGATCAAAAGTATCTCTCTGTTTTAACTAGCTCAAATAAGAAAATTAATATAGCCGAGATTAGAACAAACTCTCATGAGCTCCATAGTGAAACGAGTCGTTGGACAGTTCCTAAAACACCATGGATGGAAAGGTTCTGCCATCTCTATGAGAATAAAAACATCAAGGATGAAAATCACTTCCTCTTAGAGTGCCCCACATACAACCACATTAGATCTTAGTTTTAAAACCACATTAGATCTCAGTTTCAAAATCTTTGTTGCAATACTGACCTTCCTAGCCTTTTACGTTGTCAAAATTAAGTGAGCTCGGGAGGCTTCTCTCCAAGCTTTTTAAGCATAGGAATAAAATCTTAAATCAAACTAAATAATTTGTTTCTTTAGGTCCGATAGACAAAAGTTTGGTCTCAGTGGACGTTAACCACCACCACCATCATCATCATAAACAACTTAAATCAAAATAATTTTTTTTATTAATTTTATAAGTTGTTTCCAATGAATTTAAACAAAATCTCCATAATTTTTTTTAATTTAATCTTACCCTAGAATCTATTTTTTATTAAATGTAATGTAAACAAAATTCTTTAATAATTTCAAATACTATACTAATTGGATAACGAATTTTAAGACTACCTAAATTAACTTTATATAAATATTAAAACCTAACTTAAAAAAAAAATATATTGTCATATATAACTAACACAATCAGATTAATAAATATGATTAATATACACGTTACGTATCAACTTAACTAATGAGAATTTGATTCTTATATATATTTTATTTTTTTATTGCCTAAACTAATTATTATTATACTCTTTTTTTTTATAGGCAGTAAAACCTATCATAACTCAGTAACTCATTACTTTTAATCAAGGAAAACCAAGACATTTCGGTGGTGGTCGTTAAGTCCGAGAAAGACAAGTTCTTAGCCTAACAAAAACAGTTTTAAAACATACTTTACCCTGTTTCCTTAAGTTCCAAAAATACTAACTCTTAACCAAACACAAACAATTGTAAAACATACTCCAAACCCCAATAATCATTATAGGCTTATTTTAAAATTTTGAATATTTTAATTACTTCTTATATTTAACTAAATTATAATAATCACAAATCACCAACGGGGAATGAAGGTCATTTTTAATTGAAAATGTGAAATGATAATTCCTGAAAATAAGAATTGAAAAGTTAATGGAATTGAAAATTTCGTTACTTTAAAAAATGATATAAATGAATTTTGAGATATCCCATGTTTACAATCGATAACATGAATTGACTGATTACATCGATCGATGGACAAAGGAAAACGTGTTGGAATAATAAGTGATGGACAAAGGAAAACCTGTTGGAATAATAAGCAATAAACCACCTGCCGATTAAATTGTACGAAATCAAACCTGCTGCCATAATAATAAACATCCGTAGGTTTGAACAATTCCAAACAATTTGTACGAAGCCAATAATTTCTATTCAATTGCAAATTTTAAGAAAATAAAACTAGTATAATTACGTTATATTTTTTATATACATTGTAAGTGTCAATTTAATTAATATGAATTTGATTGAGTAATTAATATTTTAAGTAAAGTTTTAAGGTAGAAATTATATATTTTTGGTTGAAGCGTTTCAAATTAACAAATTTGGTTTATTATCCAATGAATTACATTTGTTGGTTCCAAAGGTATTGACTAAAAATTTCTCTTATGTGATTGTTTTCAAAAAAATCTTTACTTCAATCATTATGAATCACAAAAACTTGAATAAAAAAATTAATTTATATTTTATTTTTTATTACTTTAAATAATAATTATGATATTTCTAAGTAGAAATTTGTAATATTTTTATTTATTTATTAAATTTAACTAAAGTAGCATAATAGCATATTACTGCAATGAATGTTATGTTTTTAAAAGAAAATGTGAAATAATAATTTTTTACCATAATAAATAATAAAAAGTTAATTGATTTGAAAAACAATTATATTTTAGAAAAAAACATAATTATATTTTGAGATAAAAAACGTGGCCAAAAACACGTATGGATAGACCAAATCAAATCTGTTGCAATAATAAATGGAATGAGCTACTGTAGTGGAAGAATGGCGCTGACTTGACAGTTCCTCCGGTGCCGATGATCGGGTCTCGACGACCACACCCATCCTCCTCCTCCCATCGCCCGAGGGCCCCACTGTCCGCGGCCTCCCGGAAGTCCCTCCTCCTCCGCCACCCTCCCTTGACCAGCAACCCGATGACCTGGCTGCATTAAATTCCATATTTTGAAAACTAAAATGAATTTTGCGCGTCCCTTTTGCTAATCTACCTCTGGCCCGTCTGACCATTCCATATTTAACAGGCTCTCGAACGAAAAGCTCTTGAATTGAAAGATAGGTCCCGACAGCTCCCCTGCTTTTTGAAATTGGTATGCTTCCTGCTCCCCTTAGTGTGTTTTTGTCAAACGCCCAACCAGAGTTGCTAACTAACCGGCCTTGGGACAGTTTACAACAAACTAAATTTGTGGTGCAAGAAATTTTACAGTTGGGACAGTTTACAGCGGACTTGCTAACTTTCGGCCAAGATTTAAAAATCACAAAGATGAAAGATATCAATAATTTCATTATTAATGCATTTAAATAAAATAAAAAAACAAGGTCTGCATATAGAGAGCTAAACAAAAAGGAAAGGGATAATGGATTAAGTAAAGGAAACCGTACAACAAAAGAGGGAGCATTTTCCTCGCTGCAAACAACAACATTATTGGGCTTAAAACAAGAAAATATCAGCCTTAAAAATGCTTAAATACACAAAATGAAGTTTACCTTACCTGTATGGCCAACCAAATTTTTGGTGCAAGAAATGCCGTTAAATTTTTCTGACTTTCAGTTGAATTTCTGGTGCAATAAATATTATTAAACTTTTTTGGTCTTCTGCTGAGCTTATGTGACATGGTGTAAGAAGAATTATGAAGCTTGAAGGGCCTTCGACTGAATTTCTGATGCAAGGAATATTATTAAGTTTTTTGGCATTTGGCCCAGCTTGTTAGTCATTTGTTTCCGGACTTATATAGAAACCAAGGTTTCCCCACAACCAGTTTCAAAAATTATAAAATTTGTCATTATAAAAAGATAAAAGTTATTACATTTTGCATTTAGCGATCTGATGCATGGAAGGAAATATAGTGTTGAACCGATGATATTATGATCCCATCAATAAGACTTGGATTGAGTCAATGGGACTGACATCATCAAGGAGACTTTGATTGAGTCAATGGGAGTGCCACTATATTCATAAGCCCAATATAATCACCTAAAGTCATATTTGACAGGTAAACCTAAGGCATATACATCAAAGTTTTGCAAGTTTCAAAGTAATCATTTCATTGAACATTTGATACACTACATTTCAGGTTGGTCATAAATCCATTTGATTTGTAATGTTATAACTTTAACTTCCAAAAAAATTTGCAAGGCTCCTTCAGGAAAAAAATGGAAAATGATTTTTGTTGGCATTGGAAAAGATTTTCCAATACCTGCAGAAAACCATTTTCCAATGCCTACAATAGTGCTAGAAAATGGCGATGTCTTTTGGAGTCTAATGTTTCAAGTGAGTTGCATCACTCCTCACCAACACTAAGAGAAAAATCACAGATACCAACAGTAAGAGAAAAATCACAGATATGAAGAACTTATATAGATATATTGATTAAATTAGAGTAGAAGGCTAATAAAGATTGATCATTTACAATATCTATAGGAAAGGTGAATGAGAATAAATGATTCGAATGGATCCTAAAACACTCTCTAAGTTTTCATGACTGTTTCAAATTATGCTAAAAGATTCAAGTCTTAGAAAAATCAAAGCTATCAGAAGGAATCCTCATAAACAGTTGCAGTTGTGGCCAGAGTGAAGCAACGAAAACCCTCGGTTGAGCGCGGAGACCGTTGGTCCATTGTAATGCGCACTAGCAAAAACCCGAAGCGCCCGGACCCGAAATCGTTATAAAATTCGGAAAAATAACGCATTCTGTTCCGTAGCGCGGGATTCCACAAACCGGTAGGACATCGGAAGGCCTCGAGGCAGTAATCAGTTTTGACTAAGTCCCATCTGATGCCACACATCGAGCGACATGCGTCCGGCGGATGAGAGAGAAAACCGCCCGCATCGGATGGGTAAACACCGTGCGACCTGTTCGCCTGATATGAAGGACGACTATAGGATCTGGGGAGCCCAAATCAACGGCGGAGATGCGTTCCGATGACTGACCGGATCGGGCAGGTCAAAAAACAAGATGACCGGGGATTTGAAGTCCGACATGGATGACGAGTTGGCAAACTATTCATGATTCGTGGGCGATCTGAAAGAAAATGGAATTAATAGCCAATCAAAAATGATTCAAGGAATCTGACACCCAGTTCATTGGGAAACAGGTGGCCACCTCCCTGCGAGGCGTTACCTAGTGATGATGACACAGAGCAGAGGAATTCGAATGGACAGAGGTAAGGAAACCAGAAGGCTGGGAAGCAGAAACGAACAGTCAAAAGAGCATATTGGCTTTAAAGCCATGACCTGACAGAAGCAGAAGAAAAAAAACACAGAGAGGCAAACAAGAGTTAGCTAAACACAAGAAGCTAATAGCAGAGAACAGAGAGTAGAAGCCAAGGTGACCTAAAGGGAGCATCGAGCCAGACATAGCCAGAGAGAGTCACAGAGTCTGTGTACTCCATTGAAGGCTTGAGAGTTTCAAGCAAACTCCTTAGCATAGCCTGTGATACTACTGTGACCCTCAAAGGTTGACTTCCAGTAAGGAGAGTCTGTGCACTCCATTCCTACTGACTTCATTCTACTTAAGTGAGTCTTGAATCAAGCTCACTGTTGTAAAAAATCTGCTTGAAAACATAATAGAGAGGCCACCACTGAAACATTGGAATAGGAGACGTATTCCAGGAGCATTGGGTGAACTCCTTATTAAACTTGTTTTTTTTACATGTTTGACTGTTATGCTTTCTCTGGTTGCCTCATTATCTATGTATTCTAGCAATCTTATCAATCCATTGCATAAGTAACACAGGCACATCCATGCACATGAGTCTGCAATACCTTTAATTCTTTGTCTTGGATAAATTCCAGATCAAGTGGTATCAGAGCTCTAGGTTACTAAGGTTAGACAAGCTTGTGCTGGATTTTGTTGTTGAATGCTAACTAGATCAAAGCTTAAATTAGGAAAATGAGAGTTGGTTGAAACTAACCTGGAAATTGGAAGAGTCTATTCTAAGAGGAAAATATCAGAAGAAAATCCCTTAGAATTAGACCTCCGGTTCATGGGTAGTTTTATGACCATGAGATCCATGGTGGAGGAAATGCATAGGGAATTTAAGAAAGATAGAGATGAAGATTCATCAAACTCCAAACAAGACAAAGGTGTAGAAGAATCTCTCCTCCATGACCACTCTAAAGGCAAAGGGAAAGAAAAAAAAAATCTCACGCCTCCTAATAGCCCTTAAAATAAAAAGAAGACATATTTAATTAACTTAGATGTTAAGTTTGAGTTACCAATATATGATGGAGAGTTGAATGGAGAGAAGCTGGATAATTGGATCAGACAGATTGATGTTTATTGCAGAGTGCAGAGCATTGACTCAGAGAAGAGTAAGGTTCAGCTGGCCAGCCTACGCCTAGGAGGCACTACCTTGGTATGGTGGGAAGGCAGGACATAAGCTGACATGAAGGAACATGGTAAGATTCTTTCTGTCTGAAATGAATTTATTTTTGCAATTAAAAAGAAATTCTACCCACTAGCCTACATGCAGCAAGCCATGATGAGCTGACAAATTCTTCGACAACTAAAATGGCAAAGTGTGCAAGGTTACACCCAAGAATTTAGGAAAAGAGCAGTGATTCTAGGAATTTATTTAGACTCACCTGAGACTCTGTTGAAGTATATAGGTGGTCTACACAGCTACATGAGGCACACTATCCTCATGTTAATCCCGCTAGCATATATGAGGTATCCATTCAGGCTACGCATCTAGAAGCTAGAGGTAAGAATGGGAACCCAGAAGTTGGGGGATCATCCAAACACACTGCAAGCAAAAGTAAGGAGAAAAGAAAACAGAAATGGAAAGAGAGGAAGACAAACACTATACAGAAAAGCAAGTCTTCATGCACTCACTGTAAGAAGGATGGGCATGATGATGAGCACTCTTGGATTCTACATCTGGAGCTGAAACCTAAGAAGTTCTAGGGCAATAAGAATAAGATTGCCACAACTATTCAAAAGGATTTGGGGTTAGACTCAGGAGACGAAGCAACAATCGCAACCATAGGTATAAAAGGTAAAAATTATGAAGCATCTACTAGTAATTTTGCATAATCTACTGATAATGACGAAAATGAGAAAAAAAGACACAAAATGTTTCATATTCTAGTTATTTCCAATCATCAAAAGATTGATACTTTGTTTGATAGTGGCTCACAAGTAAATTTAATTTCTGAAGCAATTGTAAAGAAGTTGGGATTACTAACCACACCTTACAAGAAACCATATCCATTAGGTTGGTCATGTGATAAAGCAAAGCTACAAGTGACTAGACAAAGTAAACTTAAGTTTTCTTTTGGGTCAACATTTGTAGATGAGGTTGAGTTAGATATAGTTCCTTTGGATATATGTGGAATTATTTTAGGAAGTCCTTATTTGTATGATAGAAAAGTTGTTTTTTATAGAGTTGAGAACAAGTATCTACTCGTTAAAGATGGAATCAAATATATTGTAAGATCTCATAAGCTCAAAATAATTATACTGTCATAAACTCAGGGCAGATGAAATGAATTGTAAATTCATGCAAACAATTTTTACTGATGGTTGTAAAGGAAAAAAAACATGATAAAACCAATGTATTTGAGGGTTGTAATGCTAAATAGTAAGCTGACTTAGAAAAAGTTGTTTCAGAATATGACATATTGTTTCAAGAACCTAAAGTTTTGCCTCCCAAAAAGGAAATAGTGCATGCTATTAATTTGCAGCAAGATGCTCCATTGCCTAACATCAGAATATACAGGTTGTCTGCTTTAGAGAATGCAGAAATCAAGAAGCAGGTACAGGAGCTACTCGAGAAGGGGTTCATGAGACCTAGCACATCCCCATGTGGGTCTCCAATTATTTGGTGAAAAAGAAAGATGGCTCGTGGAGAATGTGCATTGATTACCGAGCATTGAATAAGACAACGATAAAAAATCATTATCCCCTTCCTCGCATAGATGATCTATTAGATCAGTTGAAAGAAGCTGCTTATTTTTTCAAGTTAGACTTGCATAGTGGTTATCAGCAGGTCAGAGTTGTAGAGCAAGATGCATGGAAGACTGCTTTCAAAACAAAGCAGGGATTGTATGAGTGGCTGGTTATGCCTTTCGACTTAACTAATGCTCCTGCTACTTTCATGAGAGTAATGAATGATGTACTCATAACTTTTCTTATATTTAGTAAAACATGCGAAGAACATTTAAAGCATGTTAGGTAGACACTAGATGTTTTGAAAAGAGAAAATATTTATGTTAAACTCTCAAAATGTGAATTTCGAAAAACATATTTGAATTATTTGGGACATATAGTAGGGTGTGGTGAATTGAATATAGATCCCTCTAAGGTTGCAGCCATTATAAACTACCCTAAACCCAAATCTGCTACAAAAGTTAGAAGCTTTTTAGGAGCAGCACAATATTGGAGAAAGTTTATTTCTAACTTTTCCTTAATTGCAGCTCCCTTACATGCTTTAACAGGATTGAACAAGGTGTTTCAGTGGGAGGCAAACAGCATAAAGCCTTTGACACCTTGAAAGAAAAGATTAGTGCAGCACCAGTACTAGCACTGCTCGATATTCAAAGACCATTTGAGATTGAAACAGATACCAGTGACTATGTGATGGGAGCAGTGTTGATGCAGCACGGTAAACCCATATGTTATCATTCTTAGACATTTAATTCTGCAGTAGTTAACTATCCCACATATGATAAAGAACTGTATGTATTAGTACAGAATGTGAAAAAGTGGAAACATTACTTAATGGGAAAAGAGACAGTTATGTATACTGATCATCAACCACTTCAATATCTACACTCCCAAACTAAGTTGCAACAATCAAGACACTATAGATGGATGGGTTTTCTACAACAGTTTCATTTAGTCATTAGATATAAAAAGGGAAGACACAATAAAGCTGCAGATAGGTTGTCCAGACCAATTATAAATGCATTTACTATACTTAAGCATAATTTTGTATTGCATGAGAGCTACATTGAACAATATGCTCAAGATATAGATTTTAAAGATGTGTATGCAACTTTAAGTCAAGGCAAATGAGTAGAAGAATTGGATTATCATGTTAAGGACCAACTCTTGTATCATTTTGGGAAGCTATGCATTCCATAAACTGAAAGAGTAAAGATAATTTGAGAAGCACACACTTCTCTAATATCAGGTCACTTTGGTGTAAGTAAAACAGTTGCACAGTTGCAAAGATTTTGTTATTGGCCAAAGATGAATGAGACAATTTCTAGATATGTGAGAGGGTGTACCATGTGTGCTAAAAGCAAGCCCAGCAATAAAAAAACTAGGCTTGTACACTCCACTACTAGTTCCTTCTCATCCTTGGGAAAGCATTTCCATGCACTTTGTTAGGGGACTGCCTAAATATAGGAAAGGTCATGACTATTTATATGATGTTGTGGATAGGTTCAGCAAAATGTGTAATTTAATACCTTGTAACAAACAGATTACAGCTGAACAAACTGCAAGTTTGTTCTTTAAGCATGTACGGGTTCATTTTGGATTACCCACTTCCATAATATCTGATCGAGATACCTGATTTGTTGGGAAATTTTGGTCAAGTTTGTGGGAATTGATGCACACCAGGCTAAAGAAGAGCACAGCTTTTCACCCGCAAAAAGATGGCCAAACAGAAGTGGTCAACATGACAGTGATCCAGTTCCTCAAAGGCTATTGTAGCAAGCATCCCAAACTTTGGGATGAACATTTATGTTATGTGCAACATGCTTAAAACCGAGCTAAACATTCTTCTGCACAAAGATCTCCTTTCTAGACCTGTTTTGGTTTCACACCAAGGTCTCCCTTGGATTTTGTCTTTGGTAAAGACATAGCAATTGATGGACACAGTGATGTGGAAAAGACAAGTAAGTTCATTGAAAAAATCCAAGAGATTCACCGGGCAGTATAGGAATAGCTGGAAAAGAGCCAAGCCAATTACAAGGAAAGGCATGACAAGCATCAGATGGAGCATAGTTTCCAATTTGGTGATCAAGTCTGGCTGTATATCAACAAAGACAGAATGCAAGGTGAAGGTAAGAAGCTGAAGCTAATAAGGTATGGACCTTTCAAGATACTTGAGAAAAATTGTGAGAATTCTTTTCGCCTTGATCTACCAGCTTACATGCACATCTACTCAGTCGTTAATGCAGACAGCTTGAGACTATTTAAACCTTCATTAATCGAAGATCCCGAAGACCAGAGTCAATTGCCTTCTATTGATGATCTATTGCCTGAATATCTTAATGAATTGTAGGAAGATACAGTTCTGGACAGGAAGGTAAGAACTACGCGCAGAGGGGATGTTGAATACCTCAGGATTGGACTCAAAGGTTCAAAACCAAGCAGTGTGAAATGGATAGAAATTGAGCAAGCGAGGAAGCAATACCCTCACTTGATTGATGCATAAGAGAAAACCAACTTTTGGCGGTCCAAAAACTTTTTCAATGGGAAGGTCGTGATCCGAATAGATCCTAAAACCCTCTCTAAGTTTTCATGACTGTTTCAAATTATGCTAAAAGATTCAAGTCTTAGAAAAATCAAAGCCATTAGAAGGAATCCTCGTAAACAGTTGCAGTTGTGGCCAGAGCAGAGCAATGAGGACCCTGAGTTGAGCGCACAGACCGTTGGCCCATGGTAACGTGCACTGGCGCAAACTGGAAAAACAGGAGGCCAAATCAAGAAACGGGGGTGGTTTCTGATATGTGATTAGTGTTAATCACGTATCGTAGGGTGTCCCCCTCACTGCAGGAAAGCCCTGAAGCGCACAGACCCAAAATTGCTATAAAATTCGAAAAAGTAACACATTCAGTTCTGTAGCGCGGGATTCCACAAACTGGCAAGATATCGGAAGGCCTCGAGGCGGTAAGCATTTTTAATAAAATATCGCCTCCACCTTTCATCGCAACTTTTGTAATGAAACCTTGACTTGCATCCGTCAATCTCTGATTGCGATAAGCCAATAGCCTTGCCTCCTTTCAACTCTTTGTGACCATCGTGCTAGCCCCCAAATCGGAGATCTCTCTATTAATCATTTCCATACGGAGGTGTAACCTTCATGGACGGCATATAAATTTGACAATCGTTGATCACATTCTGCATTTGGCCCTTGGTCCTGTAGTTGTTCACGTGACTACAGTCTAGCCCTCGTATTAGAACCCTTCAATTAGAGGTTATCAATCAGAGGTTTCACTTCGATGCTCAATGCGCCTCAACCACCGATCTCCGATCTCCCATACCTGATGTCATCACTGCCACGTATCTGCCACTTGTCGCCTTCTGAGTAATGCCACGTGTTACCCCTTTTTGGCTTAACTTGATCCTTGAAACTGCGGAATCTGGCTACCCCATATCAATTGTGATAACACACCGTTGGCATGTGTCTCTTATCAAATGCAGTCATTTGCTACCACGCGTCCCTTTGGGAGGAAAAAGAAAACGCCTCAATTTATTTCCTTTTGTGGACAATTCTTTTGTTAATTTGTTATCACCCATGTACCTCTAAATCAAAGCCCTCTCTATTGGGCATTTCCATTCGGAGATGTAACCTTCATGGATGATATGTCAGTTTGCCAACCATCGATCACCTTCTCCGTTTGGCCTTTGGTCCTGTAGCTCTTCATGTGACTGTAGTCTAGCCCCCGTATTGGAACCCTTGAATTGAATGTTATCAATCAGAGGTTTCGCTTCAATGCACAATACGCCTCAACCTATGATCTCTGGACTCCCATACATGATGCCATCGTTGTCACGTATCTAGCACTTGTCATCTTCTGAGTAATGCCATGTGTTACCCCCTTTTGGCTTACTGCGAGCATTGAAATTACCGAATCCAACTGTCACATATCAACCATGTTGGCACGTCATTGCCACGTGTCTCTTACCAGATCTAGTCTTTTGCCACCACGCATCCCTTTGGTAGGAGAGAGAAAACACTCCAACTTCTTTCGTTTTGTGTAAAAATCCCTTGTTACTTTGTTATCACCCACCTTGACACATTAGCACTAGTGGCCCATTCTCGATGATTTCACTATGCCTAATATTGCATATTTGTGACACATGTCATGTTAAAACCTCCGATATCAAAACCTTTGATACCTAATAAGTTCTCTTTTTGGATCAAACACAAATGAACTCACAGTTCACATGTCCTATCAATGCTACTTTGTGTGTCTTAATGCAAATCCTAGTCTACAAATTCTTTATGGAATAAATACTTTTTATTATATTTTTATTCATTATTTCATTTTGTAAATAATAATTTTTATTATAATTAAAGAGTATATATATTTCTAAATACATTTATTAATTATTTCTATATATAAAATAAAATAAAAATGTGAGTTAATGTTTCTTATTCATGTAATTATTATCGATTTGAAAAAGCATAAGGTATAATAAATTTTGCTATTTTTATTGAAATTTTATTATAGAAGCTTTTTTTTAAAGTCAAAATTTATTATTAGATAGCATCATGTACAACACATTAGTAAAAGTGAAAATTTTTGGGTTCAACTATACTTGTAATTTCACAACAATCTTTATTCTCAATATCTATTAGACCTTTTACGATCTTAAGAAATTGTTGCATAACAAACCCAATCTTAAGAAATTGTTGCAAGGAAAGGAAAAATATTTCTCACTAAAACTCATGAGTCTGAGTCTTCACATTTATTAGTAAACTTAATGAGCTAAAATTATATTAGTGAAGTATTATAATTTGTTCTTTTAAAAATGGCGATTTTCAAATCTAAATCTAAAAAAACCTAATATAAAAATAAATAACTTTCATCAAATTTTGATTTAACAATTAAAAAAATTGGAAAAATCACGTAATAAATTGGAAAAATCATGTAATAAATTGGATCATTGGATTGTTTTTTACGAAGGGTGAAATCATGAAATTCAAGATGGTCAACACTTGCCCCTTAGGTAAAGTCCCGTGCCTCACTCGGTATGACCTACGTCGGCCTTATCTTTTTAATTGATGTCATGGCAGCACCTAATTCAAATTCATTAAGGACCCTCTCTGTCATGCCCCTACACCTGCGGTAGTCCTCCAACCGCTTATAGCGAGGTGCGGCACCACCGAACGCTTTCTTTTCACCAATACTAACACTCATGGACTACGCCTAATTCACTTGTCCTTACTTAGTTTGTGTTTTGCAAGCAAGTAAAATTGCATTTATCCTTTATACCAATGAACACCCATACTCATTCATTACCCACAGCAATTATAAAAGACAATAACAATTGCATAGTATAAAGCGGAGGGGCAACTCCCGAACAAGTCTGCCTGACAATATATATTATTCAATCTTTCTTCATAATAATACAATCATCATGAGTAATGCTTGGCAAGCTCCAAGTCAATACTTAGCTTCTTTTACAATATAGGAAAATCAGCTTTTTACAATAATCATGTGCATGCCTTGCACGGAGGGAGGGTGCTCACCTGAGCTACCAAGACCCCCTTGTCAATCCCGGCACAAAACTGCAACAAAGACAACCCTGGGCACACCTTGCCCAACCCACAACCAGCTCTAAGTCACATCAAAAACTGCGCCCTCAAGACTTGCGCATGAGCTATGTGCAGTCCTCCAAATCTGCGCACTTTCCTTGTGCTTCTTGAACTAGTGCGAGTTGCCTTGATCAAACTTTTGATGTCCAAATGATCCTCAACACTTGGTAATATTTACACATCTTTGCGTGGGTGGTGGCTCTCCACCCGACCCCCAAAATATGCCTGACACACCACTGAATGCACCCTCTCACATGTCGGCCTGCCCACATGTTTGCTCCACGCACAATAGGGTATAAGTTCGCCATCGCTGAACTATGCCTTAGTCATTTTTCATATATCGCACATCGTTTGTCGCATTATATCGTCGCACTTCCATGTAGCCGTGCCCACTCGTACGCTCGCGCGCCCGCCCACGTGCCCAACGTGCACGTCGACTCGCCCGCCGCCCGTCCGCATTCACGCCCGGAGGCCTTACATTCTCCTCCACCTAAAATCGTTGTCGTCCTCGACAACATACCATCCCAGTAGCCATCCACCAAGATCATCACTATCCATGATGTCAACTCCTCCACATAAGGCAAACATCCCTGCAACATATGTAGAACTCCATCTCCATCATGTCTCACCTTAGTGACCAACTACCACCACGATAGCCATACCAAGGTATACACCTCTATGGTATGTCCTCCATCAGATATCATCTCGATCCATGATCATCGACTCCTCTGCCACAATCTCCACTGAAACATCTTGTGTCGACCTCATCATGTGTCACCATGTGAACCTCTGTCATGATACTCCAACAAAATGCTAACACATCTCTGCACACTCTGCGACCCCATGCTTGAACTAGTTGGGTAGCTAATCCAACTGTCACGCTCAAATCATGAGAGTGAACATCCTCATGCCATCATCAATTTTTCCTCAAACATCTGCCACATCCTTGAGTCATCAAGAATATATCTCCATATTCCATGTTCAGGTCCATGGAAACTCCATCCATCTGCAACATGCCATGATGCTTGATGCCAAGCCATCCCTGCACCATCAGTCATACCTGCTCCATATGTTTAAGGGACTCACTGCCATGAGCAGCTAACAATGAGCCCCATCTTCTTCATCCATCTAAGAAGATGTAGAGGGAGTAGAGCCTGAAGGCTCTCCCTCACTAATCAACTCAATCCATCTGTCAGGATCCTCAATCTCCATTCTTTGTAGATAAGCAACTCGGTCTTCCTTCTGGACATCCGGTCTCACATATACCTCCGCATCATCATCATCATCCTCAACCAAATCTAGCCTTCTTGATAAGTCCAAGATGCTGTCTGAAAGTGATCTAACGACCAATGACTGCTCGGTAAGCTTTGCCTCAACAGTAGACAATCGCTTACTCATGTCTCCCATTCTCTTCTCATCCTCCATTTGCATCACTCCCAATTTACAATCACGCCTTGTCACGCCAATGGTTGGCACACCAAAGGGTACATCTTCCCTTCCATCATAAATGTAGAGCTTATTCAAACGTGGAACAATCATAGCATCAAATTGTTTCATGAATTCCATCCCCAATACAGCTTCATAGTCATCAATCCGCACTATAGTGAAGTCAACCTTCCCTGTCCATTCAGCAAGTGTAGTGTCCACCCTCTCAGCTATACCAGGAATCTCAATAGGAGGAGAATTCATTGTTTTCATTTGTGCCTTTGCCGGTACAAATTTCAGCCCAATCCTTCTCACAGTATCTCCACCCATGAAGTTGTGAGAAGCCCCACTATCCACCATAGTGAGTACATTAGCACCTCCAACCTTCATTCGAACATACTCCAATATGTTCCTCTCAGGATCTCTCCTAGAGACCACCTCCGTAGTAGCAGAAGCACCAAGTATCTGCATCATCCCCACCGAAGCACCTTCATTCCTTACATCAGATTGTGCAATAGCAGCCACCTTTGGTTTAGAAGGATAATTCTTCACCATGTGTGGTCCAACACATATCCAACACTTCAAGGCTTTCTTCGTCTTCGAACTATCATCCGATTTCGAAGCATCATCCTTCTTCTTATCTTTTGGTTTATCGGACTTCTTCTTCCTATCATCAGAAGTCTCATCATAATGCTCCACCAACCTGTCAACAGCAGCAAAAGCTTCTTCAAGTGTCCTAATCTTCTACCTCTTCACTTCATTGCATGCCCAAGGCTTCAACCCAATAATGAAGTTGAACACCTTGTCCCTCTCTACCATGTCAGGAAGTTCCAAAGCTGCACCTGCAAACTCCCGCTGATATGCTTGTAGGCTCCCGGTCTGCTTTATGTACTTAATCTTCGTCCTTGCTTCCCATGTTTCATCCTGAGGACTAAAATGAGTCTGCAAAGCCTTCTTCATGTCATCCCATGAAGTAATGTCATCAGCACTGCCATTGGCAATCTGATCCAACCTCCTTCGCCACCACATCTTAGCATCCTTTGTTAAGAACTGAGCAGCTACCTTGACCCTTGTCTCATCATCAGATAGACCCAACCATTCCAAGTATTGCTCCATGTCCCATAGAAAGTTGACAAGAGTCTTTGCATTCCTTGTGCCATCATAAGATTCTAGTTCCTTGACCTTCACATGAGGCACTCCTCCACCTGAGTTATGCATCATGGCCTTCTTCAACACCACTATCTCATCCTTCACTTCGTCAAGAGATTTCTTCAAGTTCACGATCTCTGCAAGACCCTGATCCCTTGCTTCTTCAAACTCCTTGACCCTTACTTCAAGTTGTGCACACATAAGATCAGTGTACTCATATTGTGTCCGGAGTTCATTGTGTTGTGTTCGAAATTCATCGAGTTCTTCCTTCATCTTCAAATTGGCCTCTTGTTCTTTAGCGAACAAGTCCATCTTCTTATCCAAAGAAGTCTCCATATCCTCCATCTTTTCCAACACCTTTTCAATGAACCCAATAGTAGTATCTTTCACAACGTGACTAGACCCAGCTTGAGATTCAACTGCCATTTCTAACAGCTTCTTCCTCCTTTGCAATCTAGTTTCGACCATCCAACAGCTTCACCAAGTCACCTGCAATTAGAACAAACCCTTGTTCCACTTGTGTGAAATGGTTTCCTTCACCTGCAAGTGCCCCTTCCACTGTCACGAGCAACCCTGCTCAAACCGAAGTCTTGTTCTCACCTGTCAAGTGTGTACCAGCTTCAATGCTTCAACCCCTGAACCTGTTCACAAGCTTCAGACCTTCACGAGCAAACCTTGCTCTGATACCACATGTCACGATAGTGCAATGGGATCAGCACTTCATCATCAACCCGAACACGAGCTCTGATACCACGTGTCACACCCATACACCTGCGGTAGTCTTCCAACCACTTATAGCGAGGTGCGGCACCACCGAACACTTTTTTTCAGCACTACTAACATTCATGGACTACGCCTAATTCACTTGTCCTTACTTAGTTTGTGTTTCGCAACCAAGTAAAATTGCATTTATCCTTTATACCAATGAACACCCATACTCATTCATTACCCACAGCAATTATAAAAGACAATAACAATTGCACAGTATAAAGGGGAGGGGAAACTCCCGAACAAGTCTGCCCGACAATATATATTATTCAATCTTTCTTCATAATAATACAATCATCACAAGTAATGCTTGGCAAGCTCCTAGCTAATACTTATCTTCTTTTACAATATAGGCAAATCAGCCTTTTACAATAATCATGTGCATGCCTTGCACAAAGGGAGGGTGCTCACCCGAGCTACCAAGACCCCCTTGTCAATCCCGGCACAAAACTGCAACAAAGACAACCCTGGGCACACCTTGCCCAACCCACAACCGGCTCTAAGTCACATCCAAAATTGCGCCCTCAAGACTTGCGCATGAGCTATGCGCACTCATCCAAATCTGCGCACTTTCCTTGTGCTCCTTGAACTAGTGCGAGTTGCCTTGATCAAACTTTTGATGTCCAAATGATCCTCAACACTTGGTAATATATACACATCCTTGTGTGGGTGGTGGCTCTCCAGCCGACCCCCAAAATATGTCTGACACACCCCTGCGTGCGCCCTCTCACATGTCGGCCTGCCCACATCTTTGCTCCACGCACAATAGGGTATAATTTCGCCATCGCTGAACTATGCCTTAGTCATTTTTCATATGTCGCACATCGTTCGTCGCATTATATCGTCGCACTTCCGTGTAGCCGCACCCGCCCGTTCGCCCGCTTGCGCGCCTGTCATCCGCCCACGCGCCCACCGTGCATGCCGACTCGTCTGGCGCCCGTCCACGTTCACGCCCGAAGGCCTTACACTCTCCCTGCTGTGGGAGTCGAACATATATGCTTTCTTTCGTGGTAGATATTTTTTTAAAGGGCTAAAGGACTAAACTCAATAAAAGTTTCGTGGTAGATAGTTACAAACAATTGCATATCTTTCTTTTCTTGAAAAAGAAGAAGGAGTGGAAAGGAGGGGGAGATGTTGTTAAGATTTTTTCCGTGAGCTGCGAATATGTAACCAGTGGGAAAAAACTATGGAAAACAGATGAACTGGTATGAGACTTGAGGTTAGAACGTGGTCCTGATGCCGAAGATGCCAGACTGTATCTGCCTATTGACTGTCAGGAGAAGGAACAACCCGAAGGGGGATTCTAGACATAATTGCTAGGTCCGTGGCTAGGTGGTGAGACCTTCTAGGAACACAAAGTATTTATACTATTATAAACAAGCAGAAACATATAAGTGATCAATTTTGTGCTCATTAATCATTACTAGAAAACCATTACTCTTAGCCAAGAACAAATAATTATTGGCAGGACTAATTTACCAAGTCTATTCTATTGCTTTTATGACTAGATATTTAGTAAGTAAATTCTATTGCTTTTTATGATTAAGACAACTATTGATAATATTACATCAATCTATGTCTAGAAATTCATAATATCAATTACATTAATAGTTATAACCTGATTTCTCACATATTCATTGAAGAGTATAGCTTTAAACAGTTCCAAGAAAATAACAGAAATAGACTCCAAAACCCTTGTAAGACAGTTCTTCTATGATCAACTTAGAGGAATTAACAACAAGAATAGTTTAAGGTTACATAAAATAAATGCTATATTACAACAAAACCATGAATCGTGCTTAAAATGAATGCATAGAGCTCATAGAGATTGATTCGAATGTTACCCATTTCATTAATCATAAATATCATAAATATTCTTCTAATTACCAGGTGTGAACATGAAGTCGACAACTGTAAACCCTTTTGCACCATTAACTATGAACACGCTTACTGAACTGTATGAAATCATTGATAGAGTCGTGAGGGTTCATCATGGCTCTCAGTCATTTTCAGAAGAAAGGAACAAGAGCCAACTGCCCACGCAACATTTAATTCTAAGACACTTAACTGAGAAAAAAAATCTACAAACAAGAAATTAAAGTTTAAAAAGATTGTTCGAGTCGTAGTTGTAATAATACAGCATGGACATATTGCAAGTTGGGTTTAAAAATCTTAATAGCAAAAGAAATAGAGAGACAGTGCTTGTGTCATTCCCTCTTTGTTTAACTCAAACTAAAATGTAATAGTTCTTTCCTCAGCAGTCTCAAACTAAAGAGTTGGCCAAGCCTCGACATAAGAGTGGCAACCAACTAGAAGAACTAAGCTACCTAAAGTAAGTGAAATACTTCAAAAATTAACCAAGCCTAGAAGGAAATCTTTAACTTGCAAGCCATCAGAGGGTTTGATGATATAACCAACCTGAGAACAGAAGACGATTCCGGTGTTATGTAGGAAGTCTCCCAACTCTGAACTTTGTTGGAATCACATGATCGAAGGTTTTACCTGTGATGGCACACCAAGGTTAAATCCTGTTGGAATCAGGAGCAATAATCGACATGAAGTGAATAATAAAAAAAGTTCCTCCCTTACCTGGGTAGGAGCCACACCGAGCAAGAGGAACGGTGAACGCCTGGAGGAACTGTTCGGTGGTTAGTGCCTCTACTCAGGTAGGAGGAAATTAAAGGAGAAAATGTCCTTGTAGCCATGCAAACTCTTACCTCTATGGTAGATCTTCCTTCTTCCCATCGCATCCTTGCTGGAGTGAGCAAGACATCACTTGAAAAAACTACATGCATCAGAGAATAAATGGATCAGGGAAAATCATTCTGGGTTGGAAACCAAAATTAAATAAATAAAATTAATGAAGATAAAACGCGATACCTTTCCTGTACACTTGCCAGACCACAATAGAACGAGGAGGGTCAGCGCCACCATGAATTCCCCATCAACCCTTGACAAGTTGCAGAGTTGTGCTACACAGTGTGCATTGTGCCAAATGAGAAATATGCATAATAGAGAACCTGAAGTATGGCATAGGTTTGGCTGGGAGTTTGAGGGTCGTAGAATCCACCAATCCAAATCCTACAATAGAATATCACTCGATGTTTAATGCTCCTTGTTGTTCTAGCAGAAGAATTCAGTGCATGACTATCAGGCAATTAAGGTGGAGCCATAGATGCCAACTCCACTCTCAACCTACCTCCTCGATAATATAATGCCACCATATCGATTCACTTGCCATGAGGGGTATATGCATACGAAGGTCTATCTTGGATATGCCGGACAACCCATTCCTTGAGTATTAATATCCTTTCAACCTTAATCAATAACCATGGAATCATGTGCGTCATGCATTTAATGGAACATGGTAACTACATTATGGTATATATATATATATATATATATATATATATATATATATATATATATATATATATATATATATATATATGCAATAAAAAACTGATTATGGGTGAATGTGAACAAAGAGATGAAGGTTAGCACCCAAAGAGTAGAAATCCAGAGGAGACCCATAATATTGAACCATCCGGAAGTGCCTTATGCTGAGGCCAACTCGGACATATGGATACAACTAGGAGAAGAATCTCGTCAAGCCAACGTTTCCATTCTTGAAACATTGCAACAATTACATACAGAAATGATGAAGTTGAGGACAGACAACGAACGATTGAGGCACGAACCAGAAAGGATCCTTGAAAGCCTATCCAACCGATAGAATCAACGAGGACCAAACCTCAGTGTAGAGGATAGGGAGAAAACCCCAACAGCCCATCATTGTGAAGATAATGCAGAATTAGTAGAGGGACATAAGGAGGATGACGAGGGGTGTTTGGATAATGTTTTTGACCAAAGAAAGACAAAAAGACAGAAGGTGGAATTACAAGGTGAGTTCAAAAAAATAAAATCATCGCTTTTTGAAGGAGAATCTGAAGAGGTAGTTGAAGCATGGCTAATCGACATGGGTAAATATCTCCAGATTTATGAATATACTAACATTCTATAAGCACAACTAGAAGTTCACCAATTAAGGGGAAAGACGAACCTCTGGTGGGAAGAAATTAACATTGTGAGAAAAATTGATGAGGAACAAGTGACATGGAAAGAATTTCAAATTTATTTAAGGATAATATTTAATTGAGCGTTACTATGATGAAAATTAAAAGGAGTTCCAAGAATTAAGGTTGAGAACCTTGACCATGGACGAATATGTGAAACTATTTACTTCCCTGTTACGATATGTCCCATACATACAGGAGGAAAAGGACAAAATTCAACGGTTTATTAGTAGTCTACCCAACTTTATGAAGGAAAAACTAGAATTTGATTATCCTAAAACAATGGATGATGCGGTGCGAAAAGCCCGTATATGTTATCAGCAAATGAAATAGAAAAGTTAGGGGCCCAAAAGAGCAATAGGCAGGAGAGTGAGGAATTACCCCAAAAAGACAACCGAAAGTCACGAATGGAAGGAGTAATGAGCAAAAACTTTCGGTCAATTCCCAAGGAACTAGTCAAAAATCCTAGCTTACATCGAAAATAGACAGTCGAAGGGAGTTATTAAACCTGCTACTGAACATTAGCCAAAACAACCTCTGCAATGCTGGGGATGTGGGGAATATTATTAATATAAGAATTGCCCGCACAGAGCCCGAATAGAACAAATTTCAAATATGCAAGAAACCTCCACAGTTGGAGATATAGCAAGGAGTATGCCTAGAATTAATGTTGCTTTGGATGATCATCAAGTAGAATACTAGCCCACCATGATCGAGTGTGAAGGTATGATTGTTGACCAACCTTTTTCTATTTTATTTGACCCATGTGCTAGCCTAAGCTACATTAGTCTTAAAGTGGGAGAGAAATGTCAACTGCAAAGTAGTAAATTTAAGAAACCTTGGTTAGTTCAACTAGCCACCGAGACAAAAGAAGGGTATCTGTGAAAACTAAAAAATTGCCCTATAACAGTTTCAGGATAGCCCATCCACGTTTTCCTGAATGTACTCCCTTTAGGTTCATATGATGTACTAATAGGGATGGACTAGTTGGAAGGGCGTTGGTCCTTAGTGGATTGTAAAGAGAAATCTATAAGTTACCTCACAGAGTCAGGGAAGAGAAAGGAAATTCAAGGGATCAAGAAAAACATTAAGTTACATCCTAGTATTTCTAACCAGCTAGGAAGATGTATTAGACAGGGCTGCCATATTTATGTTGTCCAAGTAGGATTCACCAATGACCGAAGTAAATTGACTTCATTGGAAAATATTCATGGGATTTAGGATTTAGTGGATGTGTTCCCTGAACCCATTCCTAGATTTCCACCTAGGCGTGATATTGATTTTACCATTGAATTAATACTTGGAGCAACTCCTGCTTCAAGAGGTCATTACCACATGAGAATCCTTGAGTTAACAGAACTCAAAATGCAGCTTCAAGAACTTTCAGATAAAGGGTACATTCACCCCAGTGTATCTCCTTGGGGAGCCCCTGTGTTGTTTGTGCGAAATAAGGACATAACCTTAAGACTATGCATTGATTATCATTAGCTAAATAAGCTGACTATAAAAAATAAGTACCCTTACCATGTATTGATGATTTATTTGATGAAGTACAGGGAGGCAGCGTATTCTCAAAAATTGACTCAACTTCTAGATACCACCAAATTAGGATAAAGGATGAAGATATTTGCAAAATTGCATTTCAAACTCATTATGACCCTCACAACTTTGTGGTACTTCCTTTTGGCATTACCAATGATATAGCTGCTTTCATGAGCTTGATGCACAATATTTTTCAGCCATTTCTAGATAAATTTGTACAGATTTTTATTGACGATATACTAATTTATTCCAAAAATCAAGAGGATCAAGAAAAGCACTTGAGAATAGTATTACAAATTCTACGAGATAATCAAATATTTGCTAAGTATAGCAAATGTTATTTTTACAAAAGTCAAATACCGTACCTAGGCCATGTTATATCAGCCGAGGGAATAGTGGTGAATCTAGAAAAGATCAAAGCTATTATGGAATGGGCCACTCTGAAAAATGTTGCTGACATTAGATCCTTTTTGGGCTTAGCTTGCTATTACCGCCAATTCATCAAAGGCTTCTCGAAAATATAATTTCCTATGACCTTGCTACAGAAAAAGGGGCGTGCCTTCCAATGGACAGTTGAATGTTACCAAAGTTTTGAGCAGTTAAAGTAATTACTTACTACTACACCAGTGCTAAAAGTAGTAGATCCGGAAAAGTCCTTTATGGTTTGCACAAATGCAAGTAAGGAGAGTGTCGGTGGTGTATTAACACAAGAAGGGAAGGTCATAGCATTTGAATCATGCAAATTGAAATATTATGAGCATCAATATTATGCATATGATCTTGGGTTGACTGCAGTGGTACACACGCTCAAAATGTGGCGACAGTACCTCCTAGGAAGGAAAGATTTATTATTAATAGATCATAGTATACTTACAAATTTCGTTAACCAGACTAGTTTAAATGCTCGACATGCCATATGGACCGCATTCTTGAGTGAATTCAACTTCAAAATGAAGCACCTTAAGGGAAAAGAAAACCAAGTGGCTGACACATTAAGTAGGAAAATACATTGTGTCTATGAAATACAATTTAGTCAAGTACAACCTAACCTTCTTGAAATCTTCAGAGAAGCATCCCTCAAAGGCCCAGAATATGCATTCCTTGGGCAGCAAGCATTGGAAGCTCAAGAGAGAGGGAAACATTATGCTTATAGTATAAATCTAGACAAAATGTTAACATTCAGAAACATAATATATGTTGAAAATCAAAATTATTTTAGACAATTGTTATTGGATGAATTTCATAGGAAGCCTTATGTTGCTCACCCGGGATACCAGAAACTACTGTCTGTCATTAGGAAAAATTATTTCTGGCTAGGTTTAAGGAAGGATGTTATAGAATACCTCTCAAAATGTTTGGAGTGCCAACTGGTGAAAGCGAAACATCAACACCCCGTTGGTATATTGCAGCTGTTACCCATTCCTAAGTAGAAATGGGAGATGATCACTCTATACTTCATCACAGAATTACCTTGCACTAAGAAACATCATGACTCAATTATGGTGGTAGTGGAAAAGTTAAGAAAAACTACCCATTTCATACTTGTAAAATCCACCTACAATACTGTAGAAATCGTAGACATATTCATGTGGGAAATCTTCCTGTTACACGGATACCCAAGGTGGTAATTTTTAACAGAGATGTAAAATTTACATCCACATTTTGTAAAACCCTCTTTGTTGGGTTAGGTACTCAGATTCAATTTAGTATTTCCTACAATCCACAGATGGATGGCTAAATAGAGCGAGTGAATCAAGTCCTAGAAGATATGTTAAGGATGTTCATAATGCAACAACCGCACAAGTGGGAGGACTACCTCCACCTGGTAGAGTTCGCCTATAATAACGGATATCACGAATCATTGGGCATGAGCCCTTTTGAGGTGTTGTATGGAAGAAAATGTAGGGTACCCACAGATTGGAATAGTCCTGTTAATAAGTTAGCATTGGGTCCTGATATGCTAGCTGAGATGGAGGCTACATCTAAAAAGGTCTGCCAGAACTTAAAAGTCGCTTAGGATAGGCAAAATATTTATGCAGATAAGAAAAGAACTCATAGATAATTCTAGTTGGGGGATCATGTATATTTGAAAGTAAAACCCCAGAAAAGTACTTTACAGTGGAAGGGTTGCACTAAGCTAGCACCCCGGTACTATGGACCATTTTAAATCTTGGAACGAATTTTCCCAGTGGCATACAAGTTAGCACTTCCCAGCCATACCAGGGTCCACAATGTTTTTCATGTCTCTTTGTTAAAAAAATATGTGTACAATCCTTAGCATATAATTAACTGGGAAAACATATAGGTAGTAAATAAAAAAAATTAAATAGGTAACATTGAATTGATGTTTTGTACAATTCTAACAACAGATTGTAAATTGTGCATGTTGAACTAGAGGGAGAGTTTCTGGCAGATCCTCTTCGTATTCTTGATCGGAGAGAAACCATATTGCGAAAACGAGTCGTCACCCAGGTTAAAGTGTAGTGGAAGCACTTGGGCCTAGAAGAGGCTACCTGGGAAGAAGAGGAGACTATGAAGAAAGAATATCCGACATTATTTTCTTAGAAGAACACCAGAGATACTGTTCCTCATAGGGGGCAGGCTATAACACCATATTCTGCACAAACATTTAATTTTTTACCAAGTTTTACATATTATTTCAAACTCTCACTTTTCTTAACATAGACTGTTAAAGGATTAAGGCTGAAAATCTAGAACATCTTTTTATTTTTATTAAACGATTTAAACGATTTTTTAAATAACTGAATGAAACAATTAAATTACTCCTAAGACAATTACAAACAATTGCCTATCTCTATTTTCCCTGAAAAGGAGAAGGAGGGGAAAAGGAGGGGTAGATGCTGCTGATATTTTTTCCTTGAGCTGGGAATAAGTAACCAATGGGAAAAAAATAGGGACAACAGTTGAACTGGTATGCGACTTGAGGCTGGACCATGGTCCTGATGCCCAAGATACCAGACGGTATCCGCTTATTAACTGTCAGGAGTAGGAAGAGACTAGATGGGGATTGTAGACGTAATTTCCAGGTTTGTGGCTAGGTGGTGAGACCTTCCAGGAACATAAAGTATTTATATTATCATAAACAAGCAAAAACAGATAAGTGATAAATTTTGCGCTTAGTAATCATTACTAAAAAGCATCAGTCTTAGCCAAGAGTGGATAATTATCAGTGGGACTAATTTACCATGTACATTTTGTTTCTTTTATGACTGGATATTTAGTAAGTAGATTATATTGCTTTTTATGATTAAGACAAGTACTGATAATATTCCATCAATCTATGGCTAGAAATGGATACTATCAATTACATTAATAGTTATAGCCTGATTGCTCACATATTCAGTGAAGAGTATAACTTTAATCAGTTCCAAGAAAATAACAAGAAAATGACTCCAAACCCCTTATGAGACAATTCTTATATCATAGACTAAGAGGAATTAACAACATGAATAGTTTAAGCATTACATAAAATAAATGCTACATTACAACAGAAGCATGAAACATACTTAAAATGAGCTCATAGAGCTCACAGAGATTGAGTCAAATGTTACCCATCTCATTAATCATAAATATCATAAATATTCTTCTAATTATGAGGTGCGAACATGAAGTCAAGTACTGTAAACACTTTTCCACCATTAATTATGACCAGGCTTACTGAACTGTATTAAATCAATGATAGAGTCGCAAGTTTCCGTGTGCCTTTCAGTTGTTTTCAGAAGATAGGACTGAGAACCAACCACCCACACAACATTTAATTCTAAAACACTTAACTAAGAATAAAAATCTCCAAAAAAAAAATTAAAGTTTAAAAAGACTATTCGAGTCGTAGTTGTAATAATATAGCATGGAAATATTGCAAGTTGGGTTTAAAACCTTAATAGCAAAAAAAAAATCCAGACAGTGCTTGTGTCATTCCCTCTTTGTTTAACCAAAACTAAAATGTAATAGTCTGGTCCTTAGCAGTCTTAAACTAAAGAGTTGGTCGAGCCTTGGCATAGGACTAGGAAACAACCAAAAGAACTAAGCTACCTAAAGTAAGTGAAATAATTCAGAAACTAACCAAGTCCGGAAGGAAATATTTAGCTTCCAAGTCGTCAAAGGGTTTGATGACAGAACCAACCTGAGAACAAAAGACGATTCCCATGTTAGGAAGTCTCCCCACTTTGAACTTCGTTAGAATCGCATGATCGAAGGTTTTACCTGTGAATGCACACCAGAGTTAAATCCTATTGGAATCGGGAGAAATAATCGTCAAGAAGTGAATAATACACAAAGGTCCTCCCTTACTTGGGTAGGAGTCACACCGAGCAAGAGGAACGATGAACGCCTGGAGGGACTGTTCGGCGATTAGTGCGTCTACTTAGGTAGGAAATAATTAAAGGAGAAAATGTCCCTATAACCATGTAAATTCTTATCTCTACGAGAGATCCACCTTCTTCCCCTCGCAACGTTGCTGGAGTGATAAAGGCATTAGCTAAAGAAACTACTTGCATAAGAGAATAAATGGATCACGTAAAATCATTCTGAGTTGGAAACCAAAACTGAATAAAGAACATTAACGGAGATAAACATGCGATACTTTTCCTGTACACTTCCAGACCCCAACAAAATGAGGAGGGTCAGCGCCACCATGAATTTCCCATCAATCCTTGACAAGTTACAGAGTTGTGCTACACAGTGTGCATTGCACCAAATGAGAAATATGCATAACTGAGAACTTGAAGTATGGCATAGGTTTAGCTAGAAGCATGAAGCCATTGAATCCATCGATCCAAATCCTACGACGGAAGATCACTCGACATTTAATATTCCTCGTTGTTCTAGCAGAAGCATTTAGTGCATGATTGTCAAGCAATTAAGGTAGAGCCATAGGTGGCAACTCCACTCTTAGCCTACCTCCTCGGTAATATAACACCACCATATTGATTCACTTGCCATCAGGCGTATATGAATGCGAAGGTCTATCTTGGATACGTCGGGCAACCCATACCCCATATATAAATATCCTTTCAACCTTAATCAATAACCCTGGAATGATGTGTGTTATGCATTTAAAGGAACATGGTAATTCCATTGTGGTTATATTTTATTTATTTATTTTTATTGTGATATGTGATAAGCGCTACACTCTAGTAAAGGAGCACACTATCTCACATTAACAAAGATAAGAACAAATTCCAGGTTGAAAAGCAGGGTATGGAATTTCAATCCCAAGTTGAGAAACCTATTGGACACCTTCACAGGCCATGTCTGTGTCCATATCGTTAGCTCACCATGAAAGTCACACTTAATACCGGAGCAATGATGGAGAGGAAGAAAAATCTGATAAATCTAAACAGAGAGCACCTTGAGGCTTGCAAAATCCATCGCCCACATTCGTCTACATATGCTAATTGGATTAAATGTTTATATTTTCTAACAATTTTCTCTGATTTCCTATGCCATTTCCTTGGGGCTCCTTCAAAATTGTGGTCAGGTTTAAGATCATAGATCATAACATGATCGGTGAGTGTGAGGTTAACTTAATTTATTTATTTTAAAATTTAGTTGTATTTTTATATAATTCAGTAATCTATTAGTAATAAATTATATATATTTATGTTGGCAGGAAGGTTCATTTTAGAATGGAGTTTTCAAAATTTTAATTTATAATTTAATTATTGATAATTATTAGGTGGATGGTATAAATTAATATCAATGAAATATTGTAGAATATTTATGGTACAACACAAATCAATGGTTAAAGGTTAGGTCCAAGGTAATTATTCTCTTTTATCTTTTTAATTAAAGTAGTTAATTTCTTTTTTTTTTTAAACAATGGAAAATGTATTATAAAATATTTGTTAATTGATTTCTACTTATACAAACCATTTCATTTACATGACTACATTTGATCTATTTTTTTTTTTTTTTTTTTTTTTTAATTTTCTAAACATTTTCGAACAATAAGTATGAGTTTAATTTTTTTATTTTATTATTTCAATATAATTTTAAAAAACAATTAATATTCTAAATTTTAATTTATCATGAAAAAATAAACCATTATAAATTTTTGAGATTAATTATTGAGTGACTTCTTATTTTTTTATTATAAATTTAAGAAAATTTATTTAAAATATGATTAAAATTTTATTAAAATAATTATATATCATAATAATAATTTGATTTTAAAATTATAATTAAGTTAATATTAAAATAATTATATATGATAATAATAATTTAATTTTAATTTGATAATAATAATTTAATTTTAATTTGATGATGATGATGATGATGATGATGGTGATGGTGGTTAACGTCCACTGAGACCAAACATTGGTCTATCAGACCTAAAGAAACAAATTATTTATTTTGATTTAAGATTTTATTCCTATGCTCAAAAATCTTGGAGAGAAGCCTCCCGAGCTCACCATAAATTTGACATTCTAGAAGGCTAGGAAGGTCAGTATTGTAACAAAGATTGTGAAACTGAGATCTAATGTGGTTGTGCGCGAGGCACTCTAAGAGGAAGTGGTTTTCATCCTTTATGTTCCTATTCTCACGTATATGGCAGATCCTTTCCATCCATGGCGTTTTAGGAACTGCCCAACAACCTATTTCACTATGGAGCTCATGAGAATTCGTTCTAATCTTTGCTATATTAATTTTCTTCTTTGAGCTAGTTAAAATAAAGAGATACTTTTGATCTTCTAGGGTGGGGTTGATGACCTTCTTATAACAACTTAATTTTCTTTTAGCCGCTAAATCTTTCTCACACCGCATTTTTTCTTTGAACTTAGAAGTAACAATATCTTTAATGTTATTTATGTTTTGCAATGCATCATTCTCGTTGATCTACCAATAGTTTAACCAGGCCCTTGTGTCTTTATGCCACCCTTGATTGAGCCTTAAGTGGTTTTGGCTGGAATTTAAAGCTAGCTTAGGAAGTCTATGATCGTCTATGTTATTAAGTTTGTGCTTGTACAGTAGAAACCTAATCATAGCTAGGCTCTTAATAGGGGAAAGCTCTGCTTCTATAAGGAGAATGGGATAGGGTGTATTACTTTTAATTTTCAAGTTATAAGTTATAAAACACTTATGGATTTGCTCAATATTTCTCCATGATTCTCTGGAGATGCTGCAACCAAACCTCACAACCATATAAGATAATAGGAGTGACTAAAGTTTCAAAGGGGAACTTCTTTTTATCTCACATTACGAGGTTTGTTGTTTTACAATTATTTTCAAGACCAAAATAAGCTTTCCACCCCCCATTAATCCTTTTCCCAATGCTATGGTTCCAGTTGAGCTTGTGATGAATATCAATTCCTAGGTACTTGTAAGAATACACTTCCTCCAAGTTATTATTGTCATACATAAAATTAGCATAAGTTTCCTTCTTGGATTTGATAATCATAACTTTGTTTTTGTTAGTGTTAACAGTCATACCCTTGGTAGAGCAGAAATCCTTAAGAAGCTTGAGTTGCTTATCAAGATCAGATGGGAACCTTGCGAAAAGAACAATATTGTCAGCATAGAGAAATCGTGGCATCACATCATGCTTCCTCTAAATAGCCTTTGAGCTTATCGATGTAAATGCCAAATAGGGTAGGGGAGAGGGGGAAACCTTGTTTAACTCCGATGTTACATTTAATATCTTTCGACCACCCCTCATTGCTCTTTAGTTTGGCAATTACATTCTCGTATAACCTTATAGCGGCAGCTCTCAACTTGAGAGGAACCTTTAGCTCTTCTAATCTATTCCAAAGGTTGTATCTAGGAACCGTATCAAAAGCCTTTCTAAAGTCGACAAAGCAACAAAATAATTTGGATTTATCATTACGATATTTCTTCGCAATGATCCTAAGCATAACGAGGTGGTCTATTGTTGAGTGATGCCTTCTAAAACCTGCTTGGCCTTTAGCCCACTTACCTTCACTTTCAATCCATATGCTTAACTTCTTTTCCAAAATACTAGCATATAACTTGGCTAAGAGAGGGCTGATCATAATTGTCCGATAATTAGAGGGGTTATTAGTATCCCCACTTTTAAAAATAGGGATAATGAGGCTCTTAGTCCAAGGTTTAGGGAACCCTTGCTTGACTGCTTGATTGAAAAGCTTGTGGATGTGTGGGATGAGGACAGGACCTCTAATTTTTAAGATTTCCACTTGGTAACCTTCAATGTCCTTAGATTTCCCATTAGCGAGGTGATTAACCCAAAACTTAATGTCTTCTAAAGAGAAAACTTCTTTCGTTATGAGAATGGTTTCCAAATTATCCATGAAATTTGGAGATTCATAAAGATTTTTAAGATAGGAATTCCAATCGTAAAGAGCATATTTATTATTATCTTTAGTCTTCCTAGTCAAAATATGCCTCCAAAATTTCTTAGGAGCTACCTTAGAGAGGTGTAAGAGATTCTCTTGTTTTTGAAGAATGTACTGCCTCTTTTTCCTTTTAGTTAGGGCTTTGTATATTTTTATCTTGTCCATTTTAAGAGATTCATCAACAACTTCCTTATTTGCTCTCCTCTCACTCTTACAATCTTTGTCATACCATGGATTGGTTTTTCTATTTCTTTTACTATTTGAAACTTCAATTGAGAACTTGTTAATAGAATATGAGAGGGTTGTAGTAAAATTATGATAGAGGTCTTCTATGTTGTCTATACTAGATAAAGGAAGCAAACTAGTTTTTAATTCATTTAGAAAGAGATCATTTTTATTTCTATCAAATATTAAGTTCTTTTGGCTGTAAGTATTATTCTTGTGGGTACTCTATGCATGAAAAATTGATAGTTATAAGTAAAGGCCTATGATTAGAGTCAGGTTTGTGGTCGTTTAAGATGTCAAAATATATTATTTCGTTGTATAATGGGAGATCGGAAATAACGTAGTCTACCACGCTGCTACCAAGTCCATGGATGCAGGTCACCTTGCTGGAATTGGGCCACTTCTTTAGAAACCGTTGCAAATTATGAGATCATGAGCACTATAGAGCTTGACTAGCTCCGACCCAAACAAATTTTCCCCGAGGTCTTCAGAGCTCCTTTTGTACCTACTAACCAGAGTAGGGTCTTCCTCTAACCAAAGAGGATTAGGGTTGGAATGATTGCTTATAATAATAGCTTGGTTGTTCGAAGTTCAAGCATTAAAGTCACCTATTAAAAGGATATTACCATCATTCCTTAGGCTGGAAATATCATTCTCTAAACCATTGTAAGGGTTAGTTTTATCAAGATTCTTTTTCTTATAAAAGTTAGAATTAATGGGGGGAAATAACATATTGCTATGTATGACTTTTTATTATTAATGTCACTGATCTCTATCCAACTATATTGGTTGTGAAGGCCGTTTTTAAAAATCCTAGCATGGGGGGAGATGTTCTTCGTAATGTAACAAGCTATTCCCCCAATGCCTCTACAGGAGGATCGCTTGTTCCAGGTAGACCATAGCGTAAAGCCATCTATGTTAGGGACCTTAGATTCTTCGTGCTCCCATGTTTCAACAAGAAAAATAATATCAACATCATTTGAAATCCAACTTAGCTTGGGGCCTTTGTTCCATGGGAAGCCCCGACAGTTCCAAGAAAGGATCCGAAGCATGTTTAATTGTTATTGATTACTATCTTTTTGGTTTCTATCTCGAATAAAGGCTTTTCTATTTCTGATTATTGCCCATTTTCCTTCCTTTCTAGCTTCTTTTACCTTTTGAACCTCCTTCCTTAATTCTGCTTGGTCTTCTGGAATGAGATCTTCATTTATAAATATTCCCATTCTTTTTAGACTTGAGGTTTTACTAAGTATGTCGTACTTATGATTAGTGGAGCTCACCTTTATGCGGATTAGTCTTCCTTTATTCTCAGTTAATTTCCCCAACCTTTTTGCTTCTGTGAGACACACTGTTTCAATTTGTAATTTATTATGTAATTATGTCTAGGCTAAGGCTAAAGTATCCTCATCTACTTCCTCTTTTAAACTGAAGATTATAAGGTTCAAGGCCCTTTTGTTACGTTTGTGGTCTAACTCTATTAATTTTTTCATTTCATCTTTAATTGGTTTGATATCTAACTTATCTACCACATTATTTAGAGTGAGGCGGCTATTAACTTTTTCTTCTAGTTATTTAATCATGTCTTTCATTTTAAGACTCTCTAAAGTATCAAGATATCCTTGTTGGGATGGTTGGTTAGTATCTTGGTTTCGTTTTTCTATAACCTGCAATCTAATCTCCATTGCCTCCATTTTATTCTCCAGTAGTTCTATTTTATTTTCTATTTGTTTTTGGATCGTGTCTTCAAGATATGCAAATTTATTTTCCAGCATGGCTTCTAACTCTTTTTGTAGCTTAGCTTCTCTTTCTTCTCTATGATTCTCTAAAGACTCTATATACTCATAAAGGCCTTGTAGAGTAACTGTGGTGAAATATTCATACTTGAAATTATATGAGCAAATATGTATTAGAGAAAGAAAAAGATAAGGAATGTGTGCACCTGATATCATCAAATTTGACTGCAGATCACTCGTGCTAACCGCAGCCCGTAGACCGAAGAATATACGCAAAAAATAGATAGAGTATGTTTTCAATTCTTTCACTGAAGAAGAATATATGCGAAGAATATATAAAGTTTGTGTTTAACTCTTTCACCGAGCCTCAGAACTCTTTCACCGAAGTATATATAGAGTACATGTTTAACTCTTTCACCGAGCTTCAGAACTTTTTCACCAAAGAATATATGCGAAGAATATATAGAGTATGTTTTTAACTCTTTCACCGAAAAATATATGCGAAGAATATATAAAGTATGTGTTTAACTCTTTCATCGAGCCTCAAAACTCTTTCACCGAAGTATATATAGAGTACGTGTTTAACTCTTTCACTGAGTCTCAGAACTCTTTCACCGAAGAATATATGCGAAGAATATATAGAGTACATTTTTAACTCTTTCACCGAGCCTCTCTTTCACCGAAGAATATATGCGAAGAATATATAGAGTACATTTTTAACTCTTTCACTGAGCCTCAGAACTCTTTCACAGAAGAATATATGCAAAGAATATATAGAGTACACTTTTAACTTTTTCATCGAGCCTCAAAACTCTTTCACCAAAGAATATATAAGAAGAATATATACAGTATAGTTATAAATTTATGAAATTTTACTTAAAATATAATTAAAATTTTATTAAAATAATTTTAAATCATAATAATAATGTAATTTTAAAACTACTTTTAACGTAACAAACAAATCTCTTAGAAGTAAAACACATTTTCATAATAATTAAATTATATTTACCAAGTTAAGTCCAATTAGGCTGAATAATTGAAAAATTAGGCAAATCAGATTCGACCATTAAAACGGCAAATTCAAATTAAACCCACAAACCTCTTAAAAGTAAAATACATTCTCATAATAATTAAATCATATTTACGAAGTTAGGTCCAATTGGGCTGAATAATTCAAAATTTTGCCAAATCAGTGCCGTTCGGCCATTAATACGGGAAATTGAAATTCCATACCGCCAGAAAATTGCTATCTATTTCCCTTCAATCTTGTTAAAACACATGATCCCCAACCTCATCAATTTTGCAGCAGGCCGAGCGATGGGTCCGCCCCAGAGATCTGCTGGAATCGTAAAGAAGTAACCTATCGTGCGAGAAAGATTTTAAAAAGATAGTTGATAGAAACGTATTCTCAAATGTAAATATTTTATAATATATATATATATATATATATATTTATTTATTTATTTATTAAGTTGTAAACTTTAAATTAAGGTGAGTCTAAAAAATATGGTCTAATGGTTAAGTAGAAAAGTTTAGTCTCCACAAATTTTATGGTTTAATGTATCTTAAATACTATATATGCCTGAAAGCTACTATAACCAATATTTCTTCAATTGAAAAAAAGTTAATTAATCATATATTTGAAAACAATACACTCCAAATAAATTTATATATAATATATATGATTTCTATATTTATGTGGTTATATATATATATATATGGGGGATTTATATATATATATATATGGGGATTAACAAGTTAAGTTTTTAATAAGTTCTTTTTAGTTTTTAATAAATTTTTAATAAAAAAATTTAGTGTTTATAAAAAGTATATTGCCAAAAAAATTATATTGAAATTTATGCTGCCAATTTTTTCCCTTTAAATCATTTTGAATTTAAACTTGAATTTGAAAATTCAAATAAACAATATAAACAATACATCATTAAAATTCAACCCATAAATCACTCAAAAATATAACCCATTAACATAATCACTAAACCCACTCGAAAAATTACAACCATACACAAAATATATATGTATAAATTTATATAATATATATGGTCTCTATTTTTGTATTTTTTATGATTAAATATATATATTATTAAAATTATATATATATATATATGATTAATAAATTTTTTACTGAATTTTTTAAATGAATTTTCAGTGTTGAAATTTATATTGTCAATTTTTTTCGGTTTAAAATTGAACCCATAAACCTCTCATATGTAGAGCGCACATTCTCACAATCGTTAAGCCCATTTTCATAATCGCTAAATCAGTGAGAGAATTCTTTCTGAAAAAATCAGTGAGAGAATTGGAATGAACAAAGGGGAAGAATATAGATCATTATTTTCCATTGAACACTCGCATTTTGTGAACGGCGACCGTCCATCGGCTGTCAATTACGGCGACGGTCCATTGGCAAACATCCCTGTAGCGTATGGAATTGTGCTGTTTTGTGGAGATTTACGTGTCTGGCCACATTTCAAAGAAAGTTAAGGGGAAAAGATCTCTGACCAAGCTATCTTACATTTAATGTTGAAAGCTTTCGGTAGATATTTATTTATTTACTAAAAAACAAAAAAATAAAAAATTACGAAGAGGGTTGTCTTCTTTTATATTATTATTAAATAAATAATAAAATTGAAGCTCTTTATTTATATTGCTCATTTTACACCGCGTGTGGTTTTCTAGTAACAGTGAGTGACAGGATTGTTTTGAGAATAAAGAATGCAGGACAAGGATAGATAGCCTTGTTGTGCACTCTTTATTTTAAATAAAATATATATGTGTTTTTGCTGTTCTAGTAACAGTGAGTGACAGGATTGTTTTGAGAATAAAGAATGCAGGACAAGGATAGATAGCTTTGTTGTGTAATCTTTATTTTAAATAAAATATATATGTGTTTTTGCTGAGGTATAGATTTTTCTAAATATTTTAGATTTTCCATACTTTATTCATTATTTTCATATAAAATTTTTTTTATTTTATTTTGTACTTTTTTATTAATTATTTTTTAGATATTGAATTTTATTGATGATGATGATGATAGTTAATCTCTCTGCTACCAAACTTTGGTCTTTTATTAATTATATGTAATTTACTATTATAATTAAAATAATAAAAATGTATAGTTATTTATAGTAATAAGTTTTAAAAATAATTATTTATTTTATATATATAATTTGAGTTAAAATTACTTCTGTCAAAATTATTCATTTTCAACATATAAAAGAAACTGATAATAAAGAAGACATCTTGGATTTGATCAATAATATTTAGTGACTTATAATCCTCAACTCGAAAACAATAAAATCCTTGAAAAATACCATTTAAATTAAAAAAATAAAATTAATAATAAAATTATCAATTTTTATATTATTAAATATTATATTTTAATATAAAATTATTATAATTAATATTATAAATATTATTAAAATATTATAAGATAATTTTTCTAATAAAAAATATAAAATAATTCTAATTTGTACCACCATAATTAATTGGCACATATGGTATAATTTTAAGATAAACACTAGTTAGTAGAAAGATAAAACCAAATACTACCCAAAACACTTTTTCAATATCAAATATAATTATTGGACAATTATGATCAGCGCTCTCCTAGCCAAGTTATATGGTATTATTTTGGAAAGGAAGTTGAGCATATGGTTTGAAAGTGAAGGTAAGCGGGCTAAGCGCCAAGAGGGTTTTAGAAAGCAGCATTCAACAACAGACCACCTCGTTATGCTTAGGATCATTGTGGAGGAATGCCGCAATGATAAATCCAATCTCTTTTGTTGCTTTGTGGACTTTAGAAAGGCTTTCGATATGGTTCCCAGAAACAACCTTTGGAACACATTAGAAGAGCTAAAAGTTCCTTTTGAGTTGAGAGCTACCTCTATAAGGTTATACGATAATGTAATTTACAAATTAAAGACAAATGAGGAGTTGTTGAAAGATATTAAGTGTAGTATCGGAGTTAAACGAGGTTGCCCCCTCTCCCCTACCCTATTTGGCATTTACATCAACAAGCTAGAAGCTTGTTTAGAGGAAGCAGGACGTGCTGGCATGATCTTAGATGGGATAGTTATCATCCTTCTTCTTTGCGCTGGCGATATTGTTCTTCTCGCAAGGTGCCCATCTGATCTTGATAAGCAACTTATACTTCTTAAGGATTTTTTCTCTACCATGGGTATGATTGTTAACACTGACAAAACAAAAGTTATGATTATCAAATACAAGAAGGACACTTACACTAATTTTATGTATGAAAATAATAACTTGGAGGAAGTGTCTTCCTAAAAGTACCTAGGAATTGATATTCATCACAATCTCAACTGGAACTATAGCATTGAGAAAAGGATTAATGGGGGATGGAAAGCTTATTTTGGTCTTGAAAATATTCATAAAATGACAAACCTTGTAATATGGGATAGAAATAAGTTCCTCTTTGAAACTTTAGTCACTCCAATTGTCTTATATGGATGTGAGGTTTGGGGTTGTAGTACGTCTAGAGAATCCTAGAGAAAGATTGAGCAAATCGAGAAGCGTTTTATAACGTATAACCTCAAAATTAAAAGCAACACACCCTATCCTATTCTCCTTATAGAAGTGGGTTTTTCCCCTATCAAGAGCCCAGCTATGACTAGGCTTTTGTTGTCCAAGAACAAACTCAATAACATAGGAGACCATAGACTTCCTAAGCTAGCTTTAAATTCCAACAAAAACCACCTAAGGCTCAAACGAGATTGGTATAAAGACACTAGGGCCTAGTTAAACCATTGGGAGATCAACGAGAATGTTGCATTGCAAAACATTAATAACATTAAAAATATTGTTACTTCTAAGTTCAAAGAAAAAATGTGCTGTGAGAAAAATTTAGCAGCTAAAAGAAAATTAAGATATTATAAGGAGGTCATCAACCCCACCCTAGATCAAAAGTATCTCTCTGTTTTAACTAGATCAAATAAGAAAATTAATATAGCCAATATTAGAACGAACTCTCATGAGCTCCATAGTGAAATAGGTCGTTGGGAAGTTCCTAAAACACCATGGATGGAAAGGTTCTGCCATCTCTATGAGAATACAAACATGAAGGATGAAAATCATTTCCTCTTAGAGTGCCCTGCATACAACCACATTAGATCTCGGTTTCAAAACCACATTAGATCTCAGTTTCAAAATCTTTGTTGCAATGCTGACCTTCCTAGCCTTTTACGTTGTCAAAATTTGTCAAAATTAAATGAGCTCGGGAGGCTTCTCTCCAAGCTTTTTGAGCATATGAATAAAATCTTAATTCAAACTAAATAATTTATTTCTTTAGGTCCAATAGACCAAAGTTTGGTCTCAGTGGAGTGGACCTTAACCACCACCACCATCATCATCATAAACAACTTAAATCAAAATAGTTTTTTTTATTAATTTTAGAAGTTGTTTCCAATGAATTTAAACAAAGTCTCCATAATTTTTTTTTTAATTTAATCTTACCCTTAATCTATTTTTTTATTAAATGTAATGTAAACAAAATTCTTTAATAATTTCAAATATTATACTAATTAGATTACGAATTTTAAGATTACCTAAATTAACTTTATATAAATATTAAAACATAGGCTAGAAAAAAATATTGTCATACATAAGTAACACAATCAAATTAATAAATATGATTAATATACACGTTAAGCATCAACTTAACTAATGAGAATATGATTCTTATATATATTTTAATTTTTATTGGCTGAACTAATTATTATTATACTCTTTTTTTTTTATAGGTGGTAAAACCTATCATAACTTAGTAACTCATCACTTTTAATAAAGGAAAACCAGGACATTTCAATGGTGGTCATTAAGTCCAAGGAAGACGATCCCTTAGCCAAACAGAAACAGTTTTAGAACATACTTTAACTTGTTTATTTAAGTTCCAAAAATACTAACTCTTAACCAAACACAAACAATTGTGAAACATACTCCAACCTCCTCGCCATAAACCTCTCGAACACCTTCACAGTACAAAATTTTCAAGGAAATGCATTCGGAAGTAGAGAATCCTCTGATACTCTATGTAACACCTGATGTTGCACAAACATTTAATTTTTTACCAAGTTAAACGTATTATTTCAAACTCTTACTTTGCTTAGCATAGACTATTAAAGGATTACGGTTGAAAAGCCAAAAACATCTTGTTGTTTTTATTAAAGAATTTAAACAGTTTGTTAAAGAACTTAATGAAACAATTAAACAACTCCTGAGATAGTTACAAACAGTTGCATATCTTTCTTTTCCTGAAAAAGGAGGAGGGGAAAAGGAGCGGGAGATGTTGTTAACATTTTTTCCATGAGCTGCGAATAAGTAACCAGTGGGAAAAAACTATGGAAAACAACTGAACTGGTATGAGACTTGAGGTTGGACCATGGTCCTGATGCCCAAGATACCAGACTGTATCTTCCTATTGACTGTCAGGAGCAGGAACAACTCGGAGGGGGATTCTAGACATAATTGCCAGGTCCGTGGCTGGGTGGTGAGACCTTCCATGAACATAAAGTATGTATACTATTATAAACAAGCAGAAACATATAAGTGATAAATTCTGTGCTCATTAATCGTTACTAGAAAACCATTACTCTTAGCCAAGAACAAAAAATTATTGGGAGGACTAATTTACCAAGTCTATTCTCTTGCTTTTATGACTAGATATCTAGTAAGTAAATTCTATTGCTTTTTTATGATTAAGAAAACTACTGATAATATTCCATCAATCTATGTTTATAAATTCATACTACCAATTACATTAATAGTTATAACTTGATTGCTCACATATTCATTGAAGAGTATAGCTTTAAATAGTTCCAAGAAAATTACAGAAATAGACTCCAAATCCCTTGTAAGACAGTTCTTCTATCATCAACTTAGAGGAATTAACAACAGGAACAGTTTAAGAATTACATAAAATAAATGCTACATTATAATAGAACCATGAATCGTACTTAAAATGAATGCATAGAGCTCACAGAGATTGAGTCGAATGTTACCCATTTCATTAATCATAAATATCATAAATATTCTTCTAATTACCAGGTGTGAACATGAAGTCAAGTACTGTAAACCCTTTTGCACCATTAACTATGAACACGCTTATTGAACTGTATGAAATCATTGATAGAGTCGCAAGGGTTTGTCATGGCTCTCAGTCGTTTTCAGAAGAAAGGACTGAGAGCCAACCGCCCATGCAACATTTAATTCTAAAACACTTAACTGAGAAAAAATATCCGAACGAAAAGTTAAAGTTTAAAAAGATTTTTTGAGTCGTAGTTGTAATAATACAACATGGACATATTGCAAGCTGGGTTTAAAAATATTAATAGCAAAAAAAATAGCCAGACAATGCTTGTGTCGTTCCCTCTTTGTTTAACCAAAACTAAAATGTAATAGTTCTTTCCTTAGCAGTCTCAAACTAAAGAGCTAGCCAAGCCTCGACATAAGAGTGGAAACCTACTAGAAGAAGTAAGCTACCTAAAGTATGTAAAATACTTCAAAAATTAACCATGTCTAGGAGGAAATCTTTAGCTTGGAAGCCATCAGAGGGTTTGATGATAGAACCAACCTAAGAACAGAAGATGATTCTGGTGTTAGGAAGGAAGTCTCCCAACTCTAAACTTTGTTGGAATCGCATGATAGAAGGTTTTACCTGCGATGGCACACCAAAGTTAAATCTTGTTGGAATCAGGAGCAATAAAATCGACGGGAAGTGAATAATAAACAAAGTTCCTCCCTTACCTGAATAGGAGCCGCACCAAGCAAGAGGAACGACGAGCGCCTGGAGGGACTGTTCGGTGGTTAGTGCCTCTACTTAGGAAGGAGGAAATTAAAGGAGAAAATTTCATTATAACCATGTAAACTCTTACCTCTACGGGAGAGTCACCTTCTTCTCGTTGCATCCTTGTTGGAGTGAGCAAGGCATCAACTCGAAAAACTACCTGCATTAGAGAATAAATGGATCAAGGAAAATCATTTTGAGTTGGAAACCAAAATCAAATAAATAACATTAATGGAGATAAACACGAGATACCTTTCCTGTACACTTGCCAGACCCTGACAGAATGAGGAGGGTTAGTGCCGCCATGAATTCCCCATCAACCCTTGACAAGTTGCAGAGTTGTGCTATACAGTGTGCACTGTGCCAAATGAGAAATATGCATAACAGAGAACCTGAAGTATGGCATAGGTTTAGCTGGGAGCGTGAGGGTCGTTGAATCCATCGATCCAAATCGTACGATGGAAGATCAGTCGATGTTTAATGCTCCTCGTTGTTCTAGCAGAAGAATTCAGTGCATGACTATCAGGGAATTAAGGCAAAGCCATAGATGGCAAATCCACTTTCAGATTACCTCCTCGATAATATAATGCCACCATATCGATTCACTTGCCATGGGGGTTATATGCATACAAAGGTCTATCTTGGATATGCGGGACAACCCGTACCCAAATATTAATATCCTTTCAACGTTAATCAATAACCCTGGGATCATGTGTGTCATGCATTTAATGGAACATGGTAACTACATTATGGTTATATATATATATATATATATATATATATATATATATATATATATATATATATATATATATATAGATATATATATTTTGATACGTGATAAGCACTACAAATTGTATCAGAGCCCACGCTCGCACACTGAGACTTTTGGGATAGATAAATACACATATAAGAAAATATATATTATATAATATATATATCTATATCTATATATATATGTATATATATAGTACACACATATATATGCAATAAACAACTGATTATGGGTGAATGTGAACACAAAGATGAAGGTTAGCACCCAAAGAGTATAAATGCAGAGGAGACCCATAATATCGAACCATCTGAAAGTGCCTTATGTTGAGGCCAACCTGGACATATGGATACAACTGGGAGAAGAATCTTGACAAGCCAACGTTTCCATTCTTGAAACATTGCAACAATTACGTACAGAAATGATGAACTTGAGGTCAGAGAACGAACAATCGAGGCACAAACGAAAAAGGATCCTTGAAGGCCTATCCAACTGATAGAATCAATGAGGACCAGACCCTAGTGTAGAGGATAGGGAGAAAACCCCAACAGCCCATCATTGCGAAGATAATGCAGAATCAGTAGAGGGACATAGGGAGGATGAAGAGGGGCATTCGATTAATGTTTTTTACCAAAGAAAGACAAAAAGACAGAAGGTGGAATTACAAGGTGAGTTCAACAAAATAAAATCGTCGCTTTTTGAAGGAGAATCTGAAGAGGTAGTTGAAGCATGTCTAATCGACATGGGTAAATATTTCCAGATTTATGAATATACTGACATTCTCTAAGCACAGTTGGCAGTTCACCAATTAAGGGGAAAGACCACCCTCTGGTGGGAAGAAATCAACATTGTGAGAAAAATTGATAAGGAACGGGTGACGTGGCAAGAATTTCAGATTTAATTAAGGATAAATATTTAACTGAGTGTTACTATGATGAAAATTAAAAGGAGATCCATGAATTAAGGCTGGGAACCTTGACCATGGACGAATATGTGAAACTATTTACTTCCCTGTTATGATATGTACCATACATGCAGGAGGAAAAGGCTAAAATTCAGCGGTTTATTAGCAGTCTACCCAACTTTATGAAGGAAAAACTGGAATTTGATTATCCTAAAACAATGGATGATGCGGTGCGAAAATCCCGTATATGTTATCAGCGAATGAAACAGAAAAATGAGGAGCCCAAAGGAGCAATATGCAGGAGAGTGAGGAATTACCCCAAACAGACAACTGAAAGTCACGAATGGAAGGAGTAATCAACAAAGAACTTTCAGTAAATTCCCAAGGAACTAGTCAAAAATCCCAGCTTACACCGAAAATAGACAGTTGGAGGGAGTTAGTAAACTTGCTACTGAACATTAGCCAAAACAACCTCTGCAATGTTGGGGATGTGGGGAATACCATTACTATAAGAATTTCCTGCACAGAGCCCGAACATAACAACTTTCAAATATGCAAGAAACCTCCACAGTTCAACATATAGCAAGGAGTATGCCTAGAATTAATTCTGCTTTGGATGATCATCAAGCAGAATACTAGCCCACCATGATCGATTGTGAAGGTATGATTGTTGATCAACCTGTTTCTATTTTATTTGAACCATGTGCTAGCCTAAGCTACATTAGTCTTAAAGTGGTAGAGAAATGTCAACTGCAAAGTAGTAAATTTAAGAAACCTTGGTTAGTTCAGCTAGCCACCGGGACAAAGAGAAGGTTATCTGCAAAAACTGAAAAACTGCCCTATAACAGTTTCAAGATAGTCCATCCATGTTTGCCTAAATGTACTCCGTTTAGTTTCATATGATGTAATAATAGGGATGGACTAGTTAGAAGGGTGTTGGTCCCTAGTGGATTGTAAAGAGAAATCTATAAGTTACCTCACAGAGTCAGGGAAGAGAAAGGAAATTCAAGGGATCAAGAAAAACATTAAGTTACATCCTAGTATTTCTAACCAGCTAGGAAGATATATTAGAAAGGGATGCCATATTTATGTTGTCCAAGTAGGATTCACCAATGACCGAATTAAATTGACTTCATTGGAAAATATTCCTAGGATTCAGGATTTAGTGGATGTATTCCCTGAACCCATTCCTAGATTTCCACCTAGGCGTGATATTGATTTTCCCATTGAATTAATACTTGGAGCGGCTCCTGTTTTAAGAGTTCGTTACCACATGAGAATCCTTGAGTTAAAAGAACTCAAAATGTAGCTTCGGGAACTTTCAGATAAAGGGTACATTCACCCCAGTGTATCTCCTTAGGGAGCCCTTATGTTGTTTGTGCGAAAGAAGGACAGAACCTTAAGAAAATGCATCGATTATCGTCAGCTAAATAAGTTGACTATAAAAAATAAGTACCCTTACCATGTATTGATGATTTATTGGATCAAATGTAGGGGGACAACGTATTCTCAAAAATTGACTCAAGGTCCAGATACCACCAGATCAGGATAAAGGATGAAGATATTTGCAAAACTGCATTTCGAACACGTTATTGCCATCACAAGTTTGTGGTACTGCCTTTTGGCATTACCAATGCTCTAGCTACTTTCATGAGCTTGATGCACAATAATTTTCAGCCATTTCTAGATAAATTTGTATAGTTTTTTATTGACGATATACTAATTTATTCCAAAAATCAGGAGGATCATGAAAAGCACTTGAGAATAGTATTACAGATTCTACAAGATAATCAACTATATGCTAAGTATAGCAAGTGTGATTTTACAAAAGTCAAATACAGTACCTAGGCCACGTTATATCAGCCGTGTAGAAATTTTGAATAATTTAACACATATTCACAGAGATTATCCTGATCATACAATTATAAGCAGAACATGTATAATACATAATCTCCTCTATGTTGATCATCAATTTACAGAAGCAGAAACATTCACAGGCACACATAGAAGCATCAATCAAACTCATTAACATAGTATGTATCCCGGGGAAAGCATCTCGCTAAAAACCCCACACTATCTGTATATTATATTGATTGAATCATGTAACAATACACAACATAATACTTCTCGCAAGTATCTCCACCTGTTACACACAATACAGCTCAGATCTGATCTCCAAATCTATTCCACTGCTTGCTTGCCTCCACTGCTCAATACCTGCTCAAGAAATAATGAGAATGGCTTACCAAACTCGTATTTGACCTGCAAATAATCACTCACACTCTGTTGGACATGAGCACAGGCTACAATACTGGGAAAATACGTGAGCAAACTCATTGGCATACTCAATCCCTTGATTGTGCAAGATCTGGTGCACAACTATAGTCACAACTGATAGCAATCTGATTCTCTACCACCTGTCCCTGTTGAACTGAACATGCACTGACATGCAACTGAGTTAACTGATGTATTCATTAATTGCATCGTGAGTTAATAATTTGTGAATTAATTAATAACTAATTCACCCAACTCATCTCTAGTCTATTGATCAGTTAGACTAAATACAACTAGTTTAACAAAGCTAAACTGAACACAACTCCACCAACTACACAATCAACTCCACCAAACTCAACTGATTGAGTTCTAACTGAAGTCATGCATGCAACAACTCAACTGACTCATAAGAAAAGCGTATTTCCTTCTGACAGCTGCATGTGCCACCTCTGTAGCTCAAACTGAAGTGCTCCAAGAGAATAAGATCAAGTTTATAGTCCAAATATTATTATGAGACAATAATATTTGACTTTTCTATTTTTGACAGCGAGTCTAAAAATAGACTTTGATCACTCACACTGTGATCACTCACACTGTGATCACTCACACTTTCATAAAAAATATAAGTCCATCTATTTTTCCCAACTTGACCAATCATCCATAAACAGCAACCTGCAATCCATAGACATGATCCATATGTCTAAAAATAGACATAGTCTAAAAATAGACTTGCACAAAAAATAGCCTGCGGGCCCACTTAGTGAAGGCGACTCTTTTCACTAAGCTCCATCATCTTGTTGCACTCTCAACAAGCATTTCTTGTTGCACACTTTTCAACACTCCCTCTCAACAAGAAAGGCTTCCTCTCAAACCCGATCCTGTAACTCTAGAATGTTCTCCATGCAACACATCTGGCCGGTCCACTTGCTCTGTCATCAAAGTCTCTGACTGCTATTGCCTTTGTCGATTGAAACTCTGCATCTCTATGCTCTTCAGTATCTGACTGCTCTAGCCTCTGTCACTTTGATCTCTGACTGCATTCGTGCTGCTGCTGGTTCTATCTCCCAGCATTGCATCCGCACTGCACCTCCCAACTGACCTCCCTGTTGGGCTAGAAACATCCTCTGATGCTGAAGCTCTACCTTCTGCTAACAAGTGCTCCCTCTTTGACATCTACACTACTGCAACATCTCCATGCATCTCGCACCATTGCACACCTCTCTATGCCACCTAGCACTGTGCAAAACACTTGTGCCTCTCGCATTGCTGCAGCCTACTAGCTATGCGCTGTCCTAGGATTCCCTGCACTTTCGCTCTCTCTGTCGCTCCATCCGCATCTGTCTCTACCCAATTAGTCAATTCCTGCTACTACACATCTGGGGATTTCGTAGCAAGGTCTCATCCAAGAGGTTGGGTACCTTAAGGATCCTGCCCCTCCTCCTTGGGACGATCAATCCACATCACCCCACCTCCTACCTTGAGGTATGCTTGCATGCGATCCTTCAGCCCATCTGGCTCGAAGTTTCCCCCTACTGGAGGTCTCTGGATGAGTAGATGTCTCTACTCTATCTCCTCTCAGCTTCCCCTGTTGTGGCTCCTCCACAACCTCCTAAAGCTGCTGCACCAATCGTGGCTCCTCCACAATCGTCTGAGACTTCTTCTGGCTTTGCATGTTGAGAGGTAATATACGCTCCCTCTCAACCACCAAGTCTCCATCAGTTGCCTCACTGCTCAAGGCTTCGCATGCATCTTGAACCTCAAGAGCATACAGGTTCCTGACCCGTGAACCAATCTCATGACAACGAAAGCATCTCACCTTCGACTTGTCAACCTTCTTCCCATCATTGGAAGAACAAGATTCGGAAAGAGAACCCTTCTCCTTCCCCTTCTTCACCTTACTCGCTAAGGCACAGTTCTCCTCATCATGCATAGATGAAGAACTGTCTCTGGTGCTCTGTCTAATCTCCTCCTGCACAAGATCCGACCAAAGTCTCTCCCATCCTAACAGTTTCTCCCTTCCATTCACCGAGTCCTGGTAGCTATGCCAACTCCTAGGAAGGTTAAGGAGTGCTAGACTCACCATCCTCATCCGACAGTCACCCCCACACTTCCCAGCTCATCCCGGCATTGGGTGAACTTCATGAGATACCTGGGCATACTGTCTCCATTCTCACACTGAATGTTTCTGAGTTTCGCTCTTAATTTTGAATTAAATTCGAATTCCACCAGCTTAAAACTCAGCTGCTTCCGATCTAGAATTCGTGAGAACAAAGTATTTCTTGTACAGAGATCGACTGAATGGGCATTCACCGGATATCTCACCTTCCAAAAGAAGGATGAATCCAGAGGCTACCTGGCCCGATTACAGACTCTGCCTGAAGAAATAAAATGTAAACACTTTCTGAATAATAGATCCGATGATCAATCCTTGCTTGATATCCTGTAAAAATCTCTTCTACAAATCAAGCAGCTCCGATACCATGTAGAAATTTTGAATAATTTAACACATATTCACAGAGATTATCATGATCATTCAATTATAAGCGAAACATGTATAATACATAATCTCCTCTACGTTGATCATCAATTTACAGAAGCAGAAACATTCACAGGCACACATAGAAGCATCAATCAAACTCATTAACACAGTTTGTATCCCGGGGAAAGCATCTCGCTAAAAACCCCACACTATCTGTATATTATATTGATTGAATCATGTAACAATACACAGCATAATACTTCTCACAAGTATCTCCACGTGTTACACACAATACAGCTCAGATCTGATCTCCAAATCTATTCCACTGCTTGCCTGCCTCCACTGCTCAATACTTGCTCAAGCACTAATGAGAATGGCTTACCAAACTCGTATTTGACCTGCAAATAACCACTCACACTCTGTTGGACGTGAGCACAGGCTACAATACTGGGCAAATACGTGAGCAAACTCATTGGCATACTCAATCCCTTGATTGTGCAAGATCTGGTGCACAACTATAGTCACAACTAATAGCAATCTGATTCTCTACCACCTGTCCCTGTTGAACTGAACATGCACTGACATGCAACTGAGCTAACTGATGTATTCATTAGTTGCATCGTGAGTTAATAATTTGTGAATTAATTAATAACTAATTCACCGAACTCATCTCTAGTCTATTGATCAGTTAGACTAAATACAACTAGTTTAACAAAGCTAAACTGAACACAACTCCACCAACTACACAATCAACTCCACCAAACTCAACTGATTGAGTTCTAACTGAAGTCATGCGTGCAACAACTCAACTGACTCATAAGAAAAGTGTATTTCCTTCTGACAGCTGCATGTGCCACCTCTGTAGCTCAAACTGAAGTGCTCCAAGAGAATAAGATCAAGTTTATAGTCCAAATATTATTATGAGACAATAATATTTGACTTTTCTATTTTTGACAGCGAGTCTAAAAATAGACTTTGATCACTCACACTGTGATCACTCACACTTTCATCAAAAATAGAAGTCCATCTATTTCTCCCAACTTGACCAATCATCCATAAATAGCAACCTGCAGTCCATAGACATGATCCATATGTCTAAAAATAGACATAGTCTAAAAATCGACTTGCGCCAAAAATAGCCAGCGGGCCCACTTAGTGAAGGCGACTCTTTTCGCTAAGCTCCATCATCTTGTTGCACTCTCAACAAGCATTTCTTGTTGCACACTTTTCAACAAGCCGAGGGAATAGCGGTGAATCCAGAAAAAATCAAAACTATTATGGAATGGACCACTCCTAAAAATGTTGCTGACATTAGATCCTTTTTGGGCTTAGCTTGCTATTACCACCGATTCATGAAAGGCTTCCTGGAAATATAATTTCCTATGACCTCGCTATAAAAAAAGGGGCTTGCCTTCCAATGGAAAGTTGAATGTTAGCAAAGTTTTGAGCAGTTAAAGCAATTACTTAATACTACATCGGTGCTAAAAGTAGTAGATTCGGGAAAATCCTTTGTGGTTTGTACAGATGCAAGTAAGGAGAGCGCCGATGGTGTATTAACATAAGAACGGAAGGTCATAGCCTATGAATCATGCAAATTGAAATATTATGAGCATCGATTCTATGCATATGATCATGGGTTGATCGAAATTGTACACGCGCTCAAAATGTGGCGACACTACCTCCTAGGAAGGAAATTTTTGCTATTAACATATCATAGTATCCTTACAAATTTCTTTAACCGCACTAGTTTAAATGCTCAACATGCCATATGGACCACATTCTTGAGCAAATTCGACTTCAAATTTATGATTTCATATGCAATTTCCTTGGGGCTCCTTCAAAATTGTGGTCAGATTTAAGATCATAGATCATAACACGATCGGTAAGTGTGAGTTTACTTAATTTATTTATTTTAAAATTTAGTTGTTTTTTTATAAAATACAGTGATTTATTATTAATAAATTATATATAATAATGTTGATAGAAAGATTCATTTTAGAATGGAGTTTTCAAAATTTAAATTTATAATTTAATTATTGATAATTATTAGGTGGATGGTATAAATTTAATATCAATGAAATATTGTAGAATATTTATGGTACAACACAAATCAATGGTTAAAGGTTATCTCCAAGGTAATTATACTCTTTTATCTTTTTACTTAAAGTAGTTAATTTCTATTTTTTAAACAATAGAAAATGTATCATAAAATATTTGTTAATTCATTGCTACTTATATGAACCATTTCATTTATATAACTGCATTTGATCTATTTTTTAAATATTTAATCTTTTTAATTTTCTAAACATTTTTTAACAATAAGTATGAGTTTAATTTTTTTATTTTTTTATTTCAATATAATTTTAAAAAACAATTAATATTTTAAATTTTAATTTATCATGAAAAAATAAACTATTATAAATTTTTGAGATTAATTATTGAGCGACTTCTTAATTTTTTATAATTTGATTTTAAAATTATAGCTAAATTAATATTAAAATAACTATATATCATGATAACAATAATTTAATTTTAATTTTTTATTATAAATTTATGAAATTTTAGTCAAAATATAATTAAAATTTTAATAAAATAATAGTTAATCATAATAATAATTTAATTTTAAAATTATAATTAAGATAATATAAACTTTTAACCTAACAAACAAACCTCTTCAAAGTAAAACACATTTTTATAATAATTAAATCATATTTACCAAGTTAAGCCCAATTAGGCTGAATAATTGAAAAATTCGGCAAATCAGGTTCCACCATTAATATGGCAAATTCAAATTAAACCCACAAACCTAAAACACATTCTCATAATAATTAAATCATAATTACGAAGTTGGGTCCAATTGGGCTGAATAATTGAAAAATTTGCCGAATCAGTTCCGTTCGGCCATTAATATGGGAAATTCAAATTCGGTACGCTCAGAAAATTGTTATCCATTTCCCTTCAATCTGGTTAAAACACATGATCCCCAACCTCTTCAATTTTGCAGCAGGCCGAGCGATGGTTCCGCTTCAGAGATCAGCTGGAATCGTAAAGACGTAACCTATCGTGCGACAAACATTTTCGAACGATAGTTGATAAAAACATATTTTTAAATGTAAATATTTTATAAAAAATATTATTTTTTTGTTTGTTTGTTAAGTTTTATAAGTAAAAGTAAGGCGAGTCTTGAAAATATGTTCTAATGATTAAGTGGAGAAGTTTGGTCTACACAAATTTTATAATCTAATATCTTTCGAATATTATATATGTCTGAAAATTGCTCTAACCAAAATTTCTTCAATTAAAAAAAAAAATTAATCATATACTTCAAAACAATACGCTCAAAATAAATTTATATTTAATAAATATGATTTCTATATTTATATAGATATATATAAGATTAATAAGTTTTTAATAAATTCTTTTTAGTTTTTAATAAATTTTTAATAAAAAAATTTAGTGTTTATAAGATTTATGTTACCCACAAAAAATTATATTGAAATTTACGCCTGCCAAATTTTTTTTGGGCTATTAAATCAATTTAAACTTAAACTTGAATTTGAATATACAAATAAACAAATATAAACAATACATCATTAAAATTCAACCCATACACCTCTCAAAAGTATAACCCATTAACATAATCACTAAACCCACTGAGAAAATTAAAAACATACACAATAAATAAATAAATAAATATATATAACTAAATTTATATAATATATAGCCTCTATTTTGTTATTTTGTATTTTTGATGATTAAATTTATATATAATTATTAAAATTATATATATATATATATAATTAAATTTATATAATATATATGGTCTCTATTTTGAATTTGTATTTTTGATGATTAAATTTATATATAATTATTAAAATTATATATATATAATATTTTAATGTTTATAAAATGAATTTTCAGATTGTCAAATTTTTTTTAGGTTAAACTGGCATTCTAATATCGGAATTAACAAACATAGACAATACATGATTAAAATTGAACCCATAAACCTCTCATATGTACAACGCACATTCTGATAATCATGATAATCATTAAGCCTATTTTTATAATCGCGAAAATTGGAATGAACAAAGGTAAAGAATATAGATTTTTTTTTGAACTATGGGATTTGAACCAGTGAATTATTATAAAAAATTGTTTTAACAGTAAACCTATTCACCCCAATCTAAAGCCACATGGACTAAAATCATAGATCATTATCTTCCATTGAAAACTCGCATTTTGTTAACTGCGACCGTTCATCGGCTGTCAATTACAGCCCCACCGGATACATCAGGATCTTGACATTTTGGCAAACATCAGGAATTGTGCTGTTTTGTGGAGATTTACGTGTCTGGCCACATTTCAAAGAAAGTTGAGGGGAAAAGATCTCTGACCAAGCTATCTTCCATTTAATGTTGAAAGCTTTCGGTATATATTTATTTATTTACTAAAAAACAAAACAAAATAAAAATTATGGAGAGGGTTGTTTTTTTTTATTTTTATTATTAAATAAATAATAAAATTGAAGCTTTTATTTTACACCCGGTGTGCTGTTCTAGTGATAGGTTTTTTAAGAATAAAGAATGCAAGACAAGGATAAATAACCTTGTTCTGCACTCTTTACTTTAAATAAAATATTTATGTGTTTTTGCTGGGGCGTGGATTTTTCTAAATATTTTAGATTTTCCATATTTTACTTATTATTTCTATATAAAATACTTTTCACTTTATTTTATAATTTTTTATTAATTATTTTATTAATTTTTTATTAACGTCCACTATTTTTTAGAAATTGAATTTTATCCCGAGTTCACTATAAAGTAAAAGATAGAAAAATTGTAACAAAGGTTGTGAAATACTGCAGGGCACTCTAAATATATGCTCTTTTCTCACAAATAAGATCCTTTATATGTAATACGGCCAGTCTCACTATGGATTATAATTATTAAAATAATAAAGATGTGGGATTAGTTATTTTCTTTTTATAATAATAAGTTTTAAAAATAATTATTTATTTTATATATATAATTTGAGTTAAAAGTTAAAATTACTTGTGGCAAAATTATTCATTTTCAAAATATAAAAGAAACTCATATTAAAGAAGATATCTTGAATTTGATCAATAGTATTTAACTACTTATAATCCTCAAGTTGAAAACAATAAAATCTTTGAATAATACCATTTAAATTAAAAAATTAAAATTAATAATAAAAATATCTATTTTTATATTATTAAATATTAAATTTTAATATAAAATTATTAGAATTAATATTATAAATATTATTAAAAAATTATAAATATTTTTTCTAATAAAAAATATAAAATAATTCTAATTTTTATGACCATAATTAATTGGCATACATGGTATAATTTTAAAATAAACATTAGTTAGTAGAAAGATAAAACGAAATACTACCCAAAACACTTTCTCAATATCAAATATAATAAACTTAAATTAATTTTATTATTATTATTATTAATTTTAAAAGTTTTTTTTCCCAAGAATTTAAAGAAACTCTCCATAATTTTTTTAATTTAATCTTACCCTAAATCTATTTTTTAATTAAATGTAAGGTAAACAATTTTTTTAATAATTTCAAATATTATACTAATTAGATAACGAACTTTAAGTCTTTTTTTGAAGGAAACGAAAAGCATAATTCTATTATATAAGTTATATAATGAGCAGATAATACATTGCTAGATATAAACTTCATATGGCAGAAAACAGACACATGGACAATCCATAGCATAAAAGTCTGAAGGTAGGAGGGAGACTAGTCCCAAATAGAAAGTTTATAGTGTTCATCGTGATAGACAGTCATTTTAGCTGTAATAGAGATCACATAAAGAAATATTGTGGATACAAAATTTGGAGAACTAAGATCCTCTGTGGAGTAACAGCGCTGTTCAGAAATTCCAAAATACATTCGACTATACATAGGTCAAAGTGAAATAAAAAAAGGCAAAAAATGACAGAGCATACCTGGAACCCACAAGATTTGGGATTATGAATCAGGGAGAGAAAATTGATTGATAGAAAAAATTTCCTCCTCAGAAATTACCTTCATGTTCCAGATACCTATATTTGATAAGAGGCCTTCCTTTGATAAAATGTTTGTTTTCTTGTTCTGTACTCTATAGATGTGTTGTATGGAACATCCCTCCATCCTCCTCCATAGGAACACTATTCTATTCATCCAACTTGCAAGGTGAGGATTGCCAATATGGATTTTTCCCAAAACATAGTCCACCATGACTTTGGAATCCCCCAATATTGATACGGACTGCATGTTAAAGAAAATAAAGAAAGAAAGAAGACCCACAAGAGCCATTGCCTCCACTTTGCAATTGGATCCTTTACCCCCATTCCATGAAATAAGATATTGTGTATTTTCATCCATGATGATGTGGATTCCACAGCCACAAGAATTGTTTTGAGAAACTCCATCAAAGAATGCTGTCGAGAGCATGTTATGATCATGAACATTCATGTTGGGATTTAATCTTTTTTCCTTGGGTGGCTTTTCAGGTAAGGAGTCAAAAAGAGACAATATGCTTTGAAGAGTTCCCATGAATGGCTCCTTACTTTCCTTGAAGATTTTGTTGCTCCTCCATCGCCATATGCACCAAAGGGCAATAATAAAAATAGGCCTCCAGGATTCCTTTTGCCTACTCCACCAAAAGAATGCCTCTTTTATGGAGGAATGAGAAAAATGAGGGAAACCGTATAGATTTTCTAGGGCTTGCCATAATTGTTGCGTTTTCTGACAGAATAAGAACATGTGGCAGTTTGTTTCCTCCTCAGACTTGCATATTGAACAGAGACCCGGCCCCTCCCAGTTCCTCTTCTTTAAATTTTCCTAGGATAAGTTTTTATTGTGGAATACCAGCCACGAGAAATAAATAGCTTTGGAAGGACAACGAGATTTCCAAAGAATTGATGGGAAAACAGGGCTGGAAATAGTATTTCTTGAGGCTAACAGATTTTGGTAAATATCCTTTACTCGTACTTGGGATGGACCATTTGCAATTTTCCATGTAAGGACATCGGTTTCTAAGGAAAGATATATTCCACAGTTCCTCAAACAGTCTTTTAAACACTTCCACTGTCTAGCTATATTATCAGACATCCCCATATTGCCATCTTCTTTCCAAATCGGGATGGGTCCATGCCATTCAGCAATAAGTTTGTCCCAGGTAAAAACACCTTTTCTGTGGAAAAAATTAAGGAGTTCCCCAGGAAAAATGATTTCCTCCTGACCGCTCAAGAATGTATCTACTCCTATGAGTATTCAGCTACCAGAATGGAAGTTCCATACCAAGTTCTTTAAGCAATAATCTTCTATCTTACGAAAACTAAGCCATATTGCTGATCCATAAATGGATCCAATCCTTCCCATCCTGAACCAGTATGAGATATCCTTACTACCCATATACTTCTTTTTTATTGTATTGCTCCAGGGGCCCTCTCCAAAAATCCCTCTCCATAGTGATTTACAGAGAAGAGCCTTTCCAAAACTCCGCAGGTCCGAAAGGCCCCATCCCCCAAGATTTTTCGTTCAGATAATTTAGATAGATGATATTTTCTTTTCTCAGCCTGGCCACCCCATATAAAATTAGCAGTTATCTTATTCATCTTTTGAATAATGCTTGCTGGAAGAAGAAAGAGATGTGCCCAATAAACCGCAAGTTGATTTAAAACTGATTGGGCCAGAATGGTTCTTCCTGCCATTGAAAGGCATTTGTATTCCCACAGTGATATCTTTTTGTAGTATCTTTCTATTATCCATTGCCAGTCCGATTTTGAGTATCCTTTTGCTTTTAGCTAGAATCCTAAATATTTCATTCCATGATTGATGGACCGTGCCTCTATCCTGAAAAGAGAGGATATCCACTCTATTAATTCCAAATTACCATCATTATAAAAGAGAATTGATTTGGATTCAGTTATTTGTAATCATGTGGCCTTCTGAAACTTTTTTAGGTTGTCATATATGCATAACCAAGTGAGCTTGCAGAGCATACCAAAGATAAGTATATCATCAACAAATAAATTATGCGAGATATAATTTTTCCTGCAAATCCTCAGTGGGCGACACCTATTTTCACTAACTGCCTTATTGATGTGCAAGCTTAAAGAGTTCATTGCCAACATACACAATAGGGGAGATAACGGGCATCCTTGGCGTAGTCCTCTGGCAGCTAGAAAAAAAGGAGATGGAATCCCATTTATGATGATGGCATAGTTCACCTTCTCAACACAGGCCATGATCCAGTTTATCATGTTAGCTCTCATTCCAATCTTTGCAAGGAGTCATCTGATGAAACTTCAATCTAGGCAATCATAAGCCTTTCGGATATCAATTTTGAAAATGACTTCTTCACTTTTTTTTTAGTGCATGGAGAAAAAACTCTCTTGAGTATTGGCAACAGCATCCAAAATGTTTCTTCCTTTCAAAAAAGCATGTTGATCCATTGATAAATGCTTTGCTAAAGTTTCTTTAATCCTTTCAGCAATAATTTTTGAAATGATTTTGTATGAAATATTACAGAGAGATATCGGCCTAAAATCTTGGAAGGATTCTGCATCTATTTTCTTGGGGATGAGGGCTATATGAGTGGATGAAGTCAACTAGTAAATGCTGCTTGATATTCTAGAGCCCTCAACCATCCTTAGCAGATCTTGTTTGATGAGGTCAAAGAAATGAATGAAGAATTCGATCGTCCAGCCGTCTGGGCCAGGACACTTATCCTTTTTAAAGGATTTCATGGTTCCTAGCATATTCTTCTTCAGTTATTGGCTGAAAGAGACATTCATTTTGTTCATCGTTAAACATTTGAGGAAATAGGTCGATACCCTACAGAATGTCCCGTATCCTGCATTCATCAGATCTCTTGTATTGGTTTCCAAAATATCTCACTTGCTTCACTTGAGATGTCTTGTTGAGAGTACAGAAAATCTCCCTTTCCGTCGTTTATTTTCCATATAGAGTTCTTTTCTCTTCTTGAACTTGCAAACCTATGAATTTTTTTTGAATTTTTGTCTCCTTCCTTCAGCCAAATAGCCCTGCTCTTTAATCTCCATGATGCTTCTTCTTGTTCCAGGATTTTATGTTTTTTTCTTTGCAGCTCCTTTATACGACATCTCAAGTTGAAAGGGAGAAGGTGAACAACCAGATCTCTAGAGATTCTATCCAATTCCTTCTGAATATCTTGAAGGGCTATTCTGTTTTGTTATCTTTTTTTATACTGCCAATCTTTTACAAGCTTTTTGATGGAGGACAGTTTATCTCTAAAAGTTAAGAAAGGAGGCATGTTATCTTTTGATGATAATTCCTTCCATGTTATTATTATGGCTTCATTGATTTCTGTTTCTTCCAAACATAGCCTATTAAATTTAAACAAATACCCTTTCCTGAAACCCTTTTCTCTCCATCCTAGGAATATCGGCCTGTGGTCTGATATAAAGTCATTACCAATTGATGAAAAAGGCATGCCCATTCTATCAATTATACTTGCATGTATAATAAAACGATCAAGTCTTTTTGCTATATATGCTCTGTCAGTCCTTCCATTGTCCCATGTTGGCAGCATTTTAGGCAGGCAAATGTCAACAAGATTCCTGTGTAGCAACTCATATCTAATGCGGTCAGCAAGAGGATCTTTTTTCCGACTGTACCCCCATGTTTCATGAGAGCTTAAAGTGACATTTAGATCTCGTGCAATCATCAAATACTTAATATCAAAAATCTCTGATGCAAATAATTTCCCCCGAATGTTAACATGTTTTTGTAAGGAGCACAAATGTTTAAAATGTTAATGGGACAAACTTTTCCCCTGATAGAAGCCGATATAAGAATTTCCGCAAAACATTTGTATGCTTTTGCTCTGATCCAACTAGGGTCCCATAAAACTGCCAGGCCCCTTGAGAGACCATTTGCCTCCGAAGCAGCCATGTGCCATGAGGGGAACATTTTCCTGAAATAAGAAATAGATACAGGTGTGTCGTGCATGGTTGCTTGGATTAAGATTATTTTGGGTTGTTTTGATATGAAAATATTCTTTTGGGCTAAAAATTTTGGATCAGCCTCCATCCCCCTTATGTTCAGGGATATAATGAAGGTCATTTGGAAGGATTTTCGGCCACATTTTCTTTAAAAGGCCCTTCTTCTGACATATCAATGATAGGTACATCTACTAAGGACAGATTTCGAACTCCTCTACCTGCACCATCAATCATTCCTCTGAAATGCCTGCTTCCTCTACTATTTTTTCTTCTCACTGTAATATTTTTTGCAGAATTCGGGTTTATTTGAGGGGAGGATGGATTTCCCGATTTATGAATAGTTAGGGGACTGAGTTCAAGGGATTTCTTGCTAAGGAGATAGTCCAGGTCGTTACCAATTGAATTTGATGGGGAAAGACGGGGGAATTTGGAGGGGTGCCCGAAACCATAGGTTCTTTACCTTTATGAGAAAGAGTCAGTCCCCTTTTTGGTGATGGAGGGGAAGATGAGATAAAAGTGATATTTGAGTTCACTTTAAAGTTTTTGATTGGTTGGGGAGCTGCTAGAGGGATTGGGGATTATTTATCAGCATAAGGTTCCGGAGGGGGCAAGCTAAAAATATTGGAAATCCTTTTATCAGATGGGGTAATAGATCTTCTCGAGCTTTCAAGCAGGACACTTTGACTCTGGTGATATGTTGATGGAGAAAATTTATACTGTGGATTTGATTTCCGACCGGGGTGAGAGAGTTTTTGATAATCATCATCAGGATTAAATCCCCCCTACAGTTTGTTAGATTCTGATGGAGATGAGCTAATAGTAGAGGATGACTTTGCCAATCCAGAGTAAGGAGACTTTGTCCTCTATTTATTTTTTGCTGACTGATATTTACCTTGATATATTCGGTTCTTTAAAACAGCTCGTTGAGGACAGTTTTTAATAAGGTGCCCTGTCTTGTGGCATACTGAACACCTGAAGGGGACTCCCCAGAAGTCCAGTCTTTGATTTATCTTTAAATCCCTCTAGGATATCTCGATGTGGTCTGGGAAACCTCCCCTATAAGCTTTCTCTATGAGAACCCACGCTACTCATTTATCTTTTTCCCCCAGACATCTTGGATCTACATATACACATCTTCCTATGGCATTCCCTATCTGAGTTAAAGTTTCCTTCGACCACAGCTCCAGGGGAAGGTCGGGGAGTTTGACCCAAATTAAATTATTTGTGGGAGTATTCTTCAACGGATTATAGCCTATGTACCATTTGTATAGCACCAGGAAGCTCCTTCCGTGCACCCATGGACGAGTCTGAACGGCTTCCAGATCACTAACACTCAGAAAATGAAAACAATACCATTCCTTCATCAGTTTAGCTATAATGGGGTTGTTGCCAATCAAAGGTTTCCATTGAATATCTAGCCATTTTCACATCCTGGCATCATCCATCTCTGGAAAGTGCCATCAGCCAACTAGGGCGAATTCCTATAAACTTTCGATGCGGTCGATTAGATAAGTACTATCTAACTTAATCGCCGTCGGTGGTGGGATGGTTTTTATAGGTTTTACATTCTTATTGTAATAGTTTGGAAGCTCAGATTCTGCATATACTCTCTGATGGGGTTCATTTCGGTTTCCTTCCCAAGATGTTTGAGTTTTTTGACAACATTCGCCATCCAGGTCATCAGAATGCAACAAAGGTTGAACAGTCATGTCAGCCAACATGGACTACCAGTCATTTGCCAACTTGGCGATACCCTTACAAGTTTTAGCCTGAACAGTTGCACGGATCATGGCCTCCGTGGCCGATGTGTCTGACACTAATTCCATCAAAGTCCACCCCTTGTGTACTGAACAATCCTAAAAAGGATTTTCCGTATCGGGCAATAAATCATGCAATAACTTTGTCCAGACCAATTCTGAATATATTACCCAGAGTAGATGTGACTCGGAAGGGAAAAGTAGATCTTGCCTGACATAAGTACTAATAGAAGGAAGCCTCGGGAATAGACAGCTCCCCTTCCAAAGTGGGGACAAGATTCCGAAGAATCCCACTAGTCTTCAGGAATTATGAGGGACTGATGTATACATGAGTCAGCATAGGACAACAGTAAAGAGATTTCTAGAGAATGGCGGCTTCTAATAACCCCGCAGATCTAATTTCATACCTTCAAGTACCCTTTCTTATACCCCAAAAGCTTTGAAATTCAAAACTCTGCAGTACCAGAACTAGAGGAATGGAAAAATGTGAACCGAAAAAAGGTTCTGATTCCGGTGAGAGGAGAATCCGTCCTGGAAAAACCAGGAAACTGAAAGTTCACAGGAGGCTGCAAGTATCATCCGAAAAGATTACCTGATTTTCAGAGGAAGAAGGAAGCTAATAACTCGTCAAGAGAAACCTTGATTCCCTCTCTCTCCCAGTATCAAAAAGTAACAGAAAACTAAAATGGCTTTTGGAGATGTTTCAGGATGAAACATTCGGCCATACTATACAACAGCAGTAAAACTTATACACACACCACCAAGAGCCTATCCTGAAGTGAATATCTGAATATGGCTTAGATATAACAAAGAAATTCGTCAAATTGACGAAAGATATCCACAACCACACAAAATTAACAAACCCTGACATATGGTATTGTGGGAAATCAAGCTAAAGAGGTCCTCCTTCCAGAATTTGGACCTTTTCTAGAAAGCTATTATTCAGACTATAGCCCAAAGACACATACCAACAATTCCAACTTTTGAATAGAAAAAAGTGAGATTTCCATCTTTGAAATGGCTATAACACAAGACATATTCCATATCACACTTAAAATTTAAATTTTCCAAGTTCCCTGAAAAGGAAAAATTGTCCTTTGATGAGAGATTAACTGACTTGTTGAATGAGCATTTTTCCAAGCAGAGAGCACAGCGAAGCCGAAGCACCACAACGCCTAAGCACCACGAAGCCAAATAGCGAAAAACTTCCCCTCGAGTGCATATGACCTCAAACGCAGAATTTTTGGGAAAAATCCCCAAAACGACGGATGAAAGAAGAAAATACTGGGAAATTGGGAAAAAGTCTAATTTGAGAAGGAGGGTGCCGCATAAAAACAGAGAAAGTTTGGATACAAAGCTGGCGAGAGCTGGAAAATCACGGGGAAAGAGAATAAAGGATAGAGTTAGCACTAATGGAGATGATTCGCTCAGTCAGAAGATGTGGAAGAGGTAGCAACAAATGGTCAACATATTTCCTATTAAGAGAAGCTGACGAGAGTTTGAATGAGCCAAAGCCAGGAACAATCGCAGGTTCAGAGTAAAAATATAGTGATGGCGTTTGTGGATAAGACACGTTCAGGTATACAAACAAGCGTCGTCCTACCGATAAAGGCACGTATCCCTCATGCACCCGTCCGTTCTCGATAAAATTCTTGTGGTGTCTTCAAACTGTGTGATTGGTCAGATGCAGAAAGTCACATACCTGATTTGTCAGTCGTCGGTGCTCTCCGCTGGTGCTCTCTCCTCAAGATTGTCTCTTCGTTATGCTTTACTCGCTCCAAATTGAACAAATTTTAAGATTACTTAAATTAGCTCTATATAAATATTAAAACTTAAGTTGAAAAAAATATTGTCATATATCACTAACACAATCACATTAATAAATATGATTAATATATACGTTAGGAATTAATTTAACTAATGATAATTTGATTCTTATATTTTTTTTAAATTTTTTATTGCTTAAAATAATGATTATTATACTCTTTTTTTCATAAATGGTAAAACCTTTCATAACTCAGTGACTCATCACTCTCAATGAAGAAAAACTAGAACGCTTCGTTGGTGGTCGTTAGGGGAGAAGGATTTCTCTGGATCTTGGGTCATTCAACTGTTTACTTAAGTCCAAAAAACATGAATTTTTAACCAAACAAAAATAGTTTTAGAACATACTTTAACTTGTCTCCTTAAGTTCAAAAAAAAAAACTCTTGACCAAACATGAACAATGATTATACTGCAAACCCAAATTATTATTATACTCTTATTTTAAAACAATGAATATTTTAATTTACTTATTATATTTAACTAAATTATAATAATCACAAATCACCAACGGGGAATGGATGTCATTTTTAATTGAAGACGTAAAATGATAATTCCCGAAAATAAGAATTGAAAAGTTAATGGAATTGAAAATTCCCCATACTTTAAAAAATAATATGATTGACTGATTACATCGATCGATGGACAAAGTAAAACCTGTTAGAACAATAAGTAATAAACCGCCTGCCGATTACACCGTACGAAATCAAACCTGCTACCATAATAATAAACATCAATAGGTTTGAACAATTCCAAACATTTTGTTTGAATCCAATAATTTCTATTCATGGAAATTTTAAGAAAATAAAACTAGTATAATTACATTATGTTTTTTATATACATTTTAAGTTTCAATTTAATTAATAGGAATTTGATTAAGTAATTTATGAGATTCCATGTGATTTTCGCCGAAGAATCTTCTCTAAAATTGATATGGATCACAGAAGCCTTAACTCTATTAAGTAATTTATATTTTCAGTAAAGTGTTTAGGTAAAAATTATATAAGAGAAATTTTTGGTTGAAGTGTTTCAACTAAGAAGTGTGGTTTATTATCTTGTCTTGATGATGAATCACACTTATTGATTCGAAAAGTATCAGTTAATTTATTTTTTTTATTTATATTTATAGGTAGAAATTTTTGATATTTTTATTTATTTATTAAGTTTAACTAAATTATCACAATAGAATAAATGTTATGTTTTTAGTTGAAAATGTGAAATGATAATTTTTTAAAATAATAAATGAAAAGTTAATAGATTTGAAAAAACTTCATGCTTTAAAAAATAACATAATTAAATTTTGAGATAAAAACATGTCTCGATAGACCAAATCGAACATATTGCAATAATAAATAGAATGAGCTATTATAGTGAAAGAGTGGAGTTGACTTATTAAAGAGATTTAGAATAGTCAGTGAAGGAGCACGCTGTTAAGGCTCTCCGTAAGCAAAAGGTCACCTGTCACACCCCCAATTATTTTTTCGTTAATTGGCGGGGGTGCGGCACTGCCTAAGTAATTAAAATGTTCCATTTTTAAGTTACTTTACGAACTACGCCTTAACATTCATCTTTATTCATGAATAATATTAATGTGCAGAATCCATTAACATTATAACATCATCATAAACATTCATTAAACAACAGAAGAAACACAATCATATGCAACAAGAATCTTTTATTATATATGTGAAGAGTCTTACAAATGACCGGGAGTAAAGCTCCACCGGTGTTATACCCAAGTCGCGCGTCCACCTCATGCACGCCTGCACGGTGGTCTCACCCTTCGTTTAACACACACAAGACTTTGCCGAGTTGGGCGGGTGCGCCCTTGCACGACCCTCACCCAAACTTACAAATGAACCTGTGTCAAGTTCGGTGGGTGGGTGCCCACACACGCCCTCCACTCGTTGTTTCCTTCGAATGGCGAGTGGGTGCCTTCGTCCGCCCTCCACCCGAACTATAACTCGTCACCTAAAACCGTGCCAACCGTGTAGCATTGCCCGGCGAGCGGGCACATAGACCTATGCCTCTTGTTGCGGCCTACTAACACCTTCGCACTTCCTCTTTATAGATGAGTGATGTCAAATTGCTTCCCTTTGCCAAGTCTCCTCGCATGTTTATATGGTTTGGAATGGGAGTCGTGCCACCTAGGTGACCCTCCACTCATCCTCTAACCGATGCGTCCATATGCAAAACTCCGCCAAAAGTATAGGTCGGCCCGCCTATGGCACAGGACTGCCCCACATTAACTCGTATGTTTGCCATCCTTTCCTTGGTCGGACCATGCTGCAAGTTCCTCCACTCGTCCATATAAACATAAGGCTACCAACTCGTGCGCATAATGATGCCTCGCCCTCGGTCACCTCATCATAATCTTCGCGTGTTTCGCTACTCTGTTTGGTGGGTGGGAGAGCCTAGGCGACTCGCCAGCCACAGGGCGTTACATCCTCCCCTACCCTAAGGTATTGTCGCCCCTGACAATCCTACTCTATGCAGTAGCTTCCTGTCATACTTTGTAATCTTATGCTTCCATCCCCAAAGTGAGTCCTCCGATTCCCAGCTGTCTTCCTTCGGTGAATTCTTCCATCTGACAAGAAATTCCCGCTTCATGTGGCAGCCAAGTCCTGTAGTTCAAAATCTCAGAATCTTCTCCAACTCTAGGTCCAGCTTGTCCACAATCCCGGCTGATCCTCTTGGTGGTTCAGCTCTCTCTGGGTGATCAACATCAAGTCTGCATCTCTTCAACTGACTCATGTGAAAAACTGGATGCTTCATGCGCATGTGGTGTGGAAGCTCCATCTCATAAGCAACTTCCCCCTCTCTCTTCTTTACTCAAAACGGTCCCTCATACTATGTTATCAGTTTTCTTGCAGTCCCCTTACGTGGTTGAAACTGATCTCTGGTTATCCTGAGAAACACCATATCTCCCACACTCAAGTGTACATCCCATCTTCCTCTATCTGTCCATTTCTTCATTCTCCTTGCAGCTTCGTGCAAGTGCAACCATGCTAACTCAAAGGTTTCATCCCAAGCCTTCATGAATTTCTTTGCATGAGGACTCCTCAACAAACCTCCTGTCACTATGGTATGTGGTGTGTCTGGCATCTATCCATTCACCAACTCAAATGGACTGTACCCCGTCGGAGAACTGTTTTGAATATTGTAGCTGAACTGAGCAATATCCAAGAGTTCAGGCCAACTCTTCTGATCAGCCCTCACATAATGTCTCAAGTAATCCTCCAGTAATGCATTGATCCTCTCAGTCTGTCCATCTGTCTGTGCATGGTAACTCGAACTCATCAACAACTCTATCCCGACTAACCTGAACAATGTGGTTCAAAATATGCCTATAAATCGTGGATCTCGGTCCGACACGATGCTTAATGGCATCCCCCAATACTTCACTATGTTCTTAAAGAACAACTCCACAGTCCGCTCGACTCCACAAGGAATCTTTGTTGGAACAAAGACATCATACTTGGAAAAATGATCAACCACAACCATTATCCCATTATACCCATGAACCTGTGGTAACTGAGTGATGAAGTCCATCGAGACACTCATCCAGGGCCTCTCAGGAATTGGTAAAGGTTGCAATAGACCTCCTTGCCTCTGAGTATCCGATTTTTCCTGCTGACAAATGATGCATGTATGTACATACTCCTCTACATCCTCCCGCATCTTCTCCCAAAAGAATCCTCTCTCCAACAATGCCAAACAACGACGCTGCCCTGGGTGGCCAGCCCACAGTGAGTTGTGGCACTCCTTCAAAGGGTGCCTTCTAAGTCCAGATGACTTTGGAACATAGAGTTGGTTTCCAAAGAACTTGAATCCATCTCGGAGAAAGAACTTTCGTGTCTTCCCCTCCTTTATCTGCTTCACTATATTCTGCACCTGAGTATCAGCCTCAACACTTTCCTTGAGCTTATTATGCATCTCTTCTGACATCTGAATTTGACTCCTACTCCTTGCTACCCGGTCTTGTCCTTCCAATGCTGCAAGTTGTCCCTTCTTGCTAAGGGCATCTGCTACCACATTGTGTCTCCCCGATCTATACTCAATAGTTATGTAAAATTCTCCCAAGAAGTCCTGCCAACGAGCTTGCTTCGCAGAAAGCTTTGGTTGTGATGCAAAATAACTTGCTACAACGTTGTCAGTCTTGACAACAAACGGATTCCCAATCAGGTAATGCCTCCACATATCAAGACAGTGAATGATTGCAGTCATCTCCTTCTCATGGACCGGATACCTCCTTTCTCTATCCTGAAACTTCTGACTCTCGTACGCCACTGGATGCCCATCCTGCATAAGAGCCCCTCCTATGGAAAAATATGAAGCGTCTGTGTGTACCTCAAATGGTCTCTCGAAGTCAGGAAACTTCAATATTATCACTGTAACCATCATCCTTTTCAAGTCATCAAATGCCTCTTGACATTTATCCGTCCAACTCCATCTCTTGTCTTTCTTCAATAAGTTTGTCAGTGATGATGTTACTTTGGAGTACCCCTATACAAACATCTGTTGGTAGTTGGTCATGCCCAAAAACACCCTCATCTCATGGACATTCTGCAGTTCAACCTAGTCCTCGATTGCCTTCACTCTGTTCGGCTCCATCCATATGTACCCTTGACCAACTATATGCCCAAGGAATGGAATCTTGGTCTGAGCAAACACACACTTAGACTTCTTCAAGTACAACTGATTTTCCCTCAATACCTCGAATACCATTGCGAAGTGCTTCTTATGATCCTCCATGTTTTCATTGTACACCACTATATCATCCAAGTATACTACTACGAACGAGTCCAAGTATGGTTGTAGGACATCATTCATCAAAGTGCAAAACGTAGCAAGAGCATTGCACAACCCGAATGGCATAACAAGGAATTCAAAATTACCATACCTTGTTACTACCACGGTCTTCTTCTCGTCTCCTTCAGTTATCCGCACTTGATAATTCCCTTGCCTCAAGTCTAGCTTGGAAAACACTCCGACTTTCGCAAGCTTTTCAAAGCAATTAGCAGACAATGGCAAAGGATACCTGTTCCTTACCGTCTGCTTGTTCAATGCACGGTAATCACAGCACATTCATAGCCTGCTCAAATCCTTCTTCTGTTGGAACAATACTGGAGCTCCATAACGGGACCTTGAAGGTCTAATGAAACCTGCATTAGCTAACTCCTTTAACTGTCATTTCAATTCCTCCAACTCAGGTCCTGACAACCAATAAGGTGCTTTAGCCGAGGGTTGCTTTCCTGGCCCAAGCTCAATGCTATGGTTCGCTGCACGCCTTGGTGGAAGCTTCTTCGGTAGCTCACCAGGCATTAACTCTGCATATTTGGTTAGTACCTTAGAAATCTTGGCTGTAACAGGCATCCCCACTCCATCACCTTTGACTCCCTTTAACATCACCACATATGTCTCCATATCTAACTCCTTCATAGCCTTCTCCAGACTTAGTGCAGAAACATGCTACACCTTGACTTCCCTCCTTTGCCTATCAGTGGGCAAAGTCCAAGTTTGTGACTATCCAACCAGCACCACCTCATCATAGAAGGGGAAAACAATTGCCTTGTTGCCCTTCAAGAAATCCTACCCCAATATCATATCGAAGTCCTTCATCTCCATCACTGTGAAGTCCAACTGACCCTTCCAGTCTTTTATCTGCACAGGCACTTCATGTGCCAAACCTGCCACTTTAGCTCTAGACTTCACCACCTTGACTTCCACATTCGATGGGAAGATCATCAGTCCAAACTCTTTTGCTAACCGTGTTGTTATGAAGTTATGACTGGCCCCTGTGTCCACCAGAACTTGAATGGTCTTGCCATGAACCATCAAGTCCACAAAACCCAGACTGTTAATCTACGATTTCTCCATAACATTTCACTGCATACATGTCTATTCTCTGCATCCTTCTCTGATACCACCTGTCATGCCCCCAATTCCTTTTTAGTTAATTGGCCGAGGTGTGGCACTGCCTCGGTAATTAACATGTTCCATTGTTAAGTTACTTTACGAACTATGCCTTAACATTCATCTTTATTCATGAATAACATTAATGTGTGGAATCCATTAACATTATAACATCATCATAAACATTCATAAAATAGCAGAAGGAACACAATCATATGCAACAAGAATCTTTTATTATATATGTGAAGAGTTTTACGAATGACCAGGAGCAAAGCTCCACCGACGTTATACCCAAGTCGGGCACCCACCTCGTGCACGCCTGCATGGTGGTCTCACCCTTCGTTCAACACACATAAGACTTTGTCGAGTTGGGTAGGTGCACCCTTACATGACCCTCAACCAAACTTACAAAGAACCCATGTCATGTTCGGTACGCAGGCACCCACACACGCCCTCCACCTGCAGTTTCCTTCCAATGGCAGGCAGGCGCCTTCGTGCGCTCTCCACCCGCACTACCACTCATCACCCGAAACCATGTCAACTGTGTAGTGCTGCCCGAGCAACTGGGTGCATAGACCACCACCTCTTGTTGTGGCCTACTAACACCTTCACACTTCCTCTTCGTAGATGAGCGATGTCGAATTGCTTCCGTTTACCAAGTCTCCATTACATGTTTATATGGTTTGGAACGGGGGTCATGCCACCTGACCGACCCTCCGTTAATCCTGCAACCGACGCGTCCATAAGCCAAACTCTACCTAAAGTATAGGTTGGCTTGCCCATTGCACGGGACTGCCCCACCTTAACTCATACGTTTGCTATCTGCGCCTTGGTCGGCCCACGGTGCAAGTTCTTCCACTCACCTGTATAAACAAAAGGCTACCAACTCGTCTGCATAATGATGCCTCGCCCTTGGTCACCTCATAATCTTTGCGCATTTTGCTACTCTGTTTGGTGGGTGGCTGTGCCCAAGCAACTCTCCAGCTACAGTGCGTTACATCATCGGTTCTAGTCTCATCGATACCAAAATATCTAGCATGGTTTCTGCTGGTTCAGCTCAGGCTGGGTGCGATCCCCGGGTGACTTCCATGGCTTGGATGCCCCTGAGTCGTGGCCTCTCAGCCACAAGGTTAGAGTGATTTTCAAAATTCACCCACTTATCAACCCAAAAAAAAAGAGTGGAGCTGACTTGACTACTCTTCCAACGCCAATGATTGGGTCTCGACGACCACACCCCACCCTCCTTGTCATGCCCCCAATTCTTTTTTCATTAATTGGCAACCGTGCGGCACCGCCTAAGTAGCTAACATGTTCCATTGTTAAGTTACTTTGTGAACTACGCCTAACATTCACCATCTTTCATTAACAATATTAATGTGTGGAATCCATTAACATCATAAATATTTAATCATAAACATTCAACACAGAAGAGAGGACACCATCATATGCAATAATAATATTTTATTATGAATTTATGAGAAAATAGCTGACTGGGAGCAATTTCTCCATCGACGTTATACTCGTGTCTTTTGCCACTTGGTGCCCACCTTGTGCACACCTTGCATGGTGGACGCACCCACAATCCACACTTCACTGTTTTCCACTTGCCCAACTCGAGGTGCATGGGCGCCCACACCCGGGTCACCCGCCGCCCTCAGTTGGTCGTTCAGCTTCACACAACTTGTGCATGAGTCAGGTGGGTGCACCTTCATGTGGCCCTCAAGCCAACTCTCCTCACCTTAATCATTCACGTTGTTGGGCGGGCGCACCTTCGTGCAGCCCTCCACCTGAACTTGTTCTGCTGTCAGGTGAGTGCACCTTCGTGCGGCCCTCCACCCAAACTCGTTCACCCATCGGGTGAGTGTGCCTTCGTGCGGCCCTCCACTCGAACTCGTTCACCGAAATCGTGCCAAGCTTTCATGTCCGTCAGCCCGACGAGCGAGTGCATGGACACCTTGCAATTCTACACCTCTCTACACCTCACACTTCCACTTTCTAACTTGCTCGATGAGCGAATGTGATCCCTTTCGCCATGTCTCACCCACCTATATGTATGGTGGGTAGTGGAGGTTGTGCCACCCGGCCGACCCTTCGTTTCAACCTTCAGCCAGCTTGCTCCATATGTGAAATCTGTCTAAGAGGCGAGTCGGCTCACCCAGCTCGCGGGACCACCCCCTCACATTAGCCCAATGCACATCTATATACTTGGTCGACCAACGAACAAGTTTGCAACTCGCCCTCAGTTCTGTTCAACTTGCTGAGTTGGCGGGTGTGCCCATGCAACCGCGGAGCTGCAGGGCATTACATTCTCCCCCACCTGAAAGCATTTCCATCCTTGGAAATCTGGCTTGCCTTCGTAACATTATGTCATACTTTGCAATCATTTGCTTCCATCTCCAAAGTGAGTCCTCCGTTTCCCAGTTGTCCTCCTCCGGTGCATTCTTCCATCTGACAAGAAATTCCTGTCTCATGTGGCAACCAATCCCTGTAGATCGAACACTCAGAATCTTGTCCATCTCTAGGTGAGGCTTGTCCACAATCATGGCTGGTCCCCTCGGTGGTTCCACCCTCTCTGGATGATCAGCATCAAGTCTGCATCTCTTCAACTGACTCATATGAAAAACTGGATGCTTCATGTGCATATGGCATGGAAGCTCTAGCTCGTAAGCAACTTCCCCCACTCTCTTTTTCACTTAGAATGGTCCCTCATATTTCCTTGTCAACTTTCTCACAGTCCCCTTAGGTGGCTGGAACTTTTCTTTGGTAATCCTGAGAAACATCATATCTCCCACACTGAAGTGTGCATCTCGTCTTCCCTTATCTACCCATTTCTTCATTCTCCTTGTAGCTTCATGCAAGTGCAACCATGCCAACTCCAAAGTCTCATCGAAAGCCTTCATGAACTTCTTCGCAAGAGGACTCCTTAGCAAACCTCCTGTCACTACGGTATGCGGTGTGACTGGCATCTGTCCATTTACCAACTCAAATGGACTGTACCCCGTCGCAAAACTCTTTTGAATGTTGTAGCTGAACTGAGCCACATCCAAGAGTTCAGGCCAATTCTTCTGATCAGCTGTCACATAATGTCTCAGGTAATCCTCTAGCATTGCGTTGATCCTCTCGGTCTACCCATCTGTCTGCGGATGCTAACTCGAACTCATCAACAACTCTGTCCCGACTAACTTGAACAATGTGGTCCAAAATCTGCCTGTAAATCATAGATCTTGGTCCGACACGATGATTAATGGCATCCCCCAATACTTCAATATGTTCTTGAAGAACAACTCTGCAGTCTGCTTGGATCCACAAGGCATCTTTGTTGGAACAAAGACAACATACTTGGAAAAATGATCAACCACGACCATTATCCCATTATACCCCTGTACCTGTGGCAACTGAGCGATGAGGTCCATTGAGACACTCATCCATGGTCTCTCAAGAATCGGTAAAGGCTACAACAGACCTCCTTGCCTCTGAGTATCTGATTTGTCCTAATGGCAAATGATGCATGTATGTACATACTCCTCTGCATCCTCCCACATCTTCTCCCAAAAGAATCCTCTCTCCAACAATGCCAAAGAATGACGCTGCCCTGGGTGGCCATCCCATGGTGAGTCATGCCACTCCTTCAAAAGGTGCCTCCTGAGCCGAGATGACCTTGGAACATAGAGTCGGTTTCCAAAGAATAAGAATCCACCTCGTAGAAAGAACTTTCATGTCTTCCCCTCCTTTATTTGTTTCACTATATTCTGTGCCTGAGTATCGGTCTCAACACTTTCCTTGAGCTTATTCTGCATCTCTTTTGACATCTGAACTCGACTCCTACTCCTTGCTTCCCGATCTTCCCCTTCCAATGCTGCAAGTTGTCCCTTCCTGCTAAGGGCATCTGCTACCACATTGTGTCGTCTCAGTCTATACTCAATAGTCATGTCGAATTCTGCCAAGAAGTCCTACCAACGAGCTTGCTTTGTAGAAAGATTCAGTTGTGATGCAAAATAACTTGCTGTAACATTGTCTGTCTTGACAAAAAATGACTTCCCAATTAGGTAATGCCTTGAAACATGAAGACAGTGAATGATTGCAGTCATCTCCTTCTCATGGACTGGATCCCTCCATTCTATATCCTCCAACTTCTGACTCTCATATGCCACCGGATGCCCATCCTGCATAAGAACCCCTCCTATGGAAAAATATAAAGCATTTGTGTGTACCTCAAACAGTCGCTCGAAGTCCAGTAACTTCAGTATCGGTGTTGTAACCATCCTCTTCTTCAAATCATGAAATTCTGACTGACATTTGTCCGTCTAGCTCCATCTCTTTTCTTTCTTGAACAGGTCTATCACTGATGACATTACCTTGGAATACCCCTCTACAAACTTCCATTGGTAGTTGGTCATGCCCAAAAACACCCTCATATCATGGACATTATTCAGTTCGACCCAATCCTTGATCACCTTCACTCTGCTTGGCTCCATCCGTATGTACCCTTGACCCACTATATGTCCAAGGAACAGAATGTCAGTCTGAGCGAACACACACTTAGACTTCTTCAAGTACAACTAATTTGCCTTCAGTGCCTCAAACACCATTGCCCAGTGCTTCTTATGATCCTCCATGTTGTCACTGTACACCACTATATTGTCCAAGTATACTACTATGAACGAATCCAAGTATGGACGTAGAACATCATTCATCAAAGTGCAAAATGTAGCAGGAGCATTGCACAACCTGAATGACATAACAAGGAATTGAAGGCTATCATACCTTGTTACTATCGCGGTATTATTCTCATCTCCTTCAGTTATCCACACCTGATAATACCCATGCCTCAACTCTAGCTTGGAAAACACTCGGGCTTTCGCAAGCTTGTTAAAGTAATCATTTTCCAATGGAAAAGGATGTACCTGTTCCTTACCGTCTACTTGTTCAGTTCCCGGTAATCATAGCACATCTGTAACTCATTCGAATCCTTCTTCCGCTGGAAAAATACCAGAGCTCCATAGGGTGACCTTGAAGGTCTGATGAAACCTACATCATTTAACTCCTTTAACTATCGTTTCAATTCCTCCAACTCAAGTCCTGACAACTGATAGTGTGCTTTAGCTGAAGGTTGCTTCCCTAGGTCAAGCTCTATGCTATGGTCCACTACACGCCTTGGTGGAAGTTTCTTTGGTAGCTCATCAGGCATCAAATTTGCATATTTGGCCAATACCTTAGAAATCTCGGCTGGAACAGGCGTCCCCACTCCATCATCTTCGACTCCCTTGAACATTACTATGTAGGTCTCCATATCTGACTCCTTCATAGCCTTCACCAAACTTAGTGCAGAAACACGCTACACCTTGACTTCCCGGCTTTGCCTATGAGTGGGCAAAGTCCAAATTTGTGACTGTTCAACCAGCAACACCTCATCACAGAAGGGGACAACAATTGCCTTGTTTCCCTTCAAGAAATCTTACCCCAATATCATATCAAAGTCATTCATCTCCATCACTGTGAAGTCCAACTGACCCGTCCAGTCTTTTATCTAGACACGCACTTCGTGTGCCAAACCCGCCACTTTAGCTCTAGAGTTCACCACCTTGACTTCCACATTCGATGGGAATATCATCAGTCCAACCTCTTTTGCTAACTGTGTCGTCATGAAGTTATGAGTGGCCCTTGTGTCCACTAGAGCTTGAATGGTCTTGCCATGAACCATTAAGTCCACAAAACCCAGACTGTTAATCCACGATTTCTCCATAACATTTCCCTTCATATATGTCTTTTCTTTGCAAGTAGCTCTGATACCACCTGTCACGGCCCGAATTATTTTTTCGTTAATTGGAAACCGTGCAACACCACCTAACTAGCTAACATGTTCCATTGTTAAGTTACTTTGCGAACTATGCCTAACATTCATCATTTTTCATTAACAATATTAATGTGTGGAATCCATTAACAACATAAACATTTAACCATAAACATTCAACACAGCAGAGAGGACACCATCATATGCAATAATAATCTTTTATTATGAATTTATGAGAGAATAGCTGATCGAGAGCAATTGCTCCACCGGTGTTATACCTGTGTCTTTTGTCATCGGGCACCCACCTCGTGCACACCTTGCACGGTGATCGCACATACAATCCACACTTCACCGTTTTCCACTTGCCCAATTTGGTGTGCACGGGTGCCCACACCCGGGTCACCTAACACCCTCGGTTGGTCATTCAGCTTCACACAACTCGTGCATGAGTCGGGAAGGCACGCCTTCGTGCAACCCTCCACCCAACTCTCCTCTCCCAAGTAGTTCACAATGCCGGGCATGCGCACCTTCGTGCGGCCCTCCTCCCGAACTCATTCATCTGTCAGGTGGGCACGCCTTCATGTGGCCCTCCACCTGAACTTGTTCACCCGTTAGTTGGGCGCGCCTTCATGTGGCCCTCCACTCGAACTCGTTCACCCATCAGGCGGGTGCACCTTTGGGCGGCCCTCCACCCAAACTCTTTCACCGAACCTGTGCTAAGCTTCCATGTCCATTTGCCCAATGAGCGAGCGCATGAATGCCCTGCGGTTCTGTGCCTCACTACACCTCACACTTCAACTTCTGAAATTGCTTGATGAGTGAATGTGATCCCTTTGACCATGTTTCACTCACCTATATGTATGGTGGTTAGCGGGGGTTGTGCCACCCGGTCGACCCTCTGTTTCAACCTTTGGCCGACTTGCTCCATATTTGAAATCTGTCCAAGAGGTGGGTCAACTTGCCCAACTTGCGGGACCGCCCCCTCAGTTTAGCCTAATGCACATCTACATACTCGGCCGGCCCACAAAAAGTTTGTAACTCACCTGTGTATAAATGTGCAACCTCACCTCACAAACATAACCATGTCTCGCCCATTTCGGTTGCTCGCCCTCAGTTCTGTTCAACTCGCCGAGTTGGTGGGCACGCCCGTACAACTGTGGAGCTGCAGGGCGTTACACTCCTCGTCCCATCGCCTGAGGGACCCACTGTCCGGGGCCTCTCGAAAGCCCCTCCTCCTTTGCTGGTTCGCCACCCTCCCTTGATCAGCAACCCCTTGACCTGGTTGCATTAAATTCCATATTTTGAGCAACCAAAATGAATTTTGTGTGTGCCTCTTTCCATGATCTACCTCTGGCCCGTCTAACCATTCCATATTCAACAGGCTCTCGAACGAAAAGGTATTGAACTAAAAGACTGATCCTGATAGCTCCCCTGCTCTCTGAAATTGGTAGGCTTCCTGCTCCCCTTAGTGTGTTTTTGTCAAACTCCCAACCAGAGTTGCTAACTAACCAACCTTGGGATAGTTTACAACAAACTAAATTTGTGGTGCAAGAAATTTCCAACAGTTTATAGTTGGGACCGTTCACAGTGGAGTTGCTGACTTGCTAATTTTCCGCCAAGATTTAAAAATCACAAAGATGAAATATGACAATAATTTCATTATTAATGCATTTAAATAAAATCAAAAAACAAGGTTTGCAATATAGAGAGCTAAACAAAAAGGGATAATGGATTAAGTAAAGGAAACAGTACAACAAAAGAGGAGGCATTTTCCTTGCTGCAAACAACAACATATTAGGCTTAAAAACAAGAAAATATCAGCCTTAAAAATGCTTAAATACACAAAATGAAGTTTACCTTACCTATATGGGCAACTAAATTTTTGGTGCAAGAAATGCTGTTAAATGTTTTTGACTTTCAGTTTAATTTCTAGTGCAATAAATATTATTAAACTTTTTTGGCCTTCGGCTGAGCTTATGCGACAATGGTGTAAGAAGAATTATGAAGCTTGAATGGATTTCGACTGAATTTCTGGTGCAAGGAATAGTATTAAGTTTTTTGGCATTTGGCCCAGCTTGTTAGTCATTTGTTTCTTATCCTATATAGCAACCAAGGTTTCCCCACAACCAGTTTCAAAAGTTATAAAATTTATCATTATATAAATATAAAAGTTATTACATTTTGCATTTAGCATGCATAGAAGGAAATATAGTGTTGAGCTGATGATATTATGATCCCATCAAGGAGACTTGGATTGAGTCAATGGGACTGAAATCATCAAGGAGACTTTTTGGATTGAGTCAATGGAAGTGCCACTATACTCATAAGCCCAATATAATCATCTAAATTCATGCTTGACAACTAAAATTGAGGCATATATATCAAAGTTTTGCAAATTCTAAAGTAATCATCTCATTGAACATATCATACACTACATTTCAGGTTAGCCATACATCCATTTGATTTGTAATGTTACAAATTTAACTTCCATAAAATTTTCAAGGCTCCTTCAGAAAAAACATGGAAAATGATTTTTTTTGGCGCTGGAAAATGACTTTCTAGTGCTTGCAGGACCGTTGAAAATCAATTTCCAATGCCTACAACAGTGCTAGAAAATGGTGATGTCTTTTGGAGTCTAATCTTTCAAGTGAGTTGCATCACTCCTCACCAACACTAAGAGAAAAATCACAGATATGAAGAACTTATATATATATATATATATATATATATATATATATATATATATATATATATATATATATATATATATATATATATATATATATATATATATATATATATATATATATATATATATATATATATATATATATATTGATTAACTTAGAGTAGAGGGCTAATAAGGATTGATCATTTACAGTATCTACAGGAAAAGTGGATGAGAATAAATGAGATAGGAAGAGGAAAATTGACATGGCAATATAAGAGAGACAATGGAAGGATTAGTCATAGTCCAAAACTCTAGTTTGGATTAGCCACTGTTTTTTCAACCTTCGTGAGAACACCAACTCAAAGCACTATCAATTTGATCATGACTACTTTAGATTATTACTAGTTCACAACTACAAACCTAGGCTTAAGGAAGGGATTCAAGCCCAACAACATATCCTATTTATTAGAAAGAAACTAAATGCATATTGATAACATAATATGTCATCTATGAGTAATGCATTATGTGGTCATTTTTTTGCCAATGTGGTGGTGTGTCAAGGAGAGGCACACCCTTAGAAATGGAACTCCTCCTCTCCTTTGGTTCCATACATGGGAGTTTTCAATGTTAATTAATTTGTAAAATTATAGATATAGGGGGTTATTGAATACATTGTTAATTACAAAACCCATGGTCTTATATACATTTGTAATGGGTTCTAGCCTTTCAGTGTAGTTCTTCATGATTGACTTGTGAAAACATGGTCCATAAATTTTAGCCTTCTTTTAAGTTTTAAAGGTTTGTTATGAATTTTTAGGGCCCCGTGTCATATGTCCTTACAAGAGTGGCCTTGGTTTATGGGAAAAGTATGTGTTTTCATCACACTTAGGTTCTCGTAACCTAATCCAACAACCATGGCTATAACTATCATTGTTGTATGGGTGCATTTAACTGATTTACCCCTTTATTTGTTGTGTTGACATGTCCTTGGGCATTGAGTTTTCATTTGTGAGTTTTATAAGTTATTTAAAGGATGCATGTCCAAGGATCCCCATCTTTTGAGAGAAAAAAAGGGAAATTAGTAAATCCAAGGCTGGAATAAAAGAAAAATAACCTAGCTACAACCATAAGGGAGTAGGAAGAGACTGGAGTCTCCACCATGTTCTTGAATGAAGCCATAAACCAACAAGGGGAATAGTGAGGAAAGAGGTACTTACTGACTTTATCATGTATCGTAATGCTCCTTTAACATAGATTGGAGAAGATTTGAAGAGAAAAAATGTTGCAATGCGAGTTTTAAGCACTGTTGTATGCGCTGGTAAATTAGATCTTGCGTAAAGTAGGCCTACTGCATAGCGTGGAAACCAAGTGCATGAAAAACAAGTGTTTATTAAATCTGTGTCGGTGGAAACCAAATGCATGAAAAACAAGAGTTTGTCAAATCTCAAGTGATGGCAACCATTTTCGATGCGTTGGTAACCATTTCGAAGGCGGTGGAGCACGCAAGGGGGGAAAATTCAATTGGTAAATTCTTTGAATATGCTAGCTAGACAGATGGGTAAAAGTGGCCACCTCAAACGATATGAACCAGATGGAGCAACACTTTTACACGTATATGGGGGTGACAAGTTTTTAATTTCCAGAGAAGTTAGCTAGGAGCTGATTTTTCAGCTCTTCATCGGGTATGATCTTGAGCTCACCAGTGAGCTTACTGCATTGTTTTGCAGTAACCAGAGAGATGACGATAGGCGGGGCTACCTCCGGTATCCTCTACAAATTATTTCCTAGTGTAACAATAACAATGGGAGGCCTTGAATAATACACAACATGTCGCTTCCACAAGTATGGTTGGCCTAATAATACATCAAAAACATCAAGGGGAGTAACGTCACATAATACCTCATCCATGAAGGGCTTGATGTTGGATGGAAGGCGACATTGTTGGCTCATGCTTAGATCCCATCCTTGGTGAAGCCACCCAATGGTGTACGGTTGTGGGTGTGTTGTGGTTGGTAAGCCCATCCACTTCATGACCTCTATTGCAATGAGGTTCTTTTGGCTCCTGCTATTGACAATGAACTATAGTGGAGAACCTTTCACCCACATCTGGGAATGAAAGAGATTCTCCTCCTCCTCTGGATCTTTGGGTTCCGCATTCTAGATCTTTGTGGTGGCGACAGTGGCATTGGGCTCCACATAAATTTTCTACTTCCTCTTGTTATTCCCCTTGTCAGGTTTTGGTTGAGAGTTGTAACATGCATCTGATTGTGAAGCCTAAAGCTCAGGCACCAGCGATTTCTTGGCCTAACACTCACTTGTGTTGTGGGTGTAGCTCTTATGGAACTCACACCACTTTCCTGTGTCCTTGTTCGGCCTTGTAGTGTTGTCCTTTTCTTGTGGCCTTAGCAGGTGGTCCTAGGTCATCCCGCCTTGGCTTTGTCCTTTGTTATGTGGTTTGGGGGCACCTTTCCCTTGGTTCAGATTCTCAGATCCAAAGTCTCGCTTCTTCTATTTAAAATTTTGCTCAATCTTGATGGCGTATCGGTACACTGTACCAAGCGAGGAGATGTCCAGGAACTCCATCTCGTCTTGGATGTATCTATATAGGCAGCCGCACTACTTGAGTACCAAATATTTCTCACAATCCTTGTTGCCCAACTTCGTGCTTAGTGTATGAAAACATTGGTAAACTTCGTTACATCTTGGTCCCTTCCCTATGCAGCATGGTCCACTTTATGTATTTTTCCTCATAGCTCCCTATAGGGTAGTACTGGTCCTTGATGGCATCCCTGAATGAATTCCAAGTGGGAGTGACTGAAAATAGTAACTTTCATCTTTTTTCTCACAATAGGTTTCCCACCAATCCTTGACGCGGGGGGTGGATTTGAGAAGAGAAAAAGTAATCTTCAATTGGCTGGAAAAATCATGAACAAAAAAATATCCTTCTATCAGATTCAACCATTGACATACAAGGTTTGAATCTATTTGGCCCTCAAATATGGGAATGTCAAAGTTTACTTGTACCTTAAAAGGTGTGGAGCCTCCAGAATGGTTGCTGGATGTGAATGCGCTGCCGGTGCGCAACCGTTGAAGGATCTGAGAAAAGTTATCCATCATCGCATTACTTTGTTTCTCGAGGGCCTCCTCAAGCAATATTTTGATAAGATCTCCTGCGCCCTCCTCTTTCTTTTCTTCCTCCATGGAGGCTCTCGGGATTTACGAGGCTGATCTTGCAAAGGTTCGACTAGTTTGAGCCCTAACTCCTTATATCCCAACCTCGTTGGGGACATGCAAAGAAAAATAGAGAAAAAGAAGACCACTCTAATACCACTAATCTAAATTAAAACATGAATGCAACAAATTATAGATTAACCATAAATACAGAGATGCAGTAGAAATAACACTTCCTTTGGTTAATATCAAATAATGAAATATTCTTACAAACAATATGGAAATGATACTAGCTTGACGATGATAGCTTATCTCTGAGAAGAGATGTGGTGGCTACATGCCTCTGAATTGCATTACAATGAGCCTCAATGGCCTTTTTAATATTGAACAATAAGAGAGAACCCTAAACAACCAAAACTCTCACCCAAGGTGTTACAAAACTCTCACCCAAGGAGATGTAACACCAAGAGTTTATGGGCCCCGTTTGGGTTAGCTGGGTAGCCAACTTCCCGGGGTCATGACTTGGTGATATTATCTCTGTTTGATGCGCATGATACCCCGTTGGAAATATTTCTCTGAGCACTAAGATAGGAAATACGACAGAAAAAAAGGTCTTTTTGGAAAGGTCCTTGATGGTAGATTACCAAAAATAATGTCATTTTGGGCCTCAAAACGGCTCCAAAAGTTTTGGACCTAAAAAATGACTAAAAATAATAAATCATGCTACAATTAAGGAATATGAAAAACTGAAAGAAACAATGGTTGGGGTCCAAGTGGAATTAGTGGGTGGCCACTAATATCCACTTAGATCATAGAATGAATTAATATTAAATTAGATATGAATTAATTAAAATTGATAATCTCTTTAAATATTAATTTAAATATATTGATGTATTTAAATGTTAATATAAATATATTTAAATTAACATATTTAAATAATACATTAATATATATTAATTAAAATATAAGATGGATGTAAAAAAAAATGTTTAATTATTATAGATTACTAAGGATAATATATATAGTTATAATAGTTATGTTAGAATTTTTAATATTATCAATTTGTTCAAGTAATTAGGCGTTATTAATTAGGCTAGTTTTAATTCAATTAAGTTAAATTAAGTTAATTTATTAATTTAATAAAAGATTATTATCACTTAATTTTTTTTTCTAAATTAATATCATTAATGATTAATGATATTAATTAAAAAATAGAAGGCTCAAGATAGTTAAGGAAGGAGGATTGGTCGATTGGAGATTATAGTTTTGCATGAGTAATGGGACTCAACTCATGCTAACTTCATTCTCATCGTCTCTGTTGAGATTGTAGGGATGCTTCATTATTTCCAGATCCTCACACATCTTTGTTTTATAATAATAGTTTTCCTTAACAATTATTTCCACATCCTCTAGGCATACATGGCAACTAGTCTTAGGAGAATGTTCTCCAAGCAATAAGGATCTAATTCTCCCATTCCTGATATATGTAACATGTTCATTAAGTCTGGTTTTGAAGGATCTTCATGTTTATCCAATGTAACTATTACTGAATGAGCACTTCACTTTATAAACACCTTTTTCTTGGAAGTGATCTAGTCTATCTTTTACAAATCCCATAATACACGGGAAAGTATCCAAGGGTTTGCACAGGATAGGTATGCCTTTATTTCTAAGAACTTTAGCTAATTTATTAGTAACAACTCAGATTTAAGGGAGATACACATTTCCATTAGGGAATTCACTATTGTTAACCCTTTCATCCATTTATCATTATGACTTAGTAGAGCATTCCCCCTATGATGATTGCATTGGTTGTTGATCACTGAAGGGAAAACTTCAAAACTTACACATGTTTGGCACAAACTCATGATTTTATTTTATTTTAGGCATGTTTCACCTATCTCTCATAGGTCCCCAAATCCTTCATACATTTATTTTTTGATCTATTCTTTAACATTTCTATTTGAAGACCTTCCCTCTTTGTCTTCTTCATTTAAACCCCATGTAGCTCAACCTCCATTATTTTGCATCTATGTTTCCTCTAACATGGCGAGGACTAGATATCATTAACCATCCTTTTGTATTTTCCTCGGTAAGGATCTACATTATGTTCAACTCCCTTGTGGCTTCTTCTTGCTACAAGTATCACTACCTCCCATTTGACCCTCACTCTATTTTGAATCAAGTTGCACCCAATCACCTCACATGGCTATCATGGAGGTCGTAGATGAGGTGACCACTCTTAGATGGGAGCATAGACCAATGTATAGGCCTTTGTTATACACTGCTAGGAATATATTCATAGCTACAAGAGAGAAAATTGATGTATTAGAATATGAAAGAAGAGTGGAAAGTTGTTTCCTTTTGAGAAATAAAAAGTTAAGAAAATCATTACACATTGGATTCCAAGCTTGGGAAACACTCATTCAAGATAGAAACAATATATGTAGACTATTTACCTCTGTTGGAAAAATGGATACCATAATGGGAAAGTCCCTGGTAGAAAAAGTGAACCAGAACATGAGATACTACTTTATATAGATGTTTTGTAACTACAAGTGACAATCCTTAAACGCAAGGGGGCTACCCTCACCAATATGGTAGTATATTTGAAATGATCAATCAATGATGAAGAGAATGATGAAACTTCAGCTAAAGAAGCATATTCCCCCTAACATAATGGTTAGACTATTTATTTTTGTTTTTACACTTCAAAGCGGGATATTTAACCTCCTTATTAGCTTCAATATCAAGACTATTAAAAGGACAATAATAGTTATACACACTCCAATAAGATGAAATTGAATAGATTAGTACCCATAAGATCATTCTCAATCTTAAAATTATCCAACATAATCTCCCTCTTTGATCAATAGTTGTTGCACACTTCCATAAAATTTAGAAACTTATATTCTTGTTTACCATTTGTTTAGTGAAAATGTAATAGTAACACTTTCTTTTTATATGTATATTTCACAAGATTTAAAAATAAAGAAAACAAAGTATTTTAAAAAATTATTTATATAAAAATATAATATTAAAAATTGAAAAAAATATTATTTAAAAAACACATCATAAATTACATTTTTTAATACTTAAAAAAATATTTAATAAAAATGAATATTCTTTTAACAAAATCATAAGACTAATAAATACTCCATTTTTTTTTTTCAAAGTTAATAAAATTATAATAATTTATTTGAAAAATTAAATTTATCTATATATCAATTAAAACTACTATTTATTTCTTTTTTATAAAAATAAAGTAACACTAATAATTAACTCATAGTAATTCTATATAATACAAACATTTTAATGAAAAATAGAAATCCATACATGTAACGAATCCACATCATACTACCATCTACATACATAAAAAAATTTATATTATAATGGGTTCGCACCATTATTCATATATTTAATAGCCATAACTTTAATTATTCACTGTAGATGAGGTGTGTACATTTTAATTTCATAACACAGGGTTCTCCTATATAGTTATGGTTGCTAAATCTATAGTTCTAGGTTTGAGTGCCAATGTTGATTTGAGTCAACATTAAACCTCTCTCTCCTCGCAATCCTAATCCAATACTGCTTGCTACCTGCTGCACACAAGCTGTCTTTGTCGTCAAGTTACAACTATGTTTTCTATACGAAGGAAATGATATTTGTTTTTATTTTGGCATTAAATGCCCTGCTCCATCTTGGTACATCGAACGAGTAGGTCATCCCATCGCAACTACTCCTCTTGGGCCTCCTGCTTCATCGACAGTGGATGGATTTGGAATGTAATCCGACGGCTGAGCTGCTTCTAGGGATTAATCACATTCTTGATTGTGATGGCGGGGTTTTTCATTTGCTCCAATTTTTCTCGGCGTCGCTCTGGGTCCTCTTCCTCTCTTGTGGGCCTGTCATACTAGAGCTACAAGTCACGGCATTGCTCAGGCACGGGGTTATAGTTTTGTTTCATGTGGGTGCTCCTCAGGTAAGCTCACACCCACAGGAGTAATTTTTATTTGCTTACAGAGATCGTTTTGGCACAATTTATGATACTCAGTTGCTAATGTATGGTTTGTTCTATAAAAGTCTCGGCTACTGGCTTGGGGTTTATGGTGAAGCCCAAAGGATGGTGTCTCCACAAACTCTGGGTCACTTCAGTACTCCTAGGTAAGATTTATCTCCAGATTGTGTTGTTCTACCGAGGTGGAATTATCATAGGATGCTTTGGGCTAGAGCTTCGACTCTCTGTGAATTAAGTTTTCTCATTATTTATAAGTTAAATGTTAAGGTTTTTTGGGCGATTACCACCGCTATTATGAGGTGTATGTAATTTACATTTCCACTGTATGAGTGAGGACTTTATTGTCTGGCTACAGACCTACATTAATGGCTGTGCCGGTGGTTGTTTGCATGGTAATTTCTGGATTTTTAATGGAAGTTCTATATTTATGGAAATGAGGGACTATTTCTCAATTTTACGACTTCCAGGGTTTGTAGCCGAGTCATTCCTCTTGTATATGAGACTCTAGTTCTATCTATTTATTAATGACCAGATTCAATGTGTAAATCTCTTATGTTGCATGGAAATATGTTTGAATTTTAGCCGATGTTAAAAGGTATTTGGCTTATCGTTCTCATTATTTACCTCGGATAATATTACTTGTATGTTTTGCAATTCGACTGGTTTGGTTAGGACCCACTACAGAAGAACCCGAAATAGGGTTTTCTTTGTTTTAATTTCTTTTTTTACACAACACCGTGGCTAGTATGTTTAGTTAATGTCTATCACATGTTTGAATATATCTAATTCTCTGCCTTTATGAGATCATTGAATACTTTGGTTATTACATATGTTCGATGAATGAATTCTGTCAGAGTTAATAATTTGGGTTTTAGCCCCTTGTAGGGTTTTAGGAAGTCCTCAGTTTAATTACCAATCCTCTCTAGGGAAAAATGAGGCTAGGTCGGCACTAGGGTTTTTTTGACCCTTAAGCCCCTGCCACACCAACCCTCCTATGTTATCTTCTTGTTTCGTTATACGATATTTCCAGCTTGTAAAATCACTTCCTAATTTGTTTGAATTTCACTCGAACAACAGAGAGCAACTACTTCTAGTTCTTTTCTACAATATCCTTAATATAATCCTCTCTTCATTTCTGTTTAAAATACTGGTATGAGAATGGTAACTCTAGAGTAACTCTCTTGTACTAAAATTACCTGTATAGATGCTATTTCACAGTAATTTTATGTGAATCAATTTTCTTGCATTGAAAGAATTGAGTAGAGTATTTTCTAGAAATAATGTGATTCAGATTTACAGGGAAACTCACTTACTTTGTCTTTTAACGATTCTTTTGTAAATGATTACTATACTGGTTTTTCTGAATTCCCGTAGATAAAACTATGACTTCTTTGCATTCACTACTGCGGCTTAGTCACATCCTACATCATCTTTCAGTCACAGTAATAAACATAGAATTTAGACTGTGCAGTAGTATAATTTCTTAGATGGTTACACATACCTAAGCTGCTTAAAGAAAGATACTCCAGTGGTAGAGATCACCTCTTATTTTGTTGCTAGTCAAACCTCCCGACCATGAGATTGTCTTTTGGGACCAAATCCCCCCCTAGTTTGCTTACGAGACTTTTTGTCTCTTGCATGTTGCTCGCACAAGGTGCTCTTTCTATCTACTCATCACCAGACTTAGCAATCCCCTTCCTTACTATTTTTCCTCACAGCACAGTCTTCTACCTTTTCCCCCCCTCCTGCTTCCTTTCATTGGAAGCATTTTTCCAAATAGGGAAGGTAGTTAGGGTTTCTTTTCCAGCAACTGCCTTTCCAACTTCTTTTTTCCAGAAGTTACAAGATCCAATGATACTTTAAATCATTACTCATTTTTAATAAATAAAAATATGATTCAATTCAAACAGGTAGTAACACTAATTATTCAATCTGTTCTTACTGCGGTAAATAAAATATTTACAGATTTTTGGGGACATTACATCTCCCCCTCCTGAAATCAAACATCACCCTTATGTTTTTTGACCTCAAATAGTCTTGGATAAGATTCTCCCATGAATTTTTCATCCTCCCAGGTGGCCTCATCTCGCCCAAAGTGCTTCCATTGCACTTTAACCTGGGTGATGGCTCGTTTCCACAACATTACTTCTCTCCAACCGAGTATATTCAGCAACTCGCCCAAGATTTCTCCTTGCAGCTCAACATGAAGCACACAATATTCTATGTCAGTTTTTCCCTTAACAACAAAACTGATTGGTCTACTTATGACACTTTCTTACCTATATGTCCTGCCAATTGATTACATGCTTAGGATCATAAACATATTTTTTTAATACAGACACATGGAAGACATTGTGGACCCAAATGTGACTTGGCAGAGCGAGCTAGTATGCCACGGGACCAACTCTTGCTAAGATCTAAAAGGGTCCACAAAACCGATGTGCGAGCTTGGTGCACCCACTCCATTATAATGTGCTCTTTTTAGCTCGAATTCTTAAATACACATGATCCCCTACTTGGCATCCCTTAAAATTTCTCTTCTGGTCAACGAAGTTCTTTTTCCTATCGGGGGCTACCTTTAAATTGGATCGTACCTTCTTGACCATTTCTTCCATTTCTCTAAGCATTTTAGGGCCCAACATTAACTTGTCCTCTGGCCCTCCCCAACTTGTGGGTGTTTGGCATTTCCGTCTGTACAACACCTCAAACGAGCTCACCTGCAGGGATGTATGATAGCCATTGTTGTACTCAAACTCAACCAAGTGCAGATAATCTTCCCACTTGGTTGGTTGCTGCATAACATATGATCTTAGCATATCTTGCACAACCGGATTCACTCATTTTGTTTGTCCGTCAGTCTGCGGGTGATAAGCGGTACTAAAATTCAATTGAGTCCCCAATTCCCCAAGCAGGGTTCTCCAAAAGACCGATGTAAATTTTACGTCACGGTCAGAGATTATAGTTCTGGTAACTGTGCAGCCTAAAAATGTTTTGCATAAAGACATGGGCAATCTGCACTGCTCTGAAGGTGGATTGTACAAGTATAAAATGGGTTGATTTTCTTAATTTGTCCACCACCACCATGATGGAATCGTTGTTTCTTTTTGACTTGGGTAATCCTGTTATGAAGTCCATAGAGATAGTTTCCTATTTCCACTCCGGGATTGGCAACGGATGTAGTAACCCAGCAGGGTGCTAGTGTTCCACTTTAACTTGCTGGCATTCTAGGCAACACATCAAATATTCTGTTACATCCTTTTTCATACCCAGCCAATAATACTCCTTCTGAAGTGCGGTAATCAGCTTCTAATACCTCAGGTGTCCCGCATAATGACTTTTATGAAATTCATCTAAAATCAAATTTTTAATGTCATTTTGATTGGGCACATACAACCTTTTTTTGTAATTGAACATGCCACCAACATCTACAGTGTACCCTTGTTGATTTTCTTTGTTGGTTGGATTTTGAACTTGTTGTCCTATTTGCTGATATTTTGAATTTTGTTCTGCTTCCTTTTTAATCACTTCTCCGAAGGTACTCTTCCCTTCACTATAAGAAATTTTGTAGAGACATTGTACCTTTCAACTTAAAGCGTCTGCTACCTGGTTCTCTTTCCCTTTTAGATGCTTAATCTTGAAGTCGAAACCACTTAGGAAATCCACCCACCATACCTGCCTAGCATTTAAGGTGGGTTGATTAAAATAATTAGTCAAACTATGATGGTCCGTCATTAATAAAAACTTTTTTCCCATCAGCTAATGGCGCCACATTCTTAAGGTGTGTATAACAACTGTCGATTCCAGTTCATAAGCAGAATATTTTTGCTCATGTTCCTTTAATTTCCTAGACTCATAGGTGATTACCTTTCCTTCTTGCATCAGTACCCCCCCACCCCTTCCTTACTCGCATCTGTGCATACCACATAGTCCTTACCTGGATCTGATATACTTAATATAGGAACTGTGGTGAGTAGATTATTGAGTTGTTCAAAATTTTTTTGGCATTTTGCGATCCATTTAAAATTTTTTCCTTTTTCTGCAAGGAAGTGATAGGGTAAGCCACTCTCGAAAATCCTTCCACGAACCACCTATAGTAACCTCCTAATCCCATGAAGGATCTTATATCTACTGCGTCATTTGGCACTGGCCATTCCATTATGGTCCTTATCTTCTCGGAATCCACAATGATCCCATCTGTAGAGATTATATGTCCCAAGTACTGAATTTGTTCCTTAAAGAAGTTGCACTTGCTGTATTTTGTGTATAATTAGTGTTCTCGAAGAGTTTGCAATACCAATTTGAGGTGCTCCTTCTGCTCCTCCATATTCCAGGAATATATCAGTATATTGTTAATAAAGATTAACATGAACTTGTCCAAATACTTATGGAATATGTTGTTCATAAAGCGCATGAAGGTCGTGGGGGTGTTGGTTAACCCAAAGGGTAATACCACAAACTCATAGTGTCCGTATTGAGTTCTAAAAGCAGTTTTGGCTATGTCTTCCTCTTTAATTCTAATTTGATGGTACCCTGATCGCAAAACCAATTTTTAAGAATACAGTTGCCCCTTTTACCTGATCAAAAAGTTCATGAATACGGGTCAAAGAGTACTTATTCTTAATTTTCAATTTATTCAACTGACGATAGTCCATACACATACGAAGGGTCCCAACCTTCTTTTTAACGAACAACACAGGGGCTCCCTAGGGTGACACACTAGGGCAGATGTAATTCTTGTCCAATAGCTCTTGCAACTGCATTTTCAATTCTATTAATTCTGGTGTGCTCATTGGATATGAAGCTCCGGATACCGGGGCTGCCCCTGGCACCAATTCGATAGTGAAGTCTATGTCTCTCTTGGGTGGAAGTCCTGATATCTCCTCCAGAAATACATCTGCAAATTCTCGTATTACTGGGATACTTTCCAATGTGGCAGTCTTATCTTTTGAGTTGGCATAACCCACTTGAATGCGATAAGTCCGACATTTTTCTTGATACACTTTGCCAACTGAGAGGTAGTTATTGGCCGAATCTGCAGTAGCCTCATAACACCTTGCATATCCTGCTTTCCCCTGAGTTCATCCTTGTAACAGATAGTTTTTCTTTTAAAGTTTATAATGGACCATTGTTTTTCCAATCAGTCCATGCCTATCAATACATCATATGATCCAAGGGGAAGCATGTTTAGATCTACCATCACCGGTTGACCTACTATCTTCAAGGGGAAATTATTGACCTTAGCTAACACACATCTCTTTGCCCCTGTTTCCAGCTATACTAGCCAAGCAATTTTAAACTTAACATTTTGTAACTTACATTTTTCCACAATCTTAGGGCTAATATAACTTAATGTAGCTCCAGGATCAATTAATACAATTACAGTATGATCGAAGATCTTACCTTCAAACTCCACCATAGTCGTCTGGTATTTTGCCTGACGGTTTTCCACAGCAGCATTAATTCTCAATAAACTCTGGCCCACGTTGCCAACCATAGATGATTCATGGATTTGCGAAACCTATTCATTACCCTTTCGATGAGGACAATTTTTAACGTAATGAGGCCCTCCACAACCCCAACATTGTACTGGAGTTCTCACTATCCCTTCATTATCAATTTTACTAGATTGTTCGTTGATTCTAGATTCAATGGGTGGCTTCAATCTGAGTGGGTTCTTATGCAGACTCCTGTTATTTTTTCCTTTGGGAATTCCTTTGCTAACGTTGCCACGATTTCCTTTAGTGCCTACAACCATCTTATTACCTCTCTTGTATACCCACCTCTTTCCTTGGACTTCTCCCTTCTGCTTACTTTGCTGATAGCATATCCTGGCCTTTCGTATCACCTCATCCATTGTTTTTGGGTTATCAAACTCAATTCATTCCCTCATCACCAAGAGTAGACTACTGACGAATTGTTGTACCTTAGCCTTCTCCTCTCATATGTAAGGCACAGAATGAAGTAACGAGGTAAATTGGATGATAAACTCATCCATTATTTGCTACCCAAGTCGGAGGCCATGGAATTCCCTTACCTTTTCATCGTAGAATCATTTAATCAAATATCTGCTTTGAAGTATTTTTGAAAATTTTCCCAAGTTATATTTTTCTCACTTACCCCTCGTACAATCTTGACTTCTTCCCACCACAGGGTAGTCTTCCCTTGTACTTGAAATATGGTGAGCCACACTTTGAGATTGTGATCATATTCATACAATTGAAAATATTTGTTCATGTTAATCAACCAAGCTTCGGCTACCTCTTCCAGCTCTCCATCGAAGTGTGGCGGTTTTATTTTCCAGAACTCCCCTTGTAATTCTATCCGTTGTCTTTTCGTTGTTAGGTGTTCAGAGGCATTATCTGATTTTTTTGCTTGATTCTCTTCCCCTCCTTTGGTTTCTTCCTGATCCGTGGGGTAGCCTTGTTCCTTTGACACTCGTGTCTATTCAAGACTGGGGTTCGGATGGTGCTGGTTCTGCTTATCTAATAGGCTTTTCATGAATTTTTCCTATTACATAGTTAATCTTGCATTGTCCTCTCGCAGGGAGGCCATCTCATTCTTCAATTCCTGAACTATCTATAATATCGTAAGGTTAGTGTTGTGGGCCTCCTCACCTAAATGCACCCATATCTCAGGATTAGTCTCAGGGCCTGCTACAGGTCCTGGCCAAGTCACAATCCTATGTGGAGCATTGTCCGTTCTCCTCATTCTACTGTTGTTCATTTCCTATTCTTAACACAGGTAAAACCAAAAGATTTATACAAGAACTGTTTATTTTTATCAAATATATTTGCCAGAGGCCATAAGTTTTGTAACCTAGGCTCTGATACCACTTGTAATTAATCCACATCATACTACTATTTACATACATAAAAAAAAAATTATATTACAATGGGTTCGCACCATTAATCATATATTTAATAGCCACAACTTTAATTCTTTACTGTAGATGAGGTGTGTACATTTGAATTTCATAACAAAGGGTTCTCCTATATAGTTATGGTTGCTAAATCTATAGTTCTGGGTTTGAGTGTCAACATTGATTTGAGTCAACATTAAATGTGTTTATCCTCACAATCCTAATCCATTACTGCTTGCTGCGTGCCGCACACAAGCTGTCTCTGTCGTCAAGCTACGACTGTGTTTTCTATATGAAGGAAATGATATTTGTTTTTATTTCGGCATTGAATGACCTGCTCTGTCCTAGGACGTGGCATAGGCAATTCAGCCCACTGTAGCTGGTCCTCTTGGGCCTCCCGCTTCATCGACAGTGGACGGATTGGGAACATAATCCAACGGATGAGATGCTTTTGGGGATTAATCACATTCTCGATTGCGATGGTGGGGTTTTTCATTTGCTCCATTTTTCCTCGGCGTCACTCTAGTTCCTCTTCCTCTCTTGCGGACCTGACATACCAGAGCTGCAACTTGCGGCATTACTCAGGGATGGGGTTATGGTTTTGATTCATGCAAGTGTTCCTTAGGTAAGCTCGCATCCGCAAGGGTAATTTTTATTTGCTTACAGAGATCGTTTTGGCACAATTTATGATACTCAGTTGCTAGTTTATAGTTTGTTCTACATAAGTCTCGGCTACTGGCTTGGGGTTGATGGCAAAGCCTGAAGGATGGTTGCTCCACAAACTCTGGGTCACTTTAGTACTCCCGAGTGAGATTTATCTCTGGATTGTGCTGTCCTGCGGAGGTGGAATTCTCATAGGGTGCTTTGGGCTAGAGCTTCTTCTCTCTGTGAATTAAGTTTTCTCATTACTGTTGAAATGATGTGGTCTCTGTATAAGTTATATTTTAAGGTTTTTCAAGTGATTACCACCATTGTTCTGAGGTGTATGTAATTTACATTTCCATTGTATAAGTGATGGTTTTATTGTCTAGCTGCGGACTTGCGTTGATGGCTACACCGATGGTTGTTTGCATGGTAATTTCTAGAATTTTAATGGAAGTTATATATTTATGGAAATGAGGGACTCTTTCCCAATTTTAGGACTTCCAGGGTTTGTAGCCGAGTCGTTCCTCTTGTATATGAGACTCTGGTTCTATCTATTTATTAATGACCGGATTCAATGTGTAAATATCTTATTTTGCATGGAAATACATTTGAATTTTAGTTTATATTAAAGTGTATTTGGTTTATCGTTCCTTTTATTTACTTCGGATAATATTACTCGTAAGTTTTGCAATTCGACTCGTAAGGTTAGGACTTACTGTAGAAGAACCCGATACATGGTTTTCTTTGTTTTAATTTCTCTGTTTACACAACATTGTGTCTAATATGTTTAGTTAATGTGTGTCACGTGTTTGAATACATCTAGTTCTCTGCCTTTATGAGATCATTGATACTTTGGTTATTACATATTTTCGATGAATGAATTCTATCAAAGTTAATAATTTGAGCTTCAGCCCCTTGTAGGGTTTTAGGAAGTCCTGAATTTAATTACCAGTCCTCTCTCATGAAAAACGAGGCCAGGTCGACACTAGATTTTTTTCTACCCTTAAGCCCCTGCCACATCAACCCTCCTATGTTATCTTCTTGTTTTTTTATACGGTATTTCCAGCTTGTAAAATCACTTCCTAATTTTTTTGAATTTCGCTCAAACAATAGAAAGCAACTACTTCTAGTTCTTTTCTACAGTGTCTTTAATATAATCCTCTCTTCGTTTATCTTTAAAAGAATAGTACAAGAATGGTAACTCTAGAGTAACTCTCTTGTACTAAAATTACATGTACAGATGCTATTTCATTGTAATTCTATGTGAATCAATTTTCCTGCATTGAAAGATCTCAGTAGAGTATTTTCTATAAATAATGTGATTCATATTTATAGGGAAACTTCCTTACTCTGTCTTTTAATGATTCTTTGGTAAAAGATTACTATACTAGTTTTTCTGAATTTCCGTAGACAAAATTATGAGTTCTTGGCATTCACTACTCCAGCTTAGTCATATCCTACATCATCTTTCATTCACAGTAATAAACATAGAATTTAGATTGTGTAGTAGTCTATTTTTCAGATGGTTTCACATACCTGAGCTGCTTAAAGAAAAATACTCCAGTGATAGAGATCACCTTTATTTTTTGTTGCTAGTCAAACTTCACGACCATGAGATTGTCTTTCAAGACCAAATCTCCCCCTTAGTTTGCTTACGAGACTTTCTGTCTCTTGCATGTTGCTCGCATAGGGTGCCCTTGCTATCTAGTCATCACCAGACTTAGCAACCCCCTTTTCTTTTCCAACAACTGCTTTTCCAATTTTTTTTATTTTTTTTTTCGAGAAATTACAAGATCTAATGATACTTTAAATTATTACTATTTTTAATAAATAAAAATATTATTCAATTCAAACAAGTAGTAACACTAATTATTCAATCTGTTCTTACTACAGCAAATAAAATATTTACAAATTTCTAGAGACATTAGAATACATCACGTCGTATTTAAGACAAACATTACACTTTCCTTGGAATCGAAACACTCTAGAAACACAACTATAAACATAGATTCATTTTTGACGAAGCAACTATTAACTGAAAATATCGATGCGATACTTTTAAAAGTTAAATACACTTGCTTCAAAATATATTTTCAAGCATGAATGTTTCTTTTTAGTAATCGCAACGTGTTGATATATTGGAATATATTTTAATCTCAATTCTTTTATCGTAATGGTTCACAATAACAAAATATTTTTAAGAAGAAATACTTTTTAAGAAGAAACACAACATGTCTGTTTCTGGTTCAAACTTTTTAAAAAAGTGAACAAATTATTACTTGGATTTTCCATTTAAATCTCATCCAATAAATTTTACTATTATAAAATCATGATAATATAAAAGATAAAACAGAAAAAAAAAAATTTAAAATTTAAAAATATAAATATAAATATTTTATTGATAATTATTTAAAATATAAAAATTTACTAAAAGCTTCAGGGAAAGGCATTAATACATAACTGAATAGCAAACTTCATAAAATCCATTATAATCACACTTATCTACGGAACCCTAAAGAGAAACTTTCTTGAACAAGTTTGTGGTACAATGGGTTATAACTACCTTATCCTTTCTAGTGGAACCACATGAATTATGTTTGCATCCCTTTCCCATCTGTATCAAGAGGTAGATCGTCCACGATTGGGAAAGTGCTGAACATGTTAAAAAATACCGTCCGCATAGTGAATGGTCACTAATAGGTCATCCGAATCGAAGATCACGGAAAGCCGTTGATGAGGCTGGGAACTTGATCTTTCTACAGAAGATTTTGATACATCCAGAGTGACATGAAAAAAAAGAAATGAAACTACAAATTAGATATTTTGCATGTCACAAATTTTTTAAATGTATTTGATAATAGAAAAAGATTTAGATACATCCAAAGTGACATGGAAAAAAAGGAAATAATTTTCTTCTCACAACTTTTAATAGTGATTTGCCAATGGAGTGTGAGTGACCTAATATGTTTTCCTTAGTTGCAGCATCCAATTCTTGACATTGTTTCTTGGTCTATCCAATTTAAATGAGAATTATTTCTTGGTCCATCGCTTTTAAAGAAAAAAATTATATATATATATATATATAAATTTTTTCTTATTTATTTTTTTGAAAAATTATTGCATATTTATATATTTGACGATGGCAGTTCAACCCTTCCATTCATCATCTCCTCCTGAAGTGAAAATAGTGGTCTAAGAGGTCCAAAACAAATTAAGATAAGAATTTATTAATAACCTATGAATTTACAAATTAAGATAAGAATTTATTAATAACCTATGAATTTACAAATTAAGATAAGAATTTATTAATAACTTATGAATTTGTAACTTAAATGTGGATAATTTATTTCTATATATACGATTGAAAGAGGTATAATTGATCTGAATTATATTTTGAAAGGTTAAAAAAAAAATTCCAGTTTTACATTAATATTTGTATATGTGAAATAAACCATTACAAATAACCAAACTATTTATTAGCATTCATATAATGCAAGTTTTTTAAGGTTTAGAAAAGATAGTTTCCAATCTTACAATGTGAAATAAACCGTTATAAATAACTAAATTATATTATATTTCTTACGATGCAAGGATGCAAAGAATTAAGCTTTGTAATGACATAAGTTTTAATATATTGAGTTATTTTACAAATATACATGTTTTTAATTATATATTAGAGTTAGTCATAATATTTTATAGTTTTTGAATGTATATGAAGTTGTGAAATAAGACAGAATTATACTTATATATTTATTTTTAAATGTTTTTTTAATTGAAGCTATTTTTTAGTATAATTATGAGGAAATTGAGCTTTTCAAAAATTTCTCAAACCTTATTCAATAGGGAGGCTCATTCTACAACCCAATATCATGGTACGTGTAAGTTTGTGAGTAATTGAGTTTTTCAAAAATCTCTTGAATTTTATTGAGCCTCGAAGCTCATTCTACAACCCAGTATGATTGGGATGTGTAAGTAGGAAATTGAGCTTTTGAAAAATCTCTTGACTTTTATTCAACGGGAAGGCTCATTCTACAACCTAGTATGATGGGGATGTGTAAGTTTTTCCTTAATTAAGCTTTTCAAAAATCTCTTGAACTTTATTTAGCCCGGAAGCTCATTCTAAGTTTGTCAGTAAGTGAGTTGACACATACTCCTTTAAAATAAAAATAAATATATTATGCTATAAATAAAAAAATAATACTTTTCAAAAATATTTCAAGAGGAGATTTGAATAAATTATTTGAAGATTTATGTTAACTAATTTATGTCGATATCAACTTCATATATATCTATATATATAGAAAACAATTTGTTAAAATAAAATATTTTAATGATGTGCATTAAAAAAAAATGTGAATTATCAATAAAATATTTTAATACAAATTAATATTGATATATACTTAAAAAATGTATTAATAATAAAAAATCATATTAATTTGTGCCATAAAATGTCTTAATGTACACCTTATTTAAAATTTTTAAATCTCCATTATGTATATATTATATATCATTTAATTTTTTTTATTTATATATTATGAAAAAAAAAATTAGGGTTAAAATTACAATTAAATTTTTATAGTTAAATTTAAAAATATAATTTAAACAAAAAAATATTACACATTGTATTTTGCACTCTAAAAGAGTTTGCACTCCAAGAAATTTGATAATTCTGAGCTTATGTTAGATCCATGGTGCTATAGTTTTTAGTGATATAGACAATTTTGGCATATGCTATATATGCAGCAACTTGAACATATAATTTTCAATATTACAATATAATGAAAATTACCATCTTTCCATAAGGATTTTTTTTAGTAATATAATACTAAACTAATCGAGTATGATATTTTCTTTTCCAGAAATAAATATTTAAATTCCAAAGTTACAATGTTTTTCCATATCAAATAAGAAACATAAAAATATATAAATATTATCAAATTTCCATTTAATGGTGATTTCCAAGGAAGTTTTGGTTACCAGGTGCAAGCCTAGGAGGTGATGTTTCGCGCTGTGATTCATTTCACTAGTTTCAATCCCACTACCCGATGCAATGAGTGCTAAGTGGACTTTTCAAAAATCATAGTCACTTATCACTACCTCTCATAAAAATAGTATAACTTTCTTAACACAGTGGAATCCCAAATAATGATATCTAAAATAAAATAAAGTTGAAATTCTAAAACTATCGCTGATAATATATTTCAACTAAATTTTGAAAATTCACGTCATAAATTGGATTGTTGGATTGTTATTGGTAAATGGTTAAATCGTGAATCACTCGTGGAATTTAAGATGGTCAATACTTGCCCCTATGTAAAGTCCCATGCCTCTCTGGCTACGGCCTGCGTCGGCCTTATCTTTTTGATTGATCTCATGGCTGCACCTACTTCAATTCAGTAGGGACCGCATTCTTGCTATGGGAATCGATCATTTATACTTTCTGTCGAGCTTCTAAATGAATAAAACAAATTTCTAAGATGTTATCGTATCGTCATTACTGTTAGTACTTGGTAGAATATTGACGTGGATGTTCTTAGCAAATTTCCTATGGATGCTATTATCAATTTTTCCAACCAGAGGTTTCTTCAATATAGTTTCATCAGAATTTATATCAGATCGACTACCCAATAGAACAGTGAAGTAATTGATAATATGAAAATGAGGGGTAATGAAGGTGTTTGGTGAGAAAAAAAATCATGTTATATCTTTTACTTATTATGATATTTTCCGAGATAAGTTAATCTCACAGGAATTTATAGATAAAATAAACAATAAAATATCGTGGAATATAATAGGAAAATGAATTTAACCATTTATTTAATAAACAAATTTACATTTCCTTTAATGATATTTTTTTAAATTTTTAGATAACTGTGAACAGGAATGGTGATGGAAAACTTATTTAATAAATCAAATTAAAAAAAAAAAAAAGGGAAATTACTCATTATACATAATCTTTTCCTATTCTCATAACTTAAATATAATTTTTATATAACTCAATTTTTTTATAAAAAAATTCCCTGGCCTATAAATTTTTGACTCTACATAAATGGAAGAAAATAGGATCAAAGTGTGTTAAATACAAAAAAAAATACCTAGCCTATAAATCTTTAACTCTACGTAAATTTAAGAAAATAGGATCAAAGTGTATTGAAATTGCATGCAAAGTAACTTCTGACATTTTTTGTCCGCACAATAAAATTTACAGTTTTCATAGTGCACCTAAAGTGATGACCACTCTAACATTTCATCTCTTTTCCATTGAACACTCGCATTTTGTGAACGGCGACGGTCCATCGGCTGTCAATTACAGCCCCACCGGATACATCAGGATCTTGACATTTTGGCAAACATCTCTTTAGCGTATGTAATTGTGCTGTTTTGTGGAGACTTACGTGTCTGGCCACATTTCAAAGAAAGTTGAGGGGAAAAGATCTCTGACCAAGCTATCTTCCATTTAATGTTGAAAGTTTTGGGCAGATATTTATTTATTTACTAAAAACAAAATAAAACAAAACAAAACAAAAATTAAAAATTATGGAGAGGGTTGTTTTTTTTTATTTTTTATTATTAAATAAATAATAAAATTGAAGTTTTTATTTTACACAGGGTGTGTTGTTTTAGTGATAGATTTTTTAAGAATAAAGAATGCAAGACAAGGATAAATAACCTTGTTCTGCACTCTTTACTTTAAATAAAATATTTATTTGTTTTTCCGGGAGGTGGATTTTTCTAAATATTTTAGATTTTCCATATTTTATTTATTATTTCTATATAAAATACTTTTCACTTTATTTTATATTTTTTTATTAATTATTTTTTAGAAATTGAATTTTATTAGAAAGAGGAAAAAAATAAATACTTCTAAATATATTTATTAATTATATGTAATTTACTATTATAATTAAAATAATAAAAATGTATAGTTATTTATAATAATAAGTTTTAAAAATAATTATTTATTTTATATATATAATTTGAGTAAAAATTACTTGTGGCAAAATTATTCATTTTCAAAATATAAAAAAAACTCATAATAAAGAAGATATCTTGAATTTGATCAATAATATTTAACTACTTATAATCCTCAACTTGAAAACAATAAAATCTTTGAATAATACCATTTAAATTAAAAAATTAAAATTAATAATAAAAATATCTATTTTTATATTGTTAAATATAAAATAATTATAATTAATATTATAAATAGTGTGAAAAAATTATAAATATTTTTCTAATAAAAAATATAGAATAATTCTAATTTTTATGACCATAATTAATTGGCATATATGGTATAATTTTAAAATAAACATTGGTTAGTAGAAAGATAAAACCAAATACTACCCAAAACACTTTTTCAATATCAAATATAATAAACTTAAATTAAAATATTTTTTTTTTATTAATTTTAAAAGTTTTTTTCCCTTGAATTTAAAGAAACTCTCCATAATTATTTTAATTTAATCTTACCCTAAATCTATTTTTTTAATTAAATGTAAGGTAAACAAATATTTTAATAATTTCAAATATTATACTAATTAGATAATGAATATTTTATTCTATTTTATTTATTTTTATTTATTTATTTTTTATTTTTATTTTTATTTTTATTATTATTATTTTTTTCAGGAAACGAAAAAGCATAATTATATTATATAAGTTATATAATGAGGAGATAATACATTGCTAGATATAAACTTCATATGGGCAGAAACCAGACGCACGGACAATCCGTAGCATAAAAGTCTGAAGTTAGGAGGGAGACTAGTCCCAAACAGAAAGTTTCTAGTGTTCATCGTGATAGACAATCATTTTAGTTGTAATAGAGATTACATAAAGAAATTTTGTGGATACAAAATTTGGAGAACTAAGATCCTCTGTGGAGTAACAACATTGTTCAGAAATTTCAAGATGCATTCGACTATACATAGGTCAGAGGGAAATAAAAAAAGGCAAAAAATGACAGAGCATACCTGGAACCCACAAGATTTGGGATTATGAATCAGGTAGAGAACATTCATTGATACAAAAAATTTCCTCCTCAGAAATTACCTTCATGTTCTAGATACTTGTATTTAATAAGAGGCCTTCCTTTGATAAAATGTCTGTTGTCTTGTTCTATACTCTGTAGATGTGTTGTATGGAACATCCCTCCATCCTCCTCCATAGGAACACTATTCTATTCATCCAACCTGCAAGGTGAGGATTGCTGATATGGATTTTTCCCAAAACATAGTCCACCATGACTTTGGAATCCCCGAATATTGATACGGACTGTATGTTAAAGAAAATACATAAAGAAAGAAGACCCGCAAGAGCCATCGCCTCGACTTTGCAATTGGATCCTTTACCCCCATTCCATGAAATAAGATATTGTGTATTTTCATCCATGATGATGTGGATTCCACAGCCACAAGAATTGTTTTGAGCAGCTCCATCAAAGAATGCTCTCGGGAGCATGTTATGATCATGAACATTCATATTGGAATTTAATCTTTTTTCCTTGGGTGGATTTTCAGGTAAGGAGTCAAAAAGAGACGACATGCTTTGAAGAGTTCCCATGAATGGCTCCTTACTTTCCTTGAAGATTTTGTTGTTCCTCCATCGCCATATGCGCCAAAGGGCAATAATAAAAATAGGCCTCCAGGATTCCTTTTGCCCGCTCCACCAAAAGAATGCCTCTTTTATGGAGGAATGAGAAAAATGAGGGAAACCGTATAGATTTTCTAGGGCTTGCCATAATTGTTGTGTTTTCTAACAGAATAAGAACATGTGGTAGTTTGTTTCCTCCTCAGACTTTCATATTGAACAGAGACCCGGCCCCTCCCAGTTCCTCTTTTTTAAATTTTCCCAAGATAAGTTTTTATTATGGAATACCAGCCACGAGAAATAAATAGCTTTGGAAACACAGCCAGATTTCCAAAGAATTGATGGGAAAACGGGGCTAGATATAGTATTTCTTGAGGCTAACAAATTCTGGTAAATATCCTTTACTCGTACCTGGGATGCACCATTTGTAATTTTCCATGTAAGGACATCGGTTTCTAAGGAACGATATATTCCACAATTCCTCAGACAATCTTTTAAACACTTCCACTGTCTAGCTATATTATCAGACATCCCCATATTGCCATCTTCTTTCCAAATCGAGATGGGTCCATGCCATTCAACAATAAGTTTGTCCCAAGTAAAAAAACCTTTTCTGTGGAAAAAATTAAGGAGTGTCCCAGGCAAAATGATTTCCTCCTGACCGCTCAAGAAAGTATCTACTCCTATGAGAATTCAGCTACCAGACTGGAAGTTCCATACCAAGTTCTTTAAGAAATAATCTTCTATCTTACGACAACTAAGCCATATTGCTAATCCATAAATGGATCCAATCCTTCCCATCCTCAACCAGTATGAGATATCCTTACTACCCATATACTTCTTTTTTATTGTATTGCTCCAGGGGCCCTCTCCAAAAATCCCTCTCCATAGTGATTTACACAGAAGAGCCTTTCCAAAACTCCGCAGGTCCAGAACGCTACGTCCACCAAGATTTTTTGGTAGAGAGATGTCAGATAATTTAGACAGATGATATTTTCCTTTCTCAGCCTGGCCACCCCATATAAAATTAGTAGTTATCTTATTCATCTTCTGAATAATGCTTGCTGGAAGAAAAAAGAGATGTGCCCAATAAACCGCAAGTTGATTTAAAACTGATTGGGCCAGAATGGTTCTTCCTACCATTGAAAGGCATTTGTATTCCCACAGTGATATCTTTTTGTATTATCTTTCTATTATCCATTGTCAGTCCGATTTTGAGTATCCTATTGCTTTTAGCTAGAATCCTAAATATTTCATTCCATGATTGATGGACCATGCCTCTATCCTGAAAAGAGAGGATATCCACTCTATTAATTCCAAATTACCATCATTATGAAAGAGATTTGATTTGGATTCATTTATTTGTAATCCTGTGGCCTTCTGAAACTTTTTTAGGATGTCATATATGCATAACCAAGTGAGCCTGCAGAGCATACCAAGATAAGTATATCATCAACAAATAAATTAGGCGAGATATAATTTTTCCTGCAAATCCTCAGTGGGTGACACCTATTTTCACTGACTACCTTATTGATGTGCAAGCTTAAAGAGTTCATTGCCAATATACACAATAGGGGAGATAACGGGCATCCTTGGCACAGTCCTCTGGCAGCTATAAAAAAAGGAGATGGAATCCCATTTATGATGATGGCATAATTCACCTTCTCAACACAGGCCATGACCCAGTTTATCATGTTAGCTCTCAGTCCAATCTTTGCAAGGAGGCATCTGATGAAACCCCAATCTAGGCAATCATAAGCCTTTCGGAGATCAATTTTGAAAATGACTTCTTCAATTTTTTTTGAGTGCACGGAGAACAAACTCTCTTGAGTATTGGCAACAATGTCCAAAATGTTTCTTCCTTTCAAAAAAACATGTTGATCCATTGATAAATGCTTTGCTAAAGTTTCTTTAATCCTTTCAGCAATAATTTTTGAACTGATTTTGTACGAAATATTACAGAGAGATATCGGCCTGAAATCTTGGAAGGATTCTGCATCCCTCTTCTTGGGGATGAGGGCTATATGAGTGGATGAAGTCAATTGGTGAATGCTGCCTGATATTCTAGATCCCTCAACCATCCTTAGCAGATCTTGTTTGATGAGGTAAAAGAAATGAATGAAGAATTCGATCGTCCAGTTGTCTGGGCCAGGACACTTATCCTTTTTAAAGGATTTCATGGCTCCTAGCAATTCTTCCTCAGTTATGGCTAAACGAGACATTCATTTTGTTCATTGTTAAACTTTTGAGGAAATATGTCGATACCCTACAAAATGTCATGTATCCTGCATTCATCAGATCTCTTGTATTGGTTTCCAAAATATCTCGCTACTTCACTTGAGATGTCTTGTTGAGAGTACAGAAAATCTCCCTTTCTGTCCTTTATTTTCCATATAGAGTTCTTTTCTCTTCTTGAAATTGCAAAACTATGCAAAAATTTTGAATTTCTCTCTCCTTCCTTCAGCCAAATAGCCCTGCTCTTTAATCTCCATGATGCTTCTTCTTGTTCCAGGATTTTATGTTTTTTGCTTTGTAGCTCCTTTAAACGACATCTCAAGTTGAAAGGGAGAAGGTAAACAACCAGATCTCTAGAGATTCTATCCAATTCCTTTTGAATATCTTGAAGGGCTATTCTGTTTTGTTATCTTTTCTTATACTGCCAATATTTTACAAGTTTTTTGATGGAGGACAGTTTATCTCTAAAAGTTAAGAAAGGAGGCATGTTATCTTTTGGTGATAATTCCTTCCATGTTATTATTATGGCTTCATTGAATTTTGTTTCTTCCAAACATAACCTATTAAATTTAAATGGATACCCTTTCCTGAAACCCTTTTCTCTCCATCCTAGGAATATCGGCTTGTGGTCTGATATAAAGTCATTACCAATTGATGAAAAAGGCATGCCTATTCTATCAATTATACTTGCATGTATAATAAAACGATCAAGTATTTTTGCTATATATGCTCCGTCAGTCCTTCCATTGTCCCATGTTCGTAGCATTTTAGGCAGGCAAATGTCAACAAGATTCCTGTGTAGCAACTCATATCTAATGCGGTCAGCAAGAGGATCTTTTTTCCGACTGTACCCCCATGTTTCATCAGAGCTTAAAGTGACATTTAGATCTCCTGCAATCATCAAATACTCAATATCAAAAATCTCTGATGCAAATAATTTCCCCCAGAATGTTAACATGTTTTTGTAAGGAGCATAGATGCTTAAAATGTTAATGGGACAAACTTTTCCCCTGATAGAAGATGATATAAGAATTTTTGCAAAACATTTGTATGCTTTTGCTCTGATCCAACCAGGGTCCCATAAAACTGCCAGGCCCCCTGAGAGACCATTTTCCTCTGAAGCAGCCATGTGCCACGAGGGGAAAATTTTCCTGAAATAAGAAATAGATACAGGTGTGTTGTTCATGGTTTCTTGGATTAAGATTATTTTGAGCTGTTTTGATATGAAAATATTCTTTAGGGCTAAAAATTTTGGATCAGCCTCCAGCCCCCTTATGTTCATGGATATAATGAAGGTCATTAGGAAGGATTTTCGGCCACATTTGCTCTAAGAGGCCCTTCTTCTGACATATCAATGATAGGTACATATAATAAGGACATATTTCAAACTCCTATGCCTGCACCATCAGTCGCTCCTCTAAAATGCCTGCTGCCTCTATTATTTTTTCTTCTCACCATAATATTTTTTTGCAGAATTCAGGCTTATTTGAGGGGAGGATGGTTTTCCCAGTTTATGAATGGTTAGGGGTCTAAGTTCAAGGGATTTCTTGCTAAGGAGATAGTCCAGGTCATTACCAATCGAATTTGATGGGGAAGACATGGGGGAATTTAGAGGGGTGGCCGAAACCATAGGTTCTTTACCTTTCTGAGAAAGAGTCAATCCCCTTTTTGGTGATGGAGAGGAAGATGAGATAAAAGTGATATTTGAGTCCACTTTAAAGTTTTTGATTGGCTGGGGAGCCGGTAGAGGGATTGGGGATTCTTTATCAGCATAAGGTTCCAGAGGGGGCAAGCTAAAAAGATTGGAAATCCTTTTATCAGATGGGGTAATAGATCTTCTCGAGCTTTCAGGCAGGACGCTTTGACTCTGGTGATATGTTGATGGAGAAAACTTATACTGTGGATTTGATTTTTGACCGGGGGGAGAGAGTTTTTGATAATCATCATCAAGATTAAATTCCCCTTGCAGTTTGCTATATTCTCATGGAGATGAGCTAATAGTATAGGATGCCTCTGCCAATCTATAGTAAGGAGTCTTTGTCCTCTATTTATTTTTTGCTGACTGATATTTACCTTGATATATTCGGTTCTTTAAAACAGCTAGTTTAGGACAATTTTTAATAAGGTACCCTATCTTGTGGCATACTGAACACCTGAAGGGGACTCCCCAGAAGTCCAGTCTTTGATTTATCTTTAAATCCCTCTACGATATCTTGATGTGGTCCGGGAAACCTCCCCTATAATATTTCTCTATGAGAACCCACGCTACTCGTTTATCGTTTTCCGCCAGACATATTGGATCTACATATACACATCTTCCTATGGCATTCCCTATCTGAGTTAAAGTTTCCTTCAAACACAACTCTAGGGGAAGGCCGTGGAGTTTCACCCAAATTAAATTATTTGTGGGAGTATTCTTCAACGGACTATAGCCTATGTACCATTTGTATAGCACCAAGAAGCTCCTTCCATGCACCCACGGATGAGTCTGAACGACTTCCAGATCACTAACACTCAGAAAATGAAAACAATACCATTTCTTCATCAATTTAGCTATAATGGGGATGTTTCCAATCAAAGGTTTCCATTGAAGCTCTAGCCATTTTCGCATCCTGGCATCATCCATCTCCGGAAAGTGCCATCAGCCAAGTAGGGTGAATTCCTGTAAACTTTCGATGCGGTCAGTTAGATAAGTACTATCTAACTTAATCGTCATCGGTGGTGGGACGGTTTTTATAGGTTTTACATTCTTATTGTAATAGTTTGGAAGCTCAGATTCTGCATATACTCTCTGATGGGGTTCATTTCGGTTTCCTTCCCAAGATGTTTGAGTTTTTTGACGGCATTCGCCGTCCAGGTCATCAGAATGCAGCAAAGGTTGAACAGTCACGTTAGCCAGCGTAGACTGCCAGTCATTTCCCAACTTGGCGGTACCCTTACGAGTTTCAGCCTGAAAAGTTGCACAGATCATGGCCTCCGTGGCCGATGCGTCTGACACTAATTCCATCAAAGTCTGCCCCATGTGTACTGATCAATCCTAAAAAGTTTTTTTCCGGATCGCGCAATAAATCATGCAATAACTTTGTCCAGATCAATTCTGAATATATTATCCAGAGAAGATGTGACTCGGAAGGGAAAAGTAGATCTTGCCTGACATAAGTACTGATAGAAGGAAGCCTCGGGAATAGATAGCTCCCCTTCCAAAGCGGGGACCAGATTCTGAAGAATCCCACTAGTCTTCAGGAATTATGAGGGAGTTACGTATACATGAGTTAGCATAGGACAATAGTAAAGAGATTTCTAGAGAATAACAGCTTCTAATAACCCCCCAGATCTAATTTCATACCTTCAAGTACCATTTCTTATACCCCAAAAGCTTTGAAATTCAAAACTCTGCAGTACCAGAACCAAAGGAATAGAAAAACGTGAACCAGAGAAAGGTTATGATTCCGGTGAGAGGAGAATATGTCCCAGAAAAACCAGGAAACTGAAAGTTCACAAGAGGGTGCGAGTATCATCCAGAAAGATTACCAGATTTTCAGAGGAAGAAGGAAGTTGATAACTCGTCAAGAGAAACCTTGATTCCCTCTCTCTCCCAGTATCAGAAAGTAACAGAAAACTAAAATGGCTTTTGGAGATGTTTCAGGGTGAAACATTCGGCCATACTATACAACAACAGTAAAACTTATACACACACCACCAAGAGCCTATCCTGAAGCGAATATCTGAACAGGGCTTAGATATAACAAAGAAATTCTTCAAATTGACGAAAGATATCCACGACCACACAAAATTAACAGACCCCGACATATGGTATTGTGGGAAATCAAGCTAAAGAGGACCTCCTTCCAGAATTTAGACTTTTTCTAGAAAGCTATTATTCAGACTACAGCCCAAAGACACATACCAACAGTTCCGACTTTTGAACAGAAAAAAGTGAGATTTTCATCTTTGAAATGGCTATAACACAAGACATATTCCATATCACACTTAAAATTTAAATTTTCCAAGTTCCCTCAAAAGGAAAAACTCTCCTTTGATGAGAGATTAACTGACCTGTTGAACAAGCATTTTTCCAAGTGGAGAGCACAGTGAAGCCGGAGCACCACGACGCCTGAGCACCACGAAGCCAAATAGCGAAAAACTTCCCCTCGAGCACATATGACCTCAAACACAGAATTATTGGGAAAAATCCCCAAAACGACGGATGAAAGAAGAAAATACTGGGAAATTGGGAGAAAGTCTGAAATGAGAAGGAGGGTGTCGCATAAAAACAGAAAAAGTTCGGATACAAAGCTGGCAAGAGGTGGAAAATCGTGGGGACAGAGAATAAAGGATAGAGTTAGCACTCATGGAGATGATTCGCTCAGTCAGAAGCTGTGGAAGAGGTAGCAGGAAGTGGTCAACATATTTCCTGTTAACAGAAGTTGACGAGAGTTTGAATGAGCCAAAACTAGGAACAATCGCAGGGTCAGAGTAAAAAGATAGTGATGGTGTTTGTGGATAAGACACGTTCAGGTATACAAACAAGCGTCGTCCTGCCGATAAAGGCATGTATCCCTCATGCACCCGTCCATTCTCAAGAAAATTCTTGTGGTGTCTTCAAACTGTGTGATTGGTTAGATGCAGATAATCACATACCTGATTTGTCAGTCGCCGGTGCTCTCCGGTGGTGCTCTCTCCTCAAGATTGTCTCTTCGTTATGCTTCACTCGCTCCAAATTCAACGAATTTTAAGATTACTTAAATTAGCTCTATATAAATATTAAAACTTAAGTTAAAAAAAATATTGTCATATATAACTAACACAATCACATTAATAAATATGATTAATATATACGTTAGGCATTAATTTAACTAATGAGAATTTGATTCTTATATATTTTAAAATTTTTTATTGCTTAAAATAATGATTATTATACTCTTTTTTTCATAAATGGTAAAACCTATCATAACTCAATGACTCATCACTCTCAATGAAGAAAAACCAAGACACTTCGTTGGTGGTCGTTAAGGGAGAAGGATTTCTCTGGATCTTGGGTCGTTCACCTATTTACTTAAGTCCGAAAAACATGAATTCTTAACCAAACAAAAACAGTTTTAGAACATACTTTAACCTGTCTCCTTAAGTTCCAAAAAAAAAAACTCTTGACCAAACATGAACAATTGTAAAATATACTCCAAACCCAAATTATTATTATACTCTTATTTAAAACATTGAATATTTTAATTTACTTATTATATTTAACTAAATTATAATAATCACAAATCACCAACGGGGAATGGATGTCATTTTTAATTGAAACCGTGAAATGATAATTCCCGAAAATAAGAATTGAAAAGTTATTGGAATTGAAAATTCCCATACTTTAAAAAATAATATGATTGACTGATTACATCGATCGATGGACAAAGTAAAACCTGTTAGAACAATAAGTAATAAACCGCCTGCCGATTACATCGTACGAAATCAAACCTGCTGCCATAATAATAAACATCAATAGGTTTGAACAATTCCAAACATTTTGTTTGAATCCAATAATTTCTATTCAGGGAAATTTTAAGAAAATAAAATTAGCATAATTACATTATATTTTTGATATACATGGTAAGTTTCAATTTAATTAATAGGAATTTGATTAAGTAATTTATATTTTCAGTAAAATGTTTAGGTAGAAATTATATAAGAGAAATTTTTGGTTGAAGTGTTTCGAACTAAGAAGTGTGGTTTATTATCTTGTCTTGATGATGAACCACACTTATTGATTCGAAAAATATCGGTTAAATTTTTTCCTTATGTAATTTTTTGCAAAATATTTTACTTAAATCATTATGAATCACAAAACTTAAATACAAAAATTAATTTATATCTTATATTTTATATTTTATTAATTAAAATAATTATTATTATATTTATAGGTAGAAATTTTTAATATTTTTATTTATTTATTAAATTTAACTAAATTATCACAATAGAATGAATGTTATGTTTTTAATTGAAAATGTAAAATGATAATTTTTGAAAATAATAAATGAAAAGTTAATAGATTTGAAAAAACTTCATGCTTTAAAAAATAACATAATTAAATTTTGAGATAAAAACATGTCTGGATAGACCAAATCGAACATATTGCAATAATAAACAGAATGAGCTATTATAGTGAAAGAGTGGAGCTAACTTGTTAAAGAGATTTAGAATAGTCAGTGAAGGAGCAAGCTGTTAAGGCGCTCCATAAGCAAAAGGTCACCTGTCACACCCCCAATTCTTTTTTCGTTAATTGGCCGGGGTGCGGCACCGCCTAAGTAATTAAAATGTTCCATTGTTAAGTTACTTTACGAACTATGCCTTAACATTCATCTTTATTCATGAATAATATTAATGTGCAGAATCCATTAACATTATAACATCATCATAAACATTCATTAAATAGCAGAAGGAACACAATCATATGCAACAAGAATCTTTTATTATATATGTGAAGAGTCTTACAAATGACAGGGAGTAAAGCTCCATCGACGCTATACCCAAGTCGGGCGCCCACCTCATGCACACCTGCACGGTGGTCTCACCCTTCGTTTAACACACACAAGACTTTGCCGAGTTGGGCGGATGCACCCTTGCACGACCCTCACCCAAACTTACAAACGAACCCGTGTCAAGTTCGGTGGGCGGGCGCCCACACACGCCCTCCACTCGTGGTTTCCTTCTAATGGTGGGCGGGCGCCTTCTTCCGCCCTCCACCCGAACTACGACTCGTCACCTAAAACCGTGCCAACCATGTAGCGCTACCTGGCGAGCGGGCGCATAGACCTGCGCCTCTTGCTGCGGCTTACTAACACCTTCACACTTCCTCTTCGTAGATGAGTGATGTTAAATTGCTTCCGTTTGCCAAGTCTCCATCGCATGTTTATATGGTTTGGAACAGGGGTCATGCCACCCAGCCAACCCTCCGTTCATCCTCTAACCGATGCTTCCATATGCAAAACTCTGCCTAAAGTATAGGTCGGCCCGCCCATGGCATGGGACTGCCCCACCTTAACTCGTATGTTTGCCATCCTCGCCTTGGTTGGCCCATGCTGCAAGTTCCTCCACTCGCTCGTATAAACATAAGGCTACCAACTCGTCCACATAGTGATGCCTCGCCCTCGGTCACCTCATCATAATCTTCGCATGTTTTGCTACTCTGTTTGGTGGGTGGGTGAGCCTAGGCTACTCGCCAATTGTAGGGCATTACATCCTCCCCTACCCTAAGGCATTGTTGTCCCTGACAATCCTGCTCTACGCAGTAGCTTCCTGTCATACTTTGAAATCTTATGCTTCCATCCCCAAAGTGAGTCCTCTGATTCCCAACTGTCTTCCTTCGGTGCATTCTTCCATCTGACAAGAAATTCCTGCTTCATGTGGCAACCAAGTCTTGTAGTTCGAAAACTCAGAATCTTCTCCAACTGTAGGTCTAGCTTGTCCACAATCCCGGCTGGTCCTCTCGGTGGTTCAGCTCTCTCTGGGTGATAAACATCAAGTCTGCATCTCTTCAGCTGACTCATGTGAAAACTGGATGCTTCATGTTCATGTGGTGTGGAAGCTCCATCTCATAAGAAACTTCCCCCCCTCTCTTCTTTACTCAGAACGGTCCCTCATACTATGTCGTCAGTTTGATCGCAGTCCCCTTACATCGCTGAAACTGATCTTTGGTTATCCTGAGAAACACCATATCTCCCACACTCAAGTGTACATCCCATCTTCCTCTATCTGCCCATTTCTTCATCCTCCTTGCAGCTTCGTGCAAGTGCAGCCATGCTAACTCAAAGGTTTCATCCCAAGCCTTCATGAATTTCTTTGCATGAAGACTGCTCAACAAACCTCCTGCCACTATGGTATGCGGTGTGTCTGGCATCTATCCATTCACCAACTCAAATGGACTGTACCCCGTCGGAGAACTGCTTTGAATATTGTAGCTGAACTGAGCAATATCCAAGAGTTCAGGCTAACTCTTCTAATTAGCCCTCACATAATGTCTCAAGTAAACCTCCAGTAATTTGTTGATCCTCTCGGTCTGTCCATCTGTCTGTGCATGGTAACTCAAACTCATCAACAACTCTATCCCGACTAACCTGAAAAATGTGGTCCAAAATCTACCTATAAATCGTGGATCTCAATCCAACACGATGCTTAATGGCATCCCCTAATACTTCACTATGTTCTTAAAGAACAACTCCACAGTCCGCTCGGCTCCACAAGGAATCTTTTTTGGAACAAAGACATCATACTTGGTAAAATGATCAACCATGACCATTATCCCATTATACCCCTGAACCTATGGCAACTGAGTGATGAATTCCATCGAGACACTCATCCAAGGCCTCTCAGGAATTGGTAAAGGTTGCAACAGACCTCCTTGCCTCTGAGTATCCGATTTTTCCTGCTGACAAATGATGCATGTATGTACATACTCCTCTACATCCTCCCGCATCTTCTCCCAAAAGAATCCTCTCTCCAACAATGCCAAACAATGACACTACCCTGGGTGGCAAGCCCACAGTGAGTTGTGGCACTCCTTCAAAAGGTGTCTTCTGAGTCCAGATGACTTTGGAACATAGAGTTGGTTTCCAAAGAACAAGAATCCATCTCGGAGAAAGAACTTTCGTGTCTTCCCCTCCTTTATCTGCTTCACTATATTCTGCACCTGAGTATCAGCCTCAACACTTCCCTTGAGCTTATTCTGCATCTGTTCTGACATATGAATTCGAATCCTACTCCTTGCTGCCCAGTCTTCTCCTTCCAATGTTGCAAGTTGTCCCTTCCTGCTAAGGGCATCTGCTACCACATTGTGTCTCCCCGATCTATACTCAATAGTCATGTCAAATTCTGCCAAGAAGTCCTGTCAACGAGCTTGCTTCGCAGAAAGCTTTGGTTGTGATGCAAATAACTTGCTGCAACATTGTCAGTCTTGACAAAAAATGGATTCCCAATCAGGTAATGCCTCCACACATGAAGACAGTGAATGATTGCAGTCATCTCGTTCTCATGGACCGGATACCTCCGTTCTCTATCCTGCAACTTCTGACTCTCGTACGCCACTGGATGCCCATCCTATATAAGAACCCCTCCTATGGCAAAATCTGAAGCATCTGTGTGTACCTCAAACGGTCTCTCGAAGCCAGGAAACTTCAGTATTATGGTTGTAACCATCCTCCTTTTCAAGTCATCAAATTCCTCTTGACATTTATCCATCCAATTCCATCTCTTGTCTTTCTTCAATAAGTCTATCAGTGATGATGTTACTTTGGAGTAACCCTCTACAAACTTCCGATGGTAGTTGGTCATGCCCAAAAACACCCTCATCTCATGGACATTCTTCGGTTCAACCTAGTCCTCGGTTGCCTTCACTCTTCTCGGCTCCATCCGTATCTACCCTTGACAATTATATGCCCAAGGAACGGAATCTCGGTCTGAGCAAACACACACTTAGACTTCTTCAAGTACAACTGATTTTCCCTCAATGCCTCGAATACCATTTCCAAGTGCTTCTTATGATCCTCCATGTTGTCATTGTACACCACTATATCGTCCAAGTATACTACTACGAACGAATCCAAGTATGGTTGTAGGACATCATTCATCAAACTGCAAAACGTAGTAGGAGCATTGCACAACCTGAATGGCTTAACAAGGAATTCAAAATTGCCATACCTTGTTACTATCGCGGTCTTCTTCTCGTCTCCTTCAGCTATCTGCACCTGATAATACCCATGCCTCAAGTCCAGCTTGGAAAACACTCGGTCTTTCGCAAGCTTGTCATTGCAATCAGCAGACAATGGCAAAGGATACCCGTTCCTTACCTACTACTTGTTCAATGCATGGTAACCACAACACATTCATAGCCCGTTCAAATCCTTCTTCTACTGGAATAATACTGGAGCTCCATAGGGGGACCTTGAAGGTCTAATGAAACCTGCATTAGCTAACTCTTTTAACTGTCATTTCAATTCCTCCAACTCAGGTCCTGACAACTGATAAGGTGCTTTAGCCGAGGGTTGCTTTCCTGGCTCAAGCTCAATGCTATGGTTCGCTACACGCCTTGGTGGAAGCTTCTTCGGTAGCTCACTAGGCATCAAATCTGCATATTTGGTTAGTACCTCAGAAATCTCGGCTGGAACAGGCGTCCCCACTCCATCACCTTTGACTCCCTTGAACATCACCACATATGTCTCCATATCTAACTCCTTCATAGCCTTCTCCAGACTTAGTGCAGAAACATGCTACACCTTGACTTCCCTCCTTTGCATATGAGTGGGCAAAGTCCAAGTTTGTGACTATCCAACCAACACCACCTCATCACAGAAGGGGACAACAATTGCCTTGTTGCCCTTCAAGAAATCTTGCCCCAATATCATATCGAAGTCCTTCATTTCCATCACTGTGAAGTCCAACTGACCCTTCCAATCTTTTACTTGCACAGGCACTTCGTGTGCCAAACCTGCCACTTTAGCTCTAGAGTTTACAACCTTGACTTCCACATTTGATGGGAAGATCATCAGTCCAAACTCTTTTGCTAACCATGTCGTTATGAAGTTATGAGTGGCCCCTGTGTCCACTAGAGCTTGAATGGTCTTGCCATGAACCATCAATTCCACAAAACCCAGACTGTTAATCTACGATTTCTCCATAACTTTTCCCTGCATACATGTCTATTCTCTGCATCCTGCTCTGATACCACCTGTCACGCCCCCAATTCTTTTTTCGTTAATTGGTCGAGGTGTGGCACCACCTCGGTAATTAACATGTTCCATTGTTAAGTTACTTTACGAACTATGCCTTAACATTCATATTTATTCATGAATAACATTAATGTGTGGAATCCATTAACATTATAACACCATCATAAACATTCATAAAATAGCAGAAGGAACACAATCATATGCAACAAGAATCTTTTATTATATATTTGAAGAGTTTTACAAATGACCAGGAGCAAAGCTCCACTGACGTTATACCCAAGTTGGGCGCCCACCTCGTGCATGCCTGCATGGTGGTCTCATCCTTCATTCAACGCACACAAGACTTTGCCGAGTTGGGCGGTGCACCCTTACACGACCCTCAACCAAACTTACAACAAACCCATGTCAAGTTCGGCAGGTAGGCACCCACACACGCCCTCCACCCGCAGTTGCCTTCCAACGGCAGGCGAGCTCATTCGTGCACTCTCCACCCACACTACCACTCATCACCCAAAATCGTGCCAACCGTGTAGTGCTACCCGACAAGTGGGTTCATAGACCTGTGCCTCTTGTTGTGGCCTACTAACACCTTCACACTTCCTCTTCATAGATGAGCGATGTCGAATTGCTTCCGTTTACCAAGTCTCCATTGCATGTTTATATGGTTTGGAACGGGGGTCGTGCCACCCGACCGACCCTCCATTCATCCTCCAACCGACGCGTCCATAAGCCAAACTCCACCTGAAGTATAGGTCGGCCTGCCCATGGCACGGGACCGCCCCACCTTAACTCGTATGTTTGCTATCCTCACCTTGGTCGACCCACGGTGCAAGTTCTTCCACTCACCTGTATAAATAGAAGGCTACCAACTCATCTGCATAATGATGCCTCACGCTCGATCACCTCATAATCTTCGCGCATTTTTCTACTCCGTTTGGTGGGTGGCCGTGCTCGGGTGACTCTCCAGCTGCAGTGCGCTACATCACTGGTTCTAGTCTCACCGATACCAAAAAATCTAGCATGGTTTCTGCTGGTTCAGCTCAGGCTGGGTGCGATCCCCGGGTGACTTCCACGGTTTGGATGCCCCTGAGTTGTGGCCTCTCAGCCACAGGGTTAGAGTGATTTTCAAAATTCACCCACTTATCAACAAAAAAAAAGGAGTGGAGCTGACTTGACAACTCTTCCAGCGCCGATGATTGGGTCTCGACGATCACACCCCACCCTCCTTGTCATGCCCCCAATTCTTTTTTCATTAATTGGCAACCATGCGGCACCGCCTAAGTAGCTAACATGTTCCATTGTTAAGTTACTCTGTGAACTACGCCTAACATTCACCATCTTTCATTAACAATATTAATGTGTGGAATCCATTAACATCATAAACATTCAACACAGTAGAGAGGAGACCATCATATGCAATAATAATATTTTATTATGAATTTATGAGAAAATAGCTGACTGGGAGAAATTTCTCCACCGGCGTTATACCCGTGTCTTTTGCCACTAGGTGCCCACCTCGTGCACACCTTGCATGGTGGATGCACCCACAATCCACACTTCACTGTTTTCCACTTGCCCAACTCGAGGTGCATGGGCGCCCACACCCGGGTCACCCGCCGCCCTTGGTTGGTCGTTCAGCTTCACACAACTAGTGCACGAGTTAGGCGGGTTCACCTTCGTGTGGCCCTCAACCTAACTCTCCTCACATAAATCGTTCACGTTGTTGGGTGGGCGCACCTTTGTGCGGCCCTCCACCCAAACTCGTTCACCCATTGAGCGAGTGTGCCTTCGTCCGGCCCTCCACTCGAACTCGTTCACCAAACTCGTGCCAAGCTTCCATGTCCATCTGCACGACGAGCGAGCGCATGGACGCCTTGCAATTCTACACCTCTCTAAGCCTCACACTTCCACTTCCGAACTTGCTCGATGAGCGAATGTGATCCCTTTCGACATCTCTCACCCACCTATATATATGGTGGGTAGTGGAGGTCGTGCCACCCGGCCGACCCTCCGTTTCAACCTTCAGCCAACTTGCTCCATATGCGAAATCTTTCTAAGAGGTGGGTTGGCTCACCCAGCTCGCGGGACCACCCCCTCACTTTAGCCAAACGCACATCTACATACTTGGTCGACCCACAAACAAGTTTGTAACTCGCCCATGTATAAATGTACGACCTCACCTTACCAACATAACCATGTCTCGTCAGTTTTGGTCACTCGCCCTCGGTTCTGTTCAACTCGCTGAGTTGGTCGGCATGCCCATGCAACCGCGGAGCTGCAGGGCATTACATTCTCCCCCACCTGAAAGCATTGCCATCCCTGGAAATCTGGCTTACCTTCGTAACATTATGTCATACTTCGCAATCATTTGCTTCCATCTCCAAAGTGAGTCCTCCGTTTCCCAGTTGTCCTCCTCCGGTGCATTCTTTCATCTGACAAGAAATTCCTGTCTCATGTGGCAACCAATCCATGTAGATTGAACACTCAGAATCTTGTCCATCTCTGGGTGAGGTTTGTCGACAATCATGGCTGGTACCCTCGGTGGTTCCACCCTCTCTAGATGATCAACATCAAGACTGCATCTCTTCAACTGACTCATATGAAAAACTTGATGTTTCATGTGCATATGACATGGAATATCTAGCTCGTAAGCAACCTCTCCCACTCTCTTTTTCACTTAGAATGGTCCCTCATATTTCCTTGTCAAGTTGCTTACAGTCCCCTTAGGTGGCTGGAACTGTTCTTCGGTAATCCTGAGAAACATCATATCTCCCACAATGAAGTGTGCATCTCGTCTTCCCTTATCTACCCATTTCTTCATTCTCCTTGTAGCTTCGTGCAAGCGCAACCATGCCAACTCCAAGGTCTCATCCCAAGCCTTCATGAACTTCTTCACATGAGGACTCCTTAGCAAACCTCCTGTCACTACGGTATGCAGTGTGACTGGCATTTGTCCATTTACCAACTCAAATGGACTGTACCCCGTCACAAAACTCTTTTGGATGTTGTAGATGAACTGAGCCACATCCAAGAGTTCAGGCCAATTCTTCTAATCAGCTATCACATAATGTCTCAAGTAATCCTCCATCAATGTGTTGATCCTCTCGGTCTACCCATCTGTCTACAGATGTTTACTCAAACTCATCAACAACTCTATCCCGACTAACTTGAATAATGTGGTCCAAAATCTGCCTGTAAATCGTGGATCTTGGTCTAACACGATGCTTAATGGCATCGCCCAATACTTCAATATGTTATTGAAGAACAACTCTGCAGTCCGCTTGGCTCCACAAGGCATCTTTGTTGGAACAAAGACAACATACTTGGAAAAACGATCAACCACGACCATTATCCCATTATACCCCTATACCTGTGGCAACTGAGTGATGAAGTCCATCGAGACACTCATCCATGGTCTCTCAGGAATCAGTAAAGGCTGCAACAGACCTCCTTGCCTCTGAGTATCTGATTTGTCCTAATGACAAATGATCCATGTATGTACATACTCCTCTAGATCCTACCACATCTTCTCCCAAAAGAATCCTCTCTCCAACAATTCCAAAGAACAACGCTGCCCTGGGTGGCCAGCATATGGTGAGTCTTGCCACTCCTTCAAAAGGTACCTCCTAAGCCCAGATGACTTTGGAACATAGAGTCGGTTTCCAAAGAATAAGAATCCATCTCGGAGAAAGAACTTTTGTGTCTTCCCCTCCTTTATCTGTTTCAATCTATACTGCACCTAAGTATCGGTCTCAACACTTTCCTTGAGCTTATTCTACATCTCTTCTGACATCTGAACTCGACTCCTACTCCTTGCTGCCCGGTCTTCCCCTTCCAATGCTGCAAGTTGTCCCTTCCTGCTAAGGGCATCTGCTACTGCATTGTGTTCTCGGTCTATACTCAATAGTCATGTCGAATTCTGCCAAGAAGTCCTGCCAATGAGCTTGCTTTGCAGAAAGATTTGGTTGTGATGAAAAATAACTTGCTGTAACATTGTCTATGTTGACAACAAACGACTTCCCAATGAGGTAATGCCTCCACACATGAAGACAGTGAATGATTGCAGTCATCTCCTTCTCATGGACTGGATCCCTCCATTCTCTATCCTGCAACTTCTGGCTCTCGTATGCCACCGGATGCCCATCCTACATAAGAACCCCTCCTATGGAAAAATCTAAAGGATCTGTGTGTACCTCAAATAGTTGCTTGAAGTCTGGTAACTTCAGTATCGGTGTTGTAACCATCCTCTTCTTCAAATCATCAAATGTTGACTGACATTTGTCCATCCAACTCGATCTCTTTTCTTTCTTGAACAGGTCTATTAGTGATGACGTTACCTTGGAGTACCCCTCTACAAACTTTCATTGGTAGTTGGAAATGCCCAAAAACACCCTCATATCATGGAAATTATTCAGTTCAACCCAATCCTTGATCACCTTCACTCTGCTTGGCTCCATCCGTATGTACCCTTGACCCACTATATGTCCAAGGAACAGAATCTCGGTCTGAGCGAACACACACTTAGACTTCTTCAAGTACAACTGATTTTCCTTCAGTGCCTCAAACACCATTGCCAAGTGCTTCTTATGATCCTCCATGTTGTCACTGTACACCACTATATCGTCCAAGTATACTACTACGAACGAATCCAAGTATGGATGTAGAACATCATTCATCAAAGTGCAAAATGTAGCAGGAGCATTGCACAACCCAAATGACATAACAAGGAATTCAAAGCTACCATACCTTGTTACTATCGCGGTCTTCTTCTCGTCTCCTTCAGTTATCCACACCTGATAATACCCATGCCCCAACTCTATCTTGGAAAACACTCGGGCTTTCGCAAGCTTGTTAAAGTAATCATTTGCCAATGGAAAAGGATACATGTTCCTTACCGTCTACTTGTTCAGTGCCCGGTAATCACGGCACATCCGTAGCTCATTCGAATACTTCTTCCGCTGGAACAATACCAGAGCTCCATAGGGGGACCTTGAAGGTCTGATGAAACCTACATCATTTAACTCCTTTAACTATCGTTTCAATTCCTCCAACTCAGGTCCTGACAACTGATAGGGTGCTTTAGCTTAAGGTTGCTTCCCTGGCTCAAGCTCTGTGCTATGGTCGACCACACGCCTTGGTGGAAGCTTCTTTGGTAGCTCATCAGGCATCAAATTTTCATATTTGGCCAATATCTCAGAAATCTCGGCTGGAACAGGCGTCCCCACTCCATCATCTTCGACTCCCATGAACATTACTGCGTAGCTCTCCATATCTGACTCCTTCATAGCCTTCACCAAACTTAGAGCAGAAACATGCTACACCTTGACTTCCCGGATTTGCCTATGAGTGGACAAAGTACAAATTTGTGACTATTCAACCAGCAACACCTCATCAAAGAAGGGGACAACAATTGCCTTGTTTCCCTTCAAGAAATCTCGCCCCAATATCATATCAAAGTCATTCATCTCCATCACTGTGAAGTCCAACTGACCCTTCTAGTCTTTTATCTGCACAGGCACTTCGTGTGCCAAACCCGCCAATTTAGCTCTAGAGTTCACCACCTTGACTTCCACATTCGATGGGAATATCATCAGTCCAACCTCTTTTGCTAATCGTGTCGTCATGAAGTTATGAGTGGCCGTTGTGTCCACTAGAGCTTGAATGGTCTTGCCATGAACCATCAAGTCCACAAAACCCAGACTGTTAATCCACGATTTCTCCATAACATTTCCCTTCATACATGTCTTCTCTTTGCAAGTAGCTCTGATACCACCTGTCATGGCCCCAATTCTTTTTTCACTAATTGGAAACTGTGCGGCACCACCTAACTAGCTAACATGTTCCATTGTTAAGTTACTTTGCGAACTATGCCTAACATTCATCATCTTTCGTTAACAATATTAATGTGTGGAATCCATTAACAACATAAACATTTAACCATAAACATTCAACATAGTAGAGAGGACACCATCATATGCAATAATAATCTTTCATTATGAATTTATGAGAGAATAGCTGATCGGGAGCAATTTCTCCACCGGTGTTATACATGTGTCTTTTGCCACCGAGCACCCACCTCGTGCACACCTTGCACGGTGGTCGCACATACAATCCACACTTCACCGTTTTCCACTTGCCCAATTTGGTGTGCATGGGTGCCCACACCCGGGTCACCCGCCACCCTCGGTTGGTCGTTCAGCTTCACACAACTCGTGCATGAGTCAGGAAGGCGCGCCTTCATGGAACCCTACACCCAACTCTCCTCTCCCAAGTTGTTCACAATGTCGGGCGTGCACGCCTTTGTGCAGCCCTCCACCCGAAGTCGTTCATTCATCGGGCAAGCACGCCTTCGTGCAACCCTCCACCTGAACTCATTCACCCATCAGTTGGGCACGCCTTCATGCGGCCCTCCACCCGAACTCGTTCACCCATTGGGCGGGTGCACCTTCGTGTTGCCCTCCACCCAAACTCGTTCACTGAACTCGTGCCAAGCTTCCGTGTCCATCTGCCCAATGAGCGAGCACATGAACGGCCTGCGGTTTTGTGCCTCACTACACCTCGCACTTCAACTTCTGAAATTTCTTGATGAGTGAATGTGATCCCTTTCACCATGTTTCACTCATCTATATGTATGGTGGGTAGCAGGGGTTGTGCCACCCGGCCGACCCTCCGTTTCAACCTTCGGCCGACTTGCTCCATATGTGAAATCTGTCCAAGAGGCGGGTCAACTTGCCCAACTTGCGGGACCGCCCCCTCTGTTCAGCCTAATGCACATCTACATACTCGGCCGGCCCACAAACAAGTTTGTAACTCATCTGTGTATAAATGTGTGACCTCACCTCGCAAACATAACCATGTCTCACCCGTTTCAGTTGCTCGCCTTCAGTTTTTTTCAACTCGCCGAGTTGGTGGGCGCGCCCGTACAACTGCGGAGCTACAGGGCGTTACACTCCTCCTCCCATCGCCTGAGGGCCCCACTGTTCGAGGCCTCTCGAAAGCCCCTCCTCCTCTGCTGGTTCGCCACTCTCCCTTGATTAGCTACCCCTTAACCTGGTTGCATTAAATTCCATATTTTGAACAACCAAAATGAATTTTGTGTGCGCCCCTTTCCCTGATCTACCTCTGGCCCTTCTAACCATTCCATATTCAATAGGCTCTTGAAAGAAAAGGTATTGAACTGAAAGACTAATCTCGATAGCTCCCCTGCTCTCTGAAATTGGTATGCTTCTGGCTCCCCTTACTGTGTTTTTGTCAAACGCCCAACCAGAGTTGCTAACTAACCAGCCTTGGGATAGTTTACAACAAACTAAATTTGTGGTGCAAGAAATTTCCAACATTTTATAGTTGGGACAGTTTACAGTGGAGTTGCTGACTTGCTAATTTTCCGCCAAGATTTAAAAATCACAAAGATGAAAGATGACAATAATTTCATTATTAATGCATTTAAATAAAATCAAAAAACAAGGTTTGCAATATAGAGAGCTAAACAAAAAGGGTAATGGATTAAGTAAAGGAAACCGTACAACAAAAGAGGAGGCATTTTCCTTGCTGCAAACAACAACATATTATGCTTAAAGACAAGAAAATATCAGCCTTAAAAATGCTTAAATGCAAAAAATGAATTTTACCTTACCTGTATGGCCAACTAAATTTTTGGTGCAAGAAATGCTGTTAAATGTTTTTGACTTTCAGTCGAATTTCTAGTGCAATAAATATTATTAAACTTTTTTGGCCTTCTGCTGAGCTTATGCGACAATGGTGTAAGAAGAATTATGAAGCTTGAATGTCTTTCAATTGAATTTATGGTGCAAGGAATAGTATTAAGTTTTTTGGCATTTGGCCCAGCTTGTTAGTCATTTGTTTCTTAACCTATATAGCAACCAAGGTTTCCCCACAACCAGTTTCAAAAATTATAAAATTTGTCATTATATAAATATAAAAGTTATTACATTTTGCATTTAGCGTGCGTAGAAGGAAATATAGTGTTGAATTGATGATATTATGATCCCATCAAGGAGACTTGGATTGAGTCAATGGGACTTAAATCATCAAGGAGACTTTTTGGATTGAGTCAATGGAAGTGCCACTATACTCATAAGCCCAATATAATCATCTAAATTCATGCTTGACAGCTAAAAGTGAGGCATATATATCAAAGTTTTGCAAATTCTAAAGTAATCATCTCATTGAACATATCATACACTACATTTCAAGTTAGCCATACATCCATTTGATTTGTAATGTTACAACTTTAACTTCCAAAAAAATTTGCAAGGCTCCTTCAGAAAAAACATGGAAAATGATTTTTTTTGGAGCTGGAAAATGACTTTCCAGCGCCTGCAGGACTGTTGAAAATCAATTTCCAATGCCTACAACAGTGCTAGAAAATGGTGATGTCTTTTGGAGTCTAATCTTTCAAGTGAGTTGCATCACTCCTCACCAACACTAAGAGAAAAGTCACAGATATGAAGAACATATATATATATATATATATATATATATATATATATATATATATATATATATATATATATTGATTAACTTAGAGTAGAGGGCTAATAAAGATTGATCATTTACAGTATCTATAGGAAAAGTGAATGAGCATAAATGAGATAGGAAGAGGAAAATTGACATGGCAATATAAGAGAGACAATGGAAGGATTAGTCATAGTCCAAAACTCTAGTTTGGATTAGCCACTATTTTTTCAAACTTCGTGAGAACACCAACTCAAAGCACTATCAATTTGATCATAACTACTTTATATTATTACTAGTTCACAACTACAAACCTAGGCTTAAGGAAGGGATTCAAGCCCAACAACATATCCTATTTATTAGAAAGAAACTAAATGCATATTGATAACATAATATGTCATCTATGAGTAATGCATTATGTGTTCATTTTTTTTGCAATGTGGTGGTGTGTCAAGGAGAGGCACACCTTTAGAAATGGAAGTCCTCCTCTCCTTTGGCTCCATATATGGGAGTTTTCAATGTTAATTAATTTATAAAATTATAGATATAGGGGGTTATTGAATACATTATTCATTACAAAACCCATGGTCTTATATACATTTGTAATGGGTTCTAGCCTTTCAGTGTAGTTCTTCATGATTGACTTGTGAAAACATGGTCCATAAATTTTATCCTTCTTTTAAGTTTTAAAGGTTTGTTATGAATTTTTAGGGCCCCGTGTCATATGTCCTTACAAGAGTGGCCCTGGTTTATGGGAAAAGTAGGTGTTTTCATCACACTTAGGTTCTCATAACCTAATCCAACAACGATGGCTATAACTTTCATTGTTCTATGGGTGCATTTAATTGATTTACCCATTTATTTGTTGTGTTGACATGTCCTTGGGCATTGAGTTTTAATTTGTGAGTTTTATAAGTTTTTTAAAGGATGCATGTCCAAGGATCCCCATCTTTTGAGAGAAAAAAGGGAAATTTAGTAAATCCAAGGTTGGAATAAAAGAAAAATAACCTAGCTACAACCATAAGGGAGTAGGAAGAGACTGGAGTCTCCACCATGTTCTTGAATGAAGCCATAAACCAACAGGGGGAATAGTGAGGAAAGAGGTACTTACTGATTTTATCATGTATCGTAATGCTCCTTTAAAATATATTGGAAAAGATTTGAAGAGAAAATATATTAGATTTTGCGTAAAGTAGGCCTACTGCATAGCATGGAAACCAAGTGCATGAAAAACAACTGTAACTTATTAAATCTATGTCACTGGAAACCAAATGCGTGAAAAACAAGTGTTTGTCAAATCTGAGGTGATGGCAGCCATTTTCGATGCATTGGTAACCATTTCGAAGGTGGTGGAGCACGCAAGGGGGGAAAATTCAATTGGTAAATTCTTTGAATTTGCTAGCTAGACAGATGGGTAAAAGTGGCCACCTCAAATGATATGAACCAGATGGAGCAACACTTTTACACGTATATGGGGTTGACAAGTTTTTAATTTCCATAAAAGCTAGCTGGGAGCCGATTTTTCAGCTCTTCATCGAGTATGATCTTGAGCTCACCAGTGAGCTTACTGCATTGTTTTGCAGTAACCAGAGAGATGGCGATAGGCGGGGCTACCTCCGGTATCCTCTACAAATTATTTCCTAGTGTAACAATAACAATGGGAGGCCTTGAATAATGCACAACATGTCGCTTCCACAAGTATGGTTGGCCTAATAATACATCAAAAACATCAAGGGGAGTAATGTCACATAATACCTCATCCATGAAGGGCTTGATGTTGGATGGAAGGCGACATTGTTGGCTCATGATTAGATCCCATCCTTGGTGAAGCCACCCAATGGTGTATGATTGTGGGTGTGTTGTGGTCAGTAAGCCCATCCACTTCACGACCTCTATTGCAATGATGTTCTTTTGGCTCCCCCTATCGACTATGAACTATAGTGGAGAACCCTTCACCCACATCTAGGAATGAAAGAGATGCTCCTCCTCCTCTGGATCTTTGGGTTCCTCATTCTAGATCTTTGTGGTGGTGACAGTGGTGTTGGGCTCCACATTAATATTCTACTTCCTCTTGTCATTCCCCTTGTCAGGTTCTGGCTGAGAGTTGGAACATGCATCTGATTCTGAAGCCTTTAGCTCATCCACCAGTGATTACTTGGCCTGACACTCACTTGTGTTGTGGGTGGAGCTCTTATGGAACTCACACCACTTTCCTGTGTCCTTGTTCGGCCTTGTAGTGTTGCCTTTTCTTGTGGCCTTAGCAGGTGGTCCTGGGTCGTCTCGCCTTGGCTTTGTCCTTTTTTATGTGGTTTGGGGGCACCTTTCCCTTGCTTCAGATTCTCAGATCAAAAGTCTCGCTTCTTCTATTTAAAATTTTGCTCGATCTTGATGGCGTATCAGTACACTGTGCCGAGTGAGGAGATGTCCAGGAACTCCATCTCCTCCTGGATGTATCTATATAGGCAGCCGCACTACTTGAGTACCAAATGTTTCTCACAATCCTTGATGCCCAACTTCGTGATTAGTGTATGAAAACATTGGTAAACTTTGTTAAATCTTGGTCCCTTCCCTATGCAGCATGGTCCACTTTATGTATTTGTCATCATAGCTCCCTATAGGGTAGTATTGGTCCTTGATGGCATCCCTGAATGAATTCCAAGTGGGAGCGACTTAAAATAGTAATTTTCATCCTTCTCCTCACAATAGGTTTCCCACCAATCCTTGACGCGGGGGGGTGGATTTGAGAAGAGAAAATGTAATCTTCTCTCGGCTGGAAAAATCATGAACAAAAAAATATCCTTCTATCAGATTCAACCATTTACATACAAGGTCTGAATCTATTTGGCCCTCAAATATGGCAATGTCAAAGTTTACTTGTACCTTAAAAGGTGTGGAGCCTCCAGAATGGTTGCTGGATGTGAATGCGCTACCGGTAGGCAACCGTTGAAGGATCTGAGAAAAGTTATCCATCATCACATTCCTTTGTTTCTCGAGGGCCTCCTCGAGTAATATTTTGATAAGATCTCCTGCTCCCTCCTCTTTATTTTCTTCCTCCATGGAGGCTGTCGAGATTTACGAGGCTGATCTTGCAAAGGTTCGACTAGTTTGAGCCCTAACTCCTTATATCCCAACCTCATTGGGGAAATGCAAAGAAAAATAGAGAAAAAGAAGACCACTCTAATACCACTAATCTAAATTAAAACATGAATGCAAAAAATTATAAATTAACCATAAATATAGAGATGCAGTAGAAATAACACTTCCTTTGGTTAATATCAAATAATGAAATATTCTTACAAACAATATGGAAATGAGACTAGCTTGACGATGATAGCTTATCTCTGAGAAGAGATGTAGTGGCTACATGCCTCTGAACTGCATTACAATGAGCCTCAAGGGCCTTTTTATTATTGAACAATAAGAGAGAACCCTAAACAACCAAAACTCTAACCCGAGGAGATGTAACACCAAGCATTTATGGGCCCTGTTGGGGTTCGCTGGGCAGCCAACTTCCCGGGGTCATGACTTGGTGATATTATCTCCGTTTGATGTGCACGATACCCCGTTGGAAATATTTCTCTGAGCACTAAGGCGGAAGATATGACAGAAAAAGGTCTTTTTGAAAAGGTCCTTGATGGTAGATTGCCAAAAATAATGTCATTTTGGGCCTCAAAATGGCTCCAGAAATTTAGGACCTAAAAAACGACTAAAAATAATAATTCGTGCTACAATTAAGGAATCTGAAAAACTGAAAGAAACAATGGTGGGGGTCCAAGTGGAATTAGCGGGTGGCCACTAATATCCACTTAGATCATAGAATGAATTAATATTAAATTAGATATGAATTAATTAAAATTAATAATCTCTTTAAATATTAATTTAAATATATTGATGTATTTAAATGTTAATATAAATATATTTAAATTAACATATTTAAATAATACATAAATATATATTAATTAAAATATAAGATGGATGTAAAAAAAATGTTTAATTATTATAGATTACTAAGGATAATATATATAGTTATAATAGTTATGTTAGAATTTTTAATAATATTAATTTATTCAAATAATTAGGCGTTATTAATTAGGCTAGTTTTAATTCAATTAAGTTAAATTAAGTTAATTTATTAATTTAATAAAAGATTATTATAACTTAATTTCTTTTTTCTAAATTAATATCATTAATGATATTAATTAAAAGATAGAGAGCTCAAGATAGTTAAGGAAGGAGGATTGGTCAATTGGAGATTATAGTTTTGCATGAGTAACGAGACTCAACTCATCCTAACCTCATTCTCATCGTCTCTGTTGAGATTGTAGGGATGCTTCATTATTTCCAGATCCTCAGACATCTTTGTTTTATAATAATAGCTTTCCTTAGCAATTATTTCCACATCCTCTAGGCATACATGGTGACTAGTCTTAGGAGAATGTTCTCCAAGAAATAAGGATCTAATTCTCCCATTCCTGATATATGCAACATGTTCATTAAGTTTGGTTTTGAAGGATCTTCATGTTTATCCAATGTAACAATTACTGAATGAGCACTTGACTTTATAAACACCTTTTTGTTGGAAGTGATCTAGTCTATCTTTTACAAATCCCATCATACACTGGAAAGTATCAAAGGGTTTGCACATGATAGGTATGCCTTTACTTCTAAGAACTTTGGCTAATTTACTAGTAACACCTCAGATGTAAGGGAGATACACATTTCCATTAGGGAATTCACTATTGTTAACCCTTTCATCCATTTATCATTATGACTTAGTAGAGAATTCCCCCTATGATGATTGCATTGGTTATTGATCACTAAAGGGAAAAATTCAAAACTTACACATGTTTGGCACAAACTCATGATTTTATTTTATTTTAGACATGTTTCACCTATCTTTCTTAGGTCCCCAAATCCTTCATAGATTTATTATACGTAATTTAATATATGTTTTTTAAACCCCATGTAATTTATTATATGTAATTTAAACCCCATGTAGCTCAACCTCCATTATCTTGCATCTATGTTTCCTCTAACATGGCTAGGACTAGATATCATTAGCCATCCTTTTGTAATTTCCTCGGTAAGGATCTATATTATGTTCAACTCCCTTGTGGCTTCTTCTTGCTACAAGTATCACTACCTCCCATATGACCCTCCCTCTATTTTGAATTAAGTTGCACCCAATCACCTCACATGGCTATCATGGAGGACGTAGATGAGGTGACCACTCTTAGATGGGAGCTTAGACCAATGTATAGGCCTTTGTTATACACTACTAGGAATATCTTCATAGCTACAAGAGAGAAAATTGATGTATTAGAATATGAAAGAAGAGTGGAAAGATGTTTCCTTTTGAGAAATAAAAATTTAAGAAAATCATTGCACATTGGATTCCAAGCTTGGGAAACACTCATTCAAGATAGAAACAATATATGTAGACTATTTACCTCTGTTGGAAAAGGGGATACCATAATGGTAAAGTCCCTGGTAGAAAAAAGTGAACCAGAACATGAGATACTACTTTATATAGATGTTTTGTAACTACAAGTGATAATCCTTAAACGCAAGGGGGCTACCCTCACCAATATGGTAGTATATTTGAAATGATCAATCAATGATGAAGAGAATGATGAACCTTTAGCTATAGAAGCATATTCCCCCTAACATAATGGTTGGTTAGACTATTAAAAGGACAATAACAGTTATACACACTCCAATAAGATGAAATTGAATAGATTAGTACCCATAAGATCATTCTCAATCTTAAAATTATCCAACATAATGTCCCTCTTTGATCAATAGTTGTTGCACACTTCCATAAAATTTAGAAACTTATATTCTTGTTTACCATTTGTTTAGTGACAATGTAATAGTAACACTTTCTTTATATATGTATATTTCACAAGATTTAAAAATAAAGAAAACAAAATATTTTAAAAAATTATTTATATAAAAATATATTATTAAAAATTGAAAAAATATTATTTAAAAAAACATATAATAAATTACGTTTTTTAATACTTAAAAAAAATATTTAATAAAAATGAATATTCTTTTAACAAAATCATAAGACTAATAAATACTCCATTTTTTTTTTCAAAAAAATAAAATTATAATAATTTCTTTGAAAAATTAAATTTATCTATATATCAATTAACACTACTATTTAATTTTTTTATAAAAATAAAGTAACACTAATAATTAACTCATAGTAATTCTATATAATATAAACATTTTAATGAAAAATAGAAATCCATACATGTAACGAATCCACATCATACTACCATTTACATACATAAAAAAAAATTATATTATAATGGGTTCGCACCATTATTCATATATTTAATAGCCATAACTTTAATTATTCACTGTAGATGAGGTGTGTACATTTTAATTTCATAACACAGGGTTCTCCTATATAGTTATGGTTGCTAAATCTATAGTTCTAGGTTTGAGTGCCAATGTTGATTTGAGTAAACATTAAACGTCTTTGTCCTCGCAATCCTAATCCATTATTGCTTCATACTTACCGCACACAAGCTGTCTTTGTCGTCAAGTTACAACTATGTTTTCTATACGAAGGAAATGATATTTGTTTTTATTTTGGCATTGAATGCCCTGCTCCATCTTGGTACGTCGCACGGGCAGGTCATCCCACTGCAGCTACTCCTCTTGGGCCTCCTGCTTCATCAACAGTGGATGGATTGGGAAAATAATCTGACGGCTGAGCTGCTTCTAGGGATTAATCACATTCTCGATTGTGATGACGAGGTTTTTCATTTGCTCCATTTTTTCTCGGCGTCTCTCTAGTTCCTCTTCCTCTCTTCTGGGCCTATCATACCAAAGCTACAACTCACGACATTGCTCAGGGACGAGGTTATGGTTTTGTTTCATGCGGGTGCTCCTCAGGTAAGCTCGCACCCACAGGAGTAATTTTTATTTTCTTACAGAGATCGTTTTGGCACAATTTATGATACTCAGTTGCTAATGTATGGTTTGTTCTACAGAAGTCTCGGCTACTGGCTTGGGGTTTATGGTGAAGCCCAAAGGATGGTCTCTCCACAAACTCTGGGTCACTTCAGTACTCCTAGGTAAGATTTATCTCCAGATTGTGTTGTTCTACCGAGGTGGAATTATCATAGGATGCTTTGGGCTAGAGCCTCGACTCTCTGCGAATTAAGTTTTCTCATTATTTATAAGTTATACGTTAAGGTTTTTCGGGCGATTACCACCGCTATTCTGAGGTGTATGTAATTTACATTTCCACTGTATGAGTGAGGACTTTATTGTCTGGCTACAAACCTACATTGATGGCTGCGCCGGTGGTTGTTTGCATGGTAATTTCTGGATTTTTAATGGAAGTTCTATATTTATGGAAATGAGGGATTGTTTCCCAATTTTACGACTTCCAGGGTTTGTAGCCGAGTCATTCCTCTTGTATATGATACTCTAGTTCTATCTATTTATTAATGATCAGATTCAATGTGTAAATCTCTTATGTTGCATGGAAATATGTTTGAATTTTAGCCGATATTAAAATGTATTTGGCTTATCGTTCTCATTATTTACCTCGGATAATATTACTCGTATGTTTTGCAACTCGACTGGTTTGGTTAGGACCTACTACAGAAGAACTCGAAACATGATTTTCTTTGTTTTAATTTCTTTGTTTACACAACACCGTGGCTAGTATGTTTAGTTAATGTCTATCACGTGTTTGAATATATCTAATTCTCTGCCTTTATGAGATCATTGAATACTTTGGTTATTACATGTGTTCGATGAATGAATTCTGTCAGAGTTAATAATTTGGGCTTCAGCCCCTTGTAGAGTTTTAGGAAGTCCTCAGTTTAATTACCAGTCCTCTCTAGGGAAAAATGAGGCTAGGTCGGCACTAGGGTTTTTTCGACCCTTAAGCCCCTGCCACACCAACCCTCCTATGTTATCTTCTTGTTTCGTTATACGGTATTTCCAGCTTGTAAAATCACTTCCTAATTTGTTTGAATTTCACTCGAACAACAAAGAGCAACTACTTCTAGTTCTTTTCTACAATATCCTTAATATAATCCTCTCTTCGTTTATGTTTACAAGACTGGTACGAGAATGGTAACTCTAGAGTAACTCTCTTGTACTAAAATTACCTGTATAGATGCTATTTCACAGTAATTCTATGTGAATCAATTTTCTTGCATTGAAAGAATTGAGTAGACTATTTTCTGTAAATAATGTCATTCAAATTTACAGGGAAACTCACTTACTCTGTCTTTTAACGATTCTTTTGTAAATGATTACTATACTAGTTTTTCTGAATTCCCGTAAATAAAACTATGAGTTCTTTGCATTCATTACTGCAGCTTAGTCACATCCTGCATCGTCTTTCATTCACAGTAATAAACACAGAATTTAGATTGTGCAGTAGTATAATTTTCAGATGGTTACACATACCTGAGCTGCTTAAAGAAAGATACTCCAGTGGTAGAGATCACCTCTATTTTTTGTTGCTAGTCAAACCTCCCGACCATGAGATTGTCTTTTGGGACCAAATCCCCCCTAGCTTGCTAACGAGACTTTCTATCTCTTGCATGTTGCTCGCACAAGGTGCTCTTGCTATCTACTCATCACCAGACTTAGCGATCCCCTTCCTTACTGTTTGTCCTCACAGCACAGTCTTCTACCTTTTTCCCCCCTCCTGCTTCCTTTCCTTGGAAGCATTTTTCCAAATAGGGAAGGTAGTTAGGGTTTCTTTTCCAGAAACTGCCTTTCCAACTTATTTTTTCCAAAAGTTACAAGATCCAATGATACTTTAAATCATTACTCATTTTTAAAAAATAAAAATATTATTCAATTCAAACAGGTAGTAACACTAATTATTCAATCTGTTCTTACCACGGTAAATAAAATATTTACAGATTTTTGGGGACATTACATCTCCCCCTCTTGAAATCAAACATCACCCCGATGTTTTTTGACCTCAAAAAGTCTTGGATAAGCTTCTCCCATGAGTTTTTATCCTCCCAAGTGGCCTCATCTCGCCCAAAGTGATGCCATTGCACCTTAACCTGGGTGATGGCTCGTTTCCACAACATTACTTCTCTCCGACCGAGTATATTCAACGGCTCGACCAAGATTTTTCCTTGCAGCTCAACATGAAGCACACAATATTCTAAGTCAGTTTTTCCCTTAACAACAAAACTGATTGGTCTACCTATGACACTTTCTTACCTATATGTCCTGCCAATTGATTGCATGCTTAGGATCATAAACATATTTTTTTAATACAGACACATGGAAGACATTGTGGACCCAAATGTGACTTGGTAGAGCGAGCTAGTATGCCACGGGACCAACTCTTGCTAAGATCTAAAAGGGTCCACAAAACCGAGGTGCGAGCTTGGCACACCCACTCCATTGTAATGTGCTCTTTTTAGCTAGAATTATTAAATACACATGATCCCCTACTTGGCATTCCTTAAAATCTTTCTTCTTGTCAATGAAGTTCATTTTCCTATCTTGGGCTACCTTTAAATTGGATCGTACCTTCTTGACCATTTCTTCCATTTCTCTAAGCATTTAAGGGCCCAACATCAACCTGTCCTCTGGCCCTCCCCAGCTTGCGGGTATTCGGCATCTCCGTCTGTACAACACCTCAAACGGGCTCATCTGCAGGGATGTATGATAGCCATTGTTGTACTCAAACTCAACCAAGTGTAGATAATCTTCCCACTTGGTTGGTTGTTGCATAACATATGCTCTTAGCATATCTTCCACAACTTGATTCGCTCGTTCTGTTTGTCCGTCAGTCTGCGGGTGATAAGCCGTACTGAAATTCAATTGAGTCCCCGATTCCCCAAGCAGGGTTCTCCAAAAGACCGATGTAAATTTTATGTCACGGTCAAAGATTATAGTTCTGGTCACTGTGCAGCCTAAAAACGTTTTGCATAAAGACATGGGCAATCTGCACTGCTCTAAAGGTGGATTGTACAAGTATAAAATGGGCTGATTTTCTTAATTTTTCCACCACCACCATGATGGAATCGTTGTTTCTTTTTGACTTGGGTAATCCTGTTATGAATTCCATAGAGATGGTTTCCCATTTTCACTCCGGGATTGGCAACGGATGTAGTAAACCAGCAGGGTGCTAGTCTTCCACTTTAACTTGTTGGCATTCTAGGCAACACATCAAATATTCTATTACATCCTTTTTCATGCCCAGCCAATAATACTCCTTCTCGAGTGCATTAATTAGCTTCTGATACCTCAGGTGTCCCACATAATGACTTTTATGAAATTCATCTAAAATAAAGTTTTAATGTCATTTTGATTGGGCACATACAACCTTTTTTTGTAATTGAACATGCCAACAACATCTACAGCGTACCCTTGCTGATTTTCTTTGCTGGCTCGATTTTGAACTTGTTGTCCTATTTGCTGATATTTTGAATTTTGTTCTGCTACCTTTTTAATCACTTCGCCAAAGGTACTCTTCCCTTCACTATAAGAAATTTTGTAGAGACATTGTACCTTTCGACTTAAAGCATCCGCTACCCGGTTCTCTTTCCCTTTTAGATGCTTAATCTTGAAGTCAAAACCACTTAGGAAATCCACCCACCGTGCCTGCCTAGCATTTAAGGTGGGTTGATTAAAATAATTAGTCAAACTATGATGGTCCGTCATTAATAAAAAAAAAATTCCCATCAGCTAATGGCACCGCATTTTTAAGGTGTGTATAACAACTGTCGATTCTAGATCATAAGCAGAATATTTTTGCTCATGATCCTTTAATTTCCTAGACTCATAGGTGATTACCTTTCCTTCTTGCATCAGTACCCCCCCACCCCTTCCTTACTCGCATTTGTGCATACCACATAGTCCTTACCTGGATCTGCTATACTTAATATAGGAACTGTGGTGAGTAGATGCTTGAGTTGTTCAAAACTTTTTTGGCATTTTGCGATCCATTTAAAATTTTTTCCTTTTTTCTGCAAGGAAGTGATAGGGTAAGCCAATCTCGAAAATCCTTCCACGAACCGCCTATAGTTATCTCCTATTCCCATGAAGGATCTTATATCTATTGTGTCCTTTGGCACTGGCCATTCCATTATGGTCCTTATCTTCTCAGGATCCACAATGATCCCATCTGTAGAGATTATATGTCCCAAGTACTGAATTTGTTCCTTAAAGAAGTTGCACTTGCCGTATTTTGTGTATAATTAGTGTTCTCGGAGAGTTTGCAATACCAATTTGAGGTGCTCCTTTTGCTCCTCCATATTCCAGGAATATATTAGTATATCGTTAATAAAAATTAACATGAACTTGTCCAAATACTTATGGAATATATTGTTCATAAAGCGCATGAAGGTCGTGGGGCTGTTGGTTAACCCAAAGGCTAATACCACAAACTCATAGTGTCCGTATTGAGTTCTAAAGGCAGTTTTGGCTATGTCTTCCTCTTTAATTCTGATTTGATGGTATTCTGATCGCAAACCAATTTTTGAGAATACAGTTGCCCCATTTACCTGATCAAAAAGTTCATCGATACGGGGCAAAGAGTACTTATTCTTAATTTTCAATTTATTCAACTAACGATAGTCCATACACATACGAAGGGTCCCATCCCTCTTTTTAACGAACAACACAGGCGCTCCTTAGGGTGACACACTAGGGCGGATGTAATTCTTGTCCAATAGCTCTTGCAACTGCATTTTCAATTCTATTAATTCTGGTGTGCTCATTGGATACGAAGCTCCAGATACCGGGGCTATCCCTGGCACTAATTCGATAGTGAAGTCTATGTCTCTCTTGGGTGGAAGTCCTGGTATCTCCTCCGGAAATACATCTGCAAATTCTCGTATTATTGGGATACTTTCCAATGTGGAAGTCTTATCTTTTGAGTTGGCATAACCCACTTGAATGCCATAAGTCTGACATTTTTTCCCGATACACTTTGCCAACTGAGAGGCAGTTATTGGCCGAATCTACACTGGCCTCATAACACCTTGCATCTCCTACTTTTCCCTGAGTTCATCCTTGTAACAGATAGTTTTTCTTTTAAAGTTTATAATGGACCAGCATTTTTCCAACCAGTCCATGCCTATCAATACGTCAGATGATCCAAGGGGAAGCACATTTAGATCTGCCATCACCGGTTGACCTACTCTCTTCAAGGGGCAATTATTGACCTTCGCTAACACACATCTCTTTGCCCCTGTTTCTAGCTATACTAGCCAAGGAATTTTAAACTTAACATTTTGTAACTTACATTGTTCCACAATCTTAGGGCTAATATAACTTAATGTAGCTCCAGGATCAATTAATACAGTTACAGTATGATCAAAGATATTACCTTCAAACTCCACCATAATCGACTGGTATTTTGCCTAACGGTCTTCTAGAGCAGCATTAATTCTCGGTAAACTTTGGCCCACGTCACCAACCATAGATGCTTCATGGATTTGCGAAACCTATTCATTACCCTTTCGATGAGGACAATTTTTAACGTAATGAGGCCCTCCACAACCCCAACATTGTATTGGAGGTCTCGCTATCCCTCATTATCAATTTTACTAGACTATTCGTTGATTCTAGATTCAATGGGTGGCTTCAATGTGAGTGGGTTCTTATGCAGATTCCTGTTATTTTGTCCTTTGGGAATTCCTTCGCTAATGTTGCCCCGATTTCATTTAGTACCTACAACCATCTTATTACCTCTTTTGTCTACCCACCTCTTTCCTAGGACTTCTCCCTTCTGCTTACTTTGCTGATAGCATATCCTAGCCTTTCGTATCACCTCATCCATTATTTTTGGGTTATCAAACTCAATTCATTCCCTCATCACCAAGAGTATACTACTGACGAATTTTTGTACCTTAGCCTTCTCCTCTCGTATGTCAGGCACACAACGGAGTAACGAGGTAAATCGGGTGATAAACTCATCCATTATTTGCTGCCCAAGTCGGAGGCCATGGAATTCCCTTGCCTTTTCATCGTAGAATCATTTAATCTAATATCTTTCTTTGAAGTATTTTTGAAAATTTTCCCAAGTTTTATTTTTCTCACTTACCCCTCGTACAATCTTGACTTCTTCCCACCACAGGGTAGTCTTCCCTTGTAATTGAAATATGGCCAGCCGCACTTTGAGATTGTGATCATATTCATACAATTGAAAATATTTGTTCATGTTAATCAACCAAGCTTCGGCTACCTCTTCCAGCTCTCCATTGAAGTGTGGCGGTTTTATTTCCAGAACTCCCCTTGTAATTTCATTCACTGCCTTTTCGTTGTCAGGTGTTCAGAGGCATTATCTGATTTTTCCACTCGATTCTCTTCCCCTCCTTTGGTTTCTTCCTGATCTGTGGGGTAGCCTTGTTCCTTTGACACTCGTGTTTGTTCAGGACTGGGGTTTGGCTGGTGCTGGTTCTGCTTATATAATAGGCTTTTCATGAATTTTTCCTATTACATAGTTAATCTTGTATTGTCCTCTCGCAGGTAGGCCATCTCATTCTTCAATTCCTGAACTATGTATAGTATCGTAAGGTTAGTGTTGCGGGCCTCCTCACCTAACTGCACCCATATCTTAGGATTAGTCTCAGGGCCTGCTGCAGGTCCTGGCCAAGTCACAATCCTATGTGGAACACTGTCCGTTCTCCTCATTCTACTGTTGTTCATTTCCTGTTCTTAACATAGGTAAAAGCAAAAGATTTATACAATAACTGTTTATTTTTATCAAATATATTTGCTAGAGGCCATAAGTTTTGTAACCTAGGCTCTGATACCACTTGTAATTATTCCACATCATACTACTATTTACATACATAAAAAAATAAAATAAAATTATATTACAGTGGGTTCGCACCATTACTCATATATTTAATAGCCACAACTTTAACTCTTTACTGTAGATGAGGTGTGTACATTTGAATTTCATAACACAAGGTTCTCCTATATAGTTATGGTTGCTAAATCTATAGTTCTGGGTTTGAGTGCCAACGTTGATTTGAGTCAACATTAAATGTCTCTGTCCTCACAATCCTAATCCATTACTGCTTGCTGCCTGCCGCACACAAGTTGTCTCTGTCGTCAAGCTACAACTGTGTTTTCTATATGAAGGAAATGATATTTGTTTTTATTTCGGCATTGAATGACCTGCTCTGTCCTGATACGTGGCATAGGCAAGTCAGCCCACTATAGCTGCTCCTCTTGGGCCTCTCGCTTCATCGACAGTGGATGGATTGGGAACCTAATCCAACGGCTGAGATGCTTTTGGGGATTAATCACATTCTCGATTGCGATGGTGGGGTTTTTCATTTACTCCATTTTTCCTCGGTGTCACTCTAGTTTCTCTTCCTCTCTTGTGGGCCTGACATACCAGAGCTGCAACATGCGGCATTGCTCAGGGATGGGGTTTGATTTTGATTCATGCAAGTTCTCCTTAGGTAAGCTCGCATCCGCAAGGGTAATTTTTATTTGCTTACAGACATTGTTTTGGCACAATTTATGATACTCAGTTGCTAGTGTATAGTTTGTTCTACATAAGTCTTAGCTACTGGCTTGGGGTTGATCGCAAAGCCTGAAGGATGGTTGCTCCACAAACTCTGGGTTGCTTCAGTAGTCCCGGGTAAGATTTATCTTTGGATTTTGCTGTTCTGCGGAGGTGGAATTCTCATAGGGTGCTTTGGGCTAGAGCTTCGTCTCTCTGCGAATTAAGTTTTCTCATTACTGTTGAAATGATGTGGTCTCTGTATAAGTTATATTTTAAGGTTTTTCAAGCGATTACCACCGTTGTTCTGAGGTGTATGTAATTTAAATTTCCATTGTATAAGTGATGGTTTTATTGTCTAGCTGCGGACTTGCGTTGATGGTTGCACCGATGGTTGTTTGCATGGTAATTTCTAGAATTTTAATGGAAGTTCTATATTTATGTAAATGAGGGACTCTTTCCAAATTTTAGGACTTCCAGGGTTTGTAGCCGAGTCGTTCCTCTTGTATATGAGTCTCTGGTTCTATCTATTTATTAATGATCGGATTCAATGTGTAAATATCTTATTTTGCATGGAAATACATTTGAATTTTAGTCGATATCAGAGTGTATTTGGTTTATCGTTCTTTGTATTTACTTCGGATAATATTACTCGTAAGTTTTGCAATTCGATTGGTTCGGTTAGGACTCACTGTAGAAGAACCCGAAACAGGGTTTTCTTTCTTTTAATTTCTCGATTTACACAACATTGTGTCTAATATGTTTAGTTAATGTGTGTCACGTGTTTGAATACATCTAGTTCTCTGCCTTTATGAGATCATCGATACTTTGGTTATTACATATTTTCGATGAATGAATTCTGTCAGAGTTAATAATTTGGGCTTCAACCCCTTGTAGGGTTTTAGGAAGTCCTGAATTTTATTACCAGTCCTCTCTCGGGGAAAACGAGGCCAGGTCAACACTAGAGTTTTTTCTACCCTTAAACCCCTGCCACATCAACCCTCCTATGTTATCTTCTTGTTTTGTTATACAGTATTTCTAGCTTGTAAAATCGCTTCCTAATTTGTTTGAATTTCGCTCAAACAATAGAAAGCAACTACTTCTAGTTATTTTCTACAGTATCTTTAATATAATCCTCTCTTCGTTTATGTTTAAAAGACTAGTACCAGAATGGTAACTCTAGAGTAACTCTCTTGTACTAAAATTACATGTACAGTTGCTATTTCATTGTAATTCTATGTGAATCAATTTTCCTGCATTGAAAGATCTCAGTAGAGTATTTTCTATAAATAATGTGATTCATATTTATAGGGAAACTCCCTTACTCTTTCTTTTAATGATTCTATGGTAAAAGATTACTATACTAGTTTTTCTGAATTTCCGTAGACAAAATTATGAGTTCTTGGCATTCACTACTCCAGCTTAGTCACATCCTACATCATCTTTCATTCAGAGTAATAAACACAGAATTTAGATTGTGCAGTAGTGTAATTTTCAAATGGTTTCACATACCTGAGTTGTTTAAAGAAAAATACTCCAATGATAGAGATCACCTTTATTTTTTGTTGCTAGTCAAATTTCCCGACCATGAGATTGTCTTTCAGGACCAAATCTCCCCCTTAGCTTGCTTACGAGACTTTCTTTTTCTTGCATGTTGCTTGCACAAGGTGCCCTTGCTATCTAGTCATCACCAGACTTAGCAACCCCCTTTTCTTTTCCAACCACTTCCTTTCCAATTTTTTTTTTTTCTTCCAGAAATTACAAGATCCAATGACAATTTAAATTATTACTCATTTTTAATAAATAAAAATATTATTCAATTCAAACAAGTAGTAACACTAATTATTCAATACAGTAAATAAAATATTTACAAGTAGTAACACTAATTATTCAATCTGTTCTTACTACAGTAAATAAAATATTTACAAATTTCTAGAGACATTACCATACATCACTTGGTATTTAATACAAACATTACACTTTCCTAGGAATCGAAACACTGTAGAAACACAACTATAAACATAGATTCATTTTTGACGAAGCAACTATTAACTGAAAATATCCATGCAATACTTTTATGTTTTAAATACACTTGCTTCAGAATATATTTTCAAGTGTTTCTTTTAGTAAGCTCAGCGTGCTGATATATTGGAATATATTTTAATCACAATTTAAGAAGAAACACAACATGTCGGTTTCTTGTTCAATTTTTTTAAAAAGTGAACAAATTATTACTTGGATTTTCCATCTAAATCTCATCCAATAAATTTTACTATTATAAAATCATGATAATATAAAAAATAAAAACAGGAAAAAAAATTAAAAATATAAATATTTTATTGATAATTATTTAAAATATAAAAATCTACTAAAAGCTTCAGGGAAAGGCATTAATACATAACTGAATAGCAAACTTCATAAAATCCATTATAATCACACTTTATCTACGGATCCCTAAAGAGAAACTTTCTTGAACAAGTTTGTGGTACAATGGGTTATAACTACGTTATCCTTTATAGTGGAACCACATGAATTATGTTTGCATCCCTTTCCCATCTGTATCAAGAGGTAGATCGTCCATGATTGGGAAAGTGCTGAACATGTTAAAAAAATACCGTCCGCATAGTGAATGGTCACTAATAGGTCATCCGAATCGAAGATCACGGAAAGCCGCTGATCAGGCTTGGAACTTGATCTTTCTACATAAGATTTTGATACATCGAGAGTGACATGAAAAAAAAGAAATGAAACTACAAATTAGATATTTTTCATGTCACAAATTTTTTAAATGTATTTGATAATAGATATTGATTTTGATACTAAATTTGTATTTGATAATAGATATTGATTTTGATACATCCAAAGTGATATGGAAAAAAATGAAACTGCAAATTACATATTTTGCCTGTCACAGTTTTTTTAAAATGTATTTGATAATAGATAAAGATTTAGATACATCCAAAGTGACATGGAAAAAAAATAAAATAATTTGCTTGTCACAACTTTTAATAGTGATTTGCCAATAGAGTGTGAGTGACCTAATATGTCTTCCTTAGTTGCAGCATCCAATTCTTGACATTGTTTCTTGGTCTATCCAATTTAAATGAGAATTATTTGTTGGTCCATTTCATTTAAAGGAAAAAAGATATATATATATATATATATATATATAATGTTGAAATTTTTTCATATTGCATATTTATATATTTGACGATGGCAGTTGAACCCCTTCCATTCATCATCTCCTCCTGAAGTGAAATTAGTGGTCTAAGAGGTCTAAAAAAAATTAAGATAAGAATTTATTACTAACATATGAATTTTTAACTTAAATGTTAGTAATTTATTTCTATGTATACGATTGAAAGAGGTATAATTGATTGAAAGGTTAAAAAAGGATAATTTCCAGTTTTACATTAATATCTGTATATGTGAAATAAACTGTTATAAATAACTATTTATTAGCATTCATATAATGCAAGTTTTTAAAGGTTTAGAAAATATAGTTTCCAATTTTACATCTGTATATGTGAAAGAAACCGTTATAAATAACTAAATTATATTATATTTCATACAATGAAAGGATGCAAAGAATTAAGCTTTGTAATGACATAATTATTAATATATTGAGTTCTTTTACAAATATACATGTTTTTAATTATATATCAGAGTTAGTCATAATATTTTATAGTTTTTGAATGTATATGAAGTTTTGAAATAAGATAGAATTATATTTATATATTTATTTTTAGATGTTATTTAATTGAAGCCATTTTTTTAGCATAATTGTGAGGAAATTGAGCTTTTCAAAAATTTCTTGAATTTTATTCAACAGGGAGATTCATTCTACAACCCAGCATGATTGGGATGTGTAAGTAGGAAATTGAGCTTTTGAAAAATTTCTTGACTTTTATTCAGGGGGAAGGCTCATTCTACAACTTAGTATGATGGGGATGTGTAAGTTTTTCCTTAATTAAGCAATTTCTTGAACTTTATTCAGCTCGGAAGCTCATTCTACAACCCAGTATGACTGGGATGTGTAAGTTTGTCAGTAAGTGAGTTGACACATACTCCTTTAAAATAAAAATAAATATATTATGCTATAAATAAAAAAATAATACTTTCCAAAAATATTTCAAGAGGAGATTTGTATAAATTATTTGAAGATCTATGTTAACTAATTTATGTCGATATCAACTTCATATATATCTATATATAGAAAACAATTTGTTAAAATAAATTATTATAATGATGTACATTAAAAAAAAATGTGAGTTATCAATAAAATATTTTAATACAAATTAATATTGATATATACTTAAAACAATGTATTAATAATAAAAAATCATGTTAATTTGTGCCATAAAATGTCTTAATGTACACCTTATTTAAAATTTTTAAATCTCCATTATGTATATCTTATATATCATTTAAATTTTTTTATGTATATATTATGAAAAAAAATTAGGGTTAAAATTACAATTAAATTTTTATGGTTAAATTTAAAAATATAATTTAAACAACAAAATATTACACATAGTATTTTGCACTCTAGAAGAGTTTGCACTCCAAGAAATTTGATAGTTCTGAGCTTATGTTAGATCCATGGTACTATAGTTTTTAGTGATATAGACAATTTTGGCATATGCTATATATGCAGCAACTTGAACATATAATTTTCAATATTACAATATAATGAAAATTACCATCTTTCCGTAGGGATTTTTTTAGTAATATAATACTAAACTAATCGAGTATTATATTTTCTTTTCCTGAAATAAATATTTAAATTCCAAAAATTACATTTCTTTCCATATCAAATAAGAAACATAAAAATATATAAATATTATCAAATTTCCAGATTTCCGATGAAGTTTTGGTTACCCACTGCAAGCCTAGCAAGTGATGCTTGGCGCTATGTGATTCATTTCACTAGTTTCAATCCCACTACCCAATGCAATGAGTGCTAAGTAGACTCTTCAAAGATCATAGTAAGTGAACTCTTCAAAAATCATAGTCACTTGTCACTACCTCTCATAGAAATCACTACCTCTCATAGAAATAGTCATAAATAAATGACTTTCTTAACACAATAGAATCCCAAATAATAATATGTAAAATAAAATAAAATTGAAATTCTAAAACTATCGCTGATAATATATTTCAACTAAATTTTGAAAATTCACGTCATAAATTGGATTGTTGTTGGTAAATGGTGAAATCGTGAATCACTCGTGGAATTTAAGATGGTCAATACTTGCCCCTATGTAAAGTCCCATGCCTCTCTCGCTACGGCCTGCGTCGGCCTTATCTTTTTGATTGATCTCATGGCTGCACCTACTCCAATTCAGTAGGGACCACATTCTTGCTATGGGAATCAATCATTTACACTTTCTGTCGAGCTTCTAAATGAATAAAACAAATTTCTAAGATGTTATCGTATCGTCATTACTGTTAGTAGTTGGTAGAATATTGACGTGGATGTTCCTAGCAAATTTCCCATGCATGCTATTATCATTTTTTCCAACCAGAGGTTTCTTCAATATAGTCTCATCAGAATTCACATTGGATCGACTACAGAATAGAACGATGAAGTAATTGATAATATGAAAATGAGGGGTAATGAAGGTGTTTGCTGAGAAAAAATATCATGTTATATCTTTTACTTATTATGATATTTTCCGAGATAAGTTAATCTCACATGAATTTATAGATAAAATAAACAATAAAATATAGTGGAATATAATAGGAAAATGAATTTAATTATTTATTTAATAAAAAATTCTACAATGCATTTAATGATATATTTTTTTATATTTTTAGATAATTGTGAACAGAAAGGGAGATGGAAGAACTTATTTTATAAGACATTTTAAAAAAATAGAATTATGGAAAATTTGAAAAAAAAATTTCCCATTATACATAATCTTTTCCTATCCTCATGACTGAAATATAATTTTTATATAACTCAATTTTTTTATAAAAAAATTCCCTGGCCTAAGAAAATAAGATCAAAATGTGTTAAACATAAAAAAAAATCACTAGCCTACAAATCTTTAATTCTACGTAAATTTAAGCAAATAGGATCGAAGTGTATCAAAATTGTATGCAAACTTCTCACATTTTTTGTCCGCACAAAATAAAGTTTACAATTTTCATAGTGCACCTAAAGTGTTGACCACTTTAACATTTCATCTCATTATTAAAAGTTTTATAATTTCTTTTTCTAATATTAAATCTTGTCACTTCATAAATATGTTTAATATAAAAAGTATTTATACAAATTAAGACAATATTAACAAATGAGATCTCTAGCACCCAAAGTTACCGTTAGGATGCCCAAACAATGTGCTAACCTTTGTCGAATTTCAGTTATTTAACGTTTTCCTTATAAATTCGGTGCTATAGAAGTGTGACATACATGACTTCTTAATTCAATTCCCAGGTTAGGCCTTTGCATTTGGAGATGTTAACATTTTCCTTTATTATTTTATTTCTACCATTTTCTGCTTTGTGCTTTGGAGTTAAAGTTATATATATATATATATATATATATATATATATATATATATATTATTTAATTAATTAATAAAATAAATAATATTTTATTAATAATTTGAAATTTATATATTATTTTAATTGGAATAGTTTTGAAGTGTGAATTTTTGGAGTTTTTTTCGTAAATTTTCCAATTTAATTTGTTGAGCATTTAGTAGACATTTATTAAACTCGTTTGACAGGTGAGCTCTTCATAATAGAAGTGTTTCTGGGGTTTTTGACCGTATGAATCTATATATGTAATAAAAAAACCAGTTAAACAATACAAATCAACAATCCATATATGTAATCAAAAAACCAGTTTAAATAACACAAATCAAAATTTGACCATAACTATTTTTGCTAAATTCTTTCTAAAAATCTGCCAATTTCTTATCATTTTATATAATCAATCATTTTAAAATATTAATAAAAAAAATATTTACAGAATTTATTCACTGTACCTGCATTACAATTCACTGTATAATATGCATTAAAATGAAATCAATACATTAAAAATTACCGGAAATTGATCACAGTTATGGCAACATGGAAATTGATCAATTTTGAGGGTTACTGTATTCAAATTCCAACCATCGTATAAGCATGCGAACTTCAATTATTTACTTCCTTACACTGAAATCTATGAAATCTAATGAATTCTATGTACATTGAGGAGAAAATGAATTCTATGTATATAGAGGACAAAACCTTTTGTTTTCGATTCTGAACCAACTAAATCCAATCCCCTACAAGCTGGAGCAGTGAGTCTTGTGTGACGATGAACAGTGAGAGCAGTGCGACTTGTATTCGGAGAAGTGGAATCATGTAACATTCAAAAGCAGATACGCCAGTAGAGAAACGCCTCGGACACCACCTTAACAGTCGAAAAGTTTCAAGGAAATCTATTCGGAAGTTGTGAATGCTCTGATACTGTTGTAAACGAGTACGCAGCTATCTCATATTAACAAAGATAAGACCAGATTCCACGCTGAAAGGCAGGTTATGGAATTTCATTCCCAAGTGGAGAAACCTCTTGGATACCTTCACAGGCCATGTCTGTGTCCGTCTCCTCCGGAATCGATAGAGTGATATCGCCGGTGGACTTCACATAATCTGCGGAAGGGGCAAAAGAAAATGTGCAGTCTAATGGAGGATCCTTTATCTCCAAGTCCCCCTCTAATATTCGCACCACTGCTCCCATTGAAGGTCTTAAAGCAGAATTGCTCTGAATACACCATAACGCCGCCTTTATAATCCTATACGCTTCCTCTATACCTTCCGGCCGTTTCAATTGCAGCCCACTCGCGATCAGCTTTTTCATTTTTCCTTCCCTCGCTTTGCTAAAAGCAATAGAGGGGAAATACCAATTGTCCGAATCCTGAGAATTATGCACGTTCTTGCGCCCGCTGATGATTTCCAGAAGCATCATACCGTAACTGAAGACGTCGGTCTTGGATGTGATTCCCCGCCCAAAAATCCACTCGGGTGCCATGTATCCTGCCGTTCCTCTCACCTGCGTCATCACACGGCCTTCTCGATCTCTATCCAGACGGCTCGCCAAACCGAAATCGGAAACTTTCGCCTTGAAATTCTCGTCTAGCAGAATATTTTGAGGTTTGATGTCCAAATGCAAAATACAGACCCTCGAGGGCCTCGATTCGTCATGCAGGTAGGCAAGTCCCCGGGCATTGTCGAGAGCAATTGAATATCTGGTCTTCCAATTGTTGAGGATAATTTGCCGTCATCAAAGGCCTGCCATACAGAAATTAAGGCATGACATTCATGACAGCACTGTCTCTTAATTTTAGGAGTAAATGATGTAAATTTCTCTGCTAATTGATAAGTGTGTAATTATCTCTCTTTAATTATAAATAAAGATCCTCACCACAATTACAGTGTGGTGGTTTATTCAACCTTCTCATGGTATCAGATTTCAGATTCTGTTTGTGTGCAGTCTCAAGGTTGATTGGTGGTCAAGTGTGAAGAAATGCATACAAGTGTGACACAACATGTGGGCATGGATGGATTCGGTGGGATTTCGTATGGCCTCCTCGTCTGTACTCCCTTGCCCGTTCTGATTCATCGAGATATTTTTCTCCCTTCAATCCAACCTATATAATCATTTGAAATGAAACCGCCTCTGACACTGATGAGATTATGCATAAATACCTGCTTCCTTCCCAAGTACAGAGTCTGTAGGACTCGAACCTCTAACGGCTTTGATAATCTCGGCCCCCTAAGTTTCTGACGGACTTTTCTCATCACAGAAAATGGAGGACAAGATCACCTCATAGTCTTTCTGAAGGACCGGAAATTCTTGCAGCCACTATCAGAGGCACAAGAGATTTTGAATGCAGTGCATAATATGGTACTCACCGAAGAAAACGACAGCGCCCACTGCTCACTCGAGCCCACTTGTCACGCCCCTACACCTGCGGTAGTCTTCCAACCGCTTGTAGCAAGGTGCGGCACCACCGAACACGTTCTTTTCACCAATACTAACATTCATGGACTACACCTACTTTCACTTTAACATACTTAGTTTGTGTTTCACAACTAAGTAAAAGCAATTATCCTTTATACTTAATGAAGCCCATACTCATTCATTATCATCATGCAATTAACCAAGAACATCAACAATTGCAACAAGTATAAAGGGGAGGGGCAACTCCCCGTAATGTGAGTCTGCCCGACAATTTTATTAAGAATATCAGATTACAATACACCAGTGTGTCTTGGCCGAACCAAGTCTCACACTTAACCAAATTTTACAATAGATAGGAAACCTGCCTTTTACAACATCTTGTGCATCTCTTGCACAAAGGACGGTGCTCACCCGAGCCACCAAGAATCCTTGCCAAGTCTTACACCAAGATCACACCTTAGAATCCACCCCGGGCACGCTTGCCCAACCTTCAACCTGATACAAGACTTCTCCAAGCATACAGTCTTCCTTAAGGTAATGCGCATGAGATATGCGCAAGTCCTCCTCTTAACTGCGCACTTCCTTTCTTGCCTTATGCGAAGATCTCAAGAGTGAATGCGTTGGATGCTTATGAGCTCTCAACGTATGCCATATATATGCATACTACATAGTTTTATGTGTGGACCCATATGTGGGTGGTAGCCCTTTGGTCGACCCCCAAATTAGCATTCACACATCCTTTACAACCTTTATTCAAGTCGGCCTTACCACCGTAAGCCAACCTCCACGCACAGGTATAAACCTCGCACTTCATTTCACCATGTTTAACTTTCATCGCATGGTCGTTCAGCATTTCGTCGCACGGTCGTTCAGCATTTCGTCGCACGGTCGTTCAGCGTTTCGTCGCTTCTCCGTTCAGCGCGCGCCTGTCATGCGCCCGCGCGCCTGCCCGCCCGCCTTCGTGCACGACTCGCCAGCGCCCATCGCACCAATCTTCCAAAGGCCTTACATCCTCCTCCACCTGAAATCGTTGTCGTCTTCGACAACATACCATCCCGATAGCCATCCACCAATATCATCACTCAACTGTGATGTGAACTCCTCTTCGCAAGGCAAACATCCTTGCAACATATGTAGAAACTCCTCTCCACTATGTCCCAGCTTAATGACCACTGCCACCAAGCTCATCATCATCCACGATGTTGACTCCTCCACACAAAGTAAACACCATTGCAACATATGTAGGGCCTCATCTCCATCATGCTTCGGCTTAGTGACCAACTGCCACCAAGCTCACCATACCAAGGTATGTACCTCCACGGTATGCTCTCCATAAGATGTCATCTAGATCCATATGTCATCATTTGAACCTCTGTCATGATACTCCAACATAATGCCAACACATCTCTTCCCACTGCTAGCCCTCATGCTTGAACTAGTCGGGTGATCAGTCCAACTATCACGCTCAAACCATGAGAGTGAACATCCTCATGCCACCATCAGTCATTTCTCAAAACATCCTGTCACATCCTTGACTCATCAAGAATCTATCTCCATAATCCATGCTCAGGTCCATGGAACTCCATCCACCTCATCTGCAACATGTTGTCCATGATGTTTGGTGTCAATGAAATCAGCCACATCTATCCCAACATCATCGTGTGTGTGTGTGTCTCCTCCATATGAAGAGATCATCTCCTCAAACCAACTCTCGATGTGCCACATCTAGGTCCATGAAGCAACCTTCATCATATCTATAATGTGCCATCCCTCAAGTCTGCCATAGAAACAAGTATGCACTTGCCTCATCTATCCATGTGTCAAAGTAGTTGAGTCTCGGCTCAACCCATGCCCAAGTCAAGGCATCATCATCATCGTAACTCCATCACCCCAAAGTGTCTCATATCGATCCTTTACATCAAGTCACTCTTCCAAGCCATGCCCATACATGTACTTTGAATGTATGCATCCCATACTGCATCAAAGTCTCTTGACCTCAGCTTCTCAATGCATCGAATCCTCTAAGTCCACCATATATGAAGTCCCTCAAAGTCACAACAATCTCATGTCATTATGAGCTCCATGAGTCACCTCCAACCAACATCTCCATGTAGTAGGAATGCTCCATAATCTGCTCACAAATCCATCCAAGTCCATGGTCTTGTTGCACAAGAGTGTACAACCTCTCCATCGGCTCATAAGTAATAAGTATCCATGTCACATCACCAAGTCCACCTGCACAACATCCCTACCTTGGCACTCCTCATTGGATGTCCATGACACCTCTACAAGTGCTCCCACATATTGTCCCTGCATAAGACTGCCATGCTCCATGCCTCCAACCTGATGTCCATGACTAAGCTGCCCATGTAGTCCAACCAAGTAGACTCATCACAACAATCGGTCATCCTCATCCAAGTCTGCAATCTTCGGTTTAGTGAACTCGGTCACCCAACCATATCATCATGTCATGAGTCTCTCCATCATAGCTCCTCCACCAAAGAGTCCATCAAGACTATCTTTTGGTCTCGGCCATGAGAAGTCCACCCAAAACATCACAAGTGTGTGCCCTCCTCAACCTGTCTATGAGTCATGCCGGGCACTTAGCCAATTCTCCATGTGGCTAAATCATGACCCAATCATCCGCAAGGATCATCAAGTTCCTCCCTTGTCAAGGGCCTTTGTACCTTCTATCATAAGGTCACAAACAACCCCAACAAGTCCTGCAACAGCCAACAATCCTTGCTTCTCCATACAAGGTTCCATCCTAGCCATCCATGGTAAGATCCTCCATAGCATAGGCAAAGTGACTTTGCCTCTCCTTGCATACGGTCCATCCACCAAATGCCCAAATGGAACACAAGTATCAACGGTACTTACATCATCATCATGAGGCTCCTCCATGTGAGTGTCCCCATCCATCCATGTCCGCAAACTGCATGATCCTGGTCCAACTTGATCATCCTCAAGCTCATCCTCCATCATGGTCATATCTGCAACATCTTCAACTACCACGGCTTCCTCTTCCTTGTTAGCACAATCTGCAACTTCACCTTGCTCCATTGTCCAATCAAGTCGAAGAAGCTCTCCTTCAACATTCTTTTCCAAGGCTTCAAGTTCTTCACGAATACGGGGCTCCTCTTCCTTCAACCTTTTCAACCTGTCCAAGGTAAGCAAGAGCTTTCTTCCACCTTCTCCCAAACTTGCCATGCGTTATCGTTCAACTTGGTCCAAGCACCGAGCTTTACCCCTGCTAAACCTGCTTCCACTGTCACGAGCAACCCTGCTCAAAACCGAGTCTTGAAACTTTCTTCAAATGCTTCAACACCTGAACCTGTTCAAGCCTCAATATCACCTGTCATCAACTTCCAAGTGTCTACACACTTGCTTCACCAGCTCCGACCGAGCTCTGATACCAACTGTCACGCCCCTACACCTGCGGTAGTCTTCCAACCGCTTGTAGCAAGGTGCGGCACCACCGAACGCGTTCTTTTCACCAATACTAACATTCGTGGACTACGCCTACTTTCACTTTAACATACTTAGCTTGTGTTTCGCAACTAAGTAAAAGCAATTATCCTTTATAATTAATGAAGCCCATACTCATTCATTATCATCATGCAATTAACCAAGAACATCAACAATTGCAACAAGTATAAAGGGGAGGGGCAACTCTCCGTAATGTGAGTCTGCCCGACAATTTTATTAAGAATATCAGATTACAATACACCAGTGTGTCTTGGCTGAACCAAGTCTCACACTTAACCAAATTTTACAATAGATAGGCAACCTTCCTTTTACAACATCTTGTGCATCTCTTGCACAAAGGACGGTGCTCACCCGAGCCACCAAGAATCCTTGCCAAGTCTTACACCAAGATCACACCTTAGAATCCATCCCGAGCACGCTTGCCCAACCTTCGACCTGATACAAGACTTCTCCAAGCGTACAGTCTTCCTTAAGGTAATGCGCATGAGATATGCACAAGTCCTCCTCTTAACTACGCACTTCCTTTCTTGCCTTACGCGAAGATCTCAAGAGTGAATGCATTGGATGCTTATGAGCTCTCAACGTATGCCATATATATGCATACTACATAGTTTTATGTGTGGACCCATATGTGGGTGGTAGCCCTTTGGCCGACCCCCAAATTGGCATTCACACACCCTTTACAACCTTTATTCAAGTCGGCCTTACCACCGTAAGCCAACCTCCACGCACAGGTATAAACCTCGCACTTCATTTCACCATGCTTAACTTTCGTCGCATGGTCGTTTAGCATTTCGTCGCACGGTCGTTCAGCATTTCGTCGCACGGTTGTTCAGAGTTTCGTCGCTTCTCCGTTCAGCGCACACCTGTCGTGCGCCCGTGCGCCCGCCCGCGCGCCCTCGTGCACGACTCGCCGGCGCCCGTTGCACCAATATTTCGAAGGCCTTACACCACTGCTCCTGCTACCGCGTTCACAGCTGCCAATCATCGTCGCGGTAACTCTGCAAATCATGGTCGTCATTCCTCTGGCCCAGGACGTCGCCCTCCCCACTGCCAAATCTGCCGCCTTGATGGCCATTATGCTGATCGCTACAATCAAAGGTATGTTTGCAGTGAGTCAACTGCTCATCTTGCCGAAGCCTTCACCAGTTCCTGTTCTCTCAATGATGCAGCGGTCTCTGATTGGTTCTTGGACACTGGAGCTTCAGCCCATATGTCTAATGACCCATCTCACTTGGACCAGTCCACTCAGTACAATGGTAAGGATTCTGTAATTGTGGGAAACAGTGCCTCCTTACCCGTCACACATACTGTTACCCTCTCTCCTGCTCCAAATATTCATTTATTAGATGACTTGGTTGTTCTCCATCTCACCAAAAATCTTCTCTCAATTAGTAAACTAACTTCTGATTTTTCCTTATCTGTTACTTTTACTAATAATCGTTTCTCTATTCAGAATCTTCAAACGGGAAAGGTGGTAGCAACCGGTAAGAGAGATGGCGGCCTATATGTGCTGGAGCGTAGCAACTCTGCTTTCTTTTCTGTCCTTAAAAATAAATCTTTACATGCTTCCTATGATTTATGGCATGCTCGCCTTGGACATGTAAATGACTCTGTTATTTCGCATTTAAATAAACAAGGACATCTTTATCTTACGTCTTCATCGCCCTCTCCCACATTGTGCAGTACCTGTCAACTTGCGAAAAATCATCGTAATTAACATAGGTCGTCTCATGTATTAGATCTTATTCATTGCGACTTATGGGGCCCTTCCCCTGTCAAATCCAATTTGGGGTTTGTCTACTATGTTATTTTCATTGATGATTATTCACGATTCACTTGGCTTTATCCTTTAAAATTCAAATTTGACTTTTATAATGTTTTCACTCAATTTCAAAAATTTGTGGAAACTCAATATTCTGCTTGCTTTAAAATTTTTCAAAGTGATGGCGAAGGTGAATTCACTAGCACTAGCTTTCAAACTCATCTTCGTACAGCCGACATTCACCATCAGCTTTCCTGTCCCTATACACCCGCCCAAAATGGTCGTGCTGAATGCAAACACCGCCACGTAACCGAGACTGGCCTAGCCCTTCTTTTTCACTCTCACCTTTCTCCTCGCTTCTGGGTTGACGCTTTTAGCACTGCAGCTTACATCATCAATCGGTTGCCAACACCGCTTCTTGGAGGTAAGTCACCGTTTGAACTTTTATATGGTTCTTCTCCAAATTATGAAAATTTCCATCCCTTTGGTTGTCGTGTTTATCCTTGTTTACGTGCTTATATGCCTAACAAATTTTCCCCACGCAGCATTCCCTGCATTTTTTTGGGTTACAGTCCCTCTTATAAAGGGTTTCGTTGCCTTGACCCCGTCACCTCTCGGCTCTATATCACCCGACACGCTCAATTTGATGAAAATCATTTCCCTTTCATCGATACCTCTCATGCTCAGCCCCTTTCTTCTCTACAATTTTCCCACTTTCTGGAACCTCGTATTTTACATACTGACCCTCCTCCGTCATCCCCTGCACCACATTCTCCGCATATTACTCAATCCGGATTTAACCCATGTGCTATCTGTACTGATCCAGTGGAAGAACCTTTGCAGGCTACTGATTCCTTTGCAGGTCCCTCTTCATCAGCACCAGCTTCTAGTCCACCTCCCACTGAGGCACGGACCGCTCCTCATGTTCCTGCGCCAACAATTTCGCTAGGCTCTCACCCTATGATCACACGAGCTAAAGCTGGTATTTTCAAAACTCGTCATCCAGCAAACCTTGGTGTCTTGGGCTCATCTGGACCTCTTTCTACTCTTCTTGCCTCTACTGAACCTAAAGGATTCAAATCTGCTGCTAAGAATCCTGCCTGGCTTGCTGCCATGGATGAAGAAGTTCACGCTTTGCACAATAATTGCACCTGGATTTTGGTTCCTCGACCTGCAAACACCAATATTGTGGGCTCCAAATGGGTGTTCCGGACCAAATACCTTCCTGATGGATCCATTGAGCGATTCAAAGCTCGCCTTGTTGCCAAAGGATATCCCACGTACCTGGTCTTGATTACACCGACACCTTTAGTCCTGTTATCAAGGCCACTACTGTCCATGTTGTTCTTTCTCTTGATATTACCAACAAGTGGCCTATTCGTCAACTTGACGTCAAGAATGTGTTCCTCAATGGCACTCTCACTGAAAATGTTTATATCGAACAGACGCCTAGGTACATTGATCCTCGCTTTCCTAATCATGTCTATCTGTTAAAGAAAGCTCTCTATGGTCTCAAGCAAGCTCCTCGTGCCTGGTTCCAGTGCTTCAACTCTTTTCTTATTCAACTTGGTTTCTATTGCAGCCGCGCTGACCTTTCTTTATTTGTCTTTCATAAGAAATCTGACATTATCTATTTTCTTCTTTATGTTGATGACATTATTGTTACTGGCAACAACACCTCTCTTCTTGACAGCTTTATTTGTAAACTCAATTCTGTGTTCGCCACTAAAGATTTGGGTCCTCTCAGTTACTTTCTTAGCCTTAAAGCTTCGCCAACTGCAGATGGTCTCTTTCTCAGTCAGCTGAAATATGCACAAGATATTCTTACTCGCGCTCAGTTACTTGACAGTAAACATGTCCATACTCCCATTGTTGTCTCCCAACACTTGTTTGCTGATGGCCCTCTATTTTCTGATCTCACTCTTTACAGGTCTCTTGTTGGAGCACTACAATACTTGACCATCACGCGCCCAGACATTGCTCATGCTGTCGACTCTGTTAGTCAATTTTTGCATGCTCCTACTGAAGATCACTTTCTTGTTGTTTAGCGTATTCTTCGCTATGTCAAAGGCACCCTCCATTTTGGCCTTACTTTTCACTCATCTGCTACTCCTGGTGCTCTAGTTGCTTACTCTGATGCTGACTGGGCCGGCTGTCCAGACACTCGTCGCTCTACCTCTGGCTACTCTATTTATCTTGGTGACAATTTGGTCTCTTGGAGTGCTAAGAAGCAACCTACTGTATCTCTTTCTAGTTGTGAATCTGAATATCGTGCTCTTGCAAACACTGCTGTCGAACTTATTTGGCTTACGCATCTCCTCCGTGACCTCCAGGTTCTCATTCCACAACGGCCTCTTCTCTTATGCGACAACAAGAGTGCTATTTTTTTGAGCTCCAATCCAGTTTCTCACAAGCGAGCCAAGCATGTTGCGTTAGACTATCATTTTCTTCACGAACTTGATGTCGCTGGCAAACTTCACATGCAATATGTTACTTCCGAAAGATTACATCTATCTCGATCATTGATTTTTATAAGCAGTAGGCTCGAGAGTGCTAAACCTTATTCCAATGTATTTTTTTATATATGTTTTTCTTTAAATTTAAATATGGTTTTTAAAATATATTTTTCATAAAATTTAAATATGATTGAGTTTAGAAGTTTATTAAGTTTAGAGATTTATTTCACAATAGTATGAAGGCGATATGCAATTTTTATGGTGTTTTTTATGACCAGTATGAAGGTGATGCCTATTTCCCTCTGTGTTCAACTTCATTTTACAATCTAGTATCAAGGTAATGTGCAACTTCGATCGTGCTTTTTATGATTAGGTGATGTGCAATTCCAACTGTGCTTTTTACAATCTAGTATAAATGTGATGTGTAGTTCGGTAGATGCTTAATTTGGAGTTGACAACATATCACTTAAAAAAATATATTAAATAAAAAACATAATAAGGTATAATAAAAACATAAATGATTATACATATTTGTTTAGTTTTAGTTTAAAGTACTATAAAACATTAATAATAATATTATCATTGTGTTCAGTTTTTTATTGATATTTAATTTTCAATATTCAATTAATAATAAAATATTTTGATATGTATGTTAAGTAATATAATTTTATGGAGATAAAATAGTTAGAAAATATTTGAATGTTAAAAAAAGAAAGGTAATTAGAGGCAAAATAATTTAGTCACTTCTTAACAAGAGGAAAGTGTGTAACTCATTCAAATGTTAATATGAAATATTATTAATAATAAATTATTGGAAAATACAATTTAAACAATGAAAAATTACACATGGTCTATATAGAGAATCATTATAGGTCTCTCCTAATCATGGATTTATCAATTGATGTATAATTTTTTCAAGTTTTGCATTCTAAAAAAAGGTTTGCATATAATGATATTTAATCTCGCTCTTGGTAGATCCCTAGTTAAAATGAATCTTTTTATATGAAAAGAATTCATGAATTTTGATAATAGTTTTAAGAATTAGATGGATTACTTCATAATATAACTTACATTGTCAAAAACAAAAATAATTATAAATATATTTTAAATTATTATTATTAATTTATAAATATGCTTTGTTACAATACCATTGTTTACTAATATAAGGTGTCCAAAAAACCCTAACTCATGTTTGCATGACATAGGTTTATAAAATATTTTTTTATAATTAATTAATTAAAATAAATAAAAGAAAATTCATAATTACATTTAAGATAAATCTTAAAAAATAACATAACTAATTTTTAGATAAATTTCAATTTTTAATTAATAAATACTATTAAAAATATTCTACAATATTTTATGGAACTATAATTATTACCATAAATTTAATAATTATAAATAATTAAATTAAAATGCTAAATCTCTATTACAAAATAAATATAAGCATCACCCCACACATATATATATATATTCTTATAATAAAAAATTAATATTATTTTTTAAATAAATTGAAATTAGAAAATTTAATACCTTATTTTTGTGGGTTTAGTGAAAAAAACTCATTAAACATCATCTTCTTATGCCTATATTAAAGAATCATATCTTTACAAAAAAATAATCAAATATATAGTGGTATATATTTGCTGGGAAGTTTAATTTTAAAGATTTATGTTTTAATTATTTTTAGTTAATATGTTATTAAAATAAAATCAAATGTTATCATTTTTTTTTTTTTAATTTCTAACTATTAAAGATAAATTACTATTTTTAAATATGATATTTTTAAATTAAATTTTTTTAATTAATTACATTATCATGTCATTTAGTATATACTTAATTTAATATAAAAATGTTAAAGCAAAGCGCTTTTAATCCATATGGCAATGAAATGTCATTTTGAAAGGAATAAAACCTCTTTATTCAGCCACTAGAATTATTCTTGATAACAAAAGCCGTACAGAAATGTGTGTGGGGTTATATATATTTTTCATAAATAGTTTTAATAATAATATAAATAAGATACGTAATAATTTTTAAGTGTCATTTAAAAAAATCCTAATTTATTATTCGATCTAATTTGTTTAGAATTAAAAAAAAAAATTATTGAAATCACAAATTACAAATTTGATGAGTGAATTTACCTCCAAAGCTTTTGAGATTAGTGAATCTATATATATCATAAAAACCCCAATTTAAACAATACAAATAAAAATTTATCCACAATAAACTCCAAAAAAAAATCACATTTAACAACTACTCTATTAAATAATACATATATATATAATCTAATAAAATTATTAATTAAAAAAATATAATATTTAAATAATAATAGCAATTTAATTGAATTTAATTTTAAATTAAAATAAAATAAAATATAAGATTTAATTATTTATAAAAGAAAAAATCAATAATGCAAAGTTGAGAACAAAATATGCTTACTGGTTAAGAATAAATTACCTATTAACCAATCATATGAAATCTATAAATATATAGCCAACTTCAAAATGATTTATAAATTTTTATTAAACAAAATATATATTAAAATAATCATCAATGTGTTTTTTTTTTATATTTTATAATTTTAATTTTTGGAGTTGTTTTTAGTGGGTTTTTTTGGACTTTCCAAATTCTCCAGGGAATTTTGAAGTGAAATCTTGATTTGTGTTATTTAAACTGGGTTTTTAAGTGTATATTTGGATTCACCACCCTGAAAAACCCTTAAGACATTTTGATTGTGTAGAGATTACCCATCAAGCTTTTGATTTCAATAAATTGTTCTCAGATTTTAAAGAAATTTGAGAAAAAAAAACCACCAAAAAAACTTCCAAAACATCGTATTAAAAACAACTACATAATTTTTTTATTGAAATAATAATATATAATATATTAGGTTAAAAATTACATTTCAATTCTATTAATTTTATTCATCTATTAAAACGATTGGATATTCGGGAGTTGGAATGAACGGGCGGCACGAAACAAGAATTTTCAACTATCATTTTCCATTGAAGACAAACCTGCATTGTGTGAACGGCTACTAGCCACGTACTATACCACGTTCCTTAAATTAATCTGCTGCCAATTACAGCCCCAAGAATTTTCAACTATCATTTTCCATTGAAGACAAACGTGCATTGTGTGAACGGCTACTAGCCACGTACTATACCACGTTCCTTGCATTAATCTGCTGCCAATTACAGCCCCGCACAGTAAGTCGGTATGATCCCCATTTAATGACGAGATTCCATCAAGGTGGCTGTTCATGTAAAGCCATGGTCATTTGTTTGTGAATCTAAAACCTTTTTTTTTTTTTAAGGTTTGGTAAGTTCATTTTATTTTCTATTATATAATAAACAAGTTTACATCACATAGATTAATCAGGGGTTTCAACTTGCCTTGAGGGGAAACTAAGTCTGTTGGCCAATGGCCAGTGTTATAAGTCATTTAAAAACATAATTGTTTGGCTTTCTAGCTAGGTGAGATACGTTTCTATCTCATCTCCATACCCTACATAACTGTAAAAACTAACATTTGCAACATAAAAATTAAAAGCTAACCACATAAACCAAAATTATGCATGGGAGAAGCCTAGTCCTTCTTATCCTCTAAGGCAGATGCGATAGGAGCAGGATCTTCAACAGTAGCCCCAAGCATCCCATACAACTCTAGAATGCAATGGATGTTGCAATCGATTCTGTCTATCCTGATATCTTGTTGGTGCAGCAAAAAGAGAATTTTATCCATGTCTTTCTTGTAATTCAACAATTCCTGAACTATCACCGCCATCCCCACATAAATTTGTTCCATCGACTTTCCGAGTAGACTCTTCATTAACCAATACAGTTAAAGTGTTTTCTTAAACTGTGTGATTCTCCCTCGAGTATTCCCTAGATCTGGAACAAGAGTCCTCCAATTGTCCATCTCTTCCTCCGTCTCGCTTCCTTGCTTTACCTCATCTTTTCATTATTCCATCAACTTCTGAATGCCAACGTCTGTCCCTTCATGGTAGGTCGTCGTTGCTTCAACGATGAGATTCGCCACTGATTTATGACTCCTGCTATTTTCTGACGTGCTCGGCCCCTTTTGCGTCCGGAGGGTCAATCCTCTCCTGTTGCGGCCGCGTCCTCTTATTGCTCGAGCCATAACTATTTTGGTAAAGCACTGATGACATCCAGAAGAAGTTAGATTCAAATTTAGAATTTTCTTAACACACCACCTTACCCAAGCGTGAATTTCCTTTCCTCCATACCTCATCGCGTATGTGCATGGGTGGCCCAAAGCCTGCAGATCCCAGAGGCGGTGTCTCTGACTGTTTACCTCGATGCCCATCATTGTTCTTGTCCCCCTTACTATGGATTGTATAACAATCGTCTCGCTCTGTCTCAAGCCGAGCCCATGGGCCCTTCCTGAATCTAGCAGGACGCCTGCAGTGGTTCCATATTCCTGCTCTCTCGTCCCAAGAAGAAATGGTTTTGCCTCTTGGGTCCCTCCAGCAAGTTTTCCACAAAGGGTTCCTGGCTTTACCTTCAATGCCATATGGGTTCCAGCTATCCTAATGGTTTCTCTACAAACTACTACCATGTTGCAACCCCATCCCCTTGCCCTAAGCTTTTCCTTGCCTCTCTACAACCCCCAACCCCTCTTGAATTGATGTGCCTCTTTCCAGTTTTCCCTTGGCTTTAATTACAAAGCGCAGACCCTCATAGCCCCGTAGCGATGGTTTTGATACATTTGGGAGAAAATATATATGCAAAACACGCCATGGCAAGCAATTCCCTTCCCCATTTCTTTGGACTCTTACCCCATCTTTCCCCAGTAGAACCTCAACCAAAGCATAGATTCAATGCTGAGGCAAGGCCAAATTACATACCCGGTTTCTACAGGCGTCTATCTGCGACCAAGGGTCCTCTCTTATCGTCGACCTTCCATTGCTCTATATCGCCACCCTTCTCCACAACGTTTCTTTCACATTGAATGGCCTCGCCTACTCCACGACCCTTCCTTATTTCCTTCTCCGCCACCTTGCCCACTTTCCTAATAAGCATTCATGTCGAAGGACACTACACCCCTACCTTGAACATGTGGGAGGCTGCAGTAATTATTGCCTCGATACTACTTTATTGCCTCGGTACTACTTGCTTTGACTCACAACAATCCGCATCCTAATTGGGGCTTGTGAACCTAAAATGTTACTCAAAAGGAATCTTGAAAGTTTTGCAAAACCAATCATTGCATATTTAAAGTCTTTTTCTTTTTTAAGTTTGTCTTTTGTCAATTTTAAAAATTAAGGGTGAAATGCTTGTTTGTTAGTTATGTTTGTTAGTTTATTTGTAAATTGGTTGGATTAACGTCGAAGTGAGATCTAGGAATAAAAAATGATCAAAATTAAAGCCATTAAAGACTTGATCCATATTAATCATTGTTTATGGACTTTTAAGCCGATGAACTTTTCAATGATGTAATGTTTTAACCATATCTATTGTCACCCAACTTTTATGTATATAATTAGACGAATCAATTTTCGGGGTGGATGGATATTTTAGTAGTGGAGATTAAAACACATTAAAAATACAATACAAAAATATAATAGGTTAGATCAAAAAACAATGATGAGTTTTTCTCAGGTAAAAAGAGAATGGTCCTGATTGCGCAGGACATAGCTCTCGAGGAGGAGTAGTTGGAATGGGTACGGCATGATTCGATCCAGAAAATGAAACAGTGGATTGATCAAGATGGGAACAGAGCCGTTAGGAATTTCCCTGATGGGGATAATTTTTGGGTAGACGAGCAACGCGGAATTGGTAGCCCGATTTCTGGTGTCCCGTCATACCCAAATTAATGAATGCCATGCAGAAGGGTCGCCAAGCTCGGGGTAGCCCTTGGGGACACGCCAGGACATCCACTTGGCCCATCATGGAGGACGCGTGGATTAGAGTTAGGTTACGACAAAGGTGATCGTATGGTGTTCAGGACAGTGCAATAGATTTGCGTTGGTGTGAACCAAGGGCGCAGGGATTGATTATTCCATTCGACATTTTATTTCACATCGACGCAAGCATGAAGGAACAAGCATGTGGGGGATTAGATTTAGGCTTGACTTGGTCTGACATGCGATCCGGTGACATTTATGAGTTCTTGGGCAAGAGGAACTCAAAAGATCTTCCACTTCGCACCTGGTGGGTGTTTGGCTATGACCTTCTTCAGGGATTGAGAATCGTCGAGTATGGTATGCAACGTTATATATCACTTTGCATGTGGCATAAGGGTGGCGAGCAATAGACGCTGGTTCATGGTGGCACATTGCAGCCACAACTCGTTTGGCTATGACCTTCTTCAGGGATTGAGAATCGTCGAGTATGGTATGCTACGTTATATATCACTCTTCATGTGGCATAAGGGCAGCAAGCAATAGAAGGGATTGAGAATCGTCGAGTATGGTATGCTACTTTATATATCAGTCTGCATGTGGCATAAGGGCAGTGAGCAATAGACGTTGGTTCAGGGTGGCACATTGCAGCCACAACTCCTTCAGGGTATGTTCTAGATATTCGCCTCAACTATGGTATTTTGGTTTATAAATTAGTTTCCAGTTTCTCTATAAGAAGACTCAGAAGACTAGGTGTTTTCAAGTTGAAGTTATGGTTTTCATTTTTAAAGTATCAGTGTTTGTCTCGTATGTGGTATAAATATGTTCATTTTCCTTAGGGATGTTTAGGTTGTCAATCATTGTTAATTGATGATATAGTGGTTATTAAAGATTTCACTTCCTTGCAACCCGGTCTGTAAGGTCCTCGTGTGCGGGTGCGGTTGGGCACCGGGCGAGTCGGCATGCACGACAGGCGCGGGTGCGGGTGACCGGCGAGTCGGATTGCATGACGGGCGTGCGGGCGGGCGCATGGGCGGGCGCGCACTGCACGACAATGCGACGAAACGGCGCGCTGCTTGCGACGAAAGTGTAAATGACAGATTTACGACACTTGGAAAAATGCGATGGTTTATACCCACGATGGGAGCGCCTTGCGATGAGGGTTGGCCGACCTACGAGGAAGGACAAGGCCGACATGTAAAGGCGTTGAAGGGGTGTGTAACCATGTGTTTGGGGGTCGGTTGGGCAAGCCACCACCCACACTAAAACGTGTATATATTATGACATGTTTGAGTGTTCAAACTCATCATTCGAACAAGGCATCTTCGCAAGGATTCAAGAAGGAGACAAGTGCGCAGAAAAGAGAAGGAATGCACATACCTCATGCGCTCTTCTCATAGGAGGTTGTACGCTTGGTGAGTGTTCTTGGAATTAGTCGAAGGTTGGGCAAGGTGTGCTCGGGTTTGTTCTAAGAGTGCATATTTGGGTCGGGAGTTGGCGTGGGTGTCTTGGTGGCTCGGGTGAGCACCCGCCCATTGTGCAAGGTGTGCACACGGTTGTAAAAGGTAGGGTTGCCTTTGATTGTAAAAATTGGCTAAGTATGAGACTTGGTCTTGCCAAGACATACTTGTATATTGTAAATTCATGTTTTTAATATATTATCGGGCATACTCATATTACAGGGAGTTGCCCCTCCCTTTATACTGTGCAATTGTTGTTCTCTTTTATAATTGCTGATGATAATGAATGAGTATGGGTGTTCATTAGTATAAAGGATAAACATAATATTGCTTGGTTGCGAAACAGAAACTAAGTAAGGAAAAGTTTAATAGGCGTAGTCCACGAACATTAGTATTAGTGAAAAGAAAGTGTTCGGTGGTGCCGCACCTTGCTATAAGCGGTTAGAAGACTACCGCAGGTGTAGGGGTGTGACAGGTGGTATCAGAGCTCCGGTTTGAAGCAGGTGAGCAGGTTTTCTCGTGACAGTGGAAAGGGTACTTGCCGGTGAAGGAAGCCATTTCACACAAGTGGAACAAGAGTTGGTTCAGGTTGCAGGTGACTCGGTGAAGCTGGTAAAGAATCGTCAAGGATGTCTATCTTGCAGGAAATGGGTTTTGCAACCTTCGAGGAATTTGAAGGGAGTCTACTTGAAGAATCAAGGGAGGTTGAACAAACCTTTGCAGAATGGGGTAAAGGCTTGTTCAAAGCAAAGGATGCTCTTTGTGCCTTGGCCAAGGAAGGAATTTCTTATAGGAATAGGGACGAAGCCTATCGATTGCGAAGGAAGTGGACTTGTTTGAAGCAGAACTCAAGGAATTGGAGATAAGGCGGAAATTGATTCGAAAGAAGTGGGAATGGCTAACCCTTGAGATGAAGCATTCCATAGCTTTGACTCGTAAGGGGAAAGCTGCAAAAGATAAGAAGAATGAAGATGCTTCTGTGGGGATGATGTAGATACTTGGTGCTTCTGCTACTACGGAAGTGGCCTCTAGGAGGGATCCTAAGAGGAATAGATTGGAGTATGTTCGAATGAAGGTTGGAGGTACTGATGTACTCACTATGGTGGATAGTGGGGCTTCTCACAACTTCATGGGCGAGGATACTACGAGAAGAATTGGGCTGAAATTTGTACCGGTAAAGGCACAAATGAAGACAATGAATTCTCCTCCTAATGAGATTCTTGGTATCGCTGAGAAGGTGGACACTACACTTGGTGAATGGACAGGGAAGGTTGACTTCACTATAGTACGGATTGATGACTATGAAGCTGTATTAGGGATGGAATTCATGAAACAATTTGATGCTATGGTTGTTCCACATTTGAAGAAGCTCTATATTTATGATGGAAGGGAAGATGTACCCATTGGTGTGCCAACCATTAGTGTGACAAGACCTGATTGTAAGTTGGGAGTGATGCAAATGGAGGATGAAAAGAGAATGGGAGACATGAGTAAGTAGTTGTCTATTGTTGAGGCAAAGCTTACCGAGCAGTCATTGGTCATTAGGTCACTTTTAGATAGCATTTTGGACTTGTCAAGAAGGCTAGAGTTGGTTGAGGATGATGATGATGATAAGGAGGTGTATGTGAGGCCGGATGTTCAGAAGGAAGACAGGGTTGCTTATCTACAAAGGATGGAGATTGAGGATCCTGATAGGTGGATCGAATTGATTAGTGAGGGAGAGCCTTCAGGCTCAACTCCCTCTACATCTTCTTAGATGGACGAGAAGATGGGGCTCATTGTTAGCTGCTCATGGCAGTGAGTCGTTAAATGTGTTGAGTAGGTATGACTGATGATGCAGGGATGGTTTGGCATCAAGCATCATGACATGTTGCAGATGAGATGGATGGAGTTTCCATGGAACTGAGCATGGATTATGGAGATAGATTCTTGATGAGTCAAGAATGTGGCAGGATGTTTTGAGGAACAACTAATGATGACATGAGGATGTTCACTCCCATGGTTTGTGCGTGACAGTTGGATTAGCTACCAAACTAGTTCAGGAATGGGGTCACGAAGTGTGCATAGATATGTTAGCATTCTGTTGGAATATCATGACAGAGGCTCACATTAGAGACACATGATGAGGTCGACACGAAATGTTGCAGTGGAGATTGTGGCAGAGGGGTTGATGATCATGGATCGAGATGATATCTGATGGAGGACATACCGATGATGTGTATACCTTGGTATGGAGTACTTAGTGGCAGTTGGTCACTAAGTTAGAAGCATGATGGAGATGAAGTTCTACATATGTTGCAGGGATGTTTGCCTTATGTGGAGGAGTTGACATCATGGATAGTGATGATCTTGGTGGATGGCTACCGAGATGGTATGTTGTCGAGGACGACAACGATTTTAAGTGGAGGAGGATGTAAGGTCATCGGGCGCGGGTGCGGTTGGGCGTCGGGCGAGTCTGCGTGCACGATGGGCGCGGGTGCGGGTGACCGGTGAGTCGGGCTGCACGACGGGCGCACGGGCGGGTGTGCGGGCGCAAGGGCGGGCGCGCGCTACACGACGATGTGACGAAACATCGAGCTGCTTGCGACGAAAGTGTAAACGACAGATTTACGACACTTGGAAAAATGGGATGGTTTATACCCACGATGGGAGCACCTTGTGATGAGGGTTGGCCGACCTATGAGGAAGGGCAAGGCCGACATGTAAAGGTGTTGAAGGGGTGTGTAACCATGTGTTTGGGGGTCGGCTGGGCAAGCCACCACCCACACTAAAACGTGTATATATTATGGCATGTTTGAGCGTTCAAACTCATCATTCGAACAAGGCATCTTCGCAAGGATTCAAGAAGGAGACAAGTGCGCAGAAAAGAGAAGGAATGCACATAGCTCATGCGCTCTTCTCATAGGAGGTTGTACGCTTGGTCAGTGTTCTTGGAATTAGTCGAAGGTTGGGCAAGGTGTGCCCGGGATTGTTCTAGAGTGTAGATTTGTGCCGGGACTTGGCATGGGTGTCTTGGTGGCTCGGGTGAGCACCCGCCCATCGTGCAAGGTGTGCACAAGGTTGTAAAAGGCAGGGTTGCCTTTGATTGTAAAAATTGGCTAAGTATGAGACTTGGGTTTGCCAAGACATACTTGTATATTGTAAATTGATGTTCTTAATATATTATCGGGCAGACTCATATTACAGGGAGTTGCACCTCCCTTTATACTATGCAATTGTTGTTCTCTTTTATAATTGTTGATGATAATGAATGAGTAAGGATGTTCATTAGTATAAAGGATAAACATAATATTGCTTGGTTGCGAAACACAAACTAAGTAAGGAAAAGTGTAATAGGTGTAGTCCACGAACATTAGTATTGGTGAAAAGAAAGTGTTCGGTGGTGCCACACATCGCTATAAGCGGTTGGAAGACTACCACAGGTGTAGGGGCGTGACACGGTCGGTACCAAGTTTCATTGTCGAGTCTAGTTGCAAGAGGAAGTCACTGTAGCGGGTTGTGTTTCCTTTGTATCCTTATGGCAGCTACTACAGGAAGGGTCCTAGGATTAAAAGAAGAAAACATGCCTTTTTTGTGTTCTTTGCACAATTCATCGTCGGGGATGTATTTTGAGTTGGTTGTGGTATTACCCTCTGCGGATTGACAAATTATTGATCTCTCTTGCATATCATTTAATTGTAGAGTTTTGGTTGCAGGGGATTGCTGCAGTGGTACATTTTCCATTTAGTTCTAGTCATGTTAAACATCGTTCCATCTAGAGGTTTAATTGGTCATCTCGGTGGGAAATCTTGCCATTTTTTGTGCAACTTATAAGGTGTGGTCTCCATTTCGGTTATCAAACATACTTTCCTAGGTTCCTGGATGATGTCAGTATCCTTATGATACTTGTGGTTATACCCTATCCAATTGTTCACTCAAAACCCCTCAAGGGGACATTCCAAACATATTGCATAAAGTTTGTTTGCAAGTTCTTGTTTTGCACGACAACGAGGCAATGTTTAACCAACCACACGACAGTTCAACAAGAGCTTCCTCCTCTAGACAACTTTGTCTTTTTGTTTGGGAGTTGCTCACCAATTTATTTGATGTTGTACCTCTGGAGGTTCGACAAGATATTCAGACCATGGAAACAGGAGAATTTGATGAGAAAATGTATCAGTTTGATTATGAAGTTTGTGTAGGAAAAACCAAATGTGTACGTGACCTAGGCAAATGGAGGAAGTGAAGTCTATACTTCTTGCACTCATTATTTCAACATAGATGGATGGATACTCTATTGCACATGGTGTTACATGATAAACAAGTGGACAACTATAAGCTCTTTGATGGAAAGGAGGAGTTGAAAAGTATAATGAGGGACATACGATATGACATTGATGACATAGCGATGCGACATTGATTACATAGCGATGCGCTTGAATAAAATAGAGTGTTACATCACCACATATTTGGATACAAAATCCCTTGCACCTTAGAATGGAGAAGCAGTTATCAACACTTCCCTAATCAACATGGTTACTGCCAACTCCTCTCTATAATAACGAGTGATCATTCTAGACAAATGATACTCCAGCGGATTTTATCCTTTGTGGTATTTCTCTCCTGTTTTCCTGTTTCTTTTGCATTTATCTGTTATACCTGTTGGAATTTACAGGGTAAGTTCCTCAAACAGAACACCAAAGGAAGCCGCTCACAAACAGATCACAAATCAATACATTAGTATTTTGACATGGTTAAAACCCTCAAAGAGGGAAACAGTCCACGGCCTGAGCCAACGTGGCCACTTCAGGCAATTTATTAATAAAAGAATGAAAATTTACATATGCTTCTCTCATAGACGGATTACCCTACAAATGACCCTCCATGCTCTTTAAATAGAGATCATGGACCAATCGGGTGTTAAGCCACGGATCAAGTGTCGGTAATACCTAGGAGAGAATGAACCATCGGATCACTACATATCGTGACTGTCGGATTGTAAGTTACAAAATGTACGTAGTAAAGAAACACACTTTACCTAACTCTATACCTAAATCTATACTAAACCAAGTTGTACTTAACTATTTCCTATGTGTCGGAATATCCTAGCATCCCCCCTTAAGAACAACTTGGGATAGGATTGAAGGATTTACAAATATGACACAATAGGAGAAGGAAGGAGGCACTAGAGCCTATCCCCCCTTAGTGACAACTTCCTGAACTCCAACCATAAATCAAAGTTTAGTGAACTTCGCCTCCGTGAGAGCCTTTGTAAAGATGTCTGCAACTTGATCATCTGTTGAACAATATTGCACTTCAAGAACATGGTCGTGAATGAGCTTTCTGATGAAGTGCATGTGCAGTTCAATGTGTTTGCTGCGCTAATGTTGGACTGGATCTTTGCATAGTTGAATGGCACTTTGATTATCACACCAAAGTGTAGTTGGATGCTGCTGCTGAAAGCCAAACTCTGACAGGATTTGATGAAGCCACAAGGCTTCCTTACTAGCTTCTACGGCACCACGATATTCTGCTTCTGCTGAAGAAAGAGAAATGGCACCTTGTTTCTTGCAAGCCCATGTAATAGGTCCTGAAACAAGAGTGAACACATAACCTGCAGTTGACTTCTGATCATCAGGGTCACCAGCCCAATTGGAATCAGTGAAACCAACCAATAGAGGAGATGCTTCAGCATTGTAATGAATCCCAAACTGAACTGTACCTCGAACATAACAAAGTATTCTTTTAGTTGTTTTCCAATGACTTTCACGTGGGTTTTGCATAAACTGAGCAACAAGGCCAACGACAAAGGAAAGGTCAGGACGAGTATGGGTTAGATACAAAAGTTTTCCTACAAGTTGACGGTATAAGGTAGCATCAACTTCAGGAGAAGTACAAGTGACTGAAAGTTTGACTCCAGACTGAAAGGGAGAAGGGGTTGGCTTACAGTCTCCCATGTGAAAATGGCGTAGAATATCACAGGCATACTTGGACTGAGAAAGGGAAATACCTTCCTTGGATTGCAAGACTTGAAGGCCGAGAAAATAATGTAAGCGTCCTAAGTCTGTCATTTCAAACTTCCTTTTAAGGCTAGACTTCACATGGTTTATAAGGTTGGGATCACTACCAGTTAGGATAAGATCATCAACATAAAGAACAAGAATGATAAGAGACTTGCCCACTTTCTTGGTGTAGACAGTATTGTCAGAATGACACCTAGAGAAGCCAGATTCTAAAAGAAAGTTATCCATTTTGGCATACCAAGCTTGAGGAGCTTGCTTGAGACCATAAGGGGATTTCTTAAGCCGACATACAAGGCTGGAGTTTGTTTGTATAAAGCCAATAGGTTGTTCCATATAGATTTCTTCATGCAAGTCCCCATGCAAGAAGGCAGATTTAACATCCATCTGATGGACTTCCCATTTGAAAGAGGCAGCAAGGGAAAGAACAAGGTGGATAGAGTTCATTTTGGCAACAAGGGAGAAGGTTTCAGTATAGTCAATGCCTTCAACTTGTGAAAAACCCTTAGCAACAAGATGAGCTTTATGTTTATCAACTTTCCCATCTGGTCCATACTTGGTTCTGTAAACCCATTTGCATCTAACAAGTTTTCGTCCCTTTGGTAGAGGAACAAGATCCCATGTATCATTTGCCAATAATGAATGATATTCTTCATTCATAGCTGCTTCCCAATCTGGATGGCTTGAAGCTTCTGCAAAGGTGTCAGGATCATAATTCACTGAAGCTTGAGCCATTGAAGAAGAGGCTCTCTCAAACTAAGAACGTGTACGTCGCTGATCTGTAGGATCACAGGCAAGATCACCTGCTGCATCCTGAGTAGCACGGACCCATTTTGGAAGTTGAGGAGCTGAAGGAGGATCCTGAGAAGGTGGGGGAGGATTTTCATCCTCGCTTTCATCATCTGAAGAAGAAATATTTTCAAAAGTAGAAGAGATAGGGAGAGGTGGCACATCCGCCGATCTAGGCTCGTAGGTCGATATATTTTCAGCAAACTTTACATCTCTTCTAATGATAACATTTTTGGACTTAAGTGGAATAAGTCTATATCCTTTGACATCTTCAGAATATCCAACAAAAATACATTTTTCACTCTTAGGTTCTAAAGCTTTATGTTTCTCATCTGGAATATGGGCCCATGCTTCACTTCAAAAAACACGAAAGTGACTTACATTTGGTTTGATTGAGCTCCATGCTTCTTCTGGAGTGATATTCTTTAAAACCTTAGTAGGAGTGTGATTTATTATGTAATTTGCACAGTTAATTGCTTCTGCCAAATAATTAAGACTAAGTCCTTTAGATTGAAGCATATAATTAGCCATTTCCTTTAAGGTGCGATTCTTCCTTTCAGCTACACCATTTTGTTGTGGAGTATATGGAACAATATGTTGCATTTGAATTCCATTCTCAGTGCAAAAGTTGATGAATGTGTTTTTAATGTATTCTCCGCCATTATCAGATCTTAGCTTAAGAATTTGATGTCCAGATTGTTTTTCAACAAAGGCCTTAAAGGCCAACAACATGTTAAATACTTCACTCTTGAGTTTTAAGAAGTATACCCAAGTGCGTCTGGAGAAATCATCAATGAAAGCTAAGAAATACTTGTAGCCAGAGAATGAAGCAACTGGAAGTGGACAACATAAATCACTATGCACGAGCTGTAAAGGGGCTGAGGAGTGCCAAGAGGCAAGTTTTTCAAAATTGTCCCGATGATGTTTTCCGAGTACACATCCGAAAAAAACACCATCTCTGCAAGATACCATTGGAAGACCTGTACACATCCGGAACAAACACCATCTCTGCAAGATACCTTTGGAAGACCTATCACCATATTTTATTTATTTAGATTCTGAAGAGAGCGATAGTTTAAGTGACCAAATCACTTATGCCAAGGTTTGCTCACTGCATCATTATGAGCAACAAATACTGAGGGAAGATTTGATGACCCAAAGTTGTGAAACTTATACAACCTTGTAGAATCATCAGCAATGCCAGTAGCTAAAATCTATCTAGGATCTCTTAGGTCCTTAATTACAACATCGTGAGGTGAAAATTCAACGATTTTACCTTCACCTGAATGGGTTATCTGATATACAGATAGAAGGTTGCAGGATAAGGTTGGAACACATAATACATCATGAAACTGACCATTCTTTATATGAACAGTTCCAGTCCCTACAACACTAAGATATCTATCATCACCAACATATATATTTTTGGTGTTACAATCATTTAAAGAAGAAAACATGGCTTTGTTTTTGGACATGTGATAAGAAGCTCCAGAATCAATGAGGCACTCATGAGAATGAGAAGAAGAAGATACATTTAGTGCATAGCCAGACCGAGATGCTTGAGAACCACATGCAGAAAGTGCCATTCCTGAAGATGAAGTTGAAGTTGAAGATTGCTCCAAATGGATGTTATGCTTCTTCATTGCTGCGTCCAAGGCTTCGTAAATTCCTACATGGTATCAGAGCACCAAAGGACACCGCTCACAAACAGATCACAGATCAATACACCAGTATTTTGACGTGGTTAAAACCCTCAAAGAGGGAAACAGTACACGGCCTGAGCCAACGCGATCACTTCAGGCAATTTATTAATAAAAGAATGAAAATTTACATATGCTTCTCTCATAGACGGATTACCCTACAAATGACCCTCCATGCTCTTTAAATAGAGATCATGGACCAATCGGGTGTTAAGCCACAGATCAAGTGTCAGTAATACCGAGGAGAGAATGAACCGTCGGATCACTACATATCTTGGTCGTCGGATTGTAAGTTACAAAATGTACATAGTAAAGAAACACACTTTACCTAACTGTATACCTAACTCTATACTAGACCAAGTTGTACTTAACTATTTCCTATGTGTCGGAATATCCTAACAATACCATCTTTGATTTGGGTGCTTACTCTCATGGAGATCAATTGCATAGTGCTTATACATACTTGTTAGTACCTTGGTTGTTTTGTATGTTGATCTATTCTCGAGGTTACATGTTCACTCTAGCATAATTGTTTATAACTTCTTCTTTTCAAAATGGTAGTGGATTTTGAGCTTGTGATGTCAACAAGTTTTGATATGGTGGACAAGGTCCCCAAAATGTTTTGAAGAATTGTAATATGGTTTTATATAGAATATCAATAGAATTTTTGGTCGAACTTAAAAAAAGAAGAGTTTTTTTTATGTAAGAATGTTACTTTACAAGATCATGACACAAAACATTGACTACATAACCATCCTATAAAACTATTCATGTGAGCAAAACTAAATAAAGTATAATATGTTAGATAAAAAACAATTACGAGTTTTTATCATGTGAGAATGTTACCTTACCCCATCATGACACAAAAGATTGACTATACAGCCATTCAATTTTATATGTTCAAACGTCTAGATTATTACATCACTGCTTATAGAGTGACATTTATGATCAGTTCCAAGCTATTAGTTTGTCCATCTCATGCAATTTTTCAAAGTTCTATAGTTAACATTAGGCTTTTGGTTGAAATTTTTGCATGACATCATCCCGTTGTTGCATCTCTGACTTCAAAATTCGAGGGTTAACGTCATCCTACCATGCATGGTAGACCAGGTTGATCTGATTGTAGAGTGTAAGTATAGAAAAGGGAGATCCTTTGTACAACTAAGAGTTAACTTGAGCTTCTTTGAGCTTTGGTGGTGTTAATTTCGTTTTAAGAGTGTTGGTGGAGAATTTATTATTATGGTTAATGGATTACCGAGAAGGATATTTAGTTGTTTTCAATGTTCAAAATGGTTCTATTTTTTTCAAGGTGTTGTGGCGCTCATTGAGGCTATTTTTCCTATTTCTGTGCCTATGCTTTCTGTGCAACATAACTCCTCATTGTAATGTTTTCGTTGTTACCAAGTGAGTTTTTTTTTTACTTCGACAGTTTCGAGAAGTAAACATTTTGTGCAGAACGTTGAAGGTGTTTGGTTATGTGGCGAGATGCAGGTAACATAGTTACCAATCAAACACAAAAATTAGCTACTACCCATTTTTTTGAGGTAGCAAAAAATCACCAGATTTTGAAAAGTGGTGATTCATATTACACCTTTTTTTTTGAACATATTTTTGGAACTTTAAATTTTCCTATGTATCAAGTATATATATATTTTTTAAATGTTAGTGATTTTCATGCTAATTTTGAAAAGTTTTGATGCAGCATCAAAACATTTTTTTGGAGGGCTTATTTTTTACACTTCAATTTTTTTGTGAATGAACAATTTTTTTTTTTTGTTAGTGATTTCATTTTGATTTTGAAAAGTGCTAATGCAACATCAACCCTTTTGTTTAGAGGAATTATTTTTTTCACTTTAAATTTTTTAATATATTAAGTGTGGATATTTTTTTAAATGTTGGTGATTTTCATGTTTGTAATAACATGTAAAAAAAGTAGAAAAACATGAAAAAAAATCAAATATAGAAAAATTTATTAAAAAAACCATAAAAAAAGTAAAAAAAAAAAACAAAATTAACATATATATATATATATATATATATATTTCTGAAAAAACATATAACTTAAGGAAAAAAAACAACCAAAAAGAACTCTTAAATTTTTTTTTTTTTTTAAGTTAAAATAAAAATAAAAAGTAAATAACATAATAAAAAATAACTAAAATAATTAAAAAAATTTTAAAATTAAAATTTGATTAAAAAAAAAAAATAGATTAAATAAAAATTAAATAGAAAATAGAAAAAAAGAAAATTACACCGCCAATCAGTGCGGGGGTGGCAGGGGCTGATTCCGAGAATCGACCCTTGCCACCCTCAGGCTGGTTGGGTTGTTGGGGTGGGTAGCGAGGGAGTTGCCTACCCTTGGGCTAGTTGAGCAGTAGGGGTGGCTTGGGTCGATTCCCGAAATTTTCTCTACCACTGTTAGCCTTTTTTTTTTAAATTTTATTTTTTAAAATTGTTTTTGTTTTAATATTTTATTTTAATTTTATAATTTTTTTTAAATTTAAATTTTGTTTTTATTTTTTTATTTTTTAAAATTATTTGGCTTTTATTTTATTTTATTTTTTTAATTTAAAAAAAATTGTTTTTGATTTTTGTTTTTCCTTAAATTATGTGTATTTCGATGATTTTTTATTTTTTTTTAATTTTTTTAAAGTTAATTTTATATTTTTTTAAGATATATATATATATATATTTGTGCTTTTAAGTTTTCTCAATATTTGAATTTTTGTTTTCTTTTGTGTATATATATTTCTTCTGCAAGGTCTGTGTCGATACTCGTGTAGCTACTCGACCCCATTGTCTGCAATTTGATAGTTGATTTTAAAACTTTCATTATAATGAATAGAGTCTGCCTCCACAATGTGTCAATTGCATGGTTGATCTTTAAGTTTTCATTACAATGGGTTGAATTCATCTACATTGCGTGTCAATTCGATGGTTGATTTTTAAATTTTTGTTGCAATGTATCAAGTTGTGTTAGGCAAAGATTTTAAAATTGCTATGCATTTAGCATTTAAAAAATAAATTACTCTTGGTATAATAACTCTTTCATTCAGGTGTTGATTTTTAAAGTTTTTTTAGTCGTAATTTTTTTCATAATGTCATGCTTGAAACATTTTGAAAATTTAAGATGTTTTTGTAGTCATAATATTTGGTTTTAATTCCATGGTTGATAAATTATCATTATTTTAATGTTTTTCTAAGTCATGATATTATATCTTTAATGCTATGGTTGAAAACAATTATAAGTATTTTTTCTTTAGCACCATATCTGAGAATTGTTGGAATTTTAAGGTTTTTCAAATTCATGATATTTTAAATTTAATGTCATGGTTAAAAATCTTGGAATTTTAATTGTTTTCAAAGATGTGATGTTTTATCTTTAATGTCATGCTTCAAAATCATTGGAAATTTAAAGTTTTTCAGAGTCACGATATTTTATTTTTAACATTATTATTAATAAATGTTTAAATTTTTCCCCAACAAAAGACGTTATTCTAGCATCAACACTTTTCATTTGCAGGGTGTCTTTTGCAGAAAAAAAAAATTGGTTTTTACTACCATTTTTAAAAAATGTTGAAAATGTAACCTGGGAAAAAAAATTGTTATTCCAACATCAATACTTTTCGTTTTCAACGTCTTTTTTCATGTTTTTTTGGAGTTTTTGGGCTATTGTACAATTTTTGAGGTAATAGTTCTCGTTTGATCAGTAATTATGTTAGGTTTGCCAACCTCCTCGATGACGATTTTATAGGAACATATATGAACATTATTTTTTGGTTTAATGGTTGTGGTGCATAATTTGGAGTTCTAATGGTTGACTGTTCCACAGAATTTGCAGGTGAGACTTTAAAATTTAAAGCATAACAATTGTTTGCGTAAGTGAATTGCTAGGTTGTAGCGACAGAAACCTGGTAAGATTTTGAGATCTCTCTATGAGGAAACTCTAGTTTAATGGGTCAGAAGTGTTAAATACATTGTTGGCTCGTGTTTCGATGGTTTGGATGCAATTTTGTAGAAATAATCCATTATTGATTAACCACAGCTAGGTTGGAGGTCGGCCCACCTTTGCAGTTGTAGAAGTCCTGTGGGAAAAGTGTCGACCCCAATTCCATATGTTCTGGTTTTAAATTGTCTTCGAACCTCGACTGTATGATTTTTTGTAGCAGTTACCATGACAATATCCTGGAATTTACTCTGAAATTTGTGACGTCAGGAGTATAGGGATCTTTACGTTTTTAGAAGGCTCGTAAGCAAGGTGGCAACTCCACTCAATATCATGTTATTTTAGATGGTTGGGTGGCCAGAGTTCTATTGACATAAACATCCAACTCAAGAGGAAAATAACTAAGACCTCAGTCGGACGCGACACATAGAAATAGGTGTGTGTTAATTATTAAGTTTCTAAAATTTTCGATGTTGGAAGTTGATGCATTTTTCCATTTTAGAAGACTCGTGTATGCGAGTTTTCTCATGCCTTTTACATTCAGTCCATTGCCATAGGACAAATTACTTCTATTGATTTTTTTTCAAAACACTAAATTTATTGGAATAAATGTTATAGTTTAAGCGACGAGAGGTTATAGTCTCACATAATTGCCAACTAGAAAAACAAAAACATAAAACAATTGATGGCAAAATTCAGGTTTTAATGGTATTGGAGAACTTTTGAGACCAACGTTACGAGTATTCGGAATCTCCAATGGTGGGATCTTCTAATGTATGTTCTTTCTAAATTTTATGCATAGAAGAACATGTTTGAGCCACGGTTATGAGAGTACGTTTAAAAAAAAAAAAATTTAAAATAAGAGCATCTCTCTATGTTTTAGTTATTTGGTTTTCTTTGGAATCAGAGGAAACCCATAGTTGAGTTCGGGAAAAACTTCGTGGTTAGGTAGTCTACACATCTGGGGAGAAGAATCATAAGGATAAGGCTGAGCTCTGAGCCATCTTGGCAAAGGATGAGCTTCGAGCAGTCTTGAAGTTGCAACTAACATTTAAGTTAGTTGTTTTCGAATTTTGTAATTTATGAGCCATATTCACATTTTTTTCTTTAGATGAAGGATGATAGGTTCATATCTTTTAAACATTTTAATCCTAATTTTTCTTTAATTTGTACATAGTTTTTGGATTTTTTATTTTAAGCTCTTAGATAGAAAGAATAATATTCTTTGTGTAAAATTGCTTTAAATAAATGTCTTATAAAAATAAGTTTTTGAATTTATTTCTTTCTTGAAAAAAGAATAAAATATTTTAAATTACATTTATTAAATAATATGATATGCGAAATAAATAAATTATTGACACATATATATATTTTTTGGGCCTTCATGGAAGCAAGTCGGAGGTTGCGCTGCCTTTGAGGTCGGAGGTGGCCATTGTAAACACGCAATACTATACACACATATTTTTTTTTTGGCTCCTACTAAAAGAAAGTCGGAGGTCGGCCATCACTATGAGATTGAAGGTTGGCATTAGCATTTGGATGGTCTCTCTAGAAACTCTGAACTACTCCCTGGCTAGCCTTGTTTGAGGTTCGATACTCCACGAGAGCTCGTTTGAGGTTATAAAAATTCAATGAAGGTTGGGATATCTATTTTATTCAAATATTACTTTAATCAAAATTATTTTCATATACATTAATGTTGATATTAGGCAATATTGAAGTATTTTATTGGTTATTTAGTTTTTTTATTCAATATAAATCGAAAATATAAATTATTTCTTTTTGTTTTCTAGAATCTAGATTCATTTTTGTTGTTATTATTATTATTTCTTATAGATGACTTAAATGAGGTCTATGATTAGGTTCATAATGAGTTGATATATTATAAATTAATTATTAAGTGTCTTATAAAAATAATTTGCTGAATTTATTTCTTTATTGATAAAAGAATAAAGCATTTTAAATTACATTTATTAAATAATATGTTATGTGAAAAAATAAAATAATAAATTATAGACGTCAGTCCCCACTATGAGATAGGAGGTCAGAATTTTCATTTGAATGGCCTCTCTAGACACTCCCGACTAGTGACACTGCTCGGCCAATTCAGCTCTAGCTTCAATACTTTATTTTTGTCTTTAAATAAAGGATAATGGGTTCCCATATTTTAAACATTTTATCTTATAGGAATAATTTATTCAATTTATTTTTTTATTGATAAAAAAATAAAATATTTTAAATTAATTTTATCAAATATTATGTTATATGAAAAAAACCAAATAATAAATATAAAGAGGCCAATTATACATATATGTTTCTTTTGGGTGCCCTACCAGAAGGAAGTTGGTAGTCGAGCTGGCTATCATGTTAGGTTGACATTGCCTTTTGGACGGTTTTACAACATTTCATGACCACTTAGGCTCCTTATAAACACGCCCAACTATATGTACATATTTTTTATGTGGTCATTACTGAAAGCAAGTCAAAATACTGGTTCATCTATGAGGTCCAAAGTTGGCCTTGTCATTTGAATGGTCTCTTTGGACACTCCCGACTATGATAGTCCCCGACCAAATCAGCTCCAGTGACAATACTACATGGAAGATGGTGTGAGTGCTAGCAAATTGAATGGTGGTTGTTATATGTGTTATATTTAAATATTATTTTGATGAAAATTATTCACATATCCATTAATGTTGATATTAATTGAGGAAATGAGCAGTAATGGTCAAATTGTCTTGCTTCATGGTTTCTATCATTTGCATTAAGATATCTAAGTAATGATATCATTTATTACCTAGAAATTGTAACTTATTCAGTCATGCATGTTTTTATTTCTGTTCTGATACATATTTGGCTTGTAATGTATTGATTTATTCAATATAGATTGAAAATATAATTTTCCGTTTTTGTTTTCTAGAATTTATTATTATTATTTTTTATAAACTACTTAAGCAAAAAATATGGTTAATTTAAATCAAATTTATTTTATAAATATAAATAAGCAAGCAAATAGTTTTTATGTTTGAGTTTTTTTTCCTTCCTTTCCTAAATCAATTATGTTTTAAATTTGAAATTATTTATTTAAATTACAAGTTTAGACAATGGATTCTAAAATATTAAGTTTAATATCTATATATATATATATATATATATATATGTATGTATATATAATTTTCTGGAAAAATAAACAACCAAATTAATTTAAAATTATATAAAATAATTAAACTCTTTTATATTTTATATAGAGATATACTTTTTGGTTTATAGTATATTTTACATTGAAGATATTTTTTTACTCTCTTGGTTGACCATGTTTTTCTTTGTATTTTTTTTTGGTCCTAATTGTTTTAAATTGTGGCAAGACTAAATTGTTAAGTTTTTTAAGTTTTACTTAAAATTGTGGATGGTTGCAAAATGAATTAAGGATTCAATTAGTGCTTTTATTATTTTGACTGAACTTTATAAAAGTAAAAGTGACTTAGTTTAAAGCCATGTGAATGTGAATTTAAATTTTATTCATATATTTTGTAAATTAAGTATTTGAAATACTAAATAAATAATTATATTTATGACAATATGAATATATATATATATAAATATATTCAAATTTCAATAATATTGTATTTTTTTAGTTGTTTAGATAATGCTAAAATACTTTATTATCAAATTATATTATTTTTATATAGAAATAAATAGAGTATTAAATTATTATATTAAGTTGTTTTATATATGTTTATTTTAAATATCATGGATGTTAAAATTGCTTATTCAACTAGTATCCTTAGATATCGTTGCGATGTTGTTTCATTTATATTAGATTTAAGGAAATGTAAATAAACATGAAAATTGCAGTAATTTTATAGTTGATAAATACATTCTCTTCTATTATATTATGGTAGTTTATATATATATATATATATATATATATATATATATATATATATATATATATATATATATATATATATATGTGGTTAGAAACATGTCATTATTTTTATTAATGACTATTGTAAATCATGATTCATGGCTTGATATTCAATGAACAAATGTTATTGGGAAAAAATGATGATTGATTTGCACAATAAAAATATAGAGTCATGGATACAAATTGCTAATATAAATTATTTTATCTAGGCTTTTTATGTAAATAGATCATTCATTGCTTTAGTGTCTTCATAATGTTTGTGATGGACCTTTGAAATATATATTTTTAGGATTCAATAAAGTAATTTCCATATTAGCTTAGAAATATTTGATTCTGCATGTTCTTTTTATTTTATAGGTATAGAATTATAATGCTTATGATTTTCTATAATTTTGTGTGATTTTGAATTTTCTCTAGATTTTAAAGTCTTAAATACTTTTATCTAGACACGCCAATATCCTAAACTTGACAGATTTTTTAGAAATTTTAAATGAACTTTACTGTTATCCATTAATTTGGGGTTAAGTTACACGTCGTTTATGTCTAGGTGGTAAGATAAATTTTTAAAGAATTTTTGAATGATGGAATAATACTAATGTTTTTATGTAGCAATTATGTGCTCTTTTTTTCAAAACAAGTGGGAATCAATAAAAAGACAAATGAGAACTAGAAGGAATTAAAAAAACTTACAACCTTTGTTATTTTCAATTGTGGTGTTTAATAGCATTTAATGTCTAAACACTTAAAGACTATTATAAGTGTTTTCAAATACTTTAATTGAAGTACAATGTCTAATGTGTTTACAGTTGAACATCTTTGACTAATGAAATTAGACTTTAGAATACTTTTTCCTCGTATTATTTATTGTATTTGATACTAAAAATCCTTTAAAGATTAGTATTATTTATATTATTAAATCATTAATTGACTTGATGATATACTGGATTTAGGTGATGTCTGTTAGTTTGGGTGGAATATGTTATAGAACAATGTTATGCAATTGTGAATGATTTTGAGCCATGGAATGTGTAGTTGTGAAATTGTCAAAGACATTGCAACAACTTATGATAATTAGAAATTGCATTCTACAAATTAAGAAGAGAAGAGGAAAAACAATGAGTAGTTTGAATACAATTTTTGTGGTAGGTGGATTAGTTTCACTTTTAATAGGTGCAAATGTTTGTGCTATTGCATGCAATATCTTTGTTCAAATCTAGAGAATGATGAATGACTGTCAAAGGGAAACGTGCAAATTTTTTTATGTGTAATTTAAATGATAATTTTTTTGATTCACTATGTCTCCAACGAGAAAGATTTTTCACGAATAATAAGGCTAAAATCCGCAGTATTAAATGCAACCCTAAATATCATAGTATTTTTTGTTGTTTATGTCTACTTGGAATATTTATTCCAATATGAGTGGCCATGGAAGCTTAAATTATTGTATTTCTAGAAAATTTTGGTAAAATATGTTTTCGCTCAAATTGATAGATTTACTAAAGTACATATGCAATTTAATGTAGTTATAGAACTATGATTAGTATTGCGCGATGATTTTTATTTGCAATTTTTGTAGTCATGTGTGGATGTAATGTTATTTGTTATTTATGACATAGTAGATGATGCTTTCAATGGCTAGCAAACAATATGATACAAAGTTAGATTTCCCACCTTGGTTTGCAATTTAATGTAGTTATAGTACTATGATTACCATTGGATCATTATGGCAATATTGAGGTATAAAATGGGCCTCCTAAGAAAAATATACAACCAAAATAAAATTTATAAGAACCAATAGGATTCAATATGATTATGTCAACCATGGGGGATGTTTCACCATTTTTGGAGTAGAAAAGTAAAAAGATTAAAAAATAATAAAATAATAAAACTACTTTTTCCACTTGTATTTTCAACTTATCTCACTAATTGTTTACTTAAATTTCGAGCGGGAGTACTTGTTGGATGCAAAATTTAATTCTTCATCTAAGGATTAGCCATGTTTCATGCTTTCGATGAAACTTGATACAAAAAAAATATGAGAAATACATGAAAAAAGATGATTGCAATTATGTTTTTTCATGTATTTCTTATTTTTGATGTAGCAAGATCCATCGAAAGTATGTAGCATGCGTAATCCTTAGATGAGGAATCAAATTCCTCACCCAAAGTGTGTTTTGGCTTGAAATTTAAGTAAACCCATAGAGAGATAAGTTGAAAATACGATTTGAAAAAATAGTTTTTTATTTTTTCCCTCTAAAACTTTATGATGTAATCTAACTTATTTCATTACTCCCACAATTATTTTATAATTTCCTTATGATGCAAATTTTAGGCCTCCAAATTCCACTAATGAATGATTTTTTATTTATGCTTTCTTTAGTCATGTGTCACTAGAATGTTGTTTATTTCATATGACATAGTAGGTAATGCTTTCAATGGCTAATAAAAAATATAATACAAAATCACATTACCCATTTTTCGTTATTGTTATTTGTAGAAAATAGATTATATATATTCTAGGAACATTGAATACAATGTTAATTTGTCTTTGTACACATGTGTTTTGTAGCTTGCATAAATCCATGGCTATGGTGGTATAGATATTTTTGTGCCTTGCACACATTGTTGGTGATTCTCATGGGGTCTCATTTAAGTATGCTAATCTCTTAATGATCAGTGTGTGATCACAAATACATTTGAACTATGTATAGGTTATGCATGAACATAAAGTATATAAGACTAACGTAATTAATTTTATCGTGTCATAAATTATAGAGAGACAGTTTAGATAGAAGAATTCTAAAATCATATATATAGCAAAAAAACTAGAATTTTTATGGAAAAAAGAGTTGCATAGATATTTTTCAAAAAAACAACAATGTGTGGTGTGTTTTATTGATCAAAATTAGTAACTTAGACATGGTGAAATTGATAGCTTTATAGTAATAAGCATTCAAATATGTTTATTATTTCAATAAACTTTTGAATATGATAATTGTTTTAAGTAGTTCTATGCTTGTTATCTTAAATTAGAGTTATTTATTATAGAAATCTATATTGTAATTTGTTTTTGAAGCTAATAATTGGATTTTATTTTTTTTACAAATTTTGAAAAGAATTTACAATAATTGTCAAAAAGAAAATTACAGAATTTCACAAATTAAATATTATATTTTGAAATTTGTTAAAATGATAACAATGCTTTTGTTTCTATTATTTTAAATTGCATAAATGTCTTTAGTTATAAATTATGTTTAAATTGAAAAAATGCAATCTTCAAGGTTTCTTATGACCATCTTGTCTATTCTTTTGTCATAGTGCTAGGTACCCATTTTCAAAGTGTTGTGAAACAAAAAATAGGGGGACAAGATAGTCAAAAAGACAATGTAGACTAGATAATATATGAGGTCTAAATTTTCTCTAGTATCATATGTGCTAATTGAGAATTCAATGAAATCCATGCTATTAATGCTATAAATCACTTTCACATTTGGAGAATTTTCCAGTTTGTCTCAATATACTTTATTGCAATGAAAAAAGTTTTGTGGTAAAAGGATCAAAATTGTGAGAAATTGATCACAAGTTATCTAGATTCAATCTACATAGATTAGTGAATTTATTCTATTATCCCGGTGATTGTTTATTTGACTCGTTTTTTGTTCTTCTTCACTTTCGATATAGTTCAACTGAAATACGACATGGAATTGTAAAACTCTTTCGGCATTGCTTATATCATGGACATGATGCGTCCTCATTGCATACAAAATTGATTCTGGAATACCTTCGGGATCTTCATCATGTTAATGATCTTGAAATTTACTTCAAAGGATTTTCTACACCTTGTTCTATTCGTGGAAGATCTATAATTAGCTTAAGGGGGAATGCATTTTGTATCAAATGGTTCTCCAAGTAGTTGTTAGTTCCTGTCAATATTTGGCTATTTAAAAATGGCAAAGCATATCTATGGTTCAATTCAGGCATTCATGGCTATCAACATAATATTTTTCTACATAACCAAAATCATGCATGTGGACATTTTAAACCACTGTTGTTACATAACACATTAGATAATTTAGCTTCAAAGGAGAGAATGATTGGCCCATGCATTTTCCTATGCCAATTCTCACATGGACAGTTTGACCTATTATTATTTGCGGAAATCTTATTTGAACAAGGCTTCATGATCTATCAAAAAAATTTAAATGACTATCATGAAACTTTGTTTGATTCTATTTGCATGCTTTCACCATGGTTTGATATGTCTAATATCATAAAAGCAGTTGCACAAAATTTTCTCAATTATTTCATTTGCAATGATGATAGAGCTATCAATTGCTTACAACAACACCTGAGTGATAAAAACATTGAACAAGAGTAATGTATCAATGATTGCAATGGTTATATTATAAATTTATCAATGTCATATGCACATGGACATATAAATGGAAAAGCTTTTGCAATTCAATGGATATAAAAACTCCTTGATGTTAACATATATATCTGGAATATAGAAATAAAAGATATTTCCTCGATATTCTATTCATGAAAAAATTGCTCCAAAGTATTGTACCTTATTCATGTACCAATATCTACAACACATGCACATTTCCATGTAATTTTGGAAATTCAAAATGTTGAGAATATTAGTAATATTGACAATTCACCACAAATCCTCCAAGGAATCTCAAAAAGAGATAACTGCAAGTCGACCTCAAGTGTACCTTGTAGATATCTAGTTAGCAAAAAATCTAGGTTTACTAGATATTCTACTCAATTAAAGCATTTGTCAATTGACAACACAATATAAAAAAAAAAATGTTGTAGTATCAAAGGATTTCACATTGTCAAATGAGCACAATAATCCTTTTTCAATGAAGAAACAAAATAACAAAGAACTCTCCACTTATTTTTCCAATGCTTATAGTAAGCGGTACACTCACTCATGTCAATTGAAATCTACAATACGAGTGCAAGGTTCTATAATAAAAGAAGCACAAAAGAAACATGTAAATTCAAATAAAGAAATTGAGGCATATTTGAAATCAATCCAAGACACGCTTACATATGCATGTTGCGTTTATGATAGATTTTCATTTGGAAAGGACATGCAATCTATTAACAAAGACATATTATCTACTATTTGCTATCTGATGCCTGCTTCAAACTTCAAAAATATTAAAATCAATGAAAAAATATGCAAATCTTGTAATAATGTAATACTCAATGAAAAATTCCCTACATTTGCATCGCCTCTTTATATTTGATGAAATGAAAAAATGATCTCCATTGCAAAATTGACATATGTGGAAGAGAGGTTAGTGGCACCGAGGATGGATTTTGCACATATAAGGAAAATTAGCTACCAAATATCATAAATTGGATTAACAAGAACAATAATAAATGTTTCTTCCAATTTAGATAGAATTCATAGAGCATTGCCTAGAGATATTGATGACAATATGATAGTGGGAATTATGATAAAAATAAAATTGCAATATAAGAATGCCTATTTGTCTGGATATATTTTACCCAAGAAAGTAATGTGTGCATTACATGAATTGTGCAACACATATTTATACAAGAGCAAACAAATAGTAATAAATTATGAATGGAAAAAGAATTTTGATTAAAGTAGACAACGTCATAAGAACGAGAGTCCAAAAATGAAGGAACTAGACTCACCAAATGAAGATAATGAAGTAGAGAAAGAAATTGAAACACCTTATCCATGATCTTGATACAAGAATAATCAAGATTTCACCTTCTAAAGGGTTTCATCCCTTAGGCATTTTTCAAGAAAAATTCTTGGAAGCACTGAACTTCCCGACACTAAATTATTTGGATCAAGTCACCTTACTAATGTTATAAATCACTTTTCATATCAAAATATTGCATAATGGGAACTATTTCACATGTCTTGTGACTTTTCAACACATATTTCAAACATATTTTTTAAAGCAATTCTTATTTTGATAAACTAGGTTTCTAACTCAGATTAGATTTCTCTTCGCAAAGGAGAGATAAAATGACAATACTTAGTTACTAAAGACATTAGAAATAAAAGAAATTTTCATAAATTATTAAAGTCACTAACTACATGTCAATGTTTAATAAGAGTTCACACATCATCTGATTATTTTGAACATTTACGAAAATATATATTTGCAAAGATACGACAGCTTGGTTCACCGACATTCTTTGTGACAATCACTAGTGTTGAACATCTTTGGGAATCATTGATAAATGAATTAAACATAAAAGGTATTGACTCCATAACAAATGGGGAAAATAAATTTAATGATGAATGCATTGACACATTGATAAAACATCAACCGGTCATATGTAGTCGATATTATAGGCATAGAGTCTCATCCCTACATTCCTTGATAACAAAAAAACAATGAATTGTATGGTCAAGTGCAAGATTACTTTTTTATTACAGAATTCCAAAGTAGAGGAACAATGCATGACCATAGATTACTTTGGATTCCAAATGCCAATATATCAACAATCCCTTGATGTCGATGTCATAGGTTTTTTGATCAGTATTTGAATTTTGATTCAACAATTTTGTTGAATCAAATAATTCAATTTCAAACTCATTGCCACACAAAAACTTGCCCACGTAAAAATTCTAGTTATAGATTTCATTTCCCTATCCCACCAATTGATGAAACTTGTATCTTGCTTCCTTTGTACAATGAAAATAATGATATGAAAAAAATTCAAAGGAAACTTTTATTTCTTCTACAAGACAAATCCTATTCAAATAACATAGCATTTGCCATGTCTCTAGCCAATATTGGAATTACACAACGCGAATACATCATGCTCTTACTATTTTGTATTACTAAGCCAATTGCACTACTTAGACGAAATCCTTGTGATGTGTAGATAAATTCATTTACAAAAAAAATCCCTTCGTTGTGGCAAGCAAAAACAGATGCTTAATTTACTTTAGATGTCTATGTTGCAACAACATATTGCAGCTCTTATATAACAAAAATTGATCACACCATGACAACTGGCTTCAAAAAAATTCGAGAAAATTACATATCTTGTGGAGGCAACAAATTTGAAACTATTCATAAGCTTGGAAATGCATTGTTAAATATGAAACAAATTTCATTTCGACAAGAAGTCCACATTTCTCTATCATTTCCTTTGTATTCAACTTCTAGAAAAACAATTGTCATTAACACTGCTCAAGCTGAAAAACAAACATATGTTCTAAAAGGACCTATTTTGTTAGAACAAGAACCCGATAATTATGAAGACATTTTTTTCATTACAATTGTTGATAGATATGTTGAACATCTCGTTTTCCTTAAGCAATTTTTCTTGTAATAATATGTTTCTTGTTATTCAATCATGAAAACAACATAAAGAAGAAAGAAAATGTGCATGTGTCGTAAGATTCATTCAATACAATAAACACATGGACCCAGAAACCATTATAGAGAAAAACTGATGCTTTACATTCCATATAGAGAGGATGAATACACATTAAAGAAAAATTAAGAAACATGGGCTGAAGCATACTTTTCACATAAACACATTATCGATGTCACATAAAACAATTTTCTCATTTAGTTGCACCATGGGGTGATATTGAAACTACTTCCACCATAATTGCATCCTAAAGTGACAAGATATTTATGCTTCACTTTCCATTAGAAACTGACAATCGGGCTTTTTGTAATGAAAAATATGGCATTCAACAAGATTTGCAAGAGAAAATTTTGTTCAAAAACACATAAATTAAATATACAAAAAACAATGAATTCATTAAGCATCACTTTGTTTTGGACACATTGGCATACCATGAAATTATGAGACAACTAAATAAAGAGAAACAATCAATAATCAAACAAATAGTACCAAGACAAGAAAATTGTTTACTATCTCAGAATTTGTTTACTATCTCAGTTTGCCCATCAGATTTAGGATGATAAGATGAGCTATGAGCTAACTCAGTACCAAGACAAGAAAATAATTTTTTCCAAAAAATTACGGTGAAAATGGGATCTCTGTCACTTACAATAATCTTTGGGTTTCCATCTATCTTTTGAATTGTTTCCATAAATGAAGTAGAAACTGTACTCGCTTTAAATGGATGAGATAATGCACAAAAGTGTGCATCCTTGGTAAGTCTATAGTTCTGTGGTTCCTGAAAGTGGAGCAGAAAATCTAGTGGTCTCTAGAGAGAAGACCATGCTATGGCATCAAAGGCTTGGACATATTGGAGAAAAGGGCCTTCAGATACTTCATGGTAAAGGTATGGTAGAAGGTATGAGTAATAACTCTCTCGATTTTGATTTATGTGAAAATTGTGTCTATGGGAAGCAGAATTGGGTGAGTTTCCCCTCTGGTAGTAAGAGGGCGAAATAGATATTAGAGCTTGTGCACAGTGATGTGTTTGGACCTGTGAAGGTTCCATCATTGGGTAGGTTTGTGTACAATGTATCATTTATAGATGACTTCTCAAGGAATACGTGGATATATTTCCTTAAGAAGAAATATGAAGTCTTTGACAAGTTTAAAGAATTTAAGGCTCTCGTGGAAAATCAGATAGAGAAGAAGATAAAGGTACTGAGGACAGATAATGGTGGAGAGTTTTGTAGCAAGGAGTTTGAAGAATTCTGTAACAAGTGTGGTATATCATGGAAGAAGACTACTCCATATACACCTCAGCAAAATGGAGTTGCAGAAATAATGAACAAGATGTTGATGGAAAGGGCAAGAAGCATGCTCAGTAGTGTTGCGTTAGGACAAGAATTATGGGCAGAGTGGTGGATACTGCATGTTACTTGGTCAATAGGTCACCTTCATTAGCATCAGAGGATAAGACTCCACAAGAGGTATGGACAGGTAAGAAACCCTCTCTTTCACATCTAAGGGTATTTGGATGTGATGCATATGTACATGTTCCAAAGGAGAAACGAACCAAGTTGGATAGTAAATATGAAAAGTGCATCTTTTGGGTATAAGGATGGTTTGAAGGGTTATAAGCTTTGGAACCCAGTAACAAGGAAGGTTGTGTACAGCAGAGATGTGGTGTTTAGAGAGGTGAAAGATGTTATTAAACATGAAGTCCAACCAAAGGAACCTGAGAAAATAGAGTTTGAGCTAAAGGAGGAAGAATCATACTCTACAACAGAGGAGGAATCAGAAGCTGAAGAGCCACAAACTCCAGGTGTAAGAAGATCAGTTCAAGAAAGAAGGCAGCCAGAAAGGTATATTCCATTTGCTTTTTTTTCAAATTTTTCTTTATGTATTACTGATGATGATCCCAGAACTGTGAAGGAAGCAGTGGATTCAGAGGATGGAAAACTCTAGAAAGAGGCCATGGTTGATGAAATGGAATCTTTGTACAAAAATGAGGCTTGGGATCTAGTGGAGTTGCTGCCTGGAAGGAAACCCATTGGCAGCAAATGGGTGTTCAAAAATAAGACAAATGCAGAAGGAAAAGTGGAGAAATACAAAGCTCGGTTGGTAGAAAAAGGTTATTCCCTGGTGTCGGGAATTGATTTTGGTGATATTTTTTCTCCTGTTGCCAAGGTAACTTCTATTAGATTACTTTTATCTATTGCTGCTACTTTTGATTTTTGGGTAGAACAGATGGATGTGAAGACAACATTTCTTCACGAGGATCTAGAAGAGGAAATCTACATGATGCAACCTGAAGGCTTTGCGGTGAAGGGTAAGAAAGAACTAGTATGCAAGTTAAATAAGTCTTTGTATGGGTTAAAACAGTCACCAAGGATGTGGTATCAGAAATTTGATACATTTATACGGGGCCTTGGCTTCACCAGAAGTAAAGAAGATCACTGTGTGTATTTTAAATTAATTGGTGACCGTGTTATTTATTTGGTCTTATATGTAGAAGATATGTTGCTGGTTGGAAATGACAAAGAAATTATCCATGATTTGAAGATCCAATTGTCCTCCAAATTCGACATGAAAGATCTTGGTGCTGCAAACTATATTTTGGGCATGGAAATCAAAAGAGATCGGGCATAGAGGAAGCTCTGGTTAAACCAGAGGAAGTATGTCGAGACAATGCTGCAGAGGTTTAATATGCAGGATAGTAAACCAGTGAAGGTTCCTATTCCTATAGGTGTGAGGTTATCTGTTGAAAAATGTCCGAAGACACATGAAGAGGAAGAGGACATGTCCTGTGTTCCATATGCAAGTGCAATCAGTAGCCTGATGTATACAATGGTCTGTACTAGACCAGACATCGCACATGTAGTGGGAGTATTGAGCAGGTTTATGTCCAAACCAGGAAAGGAGCATTGGACAGTAGTGAAGCGGGTTTTCAGGTATTTGCATGGCACTAGTGATTATGGTCTATGCTACCAATGAAGACTAGGATTGGACAGAGTGTTGGATATTCGTGGCTTTGTTAATGCAGACTGGGCTGGAGATCTGGATCAGAGAGGATCTACAAGTGGGTATGTGTTTAACCTATTTGGAGGTGCAACCATTTGGATGAGTAAGAAACAAACTATAGTAGAACTATCAACTACAAAGATAGAATACATTGTAGCCACTCATGCAAGCAAGGAAGCAGTTTGGTTGTAGAGATTGTGTTCAAGTATGGGGTTAGTACAAGAAGCTATAAGGATAGACTGTGGTAGCCAAAGTGAAATTTTCTTGGCAAAGAACCTTGCATATCATTCAAAGGAAAAGCACATTGATGTTCAGTATCACTTTGTGAGGAATATGATAGAAGACAAAAAAGTGTTGCTGGTAAAGGTGGACACTTTGAAGAATATTGCAGATGCATTGAGAAAATCTATGAGCTCTGAGAAGTTCTCTTGGTGTAGAGATACAATGGGCATTTCAAGGCTGGGAAAATGACTAAGCTATCTTGTGGCCCCCTGTGGAAGGAAAACAACAAGTGGGAGAATGTTGGGTTGTGTTATATTCTTTCCATGTAGTTAACAAGGAGTTTGATGGGCACTCGTAAACCCACTTTATGGGGTCAGGGGGACCCTATGTTGGGTTGGGCGGACCCACCTATGGTTTTGTGCATGATTTTCACACATGTTTTTTGGACGTGATGGTTTTTAGTCCATGGTATTGGATGCTTCGGCATGTATAAATATGGATTGTAACATTGAAAGGAACATAATGAAAAATCAAGCTGGTAGTCCCAGTTTTGGGATCCAGGGAAAATCTCTATGTATATGTATTTTATGTGTTATGATCTCGCATTGTTTATTTTCTGTGTTTTAGAATTCATATGCAGGTAATTTTTGTACGGAGTTAAAACCTACATCCCAAAGTTGGCATGTAATAGATAAATGTTGTAATAGTCCTGGGGTCTTAATTGTTTCAACTTTGTTTTTTTGGCAGACCAAACATTCCGCCACAAACTTTTGAATATCCGATTTAAGGCCATCCCAAAAAAAATCCTTCTTAACCCTATGGTAGGTTTTTAGAAATCCCGAGTGCCCTCCTAAGGGAGAGGTGTGCAATTCCCTAAGAATCTTTTGTTTGAGTTGGGAATTATTACATAGGTATAACCGATCCTTATACCATAACAAATCATTTTTCCAGCTAAATGTATCAGATGAACTAGGATCTTGTTGTATCTTTTGAATGAGTGCCCACACTTCCTCATCATTCTTCCATTCATTCCTTGCTTTGTTTATCCAATCTGGTTGGATAATAGAAATGGCGCAAAGAAATGCTTCCACATCCTCATCCGTTCTTGAGAGTGCATCTACCACCACATTTTGCTTCCCTTTTTTGTAGATGATTTCAAAGTCATAACCCAACATCTTTGTGACCCATTTTTGCTGCTATTCTTAAGATAATATTTGTTCTAAAAAGTATTTAATACTATCATGATCTTTTTTTACCTTGAAGTGTCTTTCCATTAAGTAGAGTCGCCATTTCTTAAGTGCATGTAGTATTGCTAACATTTCCTTCTCATAAATAGCTTTGTGTAAATACTTTCCTTTGATTGTACGAATTTCAAAAGGAATGTGTCTTTCTTCTTACATTAAAACAACACCAATTCCATTTCCTGAGGCAACATATTCCACAATAAAGGATTTTTTGGAGTCCGGTGTAGTTAAGGCCGGTGCTTGGCACATTGCCTCTTTAAGATGTTCAAAGGCCTTCGTTGCTTCTAGAGTCCATGAAAATGCATCTTTCTTCAATAATTTTGTTAGAGGTGCTGCTATTCTCCCATAATTCCTAACAAACTTGCGATAATACCCTTCCAACCCGAGAAATCCATGTAGATTCTTTATGGATGTGGGGATTTTCCATTCCTTAATGGTTTTAGTTTTGCTAGGGCCTACCTTAACGACTTCATGAAATACAATATGACCTAGATATTCCACCTCTTGTACTCCAAAGAAACATTTGGAGATTTTTTCATATAATTATTTCTCCTCCAATACTTTGAGCACCACGTCAACATGTTGGACATGATCTTTCTAAGACTGGTTGTAGATTAGTATATCATCAAAAAATGCTAACAAAATTTTTCTAAGGAAGGGATTGAAAATGGAATTCATCGAACCTTGAAATGTAGAAGGTGCATTAGTAAGGCCAAAAGGCATGACCAAAAATTCATAATAACCCTCATGAGTTCTAAATGCTATTTTTGGAATGTCTTCAGTCTTCATTCTGATTTGATGATATGTTGAACAAAGATCCAACTTGGTGAAGTGAATTGATCCATGCAATTCATCCAATAATTCATCAATGACAAGAATGGGAAATTTATCTTTAATAGTGAGCTTGTTGAGCTCCCTATAATTTGGACACATGCGCCATGATCCATCCTTCTTATGAACCAATACTACTAGACCAGAGAAAGAACTTTGACTAGGTTGAGTTATACCAGCCTCTAGCATTTCTTCAACCATACGTTCAATTTCACTCTTTTGGAAATAGGGATATCTGTAAGGCCTAATGTTTGGAGGAACACTTCCTGGAATCAAATTAATAGCATGATCATGATCATGAATAGGTGGGAGGCCTTTGGGAGTCTCAAATACCTTGGAACCTCTAGTGAACATAATTGTGCAATTATGCCTCGTTGTTCTTTCTTTAGAAGCTTTGTCGTTCTGTTAGAGCTGATTATCTTTCTCGGTTTCCCTGCGATACCCCTTAATTCAACTTCCTTTCCTTCTCAAGAGAATTTCATGAAATGTTCTTGAAAATTAAAAGCTATTGTACCCAAGGATTGCAGCCATTGGACTCCTAGTACAACGTCGGCACCACCCATTGGAATGGAAAGCATTAGGCTATTCAATACATATTCTACCATGGATAGCTTGATATTGTGGCACTTTCTTAAGCAATTTATGGTTCCTCCACTTGCAACCATTACTTGACACTCTGGTGCTGGATATAGGAAGTAATTCAATTCCTTGGATATCTTACAATGAATAAAATTTTGGGTACTTCCTGAATGAATCAACACTATTACCTTTTTCTTCTTGATATGCCCTTTTATCTTGATAGTTTGAGGAGTGGTAATTCTAGCCAATTCATTACAAGATATGGTCGGATTCATTTATTCTTTTTTTAGGGTGTGTTCCTGGTGTATATCCTCTTCTTTTGACATTTCTTGTTCATTTCGTCCTCCTCTTCACAATCTATGTAAAATAATTTCTTCTTAGCACACTTATGACCTTTAGTGTATTTGCTATCACAACTGTAACAAAGCCCTTTTTCTCTTTTCTCTTCCAATAGTTCTGGTGTCAACATTGTAGGTTGTGGATGGCTAGGGGCAACAACACTTCCATCTTTATGATTGTGACTGGTAGGCTTCCTTGTTGCCATAATTTTGTTTTCCCTTTTTCTTGCCAAACTGAATGCCTTCTCCAATGAATCTAGTTCCCAAAGGTGAACCTCATGTTGGATGTTATCTTTTAAAGTCCCTATGAACACATCAATCTTATGCTCCACTGGAATATCCTTTACCCTTATATTCAATTTTTGGAAGTCCTCAATGTGCTCCAACATTGAACCCTTTTGTTTGAGATTTATCAATTGGCTATATAAAGTGTTTCTTTTTGTATCGTCATAATGCGCTATCATTTCATCCATAAAAATAGCCCAAGTGATTATTTTTTTACAAGAGCAAAGCCATTGATACCATACAAACTGATTTGGTTCCAAATATAAAGTTGCAATGTGTACCTTTTGTGTGTTTTTCACATTATGGAGATCGAAAAATTTCTCCATCTGTAGTATCCACGTTCTGGGAACCTTGCGATCAAACTTCCTCATATCGATCTTTCAAAAATGGTGGTTCCTCAATCCAACGTTGGAGTCTATGAAATCATGATTGACATTTATTTGTTCTCATCACGAGTTTCCTTTACTACCCTTTCGCCATTAGTAAGCACTTCTTGTAGAAACTTTGTCAAATTTGTCTTCAAATCTATCTTCAAATGTTCCATGCTTTTCTTTGAATCATTAATCTTAACATCCTTGCCATCCATCTTAGCTTCCATGCCGTCCATCTTAGCTTCCACGCCATCCATCTTAGCTTCCATGTCATTCATCTTAGCTTCTACGCCTTTCTTTAAACCATCCATCTTAGCTTCCACGCCATACATCTTAGCTTATATGTCCTTCTTTAAACCATCCATCTTAGCTTATATGTCTTTCTTTAAACCATCCATCATAGCTTCTATTACTTTTTGTGCGAGTGAAATTTGTTGCATTTGGTCTCGTAACTTTGATATATCATGTTGTATTTCTTCCTCTTCCTCATGAGTCATGCTAGAGGTTTCAGGTTGCTTACTAGGTGTTTCAATTTTATTTCTTCAGACCATCAATTACCGATAATAATGCTTCACTATGCCCTTTGAATTCCTTCAAACTAATTTTTCAAACCATGCAAAATTTAAGAAAAACTACACACCTTTTTTTAAAACTTTGTAGGAGTTCGAAATTGAATCTGATGTATCTCTGTAATTTTGGATCTCCAAGGTTTGAAATTTCTTCATGTCGTAGCTCTTTAGGTAGTATTTCTAACCCCACAAGTCTGATCAAGATTGGATTCTCCAATCAAGGGTGATGCCAAATCTCACATGATGACATGAGAATAAACTAGTTCGGTAGAGCGAACTTGTACGACGTGCTGCGGGTCACTATTTCAACCTTAGGTTCTGAAAATGATACCCAAAGAACTATAGTTTGTCTGCTTTCTGCAATAACTGATGAAAATTCAAGATGATGCATAGAGAAAAAGTTATGACGATTTTCCCAAGGTGACCTATTTGGAATGTAATTCGGGGGTCTGCAAAAACCCTAACTTCCTCATACTATATCTCCAAAAATATAGCGATACAAGATCTAAAATTTGGAGCTAAGGTTCAAACCAATTTCATCTCAAATGGGTTTTTGTTTTAGCTTCTAAAAATTCGTAGAGAAAGAGTTATAGCAAAAATTCCATGATGGCCCGTTTTAAATGAAATTCTAGAGCTTGCAAAAATGCTAACTTCCTCAGACCATATCTCTGAAAATTTAGCACGAAAGGATATGAAATTCGGTTGTGAGGTTCAAGCCAACATCGTCTCAAATGGGTTTTTCTTGTAGCTTCTGAAACTTCGTAGCATAAAATTTATAGCAAAAATGCCATGATGACCTCTTTGGGGCAACGAAACCCTAGAATCCACAACTTTGATACCAAATGTTATGAAACCAGCTCACAAAAAGATAGAAAAGATAGATCAACACCTTATAATTTAGCATCTTCAAGGGGGAAACCTCCTTTTTATTACACAAATGAACAATTCTTGGATGATTCAAATGACAAAACCGCCTTTCTATATACAAGAGTCTAAGGGGTCACAATATAACCAAGCCAACCTAACAATAATCATATAAAGGCACAAAAATAACAATAGTGGGATTTTATGGGGCACAATAATAACAATATGGGGAAAATAGGGTCACAGAAATAACAATAAGGGATACAACAACAATAGTAATGGGGGAATCACTAGTATTATAGGGACCTAACAAATTTTTCTTGTAATAATATGTTTCTTGTTATTCAATCATGAAAACAACATAAAAAAGGAAATAAAACGTGCATGTGTCATAAGATTCATTCGATACAATAAACACATGGACCCATAAAACCATTATAGAGAAAAATTGATGCTTTACATCCCATACAAAGAGGATGAATACACATTAAAGAAAAATTAAGAAACATGGGCTGAGGCATGCTATTCACATAAACACATTATCAATATCACATAAAACAATTTTCTCATTTAGTCGCACCATGGGGTGATATTGAAATTGTTTCCACTATAATTGCATCCTAAAGTGACAAGATATTTATGCTTCAGTTTCCATTAGGAATTGACAATAGGGCTTTTTCTATTGAAAAATATGGCATTCAACAAGATTTGTAAGAGAAAATGCAATTCAAGAACACACAAATAAAATATACAAAAGACAATGAATTCATTAAGAATCACTTTGTTTTGGACACACTAGCATACCATGAAATTATGATACAATTAAATAAAGAGAAACAATCAATAATCAAACAAATAGTTCTATGGAAAAAGAATAATCCTGGTAAGTGTTTCTATTTGTTCATCACTAGAGGTGCAATTACAGGAATTAAATTCATTGCACAAGCACTTTACCATGCAGTGGTATAGATTTATAATGAATAATTACAAAGTGAAATTTTGAAAAAAAAAAGATCTAATTCTTTCAATTACTGGCAAAGCTGCATATATTTCACATGGTCTTACAATCCATTCAACTTTGCATTTTCCACTTTCACCATGTCACATGGTTCCATTGGCTTCTAGAAAACTCGATATATTGAGTAAAGGATATGAACAATTTGATTTTTTGTTGATATATGAGGTTTCATTAATTGGCTCTCAATTTATTTTTAACATTGAAAAGTTGTTAGGTCCCTATAATACTAGTGATTCCCCCATTACTAATGTCATTGTATCCCTTATTGTTATTATTGTGCCCCATAGAATCTCACTATTGTTATTTTTGTGCCTTTATATTATTATTGTTAGGTCGACTTGGTTATATTGTGACCCCTTAGACTCGTATATATAGAAAGGAGATTTTGTCATTTGTATCATCCAAGAATTGTTCATTTGTGTAATGTAAAGGAGGTTTCCCCCTCAAAGAGGCTGAATTCTAAGGAATTGATCTATCTTTTCTATCTTTTTGAGAGTTGGTTTCATAAAATTTGATATTAGAGCTTTGGATTCTAGGGTTTCGCTACTCCAAACAGTTCATCATGGAATTTTTGCTATAACTTGTTTCTGCGGCATTTCAGAAGGAAAAAAATCCAATTGAGACGAAATCTTGTTGAACATTGGGTCTAAATTTCATATCTTGTCTCGCTATATTTTTGGAGATATGATTAGAGGAAGTTAGGGTTTTTGCAAGCTCCAGAATTTCATCTAAAATAGGTCATCATGGAATGTTCCCTATAACGCTTTCTCTATGAATTTTCGGAAGCTAAAACAAAAAACCCATTTGAGAAGAAATCAGTCTGAACCTTGGCTTCAAATTTTTGATCCTGTCTCGCTATTTTTTCAAAGATATAGTCTGAGGAAGTTAGGGTTTTTGCAGACTACCGAATTACATTCCAAACAGGTCACCTTGGGAAAATCATCATAACTTTCTCTCTGAGCATCAGATTGAATTTTCATAAGATGTTGCAAAAATATGGACAATGTGGAAGCTAAGATGGATGGTGTGGAAGCTAAGATGGAAGATTTGAAGATATGATTTGAAGACAAACATGGAAGATTTGAAGGCAGATTTGACAAAGTTTCTACAAGAAATTCTTACTAATGGCAAAATGGTAGTAAAGGAAACTCATGATGAGAACAAAATAAATGTTAATCATGATTTCATAGAATCTAACATTGGATCGAGAAACCACCATGTTCCAATGATCGATATGGGGAAGTTTTATGGCAAGGATCCCAGAACATGGATACTACATATGGAGCAATTTTCCGATCTCCATAATGTGCAAAACACACAAAAGGTACGCATTGCAACTTTATATTTGGAACCAAATCAGTTTGTATGGTATCGATGGCTTTACTCTCGTAAACAAATTGTCAATTGGGCTATTTTTATGGATGAAATGATAGCACATTATGAGGATACAAAAGGCAACACTTTTTTTAGCCAATTGATAAATCTCAATCAAAAGGGTTCAATGATGGAGCACATTGAGGACTTCCAAAAATTGAATATAAGGGTAAAAGGTATTCTAGAGGAGCATAATATTGATGTGTTCATAGGGAATTTAAAATATAACATCGAACATGATTTTCTCCATTGGGTGTTGGGTTATGTTATATTCTTTCCACAATTAGCCCACGTAGTTAACTGGGGGTCGTAGGGGGGGCGGAGCCCCCTTTCGTTGCGCCAATTGTGTAGTGGGGGGGGGGGGGGTCACAGGGGGTTTGACGTGTACCCATAACCCCACTTTATGGGGTGCAGGGCAACGCCCCAGAAAATTTTGGTTTTGGACCGTATGTTAGGATGGGCAGACCCACCTATGGTTTTGTGCATGATTTTCGCACATGTTTTTGGACGCAATGGTTTTCGGTCCATGGTATTGGACGCGATAGTGTTCGGTCCATGGTATTTGATGCTTTGGCATTTTATAAATATGTATTATAACATTGAATGGAAAATAATGAAAAATAATGAAAAATCAAGCTGGTAGTCCCAGTTTTGGGATCCAGGGGAAAATCTCTGTGTATATGTGTTTTATGTGTTATTCTCTCGCATTGTTTATTTTCTGTGTTTTAGATTTCGTATGCAGATAATTTATGTACAAGGTTAAAACCTACATTTGCTATCAGAGCTCTTTTAGCTTCAAGGGGATGCCTTTGTTGCTGAGGGGTTTCGCTCAGGCCTGTGGTAGACCCTGTTCAGTGGGAGATCTGTGAGATCTATTCTGGTGGTGAAAGAAGATGGCGAGCAGTGGAAAGATAGAGATCGAGAAATTTAATGGTCAGAGTTTTGAGTTATGGAAACTCAAGATGGAGGATCTGTTGGTGGATAAAGATCAGTGGATCATGGTAGATCCAGGTACTAAACCAACGAGGGTGTCCGATGAAGATTGGAAGAAGTTGGACCGGAAGGAAAAGAACACAATACGATTGTGTGTCTCAGATTCACTATTGTTGAATGTATCAGGGGAAGCTACAACGAAGGCTTTGTGGGACAAGTTAAGGACTCTGCACCAATCAAAGTCTTTGGTGAATAAATTGTTCTTGTGGAAAAAGTTGTATAACCTGAGGATGAAAGATGGAGACTCGGTGACAGAGCAACTGAATGCATTTAATATTGTGGTAAGTCAGTTAACATCTATTGATATTAAAATTTCAGATGAAGATAAGTGCATCAGTTTGTTGTGTTCTCTACCAGATTCATGGGATAGTCTGGTTATTGTAATAGGTAGCAATGCAACTACCTTGCAGTTTGATGAAATAGTCTCATCCTTGCTGACGGAGGAGATGAGACGGAAAAATATGGAGAGCAAGAATGGTCATGCCTTTTCTGAACGAGGACCGTCCCAGAACAGAAACAGAAATAAGTCATCGAGTGGGAAATATAAATCAAGAGGGAGATCTAAATCTCCAGGAAAACCTGTAAAGGTGGTGTGCTGGAAATGCGAAAAGGAAGGGCACTACAAAAGGGACTGTAAATCTAAAGCTCTTGATAAAGGAAAGGGATCTGATGATTCTCCTTCTGCAGAGGCAAAAACCACCTCAGATGAAGGTGGGGATGTGTACTTGGCTTCTTCAAGTACACATGTAGATCATGAGGCATGGTTGATTGACTCAGGTGCATCCTTTCACTTCACTCCCCATAGATAGTGGTTTTGCAAGTATGAGAAATACGATGGTGGTGATGTCTTCTTAGGGGATGATAGGAAGGCTAGAATCATTGGTCGTGGAAAAGTAAAGTTGAAGTTGCAAGGTGGAAGGGCTAGAACACTTCCGGGTGTTCTGCATATTCCTGCATTGACCTGAAATCTGATTTCTGTAAGCAATCTAGATGATGAAGGTGCAAAAACATTGTTCGAGAAGGATACCTACAAAATGGTTCGGGGAGAACTCGTATTGATGCGGGGAGTTTGAATTGGAGCTCTATACAAGCTGCAAGGTAACACTGTTATTGATGGGTGCAAAAGTTCTGTGGTTCCTGAATGTGGAGCAGAAAATCTAGTGGTCTCTGGAGAGAAGACCATGTTGTAGCATCAAAGGCTTGGAAATATTGGAGAGAAGGGCCTTCGAATACCTCATGGTAAAGGTATCGTAGTAGGTATGAGTAATAGCTCTCTGGATTTTGATTTCTGTGAAAATTGTGTATATGGGAAGCATAATCGGGTGAGTTTACCCTCTGGTAGTAAGAGGGCGAAACAGATATTAGAACTTGTGCATAGTGATGTGTTTGGACCCGTGAAGGTTCCATCATTGGGTAAGTCGGTGTACTATGTATTATTTATAGATTACTTCTCAACGAACACATGGATATATTTCTTTAAGAAGAAATCTGAAGCCTTTGACAGGTTTAAAGAATTTAAGGCTCTCGTGGAAAATCAGACAGAGAAGAAGATAAAGGTGTGAGGAGAGATAATGGTGGAGAGTTTTGCAGCAAGGAATTTGAGGAATTATGTAAGAAGTGTGGTATAGCACGACAGAAGACTACTCCATATACACCTCAGCAAAATGGAGTTGCAGAAAGAATGAACATGACATTGATGGAAGGGGCAAGAAGCATGCTCAGTGGTGCCGGGTTAGGACAAGAATTCTGGGTAGAGGTGGTGGAGACGGCATGTTACCTAGTCAATAGATCACCTTCATCAGCATTGGACGATAAGATTCCACAAGAGGTATGGACTGGTAAGAAATCCTCTCTTTCACATCTAAGGGTATTTGGATGTGATGCCTATGTACATGTTCCAAAGGAGAAACGAACCAAGTTGGATAATAAATATGAAAAGTGCATCTTTATTAGGTATAAGGATGGTTTAAAGGGTTATAAGCTTTGGAACCGAGTCACACAAAAGGTTGTGTATAGTCGAGATGTGGTGTTCAGAGATGTAAAAGATGTTATTAAACATGAATTCCAACCAAAGGAACATGAGAAGTTAGAGTTTGAGCTTAAGGAGAAAGAATCGAACTCTACAGTAGAGGAGGAATCAGAAGATGAAGAGCCACAAACTTCGTGTGTGAGAATATCAGTTCGAGAAAGAAGGTAGGCAGAAAGGTATAGTCCATCTTCTTTTTGTTCAAATTTTGCTTTATCTATTACTGATGATGATCCTAGAACGGTGAAGGAAGCAGTAGATTCAGAGGATGGAAAACTCTAGAAAGAGGCCATGGTTGATGAAATGGAATCTTTGCACAAAAATGAGGCTTGGGATCTGGTGGAGTTGCCGATTGGAAGGAAATCCTTTGGAAGCAAATGGGTGTTCATGAAGAAGAAAAATGCAGAAGGAAAGATGGAGAGATACAAAGCTCGGTTGGTTGCAAAAGGTTATTCCAAAGTTCTTGAAATTGATTTTGGTGATATTTTTTCTCCTGTTGCCAAGGTAACTTCTATTAGATTACTTTTATCTGTCGCTGCTACTTTTGATCTTGAGGTAGAACAGATGGATGTGAAGACAAAATTTCTTCACAGGGATCTGGAAGAGGAAATATACATGAAGAAATGTGAAGGCTTTGTGGTGAAGGGTAAGAAAGAACTGGTATGCAAGTTAAATAAGTCTTTTTATGGGTTAAAACAGTCACCAAGGATGTGGTATCAAAAATTTGATGCATTTATATGGGGACTTTGCTTCACTAGAAGTAAAGCAGATCATTGTGTGTATTGTAAATTAATTGGTGACCATGTTATTTATCTGGTCTTGTATGTGAATGATATGTTGTTGGTTGGAAATGACAAAGAAATTATCCAAGATTTGAAGACCCAATTGTCCTCGAAATTTAACATGAAAGATCTTGGTGCTGCAAACTATATTTTGGGCATGGAAATCAAAAGAGATCTAGTAAAGAGGAAGCTCTGGTTAAACCAGAGGAAGTATGTCGAGACAATACTATAGAGATTTAATATGCAAGATAGTAAACCAGTGAAGGTTCCTATTCCTGTAGGTGTGAGGTTATCTGCTAAACAGTGTCCCAAGACACAAGAAGAGGAAGAGGACATGTCCCGTGTTCCATATGCAAGTGCAGTCGGTAACCTGATGTATGCAATGGTCTGTACTAGACCAGACATTGCACATGCAGTGGGAGTATTGAGCAGGTTTATGTCAAAACTAGGGAAGGAGCATTGGATAGTAGTGAAGCGGGTTTTCAGGTATTTTCATGGCACTAGTGATTATGGTTTGTGTTACCAATATCAGGACTAGACAGAATGTTGGATATTTGTGGCTTTTTTGATGTAGTCTAGGCTAGAGATCTGGATCAGAGAAGATCTAAAAGTGGGTATGTGTTTAGCCTATTTGGAGGTGCAGTCAGTTGGATGAGTAAGAAACAATCTGTAGTGGCACTATCAACTACAGAGGCAGAATACATGGTAGCCACTCATGCAAGCAAGGAAGCAGTTTGGTTGCAGAGATTGTGTTCAAGTATGGGGTTAGTACAGGGAGCTATAAGGATAGACTGTGACAGCCAAAGTGCATTTTTCTTGGCAAAGAACCCCGCATATCATTCAAAGACAAAGCACATTGATGTTCAGTATCACTTTGTGAGGGATATGATAGAAGACAAAAAGGTGTTGCTGGTAAAGGTGGACACTTTGAAGAATACTGCATATGGATTGAAAAAATCTATGAGCTCTGAGAAGTTCTCTTAGTGTAGAGAGACAATGGGCGTCTCAGGGCTGGAAAAATGACTAATCTCTCTTGTGGCCCCATGTGGAAAGGAAACAACAAGTTGGAGAATGTTGCGTTGTTCTATATTCTTTCCACGACTAGCCCACGTAGTTAACCGGGGGGTTAGAGGGGGGGCGGAGCCCCCTTTCGTTGCGCTGATTGTGTAGCGGGGGTGAGTTGTCACAGGGGGTTTGAGGTGTACCCGTAACCCCACTTTATGGGGTTTTGGACCCTATGTTAGGATGGGTAGACCCACCTATGGTTTTGTTCATGATTTTTGCACATGTTTTTGAACGTGATGGTTTTTGGTCCATGGTATTGGACGTGATCGTGTTCGGTACATGGTATTGGATACTTCAGCATGTATAAATATGTATTATAACATTGAAAGGAAAATAAAGAAAAATCAAGCTGGTAGTCCTGTTTTGGGATCCAGTGGAAAATCTTTGTGTATATGTGTTTTATCTGTTATGCTCTCGCATTGTTTATTTTCTGTGTTTTAGAATTCATATGCAGGTAATTTCTGTACAGGGTTAAAACCTACATTGGGAATCAGATTCGTTGGAGAAGGCATCCAGGTTGGTAAGAAAAATGGATAAAAAAATTATGGCAACAAGGAAGCCTACCAGTCACAATCATAAAGATGGAAGTGTTGCTACCCCTAGCGATCCACAACCTACAAGGTTGACACCAAAACAATTGGAAGAAAAAAGAGAAAAATGGCTTTGTTAGAGTTGTGATACCAAATACACTAAAGGTCATAAGTGTGCCGAGAAGAAATTATTTTACATAGATTGTGAAGAGGAGGAAGAAAAGGAACAAGAACCGTCAAAAGAAGAGGATATACACCAGGAAAAAACCCTAGAAAAAGAAGAAATGAATCTAACCATATCTTGTAATGCATTGGCTGGAATTACCGCTTCTCAAATGATCAAGATAGAAGGGCATATCAAGAAGAAAAAGGTAATATTCTTGATTGATTTGGGAAGTACCCATTATTTTATTCGGTGTAAGATAGCCAAGGAATTGAATTAATTCCTACATCCAACACAAGAGTGTCAAGTGATGGTTGCAAGTGGAGGAATCATAAATTTCTTAGGAAAGTGCCATAATATCAAGATATCCATGGGAGAATATGTATTGAATATCCCAATGTTTTCTCTTCGAATGGGTGGTGTTTATGTTGTACTAGGAGTCAAATGGCTACAATCCTTGGGTATAATAGCTTTTAATTTTCAATAACTTTTCATGAAATTCTCTGTAGAAGGAAAGGAAGTTGAATTAAATGGAATTGCAAGGAAACCAAGAAAGTTAATCAACTCTAACAGAATGATAAATCTTCTAAAGAAAGAACAAAGAGGAATAACTGCACAATTATGTTCACTAGAGGTTCCCACATCGAAACCATCCATTTCTCCATATCTCCAAAAAGTCTTGGACAATCATTCCAAGGTATTTGAGATTCCCAAAGGCCTCCCACCTATTGGTGATCATGATAATGCTATCAATTTGATTCCATGGAGTGTTCCTCCAAACATAAGACCTTACAGATATCCCTATGTCCAAAAGAGTTAAATTGAACATATGGTTGCAGAAATGCGAGAGGCTGGTATAATTCAACCTACTCAAAGTTCTTTCTCTGCTCTAGTAGTATTGGTTCACAAGAAGGATGGATCATGGTGCATGTGTCCAGATTATAGGGAGCTCAAGAAGCTCACAATTAAAGATAAATTTCCCATTCTTGTCATTGATGAATTGCATGAATCAATTTACTTCACCAAGTTGGATCTTCGTTCAAGATATCATCAAATCAGAATGAAGACTGAAGACATTCCAAAAACATCATTTAGAACTCACGAGGGTCATTGTGAAATTTCGGTCATGCCTTTCGCCTTACTAATGCACCTTCTACATTTGAAGGTTTGATGAATTCCATTCTCAAACCCTTCCTTAGAAAATTTGTGTTAGTATTTTTTGATGATATACTAACCTATAGGAAGTCTTGGAAGGATCATGTCCAACATGTTGACATGGTGCTCAAACTATTCGAGGAGAAACAATTATATGCAAAAATCTCCAAATGTTTCTTTGGAGTGCAAGAGGTGGAATATCTTGGTCATATTGTATCTCAGAAAGGTGTTAAGGTAGACCCTAGCAAAATTAAAACCATTAAGGAATGGAAAATCCCCCCACGCATAAAGCATCTATGAGGATTTCTTGGGTCGACAGGGTATTATCACAAGTTTGTTAAGAATTATGGGAGAATAGTAGCACCTCTAACAAAATTATTGAAGAAAGATGCATTCTCATGGATTCCAGAAGCAACAAAGGCCTTTTAACATCTTAAAGAGGCAATATGCCAAGCACCAGTCTTAGCTACACCGGACTTCACAAAAACCTTTATTATGGAATGTGATGCCCCGGGAAATGGAATTGGTGTTGTTTTAATGCAAGAAGAAAGACCCATTGCTTTCGAAAGTCGTCCAATCAAAGGAAAGTATTTACACAAAGCCATTTATCAGAAGGAAATGCTAGCAATAATACATGCACTTAAGAAATGGCAACCCTACCCAATGGGAAGACACTTCAAGGTAAAAACATATCATGATAGTCTTAAATTCTTTTTAGAACAAAGATTATCTTTAGAAGAGCAGCAAAAATGGGTCACAAAGATGTTTGGCGATGACTTTGAAATCATCTACAAAAAAGGGAAGCAAAATGTTGTGGCAGATGCACTCTCAAGAAAGGATGAGGATGTGGAAGCATTTCTTTGCACCATTTCTATTATCCAATTAGATTGGATAAACATAGTAAGGGATGAATGGAAGAATGACGAGGAAGTGTGGGAACTCATTCAAAATATACAACAAGATCCCTTACATCTGATACATTTAGCTGGAAAAATGATTCTTTATGGTACAAGGATTGGTTATACCTATGTAAGAATTCCCAACTCAAACAAAAGATACTTAGGGAATTGCACACCTCTCCATTAGGAGGGCACTCAAGATTTCGAAAAACTTACCACAGGGTTAAGAAGGATTTTTTTTGGGATGGCCTTAAAACCGATATTCAAAAGTTTGTGGCGGAATGTTTGGTTTGCCAACAAAATAAATTTGAAACAATTAAGACCTCGGGACTATTACAACCTCTATTGATTTCAAGCCAACATTGGGAGGAGCTTTCAATCGATTTTATCACATGTTTACCCAAGTCCGAAGGAAAGAGTGTTATCATGGTGGTAGTTGACAGACTTACCAAGTATGCCCACTTTTGTGCATTATCTCATCCATTTAAAGTGAGTACAATTTCTACTGCATTTATGGAAACAATTCAAAAGCTACATGGAAACCCAAATATTATTGTAAGCGACAAAGATCCCATTTTCACTAGAAATTTTTGGACATAATTATTTTCTTGTCTTGGTACTCAGTTAGCTCATAGCTCATCTTATCATCCTCAAGTTGATGGGCAAACTGAGATAGTAAACAAATGTTTGGAAGGATATCTTCGTTTCTTTGTATCTGATAAACATACACAATGGGTCAAATGGTTGCCTCTGGCTGAATGGTGGTATAACACTTCCTTCCATACCACAACAAAAATGACCCCATTTATGGCACTTTATGGATATCATCCACCATCCATCAAAACCTATTTAAGAGAAAATTCTAAGGTTCAAGTAGTGGAAGATCACATCGAGCATCAGGAACAAGGTCTCCAACTCTTAAAGGATAACCTCATCTTGGCACAAAATAGAATGAAACAGCAAGCAGATCAACATCGTAGCGAAAGAAGTTTTGATGTAGGTGATTGGGTATTCCTACAACTACAACCATATAAACAAATGTCCCTCAAGCAAGATAAGAAGGATAATAAATTATCACCAAAGTATTATGGTCCGTACAAGGTGTTGCAAAAGATAGGTACTATGGCATACAAAATGGAGCTTCCTGCAGCTTCCCGAGTGCACCCAGTTTTCCATGTTTCATTCTTAAAGAAGGTTATAGGTGACAAGATTCCAATTCAAGCAATATTGCCAGAACTTGATAAGGAAGGAAAAATCATAATTGGAACCTGGAGCAGTCAAAGAAACAAGAACTCGACAGCTACGAAATCAATCAATTTCAGAGTATCTCATCAAGTGGAAGGACTTACCCATTGAAGATTCCACATGGGAGGATGATAATTTTATACAGAACCATCTAGAACTACTCAAGCATTGAGGACAACACCTTTTTGAAGGAGAGGGGCATGTTAGGTCCCTATAATACTAGTGATTCCCCCATTACTATTGTCATTGTATCCCTTATTGTTATTATTGTGCCCCATAGAATCCCACTATTGTTATTTTTGTGCCTTTATATTATTATTGTTAGGTCGGCTTGGTTATATTGTGACCTCTTAGACTCCTATATATAGAAAGGATATTTTGTCATTTGTATCATCCAAGAATTGTTCATTTTTGTAATGTAAAGGAGGTTGCCCCCTCTAAGAGGCTGAATTCTAAAGCAGTGATCTATCTTGTCTATCTTTTTGTGAGTTGGTTTCATAACACAAGCAACACCATGAAATTATGCATACTCCAACTTCCACATTTGGGAACCTTGACATAATATTCTATAGTGACATATGTCAAGAACAACCTATACGTGATTGTTGGATATTTGTACAAACAAATCTTAATGGAACTAGTGTTTCTTACAACTTTTGGAAAGAAAATGTGAAAACTTATGAACTAAAATAGGTAATGCGACAAGACAACAAATAATTTGTCTCCATCTTAAACAGAATTAGGACATGCTCACATACTAATGTTGATATTGCATTCTTGGACAAATATTGTTATAGATCGACACCAATTGATCCAACTTTTCCATATATTTTTTATTTAAACAAGAACGTACATGAACAGAATGAGAGAATATTGTATCTTGTGAATAAACAAGTAATTATATTAAATGCATATGATAGAACAATTGACTCAAGAAATATAAATCAGAATAAACAAATCAAATTGTGGTTTCCATGTTCTATTTTGCTCAAATAAAATATTCTTATTGAACTAATTGGTGGAAATTACAATATTCAAGATGGTTTGGTGAATCGTGTTAAAGGAATTTTTAGAGCATCAACAACATTTGAAAATGGGGCAATTTGGATTGAATTTTTTGATCGATTTGTTGGGATTATTGAGAGGGAAAAAATGGCACATCTGTACAAAGATGGAATAATGTTTACATAGAAAGTTGTTACTAGAGTTTGTAGGAATAATGAATCAAATAATGAAATTAATTTTACAAGAGAACAATTTCCTATTCAACTGGCATGTGCACGAACTATACATTTATCACAAGGGTTAACAATGGACAAATTGGCTTTTGACCCAAAATGAGTTATGCAACATGGACTTGTTTATACTACACTTTCTTGCGTCAAAGATATTAAGCCCTTGTATTTATTAAACAAATTGGAAAATAGTAACTTTTCCCTCAATGAAAAGGTTGTTATTGAGCTAAATAGAGTTAGACAAAATGCCTCCTTTGAGCTTTAATATGGCATATATCAAAATAAAGCTATTGACGATTTGAAAATATGTTCATTGAACACTCGTAGTTTGTCTTTTCATTTCAAATATATCATTGATGACTATGATCTAATGAGTTCTTACATTATTTGTTTTCAAGAAATGAAAGAAAAATCATCTCCATCGAATCCATCATTGTCAAGCAAATATGGCTACATACATGTATACCATTTACATGGAATTACCACATACTATAGAAGAAATATTGTGGTTGTGAACCATTTCACTTATACAAAAGACCAAATCAAATCAACAATTGCAACATTCCATGTTGGGAAAAAAAACATTATAGTTGCAAATGTATATATTGCACCAAATGAAAACATTGAAGAAATAATTAATTTCATCAAATTCATTTTAGACCACACATGCAACAACTATGCAATTGTGCTTGTTGGTGATTTTAATTTGGACATACTACAAAATAGCCATCAACCAAAGAAACTACTTTCATTTATGAAAAATAGTGGGTTCATTTTTCATACAAAAAAACCAATAATTGACTATAGCTAAATGCTAGATCACTTTTGGATAAAACTTTTAGCTAGTACTATTTCTTTCCATGTCTTTGATGCTTATTAGACAGACCATCATACAATTTCTCCTACCATATCTTTGATTTCGCCTTAAGTCATTTTCTCAATTTTCATATTCTACAATTTCACTATTGACTTGTCACATTTGCAAATGCGCACCTTTGACATATGACTTGATTTGCAAACATTGAAAAACAAAGAAATTTTGCACGACAAAAAAGAACAAAACAACAAAAACACACAAATATCAAATTTGGTAAGTCTTTGAACCATGAACATAAACTTGTTTAGTTTTCCTTGTATAGCTATAAATTTTTATGTCATTCGTGGCATGCAATTTACACATTTTCATTCTCACTTTGTTTCATTTTTCTCCATATATTGAATACTATTATTTACTTTAGCTTCTAGTTTAGATTTCATTATTTCTTGTGGAACTTCTTTTTATAAAAAAAATGTGGCCATATTAATTCTTATTAACACATTTCCAAAAATGAGTTATATGTATATTTGTCAATGAAAGCTATAAAACATTTTCTTTATTGTAACTTATGCACATTTACTACATAGCCACCAACAATGGCTAATAGTACTATAAAAATAGAATACATGTATATATAATGTATCATTGTAGAGCATACATTGTTTTAAATGTTCTTTATACACTTGTCTCAGACTTGATGACTTCCATTTTCGTTCTTTGGAAATGATTGGTCTAGTCATTTGGAACAATATCATGGAAACATCGAGCTCTAGCAAACAATTATTGGAAGAACAAATGGTGGAAAATGAGAAGCCAAAAATGTTAGGTTTGTGCTGCACAAAATGTTTGTATAGTAAAATGGCATGTTTGCATTAAATCAATATGAATGTTTTTTGAAGCATATTGTTTCAAATTTTCATATAAAGAGAGAAAAGAATATGGAATCAACATCCTCATCAATCATTGAAATATGCTCAAGAGCATATGCAAAAAAAAAAAATTGAAGGCGATATATTTGTTATTCATGGGCCAGCACAAACTAAAATTCCTAACTCTCCTGCAAAGGTGCAACTGCTCCACGCTGATTTGGTTCATATCCACAATGAACTTACTCTCAGAGTGAACATGAGCAACAATCTTATAAATAATTTCAAAACCATGTTTACTGTTGGAAGTAATGTTTGAATTACATATTTTATGATTAGAAACAAGGTTATTTATGAATGAGGAGACAAAAAATATTGCATAGTGTTACGGGACAAAAGCATGGTTGTATCAATTGCACAAGTTTACAAAAAGTGTAGGTTGGCTCCATAAACAGCAATACATAGTCTTGTTGTTTCAAGTGATACATATGTAGTTGGTTCAATAGGAGAAATAGTAATAGGATACCACTAAAATCACAAGAAACTAGAACTCAATATAAAATATGGTGAAGTTGCAGAGGACAATGCATTTGTAACTTTGTTGCTAGAATAAATATACTTGCATTTTGAAAAAAAAATAATAGTTTCTTTGAAATTGTGTTAGTGTATCTTTTTTTTCCATTGTTATCAAGATAGCAAATATCTTATTATATTTTTCACCGACTGCTTAACCAAAAATGTGTTTCCTAGTTTGTTGTAGCTGCTATTGAATGATAGTCATACAGAGAATTTTCCAAAATACAGTACATTGTTCACTCCACTCTATTTGTTCAAAAACATTATCAGAGATGAGGTGAAAGGGAGTCAACAGTTACACTCTATATCAACAAATTTTCTTGAGCCATTGAAAGATGAATTTGCAAGAGCGCATTTATTGTCTTTCGTAATGTCAAAAACACAAGTATATTTACTAATAGTTTTTTTGTTCAAGTAACAATAGTTTTAGTTTGATGTACAAAATATTGGATTTTGATGATACATATTAGACCTAACAATTTAATTTATTGGGGAAAAAACCACAAATCCAAGGAGCGTTGAATCCAGAAATGTTTTATCTCTTCCTTTTGAGTGAATTTGTAGTAAATGAAAACAAATCATTCATCCAAGCACAAATAATGCACAATATGTAAAGATATCATGACATTTAACTATGAGCATAATGTTTAATGCACACTCAAAACAAAGAATTGGGAAATTTATTTGTATGTTGCAGATGCCACAGCTAAACGAACATTGCTCAGTTATTTCTCACACAAGATTTTAGGAATACATCCAAATCATATCATCTATAGTTTTCAATTTAAGGTAACATTGTATTCAATATCTTCTTTTACTTTAACAATTAACACCATTATTGTTGAGATAAAAGAGTTGTGACGAGAAGACAAAAATATTCTTTAGTACATCAAGTTCATATATTTTGATAGTTAAGTTATTCTTTCTCTTTTCAATTTCTCTTTTCTATATTGCACCAATTCATAATTCACAAAAACATACAAAAATACAAATATATAGTTTTCTTTTATTCTAGGTTGTAGAATTAAAAAACACAAAAAATATATAATGGAGTGCTTTTTAGATATTTGCTACAATATCTTAATCAATAATATTTTCTTTTCCCTTTTTTTTAATAAATATTTGTTGTTTCTATTTTTCCTGTAATTCTTCTTACTCCAGATGAAATCAGAGAGCAAGATGCACACTATGTAGTATGATATTCCAGTTATCTAAAAATTTCTATGAGGCTATGGTCTTGTTTTTTGTTAATGAGAACATTAGATCTTAGTTCCATAGTAACATAATGTAACTCCAAAATAGTTAGTATGCCACACACACATACACACACACACACACACACACACACACACATATATATATCTATGTATCTATGTATATATATACCGATCTTTTTCTCTCCACTGTTAATATTTTACCTTGGATTATCATTTGCTGTAAATTCTGGAATTGTGTTATGTCAGGGAAAAGGAAGGAAACAGGAAATAAAATAGTTGCATGTGTATCAATGTGTTCACTTCTATATATACACAATTGAATGCTCTGTGTTAAAATAAGGCACTATAGGATAATTGGGATAAATATGTTTTTATTTTCATTTGCCACAGATCAAATCATCCTTATTTTCCTATTTGCATAATTGTTTTTCATGTAGTGTTCATTTTATAATTAGCTTTTTTTGTTCTTGTTCTCTGATGCAGTTACATTTATTGTGAAATGAATTAACAGATTTTGTATCTCGTTTCTCTTTTCTAGTTTTTTTTTTTTTTTAATGAATTTCAACTCAGGAAAAAAATAAATAAAATAAATTGGAGATTTAATTATAATCTAGGTAGATTTGGTTTTACAGATACTAGCTACTTGGATTATGCGACTCAATTATTTTTTCTTGTTTTTCCTGACACATTTCCAACCAAGTCCATCATTTTGTTAATAGGCCCATAATATATCAGTTGCACAACAACATTATATACTTACAAAAAAAATCATTATACCATATTATATACATACACGTATTTTTCTTTTCAATGTTACAATATTAACTTGAATTCTTCTTTTCTGTAAATTGTGAAATTGTTTTGTCTTAACGAAACAAAAAAAACACAAAGGAAAAAAATGCAAGTTTCTCAATTGCTTGATTTTTGTATATGTTCAATGAAATGTTATGTGTAAAAGAAAAGCCTCTATAGGGGCATCTAGACATTTCTTTTCTCTTTTTTTTTTCACATATATCAGACCTTCCAGAAATTTAATTTTTTTATCTGCACAGATGTTTTTCACAGGCTATATGCTTCTATTAATTGGCTTTCTTGAATAGAGATTTTTATTTCCTTAGCTATATAGTGTTGGATTGCAGTTATATATAATTGAGAACTTACTATCTAATGAATTAACAAAATATGCATCTTATTTCTGGTTTCTAATTTTCTTTGTTTCCTCTTGTAGTGCATATCAACTTGCAAAAAATTGTGAATTTAGCTATAGTGTAAGGAAACTATAGTTCTTCTAATGCTAAGTGCTATAACAATGGTGTTGAATAATTTGTTGGCTCTTTGTCGCCAGTGATACATGGTCATGAGAATGCATTGCTTATGTAGCTATTTGTTTTCTCATTTCAAGCTAATAGCTTATTCTTTACCATAGCACATGTTAATAGTTTCCAATGTTTGGTCTGTGATAATGATTCTTTAATGAATGGTGAACAATATATGTACTATCTGAAATCAGTGATCCATTTTTTCTAGAACATTGTCGTTGCTATGAATAATAAATATATTGGTTATTTTGAACCATGAGCTCTTCTGATAAATTTTTCATTGACCTATGTAATCAATCTTACTTGGAGATTATGACATATTTTAGTTTCTCACTACCATAGTGTTTTTTGTGACAATATTGTCTTAGGTATTTTTTGTATTTATTATTTAACATATATAATTTAATATTCTAGATATATTGTAAATAAGAGATAGAGAAATTTGTAAAATAATCTATGAATCATTGGTAACTTGATTTCTTATTTTCGACTCTCATGTCACTTTGAATTTTTTTTCTTTCATTGTAACAATATGGGAGTCACTATGAATGATTAAAATACCATTAAAGTTGTGCATTTGGATGTACCTACTTCCAAAAGGTTGAAAGTTTTTCAATTTTTGAATCGAGTTCTTTTATCCCTTTATTCATTAAGCATATCATAACTATGTTCAATGTTAATTCAGTTTCATTTAGCCTTGAATTAGAGTGAGAAACTATTATTTCCATCAATACATCAACAAAAAACATATGTAAGATGAGCATTTTAAAACAGAGTTATGGAGTATAACAAAATATGCGTCTACAATTTCTCTCCAACCACCTGCTTTTGTTGTTCCAATATTATCAATGGATTAATGAACTGAGACCAATGATGATCCAAAACACATGCCACAAATTTCAAACAGTGGAGTAACTAAGGGAGAAGAAAAACCAAAATTTATGGATAAAGATGTATGTGTGTTTTATGCACTTGTTACCTATTATTTAATATTGATGCGAAGTTTTACGAAATACCCTTTGAGTACACTCATATTCCATTTGATACTTAGTATAACAATATTATGCATCCATATAATCATGATACAGTTAATAATGCACACATTTATGACACTGAAACTAGTCTACATGTATTGCAGATTTCAATATTTTAATGTTAATATAATAATTAATCTCATAATGGATAATTTTCTCTATAATTTTGTGATTTTCAATATTACTATTTGTTTTATCGTGTGCTTTTGCAAATAAATAATTATTTTTCCTTTCTTATGGGTTTCATATTATATTGTTCTTCAACTTGTAGAATGGTACACATTACTACACTAGCTCATCGAATCCAAAGACTACAAAAGAAAGAATAATGTGAAACTCATTTCTACATAAACCAAGAATTCATAAATAATATGTTTTACTCTTTTCCTTTTTGAAAATCTTTTCTTTACATTGATACTAAGGTCTTTTTTTCACAAGAAGAATTATGATATATTGATTTTTGTACTAGACCTCTATGAGGTGTCCCTATGTGCTTCGGCTCGATATTGGTATATAGTGAAATCTAACTATTGTTGTTGTAATACAATAATAAAATAGAAAACATGCTTTCATGTACAAGGGAAAAAATGCTCTTTGTCACATATTAAGCAATTTATACATGGTTATGTTTGATGTGTTAAATATTATATTGTCTCTGTTTCCAACCTTGCAGGAAATTCAATGGTTCTCGAACACTAGAACCACAATGTGTTCTAGATACTCTTCTAATGCCCTCATTGTTAGCATAACAAAATTTATAAGTTTTCTTTCTTTTTCATATCTCTCTTTTTATCTTCTCATCCAATTTAACTAGAGGTATAGAAATGGTATTTCATGAGTGAGCTATGCATAAGAAAAAAATTGATGAACATTAAGTCAATCTAAGGATCCTTGGAAATAAAAGGCATCTTTAGGCGACCCTAATCAAAGTTCTTATTAATAGTTTTTTTTTAACAAAGGACATAACGTATATTTTCCAGTTTGAGAAATATTCCAAATTCTTACTCCTTTGTGAGTGTTCTGATTGAAATAAAGACAACTGATATTAGTGTTATTTCCTTTCATATACTTGGTTAATGTTAAAATATTTCCTCTTGCTGACTTTGTAGTTATGCATTATGGAAGATAATAAAAAATCAATGCCACTAGAGAGGAAACCAGTGAAAAACATGATATCTATGATATTTGTGATGATCTTAGGTATACTCTTCTTTATTTAGAGATTTAGAATCCAAAAATTTCATTGCTCATTTTCCCTTGCTATTTTTATATGGTCTTCTTATTTCTTTCATTGCAATATCGCCACACATGATACAAGTGTCTTCAAAGCATTTTCTTGCTAAAATACCTTTGAGTTATTTGGAAAAAAAATAAAAACAACCATGTATGTTACTTGGAGGAATAGTTCTATGTATAGCACGTATATAATTTGCTTCCATTTTCTTGAATGATTTTTCTTGGTGATTATGAAACAAAGTCTACATTAGTGATTTGAAATATGACCCATGTAAACAATTATTTAGAAATTACCAAATCTAGCCTTCATTGCTAGTTTCCAATAACTAGAATCCAAAAATTTATTTACACATTGAAAATTTGAGTATTTCTTGTTAATATTAAGTAAGTAGCACACAAGAGCTAAAGGTAGAATTTCACATGTCATTCATTTTTCATTCTCATATGTAGTTAAGAGATGAGCATAAATTAATTGAGCACAAGAGGAATAGAAAGCTTTTGTGATATTTCTAATGTTCTTTGTGATTCGAAATCAAAAACCAATACACACTTGTTCCATGAACCATGTTTTGTAATTTTTTGATATGAAAGATATAGTTTAAAAATTCAAGAAATAATTTCCATTCCAATTATCAAGTTTACAAGAAGCCTTTTTTATTTCATGCACCACAAAATTGAAAAAAAAAAAAACGTTAAGGTTTTTTTTTTCTTTTTTGAAGACTTAAGTCGCAGAATGGATCGAGAAACATTTTGTAAAAAAAAATAACCTTTGGACTACCCGACCTTCCAACCACATGACTAGAAAAGTCGATATGACTAGGAATTTTATTATAAATAATCCAGGTGATCTCCCGACCTCAGCATTAACTGACCTTCAAACTACCCAGCCTAATGAAACCACTCGATCATGGCATAGTCAAGGTAGTCAAGGTCAGTATACTATAAGTTAATCACAAAACAAAAAATGCCCAACTGACTGACCTTCGAAATGTATGATTTGTACAATAAACACAAAATATGACTATGGTATAGTCAGAATAAGGATATAACAAATTAATCATAAAATAAGAAAATGCCCGATTGGCTGACCGTTCAACCTCTGAACCATGTAATCATGTGAATAAAACACTATTTTTGTTGATTTGTATGCAGTGCACATTTTAGTAAATATTTTTAAAATTTCCCATTTCGTGTTCAACTGATTATTTGTTAAATCAATAATAAATTTCTTAATGCTTTCTTGATTCTCGAAAATAAAAACAATTGGCATGTTTATAGCGAATTAATGCACACATTCATTAGTGATTTTCACCTTTTTCTAAACAATATTTTAATATTTTCGGATATTTTTCTTGCATTCTCTTTTCTTAAGTATTGTTCAAAGAAAATTTCAATTAACTAAACCAAGTACCAGTTTCAAAAAATTCTTTGTAAGCATAACGCCATTTTTTTAGAGATTCCTGAGTTAAATTTCCAATTTTAATTTAGAAAAACTTATGTATGTTGTATTAACATTTACAGTTCATAAAATGCAAAAAAAAAAAAAAAAAAAAAAAAAACTCTCTACTGGAAAATTTAAGATTTTACAGTCTTTTGCCTGCATGTTGAACTGAATTGAGGAAACACAATACCTATTTCAAAAATTTATGTGTATGCATAATGTTAATTTTTTTTTACAAATTGTTGAATTCAATTCTAAATTTTGAATGATCAAAACCTATATATGTTTTGTTAATGTTTAAGGCTCATAAAAAAAAAAAAAAAAACTCCAGTGGAAAATTTAAGATTTTAGGGTGTTCTAGTTGCATGGGCTTTTCTTAAGTCCTGTTGCAAGAAGCACTGAATTAAGAAAACACAACACCAATTTCAAAAAAAATTATGTAAGCATAATGTTATTTCTTTTAGAAATTATTGAAATCAATTTCACATTTTAAATAAGAAAAAATTATATATCCTCTGTTACTATTTACAGGTTATATAATGGGGAAAAAAGAAAAATCTACAGTGCTAAAGAAAAAAATAGAGCATATTAAAGAAAATATTAAGGGCATGGATGCTGGACCTACACGAAAAGTTAACTTCAGCACATTACTCATGCCAGATTCAACCTACAAGACGAAAAAAGAAGGTACCACGAGCAAGGAGGAGATATTTGATTTCTTTGAGTAAAGGGAATGGATAAAAAGCACAAGATATATTGAAACAAAGAACAAAAGGTTTGAAGAAATCAGAGCAACAATGTTACATAAAGTAGCAACTAGGGTCATAATTTTTCCCTATTATGACATGATTTCGTGGATTTCATATCGCACTGATATTAAAACTCAAACAATATCTGACCATCAAGAAATTGTGATAGCCTCCTGGAAATACGAAGTCTTATCGACCATATATAAGCTTAGTCCCCCAGAAATCTGACTTAATTTTGAATTCCTTCATAAGATTCCAAATATTGTCTTGAATAAATTTCAAGAGAATTATGATTTAATAATTGAAGACTGGTTGAGAGGGAAAGTAGAAGGTTTCAAGCTCAAAGGAAAAAATGAGCATCCAATAGTTATTTTTAAGAAGCCTCCTAGATTTCTTATTAAAATGCTAAGCAAGCTATATGGGGAACAAGATCCTAAGCATTGCAAAATTAAATGGATCCCAATAATCCATAGCATTTTGAATGAGGGAAAACATCTAAAGTGGCCTAATCTCTTGCCACATAATATCATAGATTCAGTTAAATACTTAGTTTCATCTTCCCTCGAGTTTAATTATGTTTTTTGTATGTCTTCGTATTGGTTAGATGTTTTTATTTCCTCGGTTCCATTTCCCCTCATGAAGTGGAATTACTCATCTGACCAAAAACTACCCATTCATAATTATGCTCCTATTCTATGTGAATCTAATTTTAAATACCATCTTTATGATATTTTCCACTATGTTTTGATTCCTTTGCATGAAGTATTGTTTCGAACAATTCCTCCCAGAATAAATCATAATCTGAAAGAACGCCTAGAATCACTAGGTTACTGGCTTGTTGAAGAATTATTTTCCTACGTCAGAGCTTTTGGAAGTGAAATTGGGCCCCATCTTTGCCCTGATATATTTTGGAAAGACTTGCTTTCTGGGAAGTGGCTAATCAAGTTGTTTTGAATGGGCAAGTCAAGAGTTTAGTAATTTGTTTTTCCATAAAGTTTAGTGCCATTAATATCTAAGATAAAGGGCATGAAATAAAAAAATCCAAAAATCTTGAGTCCATGATGACCACGATTCTCAATTTTTCATTGGCATTCATTATATAATAGTCAACTATATTAAAATTTTTATTAATCAGGAATAACCTTTTGATGTGGTTTTTATATGCATTGATGATTTTCAGAAAGCTATGCAAAGAGGCAAACTTTTACACAGTGAATCAAGACAACAATTGCAAGAATTTAGAGACGAACTGTTCAAAAATTTCCTAAAGGAAAAGGCTCTACACCTCAACATTTCATTTGAAGAGTTAGAGTCTACTGTATTTTTTCAATTTAATTTCAATTGACTCACTTTAGAACCTTCTACTATTTCTCAAGAGGGAAAAGCTGTAGAAATTTAGAAATTGGAAGGTTTTGTTGTCACATGTAAAGAAGTTGAATCCACATCAATACAAAATATGAAAGAGGAACAAGAAGGTACATGAAGAGAAAAGACTCCAGAAAAAGAAGAAACAATTAAACATCAGATCATTTTCATTAATTATCCTGAGAAAACAGAGCAAGAGAAACCAGAAAGTGTAGAAGTGAAAGAAATGGAAGTACCTAAGGAGAAAGAAAAACAGGTATCTACTAAAACCAGTACCAAGGAAAATGATCAAAAAATGGAATCATATAACAAATTGGATACTATATCTACTATATCTCCTCAAGCATTAGCAACGCTGATTTCTAGTAAGATTCCTTGGGAATCATTCTTGTTTAAGCAAGTTTCTGAATTAGAGCTAATTGTAGATACTATTCGTTATTTGGAAAATTATTATTTTAATACTCAAACAAAATTAGTTGTCTAAAGAGCAAAGAAAATAAAACATAATACTCTAGAAACTACCTCTGAATTCTGCTGGCAAGATCAGGGAGATGTAAAAGAAAAATCTTGGGAATCTTCCCAAGCTTTAGCATCTTTTGTTAATTACAATCATTACCATTTGAATGAGCGTGAAGCTTAATATGATGATAATTTACAGAAAATTAAGGTTTTGGATTAAACATTGAAGAAAAATGAATTGTTTAGTGATGAAAACTAGCAACGAAATTATGCTACTTTAATTCAAGGATTTGTTGTAGAAAGAGAAAATGCATAGAAGAATTTTCAGAAACAATTGGAATAACCAAATGCAGAAAATGAACAAGAGATTCACAGATTGAGAAAATTACATGAAGATCAAACCTGTATCTGGAAGGCAGAAGAAGAAACTAATTATGCCACTATTGTCACAAATTTTCAACAAGAAATTGAATCTCTTAAATATCAAGTGAATGAGAATCAATAAGAAACACAAATTATCGAAATTTTCAAAGATCAAGCTTTACAAATTTGTCTAATTTTAAGGAAGAAATTTCTATAAAAAATGGATAAAATCTCAACAGTTTATCAAGAAAGTAAAGATTTAAGTGAAATAATTGATTCCTTGGTAGAAGAAGACAAATAAATTAAAAGTAAGATTTTGTCCATACTTGACTAGGAAAATGAATTTAAATCTACTAGAATTCCAAGAGTTTCTAAGAGAGATAAAATATTCATTCTTTCTTCCCTAAGTTGCAGGAAGAAAGAGAAAAAATAAATTGGAGCATGCATACAAATGACATATGAGAAATGCTTATTAATTTGGGAAAAATGAATAGACTTTATAGAAGAATTTGACCTATCAGGTAGGAAGTCATTAAAGGAAAGAGTTCCGAGAGAATTAAAATAGGCCATAGAATATCTTGTTGCTAAGGACCAGGTAGAAATAAAAAAACATTACAGTTTGGACACAACAAAGTTTCCAAAATTTCTTCAACTTCCTTTCGATCAAATCAAGTTTATTGCCAAGTTTGAGGTCAAATATCAGAAGAAGAAGAAAAAGGCACAAGGATTAGTTGCCAATTTACATATAAACATTAATCAATTTCCTCCCATTTATCTTTGCACTATACAATTTATATTCATAATGGGTAGCTTATATCCAAGTACATGTGCTTCAACTGCTACTTAGTATCAATTAAGAAGACTTTGAAGATGAGGAGAAGATGCCTTCTTGCCTGCCAGATTTCAACTAAACATACAACCTTTTAGAATTCAATATTTACTTTCAGAAAATCTCTTGATTTTCATGTTCCAAGGCCTATTTTATTTTATTATATTTTATTATTTATAAACCTTTATGCATTACTGCAAAGGGTGTAGAATCACTGAATATTGCAGACTTGAATGCTTTTAATCAATTTTGAAATGCCATCTTTTTTCAATGCCATTTTAAGTGCTCATGTGTGATGAATTGTGGCATTTATGTCAGTGCATGCTTTTAATTACTTAATAAATTCCTTTGATTTTACTCTATGCCTTGTCCTATTTGATTTTGAATTAATATTTGATAATACTGTTTAATATTCCTTATGACAATTTTGCAATTTACATCTTTTTATAATTTGAAATAAAATAAATTGTAAATTTATTTATTGGTAGTTGATCATTGCAATATAATGTCAAATCTAGGAAAACGTTCTCTCCTCTATAACATAGAAATTATTATTTATTTACTTTAAATTGTGTATGTATAGATATTTCATAAAATACTAAAAAAATTGGCTAGATAGTATCAAAGCTTGAAAATATTTTTGAAGTTGTTCAAATCTTTAGCCAAAACTTATTTTTTCATTATTGTGAATTCAATTCCAATTAGGAATTTAAATTTCATGATATTATACGTGGCATTGTGATCATTTAAATCCTTTAATTGTTGGTATTTAAATTGATTAAATCATTGGTTAAATGTGCATTTGTAGTTGATATTGGTACATGCATAATGTACAAGACATTGGAGAAAGTGTTTGATGTGGAGCAAGTGTTTGATGAATAGAATATCAAGAAAATATCTTTTGTTTATGTATTGAAAATATATATGTTAACATGAAATACTTCATGAATTCATTGTATTGCAGAACCTTTTTCTTCTATATGTCGATATGCATATGGCAGTAATAATTTTAGAGTATAATGTTGTGAATCATTGACACATTTCTTCTGTTTAATGTTTTGAGTATCCAGGTGTTGTTTCAAGCAATTGGTAGCAATATTCTCATTACAAATGAAACAATTATAAAAAACTTGTACAATTGTTTTTCTCATATTAAAAATATCAAAACATGGTGTAAGTGTACAAGTAGACTCAAACAAACAGTCATCACAATCATTGATATTTTGTCGGTAGATGTAGAAGCCTTGTTCAAGAAAGATTTGCTCAATTGACAGTATGTCAAAATGTCCAAGTGAGAATTTATATACACATTTTCATGGGCCAATTGCCTTAGTTACTCAATCTAGAATATAAATTGTGCCATGTAATAGGAGTGGCCCAAAATCCACATACCGAATTTTGATTATCTTGGGAAATATTATATTCATGGCCATCAATGGCCAGATTGAGCTGTAGATCTTAGTTTAATTTTAGTTTTAGATAGACAATGAGAACTTTTTTATAGGATCTATGGAGACATACCAAACAAAACAAGAAATAAGAAATAATTGGAACTTTGATTGAGCACATACTGACTTGTTGCAAGATGATTTTTTCCACCTCACAACAATTCCTTATGTAAATTGGCTACAAGCATATCAATTCTTACAGTCATAATTGTGCCTTCATTCTTGTTCACATTGGTAATGCTTATAATATAGGAAAATCATCTATTCTTGTTAAAATGTTTATGATTGTATATGTCACATTAAATTTACTATTCTTTTGAGCATTATTGTACAAGCTTCCTCAAAAAGCTACATTCCACTAGTGTATGTTGCACTATTGTTTTTTGTTATGTATGTGTGTCATTATGTCCATGAAAACCATTATGCCTATAATATGAAACACAATGTGATAGTGGATTCCATGTTAAACCTCGGTTGCACACTGAGTGTACCCAGAGTCGCAGAAAAATAGTTATTATACAAAAAAAAAGCATAAGGAGTTGCACAAATGCTTTCACATTTCATCAAAAACTTCTCTTTCAATTACTATGTTCTTGTACTCATTTGTATCAAGTATTTACCTTTGAATACAACTCCAACTAGAGAACTCAAAGCTATCAGATTGTTGTTCTAACAAAATAGTTCTTTTTAGAACATATGTTTATTCTCCAACTCGAGTAGTGTTCATGAAAATGTTTCTTCTAGAAGCTTAATACAAAGACAAAATCAAAAAAATGTGCATTAATTGTCCACTTGAAATTTCTTGTATATTTAGCAACGTGTTTCCAAGTTTTCGAATAGCTTCAATTTTGTTGCCTCAAAAAATAAATGATTTTTGTCGAATTTTTTTAAATGCAATTGTAATGGAGCAATCTATTTTTGTCATATAAGAACTGCAATATGGTTTTGCATGATAGTGATCTAAAATATTGAGCATTTGTGTTTCCTTTATAAACCATGTTCTTGTATTCAACTATCTGAAGTGTTTTTCTTTGAATAGAATTGTAACTAGATATGAATGTATTGCTAGATATAAATGTAGATACAAAAAAACAGGAAATATAGGCTTTGAGAATCAGTTATTGAAATTATAGAAATACTTTTTAGTGTCACATAGTATATAGACTTATGATATCAGTAACTAAGATGAGAGTCAAGAACATAATTGCTTGTCTGCACACACTGAAGTCTTTGCAAAGCCTATTGGACATAGGCAAATCCAATATTCCATATTTCTTTGTTTGATAATTTTTTGATATGAAACTTGTAATCTAAATATTCACCAAATAATTTTCATTCTTGTTGTCATGTTTACAACAATATTTTTTTACCTTTGTGCATCATAAAACCAATAAAAATAAAATCCTTAAATAATTTTTTTCCTTTTTTAATATTTAAGTCGCAGGTCGGCTCCAGAAAATTTTTGTAAAGAAAATACAAGCTCCCGACTACTCGACCTTCTGACCACATGACTAGGAACTCGAGTTGACTATGATTGTTTTTATAAATAATCGGGTCGACCTCTTGACCTTGACATTGTCAAACTATGAAACTAACTGACCTAATGAATTCACTAGACTATGGTCTAGTCTAGCTCACAATAAAATAAATGAATCATAAAACAAAATAAAATTCGACTATCCATCCTCCCGACTGTACGATCGACTCACAAAAAACCCATGACAATCCCGACAATAATATTGTACTTTTTTTGCATTCAAAGTCAGTTACTGAAAGTCTAGTCTCCTTTATTTGTTTGTTCTATTTTTTTCTTTTCTGCATCACAAAATGTATAAAAACAAAATCCTTAAACAATAATTTTTTTAAAATTAAGTTAGAATTCATATCCATAAACATTTTGTAAAAAATAAATGCAACCTACCAACTACCTGATCTTCTGACCACCTGAATAGCAACACAGAGTGACTATGATTTTTTAAATAAATAATTGACCCAACCTCCCAATGCCAACATTCCGAACTATCAAATTACTTGACCTCTCAAATTTGGCAAAGCCCAACTATGAAAATACCTGACCTAATGAAACCAACTAACTACTGTATAGTTAAAATCACAGTAGAATAAATGAATCATAAAACACACCTGAATATTTGACCTCCTAACTACATGATCGACCCAATTATAAAACAAAAAAAATCCCCTCTTATACTTTTTGTACTTTGAGAATCAGTTACTTAAACTCTAGTCTCCTTTATTTTTTGCTTCTATAATTTTTTGATATCAAACATATAATTTAAAATTTCATAGAATAATTTTCATTCTTGCTAACATCTTAAAAAAAGAAGCGTTTTTTTTTTGTGCATCACAAAATGAATAAAAACAAAATCCTTAAGCACTTTTTTTCGTTTTTGAAAATTAAGTTGAAAATTGGATCCAGAAACATTTTGTAAGAAAGAAATACAATCTTCCGACTATCCGACCTTCTAACAACCCAATTTCAACACTTAGTGACTATGATCTTTTATAAATAATCGGCCCGACCTCCCAACCTCAGAATTTCCCGATTGTCAAATTACCTGGCCTAATGAAACTACCTAATTATGGTATAGTTGGGGTGATGATAGAATAGATGTCATAAAACAAAAAACACCCAACTTTCCGACCTCCCCTCAGTGTCGGGACAATAATTTTGTACTTTTCGTGCTTTCAGAATTACTTATTGAAAATCTAGTCTTCTCTGTTTATTTGTTTTGTAATTTTTTGATATGAAACATATAATTTAAAAATTCATTGAATAATTTTCATTCATATTATCAGGTTTACAAGAAGACCTTATTTCTTTTCTCAATCACAAAATGTATAAAACAAAATTCTTAAACAATTTTTATTTTTTATTTTTTCAAGAATTAAGTTGGAGATCGGATACATAAATATTTTGTAAAAAGAATGTAACCTCTTGACTACACAACCTTCCGACTACATGACTACAAACACATACAACCTGACCTCCGGATCTTTGACTAAATCGATTTCAACACCAATTTTCTTACACTATTATGCAACTATTACTTCATCCTGTCAACTCTATGTTACCCACCTCATTGCTTGAACCCTGCAAATAATCCATATCTGATGTCCAATTGTACAACATGAGAGTTTCGTTGCTCCAATCACATGTTTTCCCACCTGTGGTCCTAACTAAAACAAGATAAGACTTATCTAATTCTTTTTATAGATTCAACATTTTTCCCCTTTGCTCCACACTGAAAATCCTTTCTTATTTTTCAAGCATGGTTGTGCCATGGCCCTTTAGCCCAACACCATCCATAGTCTTTAGTCAACATTTCTACATTGTCCTCAAAGACCAAGTATGTTGTTGAATGAACTATCTTGAGTTAATCCTCTCGATTATAGGCTACTCTCAGGGATTCATTTCACTTGTAGATCTAAATGAGCACCACGCCACTCTATTGAATTCATACTAAGACGATCCACGAAGCTACCCCTTATGATCTTGGGTGATAGCTACATTGAGGAATTTCTAACCTGTGTCCCTTGTTTTCCTTCGGGTAGGGAATTCCTCGCACGGTGGCATAGGCACTCTTGCAGTTATTATCTGACAGAAGCCCGATGCCACCTTACATCGGGCTTCCACCACACCTGCCTATTCTAGAATTCTCACGAACTCTCTCAACAACTTCTAGAGACTACTCATGGGTTGTAGTATACCAAGGGGGAGTAATATGGGGTACAAAGGGACGTACCTAAGGGAATAATATGATGTAATGATTGAGGATGGTAAATAATTTGGCCATAGTTTATAAATAACGTGGTTAACCCGAATTATGAAAGGGGCCACAAGTAGTAGGAAATAATGTGATAAGCCCATGGTATTAGATGTATGGTATTTAGAAACCCATGGTATTATATGTATGAAGCCTATATAGAGGCTAGAGACTCCCCATTAAGAGATGTGAAGTATTGTGCATTGACAAGCATATGGTTTATGGAGTATTCTCCTTCCTTAAGGATTGATTGTATAATGTTACCCTACTCGAAGGGTTTTGATATTAATAAATAAGCATTTCTATTTCATATTCTTGGATATATATTGATATTACTTGGGTATATTTGGAATTTTAAAGCGGGGAGAATGTTGTTTTTCATTTTTGTAGGATTTTTTTGGGCGGAAAGTTTGCAGATCACATCTAAAATTATTGGTAAAAAAATTCCGAACAAAAATAACATATATGGTTTCTTTGTAGAAAAATACACAAATTAAAAATAAAAAATAAAAAAAATTGTCTGAATCAGAGTCTGGATGAGGGAGATATCACTGATTTACAATTAATTGTTTTGCAGAAACTTTCTGAAAACAATTCGCGGACGGTGGATCTCCAGTAATTTTTTACAGTTTTTGCCAAGAATTTTGGAAAAATAATTGCAGATATGAGCTCTTCTTAAAAAATTATCCAATTTCAAAAACAAAATTGATCGAATCAAAGTCTGGATGAGGGAGATACCGTTGATTTAAAATAAGCTATTTTTTTTAGAATTGTTGGTGACAGTGGGACAATTGTTCAGTGAATCTAAGTTTCCATAGTGCCCAAATTGAGATTCCAATCACATGGGAAAATGCAGAATGGTTGTTCCATTTCATAAAATACACTATAATAAGGATTTTGATCCATATTTACCAAGTTGTGGCTAATTTATATTTCCCCGATAAAGTAGGTAATTGTTTTCCAAACTGTCATTCTTCTTCATGGCTTCTACTCAGCTATTTTTTACACGAAAAGATGGTGGCAATACTATTGGAGAATTTCTAAAAAGGGAAAAGTCAAAATTTCTGAGATCATGAGAAAATGCAACATGGATTCTTTTAAATGCAAGGCTGCTATATGGTGGGACTCACTTGAAAAAAGAAGTTGGTAAGCCTTCCCAATGAATAATTTTAAAAAGTCCTTTTGGGAAAATGGTATCATGCTAGAAAATAGGATAATGAGACATGTAAGGGGTTATTTTCTTATGGTATCTCCTTATTATAGGTTCATGGATGTACTTAGAGGGAGAATATCATTATGTCTATCAATCCTAGTTGCAAGCATAATTTTATCAATGTTAATTTGGAAAAAAAATTGCATGTTCCAACAAAACACATTGAAAACACACAGGTGGATAATGAGGATGTTTGAATTTATAAAGGTTTTAAGATTTCTATGTATACATATGTGTTGCATTCAAATTTTTATATTTCATATGTGGATCATGTGGATGTTGTTTTTGGATACCCTTGGATGAAATTCGTTGGTACTATCCATATTAATGTGCAAAATAAATTCCTAAAGCTTTGGTATAAAAAGGAGAAAATTACATTGCAGGATATTTCCATCAGTAAACAGGTAGAGTCCAAGGAGGCCCAAGAAGAAAATGCTACAAGTATTGACACATTAGATGAGGATTCCATGGTGGAAGTAATAATGGAAGACAAAAAACAACTGCAGGTGCCACAACAGGTACTAGTGATCACTTAGGCTCCATTAGGTTGCACATTGAAGAAAGATACATTGTGAGTTAAAAATTTAGCATATCACCACCCGCACTACCCATTGAGACAACAACCAACAAGGGGGAAACTAATTAGCGATAAGGACAACAACCCCTAGACAACACATAGAGAGGTGTGATGAGCCACCCATAACACATCGACGCAGAGGAACCACCAGAAACAACCTCCATCTCAAGCAAGTGAGGCACCAACTAGATCGAGTGTTCACCTTTCTCTGGGATGGCTAAATGCACATGCATGGTACTAGTAGACTACTCTTTTAGTAGGTTTTAACTCCATAAAGAAATTACCTACATACGAATTCTAAGCACAGGAAATAAACAATGCGAGAGCATAACACATAAAACACATATACATAGAGATTTTTCCCCTGGATCGCAAAACTGGGACTACCAGCTTGATTTTTCATTATGTTCCTTTCAATGTTACAATACATATTTATACATGCCAAAGCATCCAATACCATGGACTGAAAACCATCACGTCCAAAACCATGGACCGAAAAGCATCGCGTCCAAACCCTTATGCGAAAAACCATGCACAAAACCATAGGTAAGTCTGCCCAACCTAATATAGGGTCCAAAAAAAATTTCCACGGGGCACTGCCTCGGGCCCCGTAGAGGCGGGATACCGACCCCCCTCAAACCCTTTGTGATCCCACCGCTATGCAATCAACACAACGAAGGGGGGCCTCTGCCTCCCCTCTAACCCCTCAATTAACTACGTGGGCTAGTCATGGAAAGAATATAACACAACCAAACATTCTCCTAGTTGTTGTTTTCTTTCCACTGTGGGCCATGGGAGAGCTTATTCATTCATCCAACCCTGCAATGCCCATTGCTTCTCTACACCAAGAGAACTTCTCAGAGCTCACAGATTTTTTCAATACGTATGCAGTATTCTTCAAAGTGTCCACCTTTACCAGCAACACGATTTTGTCTTCTATCATATTCCTCACAAAGTGATACTGAACATCAATGTTCTTTGTCTTTGAATGATAAGCAGGGTTCCTTGCCAAGAAAATTGTACTTTGGTTGTCACAGTCTATCCTTATAGATCCTTGTACTAACCCCATACTTGAACAAAATCTCTGCAACCAAAGTGCTTTCTTGCTTGCATGAGTGGCTGCCATGTATTCTTCCCCTGTAGTTGATAATGCTACTACAGAATATTTCTTACTCATCCAGCTTACTGCACATCCAAATAGGTTAAACACATACCCACCTGAAGATATTCTATGATCCAGATCTTCAGCCCAATCTGCATCATCAAAGATACGGATATCCAAAACTCTGTCCAATCCTGGTCTTCCTTGGTAGCAAAAACCATAATCATTAGTGCCACAAAAATACCTAAAAACCCACTTCATTGTTGTCCAATTCTCCTTTCCTTATTTTGACATAAACCTCCTCAATACGGCCACTGCATGTGCAATGTTCGGTCCAGTATAGACCATCGCATACATTAGGCTACGGACTGCACTTGCATATGGAACATGGGACATGTCCTCTTCCTCATCTTGTGTCTTGGGACACTGTTTAGCAGATAACTTTACACATATAGGAATGGGAACCTTCACCGGTTTACTATCCTGCTTATTAAACCTCTGCAATATTGTCTCAACATACTTCCTCTAGTTTAACTAGATCTTCCTCTTTGCCCAATCTCTTTTAATTTCCATGCCCAAAATATAGTTTGCAACATCAAGATCTTTCATGTCGAATTTGGAGGAAAATTGGGTCTTCAAATCCTAGATAGTTTATTTTTCATTTCCAACCAGCAACATTCATCCACATACAAGATCAAATAAATAACACGGTCACCAATTAGTTTAAAATACACACAGTGATCTGCTTTGCTTCTGGTGAAGCCAAGTCCCCGTATAAATGTATCAAATTTATGATACCACATCCTTGGTGATTGTTTTAACCCATACATAGACTTCTTTAACTTGCATACTAGTTCTTTCTTACCCTTCACCACAAAGTCTTCAGTTTGCTTCATGTAGATCTCCTCTTCCAGATCCCCGTGAAGAAATGTTTTCTTCACATTCATCTGTTCTACTTCCAAATCAAAAGCAGCAGCAACAGAAAAAAGTAATTTAATGGAATCTACCTTGGTAACAGGAGAAGAAATATCATCAAAATCAATTCCCGACACATGGGAATAACCTTTTGCTATCAACCGAGCTTTGTATTTATCCTCCTTTCCTTCTGCATTTGTCTTCTTCTTGAACACCCATTTGCTGCCAATGATGTTCCTTACAGCCGACAACTCCACCAGATCCCAAGGTTCATTTTTGTGCAAAGATGCCATTTCATCAAACATGGCCTCTTTTGAGAGTTTTTCATCCTCTGAATCTGCTACTTCCTTCATAGTTCTGGGATCATCATTAGTAGCAGATAAAGAAAAATTTGAACAGAAATAATATGGACTATACCTTTATGGCTGCCTTCTTTCTCGAACTAATCTTCTCACACTCAGAGTTTGTGGCTCTTCATCTTCTAATTCCTCCTTTACTGTAGAGTTTGATTCTTCATCCTAGAGCTCAAACTCTATCTTCTCAAGTTCCTTTGGTTGGACTTCATGTTTAATAACAACTTTCACCTCTCTGAACACCACATCTTGTCTGTTACTGCATTCCAAAGCTTATAACCCTTTAAACCATCTCTATACCCAATAAAGATGCACTTTTCATATTTACTATCCAACTTGGTTCTTTTCTCATTTGGAACATGTACATATGCATCACATCCAAATACCCTCAGATATGAAAGACGGGGTTTCTTACCAGTCCATACCACTTGTGGAGTCTGATCCTCCAATACTAATGAAGGTGATTTATTGACTAGGTAACATGTTGTCTCCACTGCCTCTGCCCATAATTCTTGTCCTAACCTCGCACCACTGAGCATACTTCTTGCCCTTTCCATCAACGTCTTGTTCATTCTTTATGCATCTCCATTTTTCTCAGGTGTGTATGGAGTAGCCTTCTGTCGTGCTATACCACACTTCTTATAGAATTCTTCAAATTCCTTGCTGCAAAACTCTCCACTATTATCTGAACTCAACACCTTTATCTTCTTCTCTGTTTGGTTTTCCACTAGAGCCTTAAATTCTTTAAACTTGTCAAAGACTTCATATTTCTTTTTAAGGAAATATACCATGTATTCCTTGAGAATTCATCTATAAATGATACATAGTACACAAACTTTCCCAGTGATGGAACGTTCACAGGTCCAAACACATCAGTGTGAACAAGCTCTAATATCTGTTTTTCCCTCTTACCACCAGAGGCAAAACTCACCCAATTCTTCTTCCCATATACACAATTTTCAGAGAAATCAAAATCCAATGAGCTATTACTCATACCTCTACCATGAAGTATTTGAAGGTCCTTCTCTCCAATATGTCCAAGCCTTTGATGCCACAACATGATCTTCTCTCCAGAGACCACTAGATTTTCTACTCCACTTTCAGGAACCACAGAACTGTTACGCCCATCAACAATAGTGCTACCTTGTAGCTTGTACAGAGTTCCCATCTATATTCCCTACATCAATACCAGTGCTCTCCAAACCATCTTGCAGGTATCCTTCTCGAACACTGTTTTTACACCTGCATCATCCTACTCACTCACAGAAATAATATTTCTGGCCAATGCAAGAATATGTAGAACACCTAGAAGTGTTCTAACCCTTCCACCTTGCAACTTCAACTTTACTTTTCTGCGATGAACGATTCTAGCCTTCCTATCATCCCCTAAGAATATATCACCACCATCGTATTCCTCATACTTGTAGAACTACTCTCTATGGGGAGTGAAGTGAAAGAATGCACCTGAGTAAATCAAGCATGCCTCATGATCTACATGTGTACTTAAAGAAGCCAAGTAGACATGCCCACCTTCATCTGAGGTGGTTTTCGCCTTTACAGAGGGAGAATGATGAAATCCCTTTCCTTTGTCAGGAGCTTTAGATTTACAGTCCCTTTTGGAGTGTCCTTCCTTTACCCATTTCCACCAAACCACCTTTATAGGTTTTCTTACAGATTTAGATCTCCCCCTTGATTTAGATCTCCCACTCAATGATTTATTTTCGTTTATGTTGTAGGACCATCCTCATATAGACAAGGCATCACCATTCTGGCTCTCCATATTTTTACGTCTCATCTCCTCCAACAGCAAGGATGAGACTATTTCATCAAACTGCAAGGTATTTGCATTGCTACCTATTACAATAACCAGACTATCCCACAAATCTGGTAGAGAACACAACAAATTGATGCACTTATCCTCATCTGAAATTTGAATATAAATAGATAATAATTGACTTACCACAGTATTGAATGTGTTCAGATGCTTTGTCAATTATTCTCCATCTTTCATCCTCAGCTTATACAGCTTTTTCTGTAGGAATAGTTTATTCACCATAGAATTAGATTGGTACAAAGTCCCTAACTTGTCCCACAAAGCCTTCGCCGTAGCTTCCCTTGATACATTTAGCAATACTGAATCTGAGACACACCATCATATTGTGCTCTTTTCCTTCTAATCCTGCTTGTTCAATTCTTCATCGGACACTCCTGTTGGTTTAGTACCTGGATCTACTGCGATCCACTGATCTTTATCCACCAACAGATCCTCCATCTTGAGTTTCCATAACTCGAAACTATGACCATTAAATTTCTCGATCTCTATCTTTCCACTGCTTTCCATATTCTTTCACCACCAGAATCGATCCCACAGATCTCCCAATAAATAGGGTCTACCACAGACCCGAGCGAAACCCTTCAGCAACAAAGGCGTCCCCTTGAAGCCAAAACATCTCTAATACCAAATGTAGGTTTTAACCCCATACAGAAATTACTTGCAGAAGAATTCTAAGAACAGGAAATAAATAGTGTGAGAGCATAACACATAAGCCACATATACACAAAGATTTTTCCCCGGGATCCCAAAATTGGGACTACCATCTTGATTTTTCATTATGTTCCTTTCAATGTTACAATACATATTTATACATGACGAAGCATCCAATACCATGGACCGAAAACCAACACGTCCATAACCATGGACTGAATACCATCGCATCCAAAACCATGTACAAAACCATAGGTAGGTCCACCCAACCTAATATAGGGTCCGAAAAGAATTTCCCTGGGGCGCTGCCCCAGAACCCATAGAGGGGGGCTACCTGCCCCCCCCCAAACCCCCCACTGCACAATCAGCACAATGAAGGGGGGGCTCTATGCCCCCTTTAACCCCCCGATTAACTACGTGGGCTAGTTGTGGAAAGAATATAACAGAACCTAAATTTTTTAGTAAATCTTTTATTTGCGTTCTTCTCATATTTTGGGGATGAAACATGTTTAAGGGGGCTAGAATGTAGTATACCCAGGGGGGATAATATGCGGTAGGCTTCATACATTCAATACCATGGGTCTCTAAATACCATACATCTAATACCATGGTCTTATCACATTATTTCCTACTGCTTGTGGTCCCTTGCATAATGTAGGTTAACCACTTTATTTATAAACTATGGCCCATTTATTTATCATCCTTAATCATTACATCATATTATTCCCTTGGGTACCTCCCTTTGTATCCCATATTATCCTCCCTAGGTATACTGCATTATCCCACATTATGTAAGGGACCACATGTAATACGAAATAATGTGATAAGACCATGGTATTAGATGTATGGTATTTAGAGACCCATGGTAATCACCCATGGTATTTTATGTATGAAGCCTATATAGAGGCTAGAGACTCCCTATTGATGGATGTCAAGTATTGTGTATTGACAAGAATATGGCTTGTGGAGTATTCTCCTTCCTTAAGGTGTGATCGTATTTGGTTACCATATGTCAAGGGTTTTTATATTAATAAAGAAGCATTTATATTTCATATTATTGGATTAGTATTGAAACGAAAAAATCAATGACACAAATGTCATTTTGCAAGAACATAGCTAAAACTAATTCATGCAAAAAAGAAAACTTATTTTCCCGTTCCATGTAAATAAATACCAATAAAAATAGAATGAGCTATGGAAAAAAATGATATTATTAAAACATCATGTTTTTCTTCAATTAAGAACAATCTATAAAATTACACTTAGAAAATAAGATTCAATACTTTGAAATTAGAAACTAAAATGGAATAGGTTGGAATTAGTTTCAAATTACTTGGACTTGTTTTTTTTTCTTTTAGCAATTAGTTAGGCCTAAACTTTCCTTGTATAGATGAACTTGAGTTATAAATTCATCTTCTTCGTCACACATAACATTTCAACTAAATGAACTAAAAATTGCATGCACATGAATCATGTATACAAATAAGAAAGACATGCCACCACGTGGCTCTTATTTCTACTACTATAAAATTTTTATCTAAAAGTTTAAAGCCGAAATCAACAATTACATTTGACACTCTACACCCACCCAATTAACAATGATGAAATATTTGTTAAATATTATTTTTATAAAATATTAAAAAATATTAAGAAAATCATTATGTTTTATTTATAATTTCATAAATAATGATAATATTTATAAGTTTTATTGTAATTTTATAATAAAATTATAGTTTCATAATAACATTTTTTAATTTATATAGATTCTTATGCTCAAAATTTAATTCAATGTAAAATAAAAAATAAAAGATCAACTTTCATTATAGGAAAAAGGAATTTAGAAATATATAATGAGACATTATCGATTTCTAATTATAATTTATTTTATTTTTTAAAACAAAAGTGAGTAGATATTGTATTGAAATCTATGCCTAAGTGCAAAAATACATTAGATATTTAATATGTTACTTTTTTTCACAGGATCCTCTAAGGAGGCATTGTGTGGTGTACCAAAAAGACTATGTTGGAAACAAATTACTACAACAAATTGAGATGCATAGACCTTATGATTTTTTCCAAGCAAAATAACACATTTACAATAGAAAACCATTAATAAAGGAGAAAGAAAGTCTTGCCTAGAGTCTTGTTCACATCTAATTGCAAATTTTGTTTGGGAGGTCTTGAAGAAATGTTGGCAATGTTCAAGTTCTCTATTGCTTGAGACGGTTGCTTTAGGTCCTTAATTTTCTATTGAAGTGAAACAATTTTGTATTTCGAACGAGATAACTTATCCTTTATGGACTAAACTTCCTCGATGAGAAAGATGAGATAATTCAATTTTTTTTTTTCAAGTTCTCTATTGCTTGAGACGGTTGCTTTAGGTCCTTAATTTTCTATTGAAGTGAAACAATTTTGTATTTCGAATGAGATAACTTGTCCTTTATGGACTGAACTTCCTCGATGAGAAAGATGAGATAATTCAATTATTATTATTATTATTGTTTTTGTTGTTGTTGTTGTTGTTATTATTATTATTGTTATTATTATTATTATTATTTTCCGAATAAAAAAACACTAGATATCTATTAAATTTGAAAAACTAGTACATATAGTCTCCAAGAGCTCATAATTATCTGATATATAAGCTACAAAAAGTAGATCATCTTGTACATATAAAGGTATCAAATAATGTTTAGTGCACCTTGTGAGCTATTGTTTCAACCATGATAACAATCATAATGTTTGTAGAAAACATAAATTGACTATCATCCATATCGATAGACAAGGTGTAATATCAAAGGAAAATAGAAATAAAAATAAATAGATTTAGAATATTCAAGAAACTACATGTGAAACCTACAAGAGTGTAGAATCAGAAAGTGAAAATCTCCCCCTTCTCCTGAATTTCACCCCCATCTCTTCGCATGAAATGAATGATGCTAGGGGTAGCCCACAAACCTTTCCTCGACAAAGTATTTACAATAGTGTTCCAATTTTTGAAAACATGAGTTAAAGAGATATCTACGAAGGATTCTTTCAACATCATAACATCGTCGAGCTTGTTCTATAGATTTGGAATTGATAGAGTCGTTTTTACAGAATAAATATCAATAATGCACTTTGAGTCCCTTAAAATAGAAACTACCCACAAGAGAAACCTATTTGCAAAATATAACAGCCCCTAAAGTGCCGAGATTTCAAATCTCATTTTTTTCCCATCCCACCATACCACTAAAGTAAGTACTGAGTCTATGGATTTATCCTCACCTCGTCTTTGCATCCACATCTGCGAGATTGGGCAGCCCCATCGAAAAAACCTGTTGGGAAGTTTATTTGTAAGGTATCATTGATATGTATAGGGAAGCAATGCTTTCGAGTAACTCTGCTCCAAGTCTCCATCCATGCATATACCTTTGTACAAACCTTATCAATATTCAAAGGAACATCCTAAAAAATCAAAGAATTTATGGCCCTCCAAATTTCCCAAGTAATAAAGAGTAGGACGACCTTATATTTATGAGATAATTCATATGTTGATTAAGTTTCCAATTGATGACCATATTCTCCAATTGAAGGTCTAGTATTGTTAACAACATTGTTTACAAGCATTGATATCTCAAATAATAGTTGTTTTTCCTTTCCTAGTTAGCTTGATCCATGATGTGGAAGGGGGGCTCCAGGTAATAGAGAAACTTGGGCTCAATTAATTTAGATGGAGGATGATATAGTGTTTATAATGGAGCATGTGAGACATCGGATAGAACTGAGTGGATAGTAACTAAATTGATAGGAGGGGTGACATCATGGGAGTCAGACCTAGATTCATGGCTTCCACGAGGATTCGTACACCTAAGGGTTGACCAAATCAAGTAAGAAGGGGTAGGGGAGATTCCAAAGAGAGATAACAATCAAATAAGAGTTGTGAATTACCAAGGAAATATAGGATTTCAGCTCAGGGAACATAGGAGACCAGATAATAGAAAATCCCAGGTAAATAAAATAGACCTTATAGATGAGTTGATCTTAGGTAAATAAAATAGCCCTGCTAAATGAGTTGACCTCAAGTAAATAAAATAGACCTACTAGATTAGTCACCCATGGTCTTCGACTTCTAGCTACTGAAGCAACCATGAACTGAGTAGATACCACTTCTTAGCACATACTAAGAGACATCGTAATTCCCAAAGAGGAGATTGCTCTAATTTACATTGTTACAGGGATGGGAGAGGCAATTACAAGATCCACTGTCACACATAGAACTTTCTGTCACAAAGAACAAATTATAGAATTACTTGTCAATAGGAGTAGAGAACCAATAAATATTTCTAGAACGGATTGGTGCAAGATGCTCTTACGAGAAATTAGGAATAAACACCCATTATAATTGCACTACAGCATAATTATGAGGTATTCATACATAGGCCATGGATTTAATGCTTGAGCTAAAGGCTTGGAATGAGGAGACCATCATATCACCATTAATTTTAATGGTGGCCAACTTCCCTCAATTCATCATAGAGAAAAGTGTTGGTATAGGTCGAGGAAGACAATTATGTACAAACACAAATATTTGGGTGAACATATTTAATGGGATGGCCTCCCATGCATGGTTCGTGCTCTTAGTTGGAGCCACAACACCCATAATAAAATACCCTTTCATATGCTTATTAAACCTTATGTTTTCCATTATAATACAACCATGATTGAGATGCATCAGTTTTGATGTAAAGTTTATATGCATCATCCTTATGCCTATGTTCTAGTTCTCCAACCCATGGAGCCATTTATTTCCATTTGACCTCCATTGAGGAGGTAGGCTAGATTAGCTTAACGATATTCTTCTATTTTTGTCCTCTAAGAATATGAAAGAAAGACTTTGAGAGAAAGTGTTCCATAGCAAGTTCAATTCTTTGAAGAATGAGCTTGAAATGGTTCTCTTTTGGAGATGAGGCATTGTTTAGATGTTGTAGAGAAAGCAGAGAGTCTTCTAAGATTACAATCTTGGGGATTCTCATATCTTAAGCCAATATTATACCTAATAACAAATTTGATTAGTTATTGGTATTTTTGCAAGGCTCACAAGACTACTTAATAGATAATTTTCCTTCATTATTAATTTTAACCCATCCTCCTTCCACAGTATAATCATAATTTTAGTCCTTGTAATCATAAATTTTATTTTAGGTAACAGGATGTTGTCTATTAATTTTAGGTAACATGATCATGTATTTTTTTGGTCATCCTCTTATCAAAGTATTTTTCTTCATTATGATTTTTTCTTCTATGGCCTCCTAAATGGAGTTTGTAGAAAGGAAGAATAGGTACATTATTCATGTAGTACATGGTAGCATCAAGAAGTACAAATCAAATTTGTGGTAAGAGGATTCTCCGTAAAAGAGGGAATGGACGATGAGGAGATTATTTTCTCTAGTTTCTAGATGGTTAGACCTAAATACTCGAGCATAGACTCATCAAGAGTGATTGGTGCTCGATAGAGAGGATTTTATACATTGTTAATACATCCAGGATCATGTTAGATGAATAAAAGAGTTTTTAGTTCTAAGGTAGTAGAGAGTAAGGAATAGTGGAAGGGGTATCCTTCTAAGAGGATGTCATGGGTTGAGATTGTCAAGATGCTCATAGACTCAAGGTCTCTAGGAGCAGCATGCCTTCTTTGAAGGGACCATGTCATACAAGAAAAGGACTTGATTATGTGAGAAAGGGAGCAACATAGGTAGGAGTATTTGCTTTCACAATAGACGGAGCATCTAGGATTACCAGAGGAAGAATTACTTCAATGTCAAAGGAATTTGAGCTTATAATTTGAGATAAAGGATATTGACCTGATGCATTATTTCTTGATATTGGAGTGTGGGAGTGACTTGATGAGATCTTCCACGGAAGAGAAATTATATTGTCCATATTTTGAGGATACTTGGTATGATGGACTACAAGTCTATGACTACACTTATGGTTTCTAATATGAAGAAGTTGAGAGATTTCAGTGCAAATTCAGATTTGGCAGATCCCATGATGTACAAGAGGTTGATTGGATCCTTCATAACGCTTGACCAAATATTTTCTTTGCATTGAACATTCTAAGGTAGTATATAGTTGAGTCAATGCTTATATAGTGGGTTGCAACAAAACATGTTTTAGGTACCTACATGATACAGTTGGATATAGTTTGAGATATGTCTCAGGTGATGAAGTAGGGTTGTAGGGATATATAGAGTCATATTGGGCTTAGAGTGTAGAGGACATAAAAAACACATTTGGGTCCTACTTGGAATCACCTATGATATCTTGGTTTAGTAGGAAACATATTTCTGTCACACTTCTTCATGTGTAGAAAACATGAAGTATATCACATTGAGTGTTGCAAGTCATGAAGAAGTGTAGCTTTGGAAGCTTCTTACAGGACTATTTTATCGGTTCTCTTCATCTAAGACACGGGAGCAATGAATCTCCTATACATATCTATAGACGAGTATATTTTAGACATTCTCACCCAACCTTTATCTAGAGTGAAATTTGTATACTTCAAAAACAAGATTTGCATGATGCAGAATGTCTCCCTTGTTGAGAGGGAGTCTTTATGTCTTTGCAGGATAAGTCAAAACGTCTCCTCAAATGCTAGGACTTGGATGGGTCATGTTGATTTTACCACAGGATGATGGATACATTCACCTCAGAAGCTGGAAGGACTTGGTCAGGTTATTTGACTAGAGGCGAATGGCCCAGGGAAATTATAGAATGGGCATATATTCTCCTGAAAGCCAAAAGTACTTGCTTGGGTCACGATGATTTCACTATAGGATATTTATGTAATTCACCTCAGAAGACACAAAGTTCTTTAGCTGGGCCACACTGCTTTGGTCACGGGTGAATGATCCAAGGGTAGATCTGCTCCTAAGAAGACAAAAGGAATTTTTCTATTCATGCTGATTTGATAAGAGGAAATAATTTAAATTCAACTAAGAAGCCAAAAGGACTTGGTTGAGCCATGCTGATTTGGCAAGGGGTGAATGGCCTATGATACTCACACTGCCTACTCTAAGATGGAGTTATCTATAAAAATGCTTGTGAGCAGTTACGTTTCCTACTTTACGATGGACTTGCCAATAAATATGCATCAACATAACATGGTCATCAACGTTTGTTGCAGAGAAATTTTAGGTAAGGATAAATATGTTTCAAAGGAGAATACCTCCCTCGCTAGAGAGAGTGTATATTTTTTGTGGAGCATCGAGAGGTATTCCCACCTTGCTAAAGCAAATCTACAAGTCAGAGTATTAGAAAATAAATAATTATTTATTATTATTTTTTTTTGGAGCAATTTGTAGGCTCAAAAAGGATAATTTGGCCCCACCATCAAAGGGTGCATCCCTCGAGTAAATTCACATCCATTCAATCAATATATATATATATATATATATGAATATGATGTGACACTTCATTTTTCCCAATTCATTCATCACATCTTCTCTCTCCAAGAGAACCCACACATGCGACAAAAAGAGGCCTAGTTGACTAAATTTTGATCGAGTTGCAAGAGGGAAATTTCGCCACATTTGACCGAGCTGTAGGATGTCTATTCTGGGCTAATTTTGACTATAGTTGAAAAAGCTACAAGAGGTTAAGTTTTACCACCGAGTTGCACGAGGCCAAATTTGACTATACTCAACCATAGGAGCTATAGGGTTGAAATTGACCATAGAGATGACCATAGGTCAAAGATTGAAAATGGCTAGTTTGATCACTCATTTTGGGCAGTGTGAGCAGCATCAACTTCTGACTATTTGGAAAATTTGACCAGCCTTGGCACAAATTTCTAGACAAATTATTGATTTGTAAACCTTGCTGAAAAATAATTTATTCTAAGAAAAGTTATTGAGTTTTCTCCGAAATTTGGGTTTCCTAGGGTAAAATGTGCTTGGCTGTCCTTTATGTTCTTTACTATTTCTGTTACATTTACTATTGACATTTTATGTATATAATTGCTCAATAATATTAGTGGCATGAGATAAATTGTTTGAATATTATTAAATAGTAATTATCAAATCAGAAAATTTGTTTCCGCTATACACTCAGTGATTTGGAATTTCAAACTATCTTTGAACTCTAACAAACAAAGATACAACAACAATAGGAAAATGTACAACATAAGGTCGTTTCACTTAGATAATTCAACCCTATATTTTGGTTGTAAGATACATACAACTATCTAATTTTTTAGACTAAAATTACTCTACTGAAAAACAAGAGTTGTATGCAAGTATGGAATTTCAAAGAGTTGTATGTACACAAGGGATTTCAAATTTATATGGTTACTTAAGTGGAAATTTGATGATGGTCATTTGATTTTGATGTCTATCACTTTATTCTATGTTTTATAATATGTATAGTTATATATATAAATCAGAAATTTATTTTCAAGATAATTGTGTTTTTTTCTTCTTAACTAAATTAATTAATTAAAAAAATATCATATTAACCAGTGTTATTTAAAACTAGTTGTGATTTTTTAAACATATGGTATTGATAAACCATAGTATTTTAATAAAACCTATTTACAAATTAAAAATATTCATAATAAAATGAAAATAAATTTCCATTATTATTATATATATATATAATTAATAATAATCATCATTTCAAATAAATTATAATTTAATTAATTTTTATTCAGTGTAAAATTTACCGCCCATTTAACTTCATAAATGTGCCCGTGTACTTATTTAGAGAATTAACCCTACACATCTATCTCTCGTGCCCGTGTACTTATTTAGAGAATTAACACTACACATCTATCTCTCTAATTCAACACGGCTCTCAAGCACCAAAGATCTTATTTACAAATCAACATACATGAACCCTTCTAGGACTCTACATTGAAACGTAATAAAGTATTTATCACATCGAGTCATTTTCCCTGTTCTTCTAGATGCAATCAATTTTTCATAAACCAATAAAACATAGCCACGAGTAGACTAAGGGATTCTATACTGCACAAATTCCACTGAACTATTTCATGTCTACTCCCCTCTAATTCCAAATCAGATATGCTTTTCCGACAGGCCGCTCACAAAATTTTAGAAAGTCGCTTCATAAACCAATATGGAAATTTTGGACTGTTAGACTACATTTTATTTGTCGGTAGACTGTACAATCTGTTCCGGGAATGTGACTGTACATTCTACTTTCGCATACCGGTAATAAAATAAATAAAAAAAGCAACACATAAATGACAGAATTCTTAAGAGAGACTTTTATTAATTTTTCTACATCTGCAACACCATGATAGCAACAATAATTCACATTACATTTCTTCAAAGTCATAAGTTGAGCAGTAAGAGTTGGGTTTACTACGTAGTAACAAATAAATTAAGAAGGATGAGGAAGTTTATGCTGAAAATTTCCTCAGAAAGAGTTGGGTTTACTACGTAGTAAGAAATAAATTTAAACAAGGGGAGTTGCAAGCAACAAGTCCCTGCCGTGCTTAGTAAGCACATTTAGAATAAAGTTCCAGATTCACCAGCGGTGGATCTAGTTTATCCGCCCTCATGTTTGAGGTAGCCCAGGTTGGATCTGATTCACGTTAGTTTATCCGCCCTCAGGTTTGAGGTAGCCCAGGTTGGATCTGATTCAGGTTAGCTATGGCAGAATATAGTAGATTGGATCTGATTCAAGTTAGCTGAATAGGTCCAAGCTATCTCTGTTCACCTGAAGTCAATCCCAGATCAATTCGAAAAATTCTTCTTCTTGTATGAATAGAGATGGTCCCAGGCTTTGATCCGGTGGCTGGAAGTAGTAGTCCCAGGGTTGACCCCGGCGAATTGATTCTTCTGGTTTATGCTTGTCAAGATTTTCGCGCTTTGGTCTCTTATAGTCATATTGCACAGTGACTTTATTGCCTTTTCCCACTGAATTGAACTGATATTACTAGTGTGCAAGTAACGAACTGTGTATTGTGACGACTTATATAGATTTGAAATGTGGTTGATGATTTCGTGGTTGCTGGTTCCTTGCTATACAATGTACCTATAGTGTTGAAACCAATCTCAGCCCTATAGGAAAAATATAGTTTATATCGATTTGAAATAGGTTATCACATAACCTGGGACCAAAAGAATCCCAAAACTCGTCTGAGTGGAAATCAAAATATGCACAAAAAGACTTGGAGGCTCATTTAGAGCGCTATTTTACTCGAAGCAAGATTGTTCTCGTGGGAATGTCCTTTATGCTATATGGTTTTAGTCCAGGTAATTAATATTACTGTGGCCCTCGCACATGAAACAAACTTTAAACAGTGAATGTGGGCTCTGAAAACCAAATACACTTATAAGAAAAACATGTTAAAACTCGTTGCCTTACTTCAAACCTAGACCAAGAGATTTCCAGAGATAGGAACAAGTCCAGTAAACTTAGACAGTCGTTGCCATTCAAATCCCCCGCCGGTGGAGGAAAGACAGTTTTGTTATGGTGCATGGCAGATCGATCAACAGGACGCTTTTGTTGATTACCTGACCTCGAACTGGAAACTAGTACTAACTCTTACACAATTAGTACTAGAGATTTGTATTACGCGACTGTTAATATATTTATTAGGAAGTCTGTCATAAAATGCAACATACTACAGCTTCAATATGCACATATTACAACTTCAATAAGCCAGCTTCAAGCACCCATCACTTATCTGTTTCTTAGTAAAAGAAGGATGCAGCTTCTCCAAATGCCCATTATTGCATGATCACTCTGATGAAAGGAATGCACGAGACCATGGAAAATTGAAGAAGTACCCCTGTAGTCCATGCTTCAGGTAGGTAGGCATAAATGGTACACCAGAGAACTAATGACTATATTGGGGCAAAGAATTTGTGTTTACATAAAGCGTAATCGATGCTTAATGCTAGCATATTATCAATTCAAGACACTAGTAACATGAAAACTGCCTGGAAGCTTACATTTAACCTTGAAAATAAGCATTTCTTATGACAGACGGTAACATGTGAAGAATACAAGACAAGCACGAATGCTAACAATTAGGACATTAGACCGGCATCCCAGCAGAAACGATAGAAGCATAAAAAATGCGAGTTGCACCACCATGGCAGATCCAAATGCATATTTGAGGCATCCGTCGTAGACCTGTAACAGAGAAGGAAGCGGGGAATTAAGACAATGCGTAAAATAATGCAAAAATAGGTTTGAGATTCAGAATTTTGACTGTTGTAACTCAAATATACTCTATAATCATGCCAAGTACTTGTTGTAGATTCATATGCTCTTCGTTCGAGATGTTATTGTTTTTTTGGTTTCTTTTTTCTTTGTGTTTCGACTTTTACGATGTCAATAATCAGAAGAGCCATGAGAACAAGTGCTAAGAGAAACAATGTCGCGAGTTGAGTAAGTTGGCTTATGCTAATGGATTCCATGTTATGTGAAGCAGGGAGATGTATGTCAATATCTAGGTGCAGAAGGTGGTTTTGTTTTGTAAGCGAGAAATTAGGCATTGCTTTTGCCAATTTATAAAAGAGTTCAACGTGTTTGCAAGCTGGTTTTAAGTGTGAATGGAACCGGGTTTTTGATAATATTTTACTGTACAACCAAATAAGGAAAGGCGTGCTAGATCGCGAGAGTTGAATGCGGGGTAGATTCCTGACATGTGCAGAAGTAAGTACATATGCGGATTGATTTGGAATGGAGCTGGAATACTTGAAAATCATATTGGAGGGGATATAATCCAATATGAGGAGCATTTATTGGAGCAGGCCAATATTTAATGGTCGGCATAAAACAGAAAGCTTACGTTAAGTGAGAAATCGGTGCAATTAAGTGATCGATCTGACATGGGGGCAAATGGCATATGAAATGATGTATGTGACGGCAGAAGTAAATGCGAAATTAGGTGATGTATCTGACATCAGGGGCAGATCTCAAATGAAATCTTGGTGGTAGGTTGGGGACAAACTATTCTAATAAATAATTGGCTAAAGAGGACAAGTAATGAGTGTATGAAAGAGCCCTTTCTTATAAATCACACTACGTAATACTAGATATATTCTATTTTATTGTGCCTCGATGTATAAGACTCTAATGCAGATGACTGGACTACTTACTTATGCAGGTAGCATGGTTTAGCATGGTTTCTAATATACAGAAGGTCACCTTTGCAGCTACAATCATAGCAGCCCCATGTATTTTTGTAACTGCTCTCTGAGCAGTGGCAAGCTAAGAGACAGATTGATATATATTATATTTTATTGTGCCTCGATGTATAAGACTCTAATGCAGATGACTGGACTACTTACTTATGCAGGTAGCATGGTTTAGCATGGTTTCTAATATACAGAAGGTCATGTATTTTTGCAACTGCTCTCTGAGCAGTGGCAAGCTAAGAGACAGATTGATATGTGCTTCACATAAGCGTGAGTAAGAGCACTAACATGTGCTATCACATTGGCTTGTATACAGAAGTTCAAGCCTATTTACTTCCCAAATGGACTCAGTTATCGAATAAACTTGTTCACGAGTTACCAAAGTTTCACCATCTGCTATTTTACCTACTGCCCATGGGTAGATATTAAACCTGTTCCGATAACAACCTGCTTTTACCGAAGAAGCTATGGGCTGCTCACGGGTATCTTTTAGACTCAGAAACATAAGCCTAAACGCAATGTTGGGTCATGATTTTCTTGTATAATTGCTGACAAAAAGTGGAAAGGTTAGAGAAGGAAGTGCAAGCGAAAAATCTGCCAGAAGATGGTATATCTATATATAAAAGCATCACTACCTGAATGTTGTGGCCATTACAAATTGAGAATCGTGTGCAAAAATTTAAACAGCAGTTGTAGAGGCCTTGACTCCCCACTTACCCACAAAGTGCAAGAACAACAATCTGGCATAAGATACCCACAAAGTGCAAGAACAACAACCTGAACCGTGTGCAAAAATTTAAACAGCAGTTGTAGAGGCCTTCACTCCCCACTTACCTACAAAGTGCAAGAATAACAATCTGGCATAAGATACCCACAAAGTGCAAGAACAACAACCTGCCAGAAGATCGTAGAAGTCAGTACGGTTGTTCATTTCGTTTCTGTGAGACAATAGAAAAATATGAATTACATTGCAGAAATTGGAACAGCAGTTGTAGAGGGCTTCAATCCCCACTTACCCACAAAGTGAAAAAACAACAATATAGCAGAAGATACCCACAAAGTTCAAGAACAACAATCTGGCAGAAGATGGTAGAAGTCATTAGTGGTCGTTTTTTTCTGTGAGACATTAGAAAAATATGAATTACATTTGCAGAAATTCAAAGAGCAGTTGTAGAGGGCGTTACTCCCTACTTACCCAAAAGGTGCAACAACAAAAAAGCAGTTGTACAGTCCACAAAGTGCAAGAACTGCACAGCAGTTGTAGAGGGCTTCAATCCCCACTTACCCACAAAGTGCAAGAACAACAATCTAGCAGAAGATACCCACAAAGTTCAAGGACAACAATGTGGCAGAAGATGGTAGAAGTCATTACTGGTCGTTTTTTTCTGTGAGACATTAGAAAAATATGAGTTACATTTGCAGAAATTCAAACAGCCACTTACCCACAAAGTGCAAGAACAACAATCTAGCAGAAGATACCCACAAAGTTCAGAAGATGGTAGAAGTCATTACTGGTCATTTTTTTCTGTGAGACATTAGAAAAATATGAGTTGCATTTGCAAAAATTTAAACAGCCACTTACCCACAAAGTGCAAGAACAACAATCTAGCAGAAGATACCCACAAAGTTCAAGCACAACAATGTGGCAGAAGATGGTAGAAGTCATTACTGGTCGTTTTTTTCTGTGAGACATTAGAAAAATATGAGTTACATTTGCAGAAATTCAAACAGCAGTAGTAGAGGGCTTCACTCCCTACTTACCCAAAAAGTGCAACAACAACAATCTGCCACAAGATATCCTTAATAATCCCTTCATTCCAAACTCAGATCTTTCAGAAAAGATATAGAAATATTTCTTCTTCTTCAATAAATGTCAAGGCTCAAGTACCAGTTTCGGTAACGTATATAGGGGGGTTGCTATATCGGTGTTTTGTATAGTTTATTATGTCCTTTAGTCCCGCTGGATAAGACCTGTAAGTGGAGACTCCTTCCTGCAAACATATGAACATAGTATCAATATGTTCTTTTATCAGGGTATCCTCATATCACACAATAAATTGAATTGAATTGAATTTCTATGATCGTTGAAATAATTCAATAAAATTTTATGAAGATAGGCTCACCACTGATCCAATGTAGACTCCGTCAACTTCATCTGAAACTCAGACAACAGGCAGTGATAAATGTCAAAATAGTAAACAAGAAAGAGTGTAAGACTGTAGAATAGATCAATGAAATAGGGATCAAACACGAGCTCCTCCAAATAAACTTGAGTTGTTTCATTATAAAAACTACACAAGTAAAAACTATGGCCTGCAATATTACATGAGATATTAGCCTGAGAATCCAATATGAAATCTGTATGGGGAGGATTAAGTGGATGCGGATTGTTGATTGTGAAGTATGTTGAGTAGTAGTTATGACCAAGAAAGTCGAAGGAGCCTTTCAGTTCTCTCGCCTCTTGACTGGTAAACCGAGGCAAACGTGCGCCAACTAACTTTCTCATGGAGTCTAGGTACTTTCCAGAAGTCAATGGCTCCAATAACATTTTTTGCAAGATACCCACAAAGTGGAAGAACAGCAATCAGCGAAAAGATGGTAGAAGTCATTATGGATCGATCGCTTCTGTCAGACATTAGACAAATATCAATTACATTTGCAGATTCTTAGCTTGATGCAGCTACACTACTAGGCTCTGTACTTGCATATAGTGTAGTGGCTTGGCTAATTACAATTTTGACAGGAAAAAAGCAACTAAAACCAATATTTCAAAATTAGCAGGAGTGAAAACATGAAGGAAAGAAGGTTGAACAAAATTATTACTGTCTAGAATACAAGTTCTAATTCAAATTGGATCAGTTTCAGTGAGATGGAGGGTTAAACTTTATAGGAATGGCAGACTTTCTTCTTTTTCCAAAAAGCTATAAGACTCACAGCAATGGTTGGGCCGGAACCCTACAGAAGACAGTGAGTTGGTAATTGATGGAAAGTTGTTCTAATTCCAATGAGGAAATTGGAGTTTGAAAGAAGCCAGTAAATAGTGTCATTTAAGACTTATGAAGATACTGCTTGTTTAAGCTTTGCTGCCTGTTGTAACAACTGCTTGAAAACCACTTAAATTCTTCCTGTCTAAGCGGGGGGTGAAGGAGACATGCCATTAAATTGTTTAACCATTATTATAGGCAAGCAGAAGTTTTACCAACCTGTTGAAAGATCAGACTCAACATTTTCATTAACATGGGCCTCAACTTGTGGTATAAAACATAAGCCCAAAGAGGTAAAATCAAGTGTGTGCCCAAACTGTTGCCTGTGAAAGTGGTGCATATAAAGGTAGATCGGTGCCTTAAACAGGTGTAAATGACTAAACACACTTACTGTAATAGGCATAGATATAAAGTACATAAGCTTAGCTGATTACATAGGTTAAGCTTAGTTAGCTTCATTACCTTGGATTCATAGAACCAGGCTACCAGTAACACGGACAAGATATAAGTGTTTTTCAGCTGTAAGAGAACTTTGATGTTGCATTAAAACACTTTTGAAAAGGTAATGTGGCTATGTAAGCTATGAAAAGGGCCATTGGTTCATATGCTCTTGCTTCTCCTGCTTTTTTGTCGAATCAATTAATTAACTACTAAGTCATTCAATCAAATGGTTTGTTTACATATGCCTTATGGTTTCAGCCACAGGAATCAAAACGAACATATGCAAGTGTAACAAGGGTACTTTTCAGAAAACGTATAGAAATATTTCTTCTTCTTCAATAAATGTCAAGGCTCAAGTACCAGTTTCGGTAACGTATATAGGGGGGTTGCTATATCGGTGTTTTGTATAGTTTATTATGTCCTTTAGTCCCGCTGGATAAGACCTGTAAGTAGAGACTCCTTCCTGCAAACATATGAACATAGTATCAATATGTTCTTTTATCATGGTATCCTCATATCACACAATAAATTGAATTGAATTGAATTTCTATGATCATTGAAATAATTCAATAAACTTTTATGAAGATAGGCTCACCATTGATCCAATGTAGACTCCGTCAACTTCTTCTGAAACTTAGACAACAGGCAATGATAAATGTCAAAATAGTAAACAAGAAAGAGTGTAAGACTGTAGAACAGATCAATGAAATAGGGATCAAACACGAGCTCCTCCAAATAAACTCGAGCTGTTTCATTATAAATACTACACAAATAAAAACTATGGCCTGCAATATTCCAAATAAACTCGAGTTGTTTCATTATAAATACTACACAAATAAAAACTATGGCCGGCAATATTACATGATATATTAGCCTGAGAATCCAATACGAAATCCGTATGGGGAGGATTTGGTGGATGCGGATTGTTGACTGTGAAGTATGTTGAGTAGTAGTTATAACCAAGAAACTGAACTATCTAGATTAACGAAAATATAAATTAGTTCTAAGCGACAGTTGACACTGTTCCAACTAATTTTCTCATGGATTCAGACTCGTTTTCTGAATCCAATGGATCGAAAGGAATTTTTGCAGTCAAAAGCAATGTCATTTTTTCCAGTAAAATTGATGAAACAGTTCACGTAACACCGTGGATTCAAAAGTGTTTTTACAACTAAAAACAATTGCATACCAATAATAGAAAGCTTAAGAGAGACAATAGACAAATATCAATTACATTTGCAGATATTCAAACAACAGCTGTACAGTGTTTCACTCGCAATTACCAGGAGGTTATCCTGTTGACTCTTAGCTTGATGCAGCTACACTATTGGGCTCTGCACCTGCATATAGTGTAGTGGCTTGGCTAATTTCAATTTTGACACCAAAAAAGCAACTAAAACCAATATTTCAAAATTAGTAGGAGTACCTGAGTTGGTAATTGATGGAAAGTTGTTCTAATTCCAATGAGGAAATTGGAGTTTGAAAGAAGCCAGTAAATAGTGTCATTTAAGACTTATGAAGATACTTCTTGTTTAAGCTTTGCTGCCTGTTGTAACACCTGCTTGAAAACCACTTAAATTCTTTCTATCTAAGCGGGGGGTGAAGGAGACATGCCATTAAATTGTTTAACCATTATTATAGGCAAGCAGAAGTTTTACCAACCTGTTGAAAGATCGGACTCAACATTTTCATTAACATAGGCCTCAACTTGTGGTATAAAACATAAGCCCAAAGAGGTAAAATCAAGTGTGTGCCCAAACTGTTGCCTGTGAAAGTGGTGCATATAAAGGTTGATCTGTGCCTTAAACAGGTGTAAATGACTAAACAGACTTACTGTAATAGGCATAGATATAAAGTACATAAGCTTAGCTGACTACATAGGTTAAGCTTAGTTAGCTTCATTACCTTGGATTCATAGAACCAGGCTACCAGTAACACAGACAAGATATAAGTGTTTTTCAGCTGTAAGAGAGCTTTGATGTTGCATTAAAACACTTTCGAAAAGGTAATGTGGCTATCTAAGCTATGAAAAGGGCCATTGGTTCATATGCTCTTGCTTCTCCCGCTTTTTTGTCGAATCAATTAATTAACTACTAAATCATTCAAGCAAATGGTTTGTTTACATATCCCTTATGGTTTCAGCCACAGGAATCAAAACGAACAGATGCAAGTGTAACAAGGGTACTTTACCATGACCTTCACAGCATGATATGCTCAACAATGCAACAATAAAGGGACTGCTACCATTCACCTCCTTTGTCTTTTGACAGTGCAAACAAAGTTGTTGCAAGTAAAACATCTTTACAAGATAGCCTAATTATTACATGAACAAGAACATTAGTTGTAACCCTTAAATGTGCAGCGACTATATACATCAACTATGTCTATGAAGCCATCTAGGAGATGAGGCACTCCTAGCGTGTGCTTCTGATTCGAGAGCAATACACCATGAAAACTGAAAAAGTCAAATCCTATAGAGGATAAAATATGTCAATCTGTACGGACAATGACATCCGAACTATCCAACAGAAAGTTGCTGTGTACATGGAAATCTCGTAAACTGTATGTAACGTCAGCAACGTCTTCTAGATATTTTTCATACGTCAGTCCTGTTAAGGATGGACAAAGTTCGAGCAGCAAACTGTCTTTTAGAATGCACTTGTACTGAACATTTGCCTCTGTTTGGATAATGCAATTCAATTGTAAACTGCGTCGATATGTGGTTAGCTGTCTGCATGTGGAACAATTAAGTTGATCCATGAAAACTGTTCCAAATGTATCGGCCGGCAGAGAGCAATTGTTGCAGATTGTAACAAAGGGTTCTGCATGTATGTTTGCTATAGTCAACATTCCTTTAACCTGGTCCATGTTTCAGTACAAGTCTAGCATTAGATATTGTAATAAAAATGCTAAGAGGACGTTAAATGAACGAGCATAATTTAGGAGAACAGGAAATAAAGATTTATAATATATATTTTGTGCACTATGAAAGAACCTTTTTTGTTGAGGTAGGTAGTTTGCTCAGGTCTGCAAGTACCCTGTTTGAAGTGACAGCTGTAATGAATGTGGATCTGCAAGTGCGTAATGACCCACATTCTTTGCCTCGGGCAAGATTTCTAAACAGCATCATTGGTGCTTCTTGTTTCGAAATTTGTTGTTGGATGGATTTGAAAATTGGTTGAAATGTACTGAAAAGATGCACCTGCGTTGCAAAATGTACTAGTGTTAAATGTAATTGTTTTTAAGTAAATGGTTACTTAAAATGTATAGATGATTTAAATGTTAAAAAGAATAAATGGTTGAATTTGTATATACCGTGGCTTTGTCTTTTTTAGACGGGCCATCCTTGATAGTTAGGACATATTGACCAGCTATTTCTTTGGCAACTGTCACAAGGCCGGCCACTGTACCGGTTGCGAATGCAGCTGTGGTGCTGGTGAGCTGGTTAATAGTCGTTGTGGGTACAAATCTGTATTCCGTACAGATAGGTGGAATTGCTTCCAAGATGCTCTTCTCATGCAAAACAAGTATACACGGACAGTCTCCATGGTCGTAAACTGTCTTGGGAGAGACCTTGAAATCTGTGATACAGATTCCCTGGCCCACTACAAGTTTCGCTTCAGTAGCAGCAATCAGGTTGTGTGGCACATTTAGCGTGATTGTCATATTTCCTCTGCTGTCCACTAGGTCAGCACGTAACAATTGAATTCCGTGGACTTGGTCGACCAGTGTTTTGTATATTGTTCCCATTTTCAGGCCTTTCAACTCCTGTATTGTGATTGTTGTGCATAGTTGATGCTTAGCTGCTATTTCAGATGTACTTTCCTGTTTCTGCCTGTAGAACAATATTAAAGAATCTGAATTAACATTATGTTTGTACTACAAAACTTGATGTACTTTCCTGTTTCTGCCTGTAGAAAAATATTAAAGAATCTGAATTAACATTATGTTTGTACTACAAAACTTGTAAGAATAGATTTGAAGGTTATTTAGTTACTTTTTAGCAGTTTCTGAGACGTTACAAGTCTCTGAGAGAGAGCATGCCTCTGGAGCAGGTACTTCTTCGTGTTGTCTATTCATATTAATTATCTGTTTATCAGTCTCTGAGACGTTGCAAGTCTCTGAGAGAGAGAAAGCCTCTGGAGGAGTTACTTCTTCGTGCTGTATTTTCTTATTAGTTATCTGTACAACACGAGTACAAGCTATTAGGTCTACAAGCAAAATGTGTTCCATGTAATAATAAATCTGTACTCTATTAGGTCTACAAGCAAAATGTGTTCCATGTAATAATAAATATGTGCATAACGTTATTCTATGTGTCATTACATACCTAGATGAGTGCAAGTCTCTGAGAGAGAGCAAGCCTCTGGACGAGTTACTTCTTCGTGCTGTCTTTTCTTATTAGTTATCTGTACAACACGAGTACAAGCTATTAGGTCTACAAGCAAAATGTGTTCCATGTAGTAATAAATATGTACTCTATTAGGTCTACAAGCAAAATGTGTTCCATGTAATAATAAATCTGTGCATAACGTTATTCTATGTGTCGTTACATACCTAGATGAGTTCGCGCAGAGTGTTGCAAGGGAGCTACAAGAAACAAACTTTTAGTATGGCCATTGGAGATTTATATTGCTCGGATAACACAACATTTGTTTGAACAGAGTGTTGCAAGGGAGCTACAAGAAATAGACTTTTAGTATGGCCATTGGAGATTGATATTGCTCGGATAACACAGCATTTGTTTGAATATGAAGTTTGCTTGAATATGAAGTTTAGCAAATTGTAGAGAAACTTGTGTATCAATGCTACTTTGATTTTGCTACACGCTAAATTTGGTTTGTACTAAGGGTCGTTAGAGCTGTAGTAGCACATAGAATATGCTGTGATCAGACCAATAGGCCCATGTTACATTTATTTCACAATGTTTCATAGGCAAAGTTGTCCAGATATGGTTTATTACTGTTTTTCGGTGTGGAGATAGTTTGCTTGTTATTTCATGTAAGTTTTCCATTTCCATAAATTGTACAAAGAGTTTGCTACGAGCTGTTTCTTGTTGTATGTCAATGTTGAAATCACCAACAACTAAAAAAACACAATCAGTATATGTAGTTTGCGATTTTGCTTCCTTAATTATTTGCATTATCGTGGATACTTGTTCAAATGGTGCTGCATAAATGTTCATTAAACAAATTGGTCGTTGGAAGTACATGTCAATTAGGGTAAGCTCTGTTTTGTTTTTGCAAAATGTCTTTGTTGCTCTAATAGGTATTTTTTTGTTTATGCGAGTAAGAATTCCATGTGTAGAATGTGCAGCGGCAAAATTGAATGATAAGAATTCTTTGACTATTGGTGGAGTTTACAAATGAGTTTCTTGAAAACATAGAATCATATTGTCCATTAAGTCATTGTGATGAATCACGTCACTAAGATGTGCACGTAGACTACGTGTGTTTAGGCTTGCAATCGATAAAACATCCTTGTTAACAGATTTCTTCTTTGAGAATTCTAGTTTCCATGCACCAATTGTTTCTAGCCGTGCCATCTCATTGATTATTTTGTTTTTGACATGGAAGTTTTGTTGTGTCAATTTGTTAATCAAGTATAGTGAGTCAATAGTTCTAACACGTGATAATGCAGTGTAGACTAGACCATGTTTTGTGACACCAGTTGGGTCAAATGCAAGTTGATCCAATGTCAACCCTTGTGTTCGGTGTATTGTTCGGGCACAGGCTAATTGGATTGGAAATTGTTTTCGAATTGTAATTTGTAATTTGTTACGAGACATTGCTAGCGATTTTGCAACTCGAAAGATTGGTGTCCAATTTGGCAATATATTTATGTCGTATAGTTGTTTGAATTTGCTTCTTTGTTGTTTCCCAATTTCTGGGTCTGAAAATTCTATCCAGACAATGTCAGGCCTATTGTTATTAGATTAATAGGATTTGAAAATCCCTTCAGCACCATTAACCAATCCATCGTTTGTATTGTAATTTCCTGCATATAGTTCAACTAACATGTTCTGTTTAACTATAATTGTTTATGGCAATGGGATTGTTTTATCAAAAGCAAAATAACTCGACCTAGGAAGCTCACAGTTGTCAATTGCAACGAGCATTATTTGTTCCCCATTTGTTAGGGAAAGCATTTTCGCATTGTGAATATGGACATCTTTGTTGCGATAGAAAATGTATGGGAAAACTGGGCTTGAAGGTGGGATCCTATAGCAGTTATTGTTTACATAAGCAATATCTTCATCTGTTTGCATGTTTAATCTCATCCTATTTAGTACATCAATGAACAATGGGTCTTTTTGGCGCATGGCTGTGTGCAGTTGATAACATTTTATTTTCTCTGGCCAGAAGTCGTATAGAATTGTGTTTTTGTTGATTTTTGGGTTTTCAAAGATCAGAGAGTCTCTGACTGGGTTTGCCTGGTAAAGATCGTCGGAGAATATCGTGTCAACGTTACCAAAGTATGAAGTTGGTGTGTGTAAGATTTGTCGCAGGCGCTTATCAATTTGATATAGTGTTGTTGCACCAACGAGCGATGCCTCATCTATGAGGAGTACACACAATTGTTGGAAATGCTTTGATAACGTGTCCAATTTTTCATTGTTTAGTGAGGGGCAATCTGCTTTGTTAAAGGGTAAATAGAATGCAGAATGCAATGTCACACCACCAGCATTGAAGCCGCTTTGCCCGTGTATGCAGCGATTATTCCTATTAGTTGTGATGGGTTATAAGGCAATGCCACATTGTGTATGCGTACTAAGGATTGGAAGACTGCCTTGGCTGTGTGTGTCTTGCCTGTTCCTGCACCTCCTGTTAATAACAGGTAGATTAGCTCATCTGGTTTGTACAATTTCCTTATTATAACATCAGTAACTATGCTTGCTTGTTCTGTGTTTAATTGTCGCATTAATTCATATTACTCTACGTCTTCAAGTATACGTGGTTGTTTGACGATTTCATATGGCCTTGTAGATGGTAGAGCAAACTTCTTGCTATCTTGCAAATGTTCCAAGTCATTTTGGAAGTCGTAGTTTTCATATTTGTCATCTATCGATTTGTTAAATGTTATAGTTTCTGTTTCATTTGATTTCAAACGATCTATGTCAAATATTTCTTCAGCTTTTGTTTCTACTGTGTGCATTGCGTCATCTATGTCACCCCATGTAGTTGTTGTAGCAAATTTGAACTTCTGTTCATTTTGCTTGACTATTTCTTTGACCGCAACATATGCAGCTTTCCAACTTGTGTGATGTTGCTTAATTGCAGTTTCACTTCCTCGATAGGGATAGTATAACATTAATTGCTCTCTACAGTGATTTTCAATGTCCTTGTATTTTTTATATCTAACAGATCGAATGACATATGGTCTACTTGATTTTCTGCGTTCTTGTCCTTTCTTTGTATAGCTAGATGCAAATTCTGTAAGCATACATGTTCAATAGCGATAGGTCGGAGAGCATAGTAGTCAGTAATTGATGGGCACATTATGTCTTCTGAGTCATCTGCTTCCTTTTGCAGGTCTTTTTGTCTTTTAAGAACAAATGCGCGATCATCGATAGGAGATGTGTTAATAAATACACACTTCCGTGAACTAGATTTTAGTGGGAGTGATAACACAATATGCACTGCTTGTTGTGCAGACATTTGTTGCAAGTTGACCAAAGCTTTCCCTAAAGAACTAATGGTATCTAGGATATCAGATTTTGTTTTCACATGATTGTCGCGTATGTTTTTAAATGTTCTTGTGAGTGTTTTATCTTCTTTTGTCATATAAGAACTGCAATACATTGCAGCTGCATATGAATCAAGTACAAATTGGGAATCACTGTTTGCAATCCAAATTCCTGGAATATGTTTTGCGAAGTTGTTTGTCCAGGTGTCAACTGGTTTCCTTTGCAATAAGAGTGTTGTTCGATTTAGTGTACACTGGATAGCATGTATGTATTCATTGTGTACTAGTCCAAGGTTGGCTAAAAAGCTATCAAATGTATCATTCTCACTGTATCTTGTGTCGTTTATTGCTTCGAAGATTAGCTTTGCATGTGCTTTTGTTTTATCACTATCGAATTCAAGAGGCTCAAGTATTTTTGTTACTTTCATCGGTGGTATTGGGAAATTAAATCTGCAATTAGAATTTGCACGCTTCCTACAACTTTTTGTGTGACAATGGTGTTGTAGAACTCTAAGTTCACTTGCAAGTAAGAGTGAATTAGTTGACAAGTAATTGTCAATGAATTGTTCGACTTCAATATTTGTATTTTGACCGTAGATTGGTGCAGATTTTATCCAAAGTAAGCCATGTTCATGTTCACTGCCCCGGTTTTGGAATTCAGTTACATAGAAGTGGTCAGTGAGCTCTCCATAATACTTGTGATCATGAGATATCAATTGATGTAATGCATCCCTCCTAGATCTATAGTAACGTACACAAGTAACATGGTCGTTTCTTATTAATCAGCTAGGTTCATTTTCATCAAGTTCACCTGTATTTGGTCTTCTAGTGTTTTGTTTTATGTCTCTCAATGCATGCATTAAAGGATCCCAAAGATGCTCTGTACTGCTAAAGGAAACAAAGAAAGTGGGCGGCCCTAGTTGTCGTATCATTGCATAGAGTTTGTTCCGTATTTGTTGGTGGTAGTCAGGTGAGGTACGAATTGTTTTTAGGTCCATGTACCCAATGTCAGAATTTAAAATACGATCTAGGTTTGGTTTTGACTTAACGTCTTTTGCAACTAGTTTTCTACCTTTCAACTTCCCTTTTCTAATTCTAATCCACATTGTATTCAACACCTGATTTATGATATGGAGGGCTTTGAGCAAAATGGGGAACCCGCCTTTCTTCTCGGCTCCCGTGGACAGAATAATGAGCAATAAGGTCAAGCGTGGCCTGCACATGACCAGAAGCCTAGTGGCGGTCGGGCTCGCCGTGGCTCTCAAGGACAAACACAGCCGCATTGAATCACACAACGCATTCTTCGCCCTGCGCAAGTGGGTTCCGTGCCTCTATGTTAATCCCAGGGATGATATCTACTCGGCTTATGATGCCTATTTCACCAACCAGCAGACGATGCCGGAAATCGGAGCCAACAGAAAAGCGAGCCTCGCAGTGCGGCATTCCACCGACGAATTAGTTCTATCCGCAGTTGGGGTCGAGTTGAAGGCGCTGCATCGCATTCCCTCCGCGAGGCTTACGGTTACTTTGGTAAAGGCGCCGGATTTCAAGAGGGTGCACGACCTTCATCAGTGGTGGGCGCCGGATCTCAGAACCCAGTGCACCGAATGTAGGATTAGCGGAGGACCGGAACACTTGAACTCGCCAGATTTGCTTGCAGAGGAGAAATCCCCTCCCTATGCGCGGCAAGTGTTTGACGAAATACCCCTGGCAACTACCGCACTCTTCCACATGCAGCAGCAGTATTGCCAGGATCTGGAGCTGGCTCTGCAGTCCCGCAATCTCACTGTTGCAACCTCGACTCCTCATTCAGGCAGCCGAGATCCTATTCATCTCCAGCAAGCGAATTTTCAGATTCAAATAATTCTTCTGACAGGCAAAACCCTGCTCCTTGGGGTCCAGCCGTCTTTCACAGTGCGCCATCTCTTAAAGATACTCGAACAGAGGTTGGGGATCCCTTCCTCCCTTCTGCGGCTCCTCTTTGCAGGTAAGCAGCTTGATAACAATCTGCCTCTTTCCTTTTATAATATTGAAAGAAATGCCACAGTGATCCTATCACTTCGACTAAGGGGAGGTGCAGTTGGGCAATCCTCTACCTCCAAAGGTTTTTCCTACAAAGATGCAGTACATGCACAGCCTGCCAAGAAGTCTGCCCAATCTGCCGAGGCTCCCAAACCTTTCTTGGTGGACAAAATGGAGGAAACCCCTGCCATTGAAATCTCTCATCCATCTCTGGATGATCAATACCAAACATTTGCAGAAACAACCCTCATTTGCAAATTTAATGGCCTATGGCCCCGCACGGTTGATCTATACCAGTGGATCCATTCCAATTGGACCAACAACTGCAAAGTCTTCCTCTGCTCGAAAGGCTTCTTTATTGTAGCCTTCGCCTTCAACGAAGATTACCAGAAAGCCTTAACGGAAGGCCCTTGGTTCTGGGGATCAGCTGGACTCTTCCTCTCCCCCTGGTCCCAGACTTTGACCCCTCCACTGCGGTCATCACCAAGCTTCCTATCTGGGTCAGGCTTCAAAATCTCCCTGTGCATCTATGGCATTTTGTTGTCTTTCAAGGAATCGGGGACACCCTAGGCCGCTTCCTGGCTACAGATACCTCAAGGGCGGAGAAAGGAATATATACCTTTGGCAGAATTTGTGCAGAAATAGACATTAGTAAAGGGTTGCCAGATCAGATCATCCTCAAAGTCGGGGACTTCCATTGGACGCAAACTTTGGACTATGAGAACACAGCCTTCAGGTGTCGCCATTGCCATCAGACAGGGCATCTCCAGAACTCATGTGCATCGTTCTTCGACAAAAAGAAGAATATCACTCGCAAATCCAAATCCAAGAGTTGGAAACCTTGTGATATACCCCCTATGGATAGCATAGAGTCCTCTAGCTCTGATGAGGAGGACATTGAAGTGGAAGAGGAGAATTTGGAGCAACCGAAGGACGCGCCCTTAGCTGCGCCGAGGATCATTCTGCGCCTCTGTTCTCGTAGAAATGTTCACATGAGTCTTCGCCTTCTGATTCAGACAAGGAGTCTCCTCCTTTAGCACAGAACAATTTGCAAGTAGTTTTGGTCCAGCTAGATCAAAATGGTTGGGTCAAAGTCAGTAAAAAGAAAGGTAAAAAATGTAGATTGGAAGATTCTGCCCATGCTGGGTAGACTCCCTAGACCAGCTCGTTCCTTCTGTCCTCTCTGTCATCTTTTGCTTATGCCGTGGTTGCTCTTTGGGACCGAGGTTGATATCATATCATTTCCGGCTCCCTTGCTCTTTAGCTTTGCTTCCCTGAAAGCTCTGATTGTACCATATTTCTTTTCTTAATAGAATTAGTCCTATTCAGAAAAAAAAAACACCTGATTTATGATAATGCGAATTGCTTTATAGAACAGGTTTGTAGTATGATAAGAAAAATCGTGGTTTTTATGCAGCACTTCCCAGTGGCAAATCTTTTGATATGTAAAGTTTTTGGAGATGTCAGCTGGGCATTTGTTGCCATAGAAAAGCGATGGGAAACTCATTTCTTCTGAGTACTTATCTTTGAAGATTCCTAATGGCATGTATCCGGCAGCAGGTGCAATGTCAATTTGTTTATTTACAAGGTCATGGACAGTGTGTGCATCAATGAATCCATGGACCAATGTTTTTGTCGTTGGTTCATCGTTGTCTTGGTTATCGTGTTCGCTATCTTCAGCGTCACTTGAACTTTGATATGCCTCTTGGTTTTATAGGAATGCCTCTTTCCAATTGTCATTTATGGTAGCGTTCTCGAGCTTGTAAAGCATCCTTTTGCATAATTGTTTTAATTCTTTCATCACTTTGTGAACTCGAACTCGACCAAATGCATAAGCACTTTTGAATCTTAAACTCTTTTTGAGAACAACGGCAACCGTGTCAGTGTCTTTTATAGTTCGAGGCAATGCAAATTGAATTCTGGAAATGTTAGTGGGGACATTGATGACTCCTCCAGTTAAGCCTAGTTGCGACTTCTTATGTCGAAGGCCCATTTCTTTTATTTGCAAGAAGGGCAATCTTAATGCGACTAGTCTTTCCTCTAGTTCAGTGAGTTCTGTCAGTGTTCTAGTGCCATTGTTTCTTCTTATCTGTTCAGGAACTGCATATTTAGCAATTGTTTCATGTTCAATTGATTTTTTGCAATGTTTACAAATGTAGCAATTTTCAACACGAGATTTAACATTCTTGAAACTAGTTGATAGTTTCCTAATCTTATTTTGTTTTGCTTGACATTCTTGTTTCACAAAGTAGATGTCTCTTTTGAAAAAAGTTGTTTCACATGATGAACAATTGAAAATAGGTGTGTCAGTTACTTGTCTTTGATATATTTGATCAAACTCTGATAATTCTGTTAATTTTTTCATTGATCTTGATTGAATCGATACGTCGGATTTTCCTGATTTCTTTGATTGTGCTGAACGATCCTTTGATGTTGCTGCAAATCGATTGTAGTCCATGTTTTCTATGACTATTTCTTGTTTCATTGTTGCTGTGTTGAATGCAAGTCTTATTTTTTGCGTTTTCGATTTTGTCCGGATAATGCCTTTAAGCAAACGCAAAGATAAGCTTTTTGTCTCTTTGCCTAATGGACAAGGGATTACAATTTCTGTTTGTGCGTTGTTTCTAATATGTTTTTTCAAGTTTCTAAGTGATCGAAATCTCAGTGTCTCAAATTTTACTTGGTTCGTTGATTGCGCTGATAGATCCTTTGATCTTGTCGCAGATGGATTGTAGTCCATGTTTTCTATGACTATTTCTTGTTTCATTATTGTTGTGTTGAATGCAAGTCTTATTTTCTGTGTTTTCAATTTTTTCCGAATGATGCCTTTAAGTAAACGCAAAGATAGACTTTTTGATTGTTTGTCTAATGGACAAGAAGTTACAATTTATGTTTGTCTGTTGCTTCTAATATTTTCTTTCAAGTTTCTAAGTGATCGAAATCTCCGTGTGTCACCAACATCTTTTGTGTGCGGTGTGTCACAAACATCTTCTGTGTTGTCTAGAACTACTTGTTGTTCCATTGTACTTATGTTATATTGAATGCCTATGTTTTGCCTTTTCGGATTTTTCTGAGCAATGTCCTTAAGCACATGCAAAGATAAACTTCTCTTGTGCTTGTTTAAATGACAGCCACTAACAACTTCTATGTTTTCTAGAACAACTTGTTGTTTCATTGTAACTTTGTTATACTCAATGCCTATTTTTTGTCTTTTCAGATTGTTTGGAGCAATGTCCTTAAGCACATGAGAATATACACTTCTCTTGTGCTTGTTTAAGTGACAAGGTGGTTTTAATTTAGCTTCAATTGATTGGCATTTTGCCTCAGGTTGTGGTTCATTATTGTTCTTTGAGGTATCGGCTTGTTGTTGGAAGGTACAACCAATTGTAGGCTGCCTATGAACCAAAGGCTCGAAGTGCCCATTCAAAGGATCCTCGTCATGGAACAGTATGTCACGAGTATTTGTTGTAACACCTGAATTGAAGTGCAAATACACACTCATCTTTGTTTTGGACCAAACCCTAATTGGAATTTTCAACCAGTTTGACAGCCAATGGATGCAGAAAATATCTCCCCATAGACCTCTAGATGCTAGGGGTATATTGTTTGAGGCAGATCTAGCCATTTTGTCTAAATAGATTTCACGGTTGCTAATGTTATGCATTTCTTTAAGTGAGGCTTCATGCAGTTCATGTTCATAAGACAAAATTGCCTCACTATCTTGTTTTTTGAGACAGTCTCTAAAATATTCTATTGTTCCTTTCCTTAGCTCCACTGATGTGTATCGGAAATCTAGCAAAAGTTCTAAACTATCGAATAAACAGTCTCCAATTAGATATGAGAAATTGTCCACACGAAATAAGTGATGCTTTTGCAATACTAATTGCAACTTGTGTTTATCAGACATAGAAGACATGATGACGACTAAGTGTTCGATGCAATATTATGTTTACTGATGCAATGCAGTTACAACCAGAGAATCATAATAACAAGTTGAACAATGAAAATGATTATAGAACACGAAGTGATTGTGTGCACCTTTGGGACTGCAAATGTCTACTAAGCTGCGCAGACTGCTTATGTCAGGTAGCATCCAATGCACAATTTTGATACTGAAGTTCAAAATATGACTGCCAAGATAAAAAAGAACCCGCAGAACCTGTTGTACGTTAGGATCAGTCATTGTAAATCCATTGATGCAATGCAATTACAACCACAGAATCATAATAGCAAGTTGAACAATGAAAATGAATATAGAACACGAAGTTTTGATACTGAAGTTCAAAATATGACTGCCAAGATAAAAAAGAACCTGGAGTCCCTGTTGTACGTTAGGATCAGTCATTGTAAATCCATTGATCAATCTATATCAACCCAATGACCAGTCGAAGAGAGCTTCAAATTAATAAGTGGAATCAAGAAATTAGATATTTGCTAGCTTCTGCAATCCAAATGCCCATTATTGGATAATCAAACTAATGAAAGGAATGCAATAGAGCATGGAAAATTTAAAAAGTATCCCTGTAGTCCATGCTTCATGGAGGTACGCATAAATCGTACACCACATAACTGATCACTATATTGGGGCAGAGAATTTGATCTGTGTACCATACTAAAAGATGACGGGTATAACAAGGAATTTCAATAGCAATGCAATCAAGGCATTTTACATAAAGCATAATCGATGCTAAATGCTAGCATGTCATCAATTCAAGACACCAATAACATGAAAACTACCTTGAAGCTTACATTTGACCTTGAAAATAATCATTTCTTATGACAAACTGACAGACTGTAACATGTGAAGAATATAATACAAGCACGACACCTGACAGTTAAGTCTCATGACGAAGGCTGCAAAAGATACCCTCAACTATACACCTGTTGCAGTGGGGGGATTATTTATTTTAACTTAAGGGAGTTGGCTTCTACGTGCAAGGTATTGGTTCAAGGGACCTATGGAAAATATTAAGGTGTAAGGAATAAAATTGTTGTTTCTTCTTGTCTTGCATTTTTTTTTTTGTAAAACGAAGGTGGCTAAAGCACTTGCTTCGTTGTAATGCACGAAGCTGGCTGAAGCACTTGCTTCATTGTAATGTTATGATGATAAAATGTTTTTATATCACAGAACGTATTGTAATTTATATTTATGAATTGACAAACATGTTCCCGATTACATTGGCATTGTATTGGGCAGTCTTGCATTCATCTTCCCTGTATTTAAGTATTGCTATCCAAATTAAAGATTTCCTACAAAAGATATTCTTGGATAAGAAACTTGGAACTTGAATTTGATTGAAAATTGAATATGATTGTCGAAGCTCTGGAAAAGATGAAGATTTTGATGGATTTTAAATATGTACTTTAATTCAAATGAAATTCAACACAATTATTAAGTAGGTGAAGATGAAAATCAATTACAGTTATTTATTCTTTTATGCATGGACGACAATACAATATTCTACTACCTTTAGATTTGTAGTTTACATTAGTTCACTGGTCTTAGAAATAAATATTCAGTCAATGTCATTTTATGATGCTAGTATTGTTGGCTATTAAAATTATGTCCTTGGGCTATGTTATAGCTTCTATTTCCAAAGAAGATCATGCCCCCCAACCCATAGCTTTGTATAGAAGTAAGTATAGTTTAACTAAATTTTGTTCAAATATTCCTAGTGTTAGCCTATAAAAAGGCACTTGTGAGCCTTTGGAAGGAAGGTCATAACACTGTCCAGGGTTATTACAAGATGTAGACACATCAGAGTATATTTATCTGAAGATTAGATCAGAGCCTGAACAAAGTCAGTAGAAGCAGCTTCTACAATTTATAAAATCTTACTCAGTCCTTCCTTAAAGGTAAATGGCTTGCTTGTAAAATTGGAACTGGCCGAAAACCCCAAATTGGGGAGGGTCCGTGGATCTTGGAAATGGATAATGTAGGTTGTTGAATGATTTAACTGGTTTCCTTAGATTCAGAGGCATTGTGCCTTTAGCAGATCGTTCAGCTGAGGGTCATGCAAACTTCTAGAACCAGGGTTGGATGTAGGCAAGAAAATTGGATCTTGAAGGACAATTGGCAAAGTAATGGGACTCATTGATGAGTTGGTTGTCTATTTGTTCTATAAAAATTAGGTTGTCTATTTTATCGTCTCAAAATCCTACAAGGTTTGTACAATGTGCACCCAACATAAACGCCTACCAATAGTAGTTTCAACAGCAGGGAAGGCACAACCAGGAGCACCAGTAGCGGAAAAGGCAGCAGAGACAAAGACTATTATATTCTATTTCAGCAGCAGTGGAGGCGAAGACAGACAGTTAAGTCTCATGAAACCAAGTTAACAGCATTATAAAACTACATATGAAGGTCTAAAGTGTATGCCTGTCTTCTAGACCAATGCATTTATTCATTTTCAATAGGAGGGTTTTGTAAACTTCTCTTTTGGAGACCAGGATCAAAGTCATGAGTGCCTTGATGGCAAAACTTCAAGCAAATAATAGATTAAAAGATGAGTGCAGAGATGAGATTGCAAAAGAGCTGGATGGGAAAACACAGCAACTGGAGGACCTGAGAAGTACTCTAGCACATGTGCATGCTTATTCATTACATTTGACCTTGAAAATAAGCATTTTTTTGGTCAACAAAATAGCATGAAAACTATATGCTGTTGCCTTCTCTTGTAAATTGAATATGTTATGTTAGCAAACTTATATTCATTCACAGATTCCAAAATAATAGAATGCCAATCCATTTTCTTATTGTCGTATTCATACCTATCATACTAGCAGTGGAAATTGAAGGTTTTGTAGTAAACAATAAGGTTTTGTCATACTAGCAGTGGAAATTGAAGGTTTTGTAGTAAACAATAAGATTTTGTGGTAAACAATAGATAACTGCAGCCAAAATTCTATGACTAATCAGATCCATATTTATAAATCGACATGTCAACAATCACATGATCAGAGAGCGATACTGCTCTGTTTCAATATAATGAGTACCACAGTATTCCTTTAATTCATGATGCTAGTAAAGCAGAGTTATATAAGTAAGCTCCTTGTGAATATTATAGATACAATACAAGGTAGTTAGTTGTGGAAAGTAAATAGATCGTGAGTGAGTTAGCTCAGCTTCCCTTACTACCTCCCCTAGCCCGACATGGTGATTAAGAGAGATGAGCAAGGTAAAGGGATGGCTATAAAGGCTTCATACATCTACTTACAGAAGGCCTCATACATATAGAAGGCCATTGTCAGGGAAAAAAACTAATGATACATATGTAGGAACATGAGGTTTCATCCACAAAGAGGTGACACTGGCCTCATACATTTGCTTATGGATCTGGGATATTACATATGGACTTTGTCATCTCTTCTGCGGAAGAAACACATCATTCCATTTACCTTTTCATGAAAAGGGATTCATACAAGTTTCAAGGACAGGCCCATTGGGTCTATAGTTGAGATTTTCCTATCATATTAAAAAACCCAGTCTAGGATCTGACTAGATAAAGTAGAACGAACTTATCAATAGTCTGCTTAACTATTGGAAACATATGGGGAAGGCAGTTTTTTTATCATGGCCAATTCAGATGATTAGTAAAAGAGTTTTAGACTTAAGCTTATTCAATCCCATTAATAGTTAACAGCAAGAATATCAAAGAATATAAACTAAGAAATCAATTACTTGCCTACATAAACTCAATTTTATGTGAATCTAAATAACTGCAAATGTGCAGGGCCGTAAGCATGGGTGCCCCCTCATTATTAGAAAAGAGAAGCAAGAAAAACTAATGATATATGTAGGTACAGGAGGTTTGAAACAAGTTTTTTTATCATGGCCAATTCAAATCATTAGTAAAAGAGTTTCAGACTTGAGCTTAGAAGGTCATAACACTGTCCAGGGTTATTACAAGATGTAGTTACATCAGATCCTCCTCTGCCAGAATCAAAGAGTCATATAAGATCCTTTAGCCAGGATCTTTCTTCAAACTCAAAAGCTAGCACTTGGGAAGAGTTGCAGCCAAGAGGCAAACAAGATGAACCCTCAAAGTCCACGGTCACTGCAACAGAGGCTCAATATGAATCATCTTGCAGCACTTGTTGTGAGACTCTACAAGACAACTTGCTTCCTATGTTAGATGAAGCTTTGGAGTTGTATGGAAATTCATATCAGAGCATTCCTGGTGATGATGCTGGCATTCACAACAGATTACTACCAAGGAAGGCATTTTATATCTTTGATAATAAGTGGTCCTCCTCTACAGGAGTAGTTTGCTGCCCTTGTAGTAGTACGTGCACTAGTCAATTTTGTCATACAAGTCTGACAAAGGCACATTCACAATAGATTACTACCAAGGGAGGCATTTTATATCTTTGATAATAAGTGGTCCTCCTCTACAGGAGTAGTTTGCTGCTCTTGTAGTAGTATGTGCACTAGTCAGTTTTGTCATACAAGTCTGACAAAGGCACAATTGTACATAACTGCAAATGTGCAGGGCCGTAAGCATGGGTGCCCCCTCATTATTAGAAAAAGAAAGAAAGAAAAACTAATGATATATGTAGATACAGGAGGTTTCAAACAATTTTTTTTATCATGGCCAACTCAAATCATTAGTAAAAGAGTTTCAGACTTAATCTTAGAAGGTCATAACACTGTCCAGGGTTATTACAAGATGTAGTTACATCAGATCCTCCTCTGTCAGAATCAAAGAGTCATATAAGATCCTTTAGTCAAGATTTTTCTTCAAACTCAAAAGCTAGCACTTGGGAAGAGTTGCAGTCAAGAGGCAAACAAGATGAACCCTAAAAGTCCACGGTCACTGCAACAGAGGCTCAATATGAATCATCTTGCAACACTTGTTGTGAGACTCTACAAGGCAAATTGCTTTCTATGTTAGATGAAGCTTTGGAAACTACTCCTGTAGTAGTATGTGCACTAGTCAATTTTGTCATACAAGTCTGACAAGTCTGACAAAGGCACAATTGTACATAACTGCAAATGTGCAGGGTCGTAAGCATGGGTGCCCCCTCATTATTAGAAAAAAAAAAGCAAGAAAAACTAATGATATATGTACATACAGGAGGTTTCAAACAATTTTTTTTATCATGGCCAACTCAAATCATTAGTAAAAGAGTTTCAGACTTATGCTTAGAAGGTCAGATGTACTTACATCAGATCCTCCTCTATTAGAATCAAAGAGTCATATAAGATCCTTTAGCCAGGATTTTTCTTCAAACTCAAAAGCTAGCACTTGGGAAGAGTTGCAGCCAAGAGGCAAACAAGATGAACCCTCAAAGTCCACGGTCACTGCAACAGAGGCTCAATATGAATCATCTTGCAGCACTTGTTGTCAGACTCTACAAGGCAACTTTCTTTCTATGTTAGATGAAGCTTTGGAGTTGTATGGAAATTCATATCAAAGCATTCCTGGTGATGATGCTGGCATCCACAAAAGATTACTACCAAGGCTGGAAGTTTGATGCTCTGTTTTTATTGAGTCACAGTCCTTACATCACCCAATAAGAAACTACATCCAAGCACCAATCTTAATGGTACCACAGTGGTTAGTCACGGAAATGAGACAACTCATCATTCCTGATGTGATAAACATGGAGAACAGAATCCACAGAGGAAACTAAAAGAGATGAATTTGTTTGAGATTGAAATGCAGTATGAAAGCATCAAGCATAGGCATGGTACTGCCAAGTATTTAGGGAAAATATATCAAAGTCATCTCTGAAATTGTGAACCAAGTTTCCCTAGGTCCATCTATCCAATTAGCCTTGAAAAAATATTTCATAGAAGACAACAAAAATATTTTTTAATAGAAGCCTAAACCTCGTTGTACAGGAGGCTCCAAGAATAGTCATGCATTTTCAAAAATAAAATATTTTTTTTTGCTCAGCTTGACCAATATTACGGCCCCCTACAAATGTGTATATATATGGTAGTCGTTAAGCATCAAAGGGCAAGGATTTGTGGCATCTTTTGTTCAAGAATATCGTTGGGATTTGTCTAAGGCCGAGAATATCTATAGAAGAAGGTTGAGCTGCTAAGATTTTTGGAGCTAATCATTTCATTTTTCTATTGTACTTTACGTTGAAATAAATCAAGTTTCTTAAGCCTATTCTGAGGCCATTCTTGAGCCTAAACTGGGTTCAGTTCTTTTCCTTATTCTGCATATGGTTTTGCACAATGACTATGGGGTATATTTGAGTTACAATGTGCACTAGTCAATTTTGTCATACAAGTCTGACAAAGGCACAATTGTACACTAGTTACATTGCAAATAGTTTCTGTCATAGATTTGATTCAAAATTAATTTCAATAGATTTATATGGTCACGTAAATGATTTCTTTACTGGTGATTTAATTTGCATTTCTCTGATTTACTTAAGAAAACAAATTGCCATACATATCATATATCAGAACTGGAATCACTACACATATATCTTGATACTTGATTTTGAGATGGAGCACTAATGTAGATACAGGAGGTTTCAAACAAGTTTTTTTATCATGGCCAATTCAAATCATTAGTAAAAGAGTTTCAGACTCAAGCTTAGAAGGTCATAACACTGTCCAGGGTTATTACAAGATGTAGTTACATCAGATCCTCCTCTGTCAGAATCAAAGAGTCATATAAGATCCTTTAGTCAGGATTTTTCTTCAAACTCAAAAGCTAGCACTTGGGAAGAGTTGCAGTCAAGAGGCAAACAAGATGAACCCTCAAAGTCCACGGTCACTGCAACAGAGGCTCAATATGAATCATCTTGCAGCACTTGTTGTGAGACTCTACAAGGCAACTTGCTTTCTATGTTAGATGAAGCTTTGGAAACTACTCCTGTAGTAGTATGTGCACTAGTCAATTTTGTCATACAAGTCTGACAAAGTCACAATTGTACATAACTGCAAATGTGTAGGGCCGTAAGCATGGGTGCCCCCTCATTATTAGAAAAAAAAAGCAAGAAAAACTAATGATATATGTACATACAGGAGGTTTCAAACAATTTTTTTTATCATGGCCAATTCAAATCATTAGTAAAAGAGTTTCAGACTTAAGCTTAGAAGGTCAGATGTAGTTACATCAGATCCTCCTCTGTCAGAATCAAAGAGTCATATAAGATCCTTTAGCCAGGATTTTTCTTCAAACTCAAAAGCTAGCACTTGGGAAGAGTTGCAGCCAAGAGGCAAACAAGATGAACCCTCAAAGTCCACGGTCACTGCAACAGAGGCTCAATATGAATCATCTTGCAGCACTTGTTGTCAGAATCTACAAGGCAACTTGCTTTCTATGTTAGTTGAAGCTTTGGAGTTGTATGGAAATTCATATCAAAGCATTCCTGGTGATGATGCTGGCATCCACAACAGATTACTAACAAGGCTGGAAGTTTGATGCTCTGTTTTTATTGAGTCACAGTCCTTACATCACCCAATAAGAAACTGCATCCAAGCACCAATCTTAATGGTACCACAGTGGTTAGTCACGGAAATGAGACAACTCATCATTCCTGATGTGATAAACATGGAGAACAGAATCCACAGAGGAAACTAAAAGAGATGAATTTGTTTGAGATTGAAATGTAGTATGAAAGCATCAAGCATAGGCATGGTACTGCCAAGTATTTAGGGAAAATATATCAAAGTCATCTCTGAAATTGTGAACCAAGTTTCCCTAGGTCCATCTATCCAATTAGCCTTGAAAAAATATTTCATAGAAGACAACAAAAATATTTTTTAATAGAAGCCTAAACCTCGTTGTACAGGAGGCTCCAAGAATAGTCATGCATTTTCAAAAATAAAATATTTTTTTTTTCTCAGCTTGACCAATATTACGGCCCCTACAAATGTGTATATATATGGTAGTCGTTAAGCATCAAAGGGCAAGGATTTGTGGCATCTTTTGTTCAAGAATATTGTTGGAATTTGTCTAAGGCCGAGAATATCTATAGAAGAAGGTTGAGCTGCTAAGATTTTTGGAGCTAATCATTTCATTTTTCTATTGTACTTTACGTTGAAATAAATCAAGTTTCTTAAGCCTATTCTAAGGCCATTCTTGAGCCTAAATTGGGTTCAATTCTTTTCCTTATTCTGCATATGGTTTTGCACAATGACTATGGGGTATATTTGAGTTACAATGTGCACTAGTCAATTTTGTCATACAAGTCTGACAAAGGCACAATTGTACACTAGTTACATTGCAAATAGTTTCTGCCATAGATTTGATTCAAAATTAATTTCAATAGATTTATCTGGTCACGTCAATGATTTCTTGACTGGTGATTTAATTTTCATTACTCTGATTTACTTAAGAAAACAAATTGCCATACATATCATATATCAGAACTGGAATCACTACACATATATCTTGATACTTATATATGTAGCTACAGGAGGTTTCAAACACAGAGAAATGACATTGCCTCGTACATCTAGTTATTGATCTTAGGTTTTATGTAAGGCTATTCTCAGAAAAAAACTAATAATACATAAAGGCCTCATACATCTACTTACAGAAGGCCTCATACATATAGAAGGCCATTGTCAGCAAAAAAAAACTAATAATACATGAGGTTTCATCCACAAAGAGGTGACACTGGCCTCATACATTTGCTTATGAATCTGAGATATTACATAAGGACATTGTCATGTCCTCTGCGGAAGAAACACAGCATGCCCTTTTCTAGGATCTGCTCCCTGACTAGATAAAGTAGAATTATCAATAGTCTGCTTAACTATTGGGAACATATGGGGAAGGCAGTTTTTTTATCATGGCCAATTCAAATCATTAGTAAAAGAGTTTCAGACTTAAGCTTACTCAATCACATTAATAGTTAACAACAAGGATATCAAAGAAGATAAACTAAGAAATCAATCACTTGCCCACATAAACTCAATTTTATGTGAATCTAAATAACTGCAAATGTGCAAGGCACGTGCATGAATAAGTGAAAAAGGAAGTAAGAGAACACGGGTATGAAGAAAACGGTGACAGCTATTCTTGATTTTAATGGACTTGGGAGATCCTCTAGATGTATACAACTCATATTAGAAACGGGCTATACCTGTATCACTAATAAGAGGTTACTGTAAGATCCTAGTCTATCTGAGTGAAATCTCCTATAAATCTCCTGTAATTCAGAGCTTATGGAGAAATGCTAAAAAAAGATGGAAAGTTTCTAAACTTGATTAACAAAATTGAAAACAGTAGAAAGAAGATATCCGAAACGGAAAGGAGGAGGTATACAGAAATGCAGCAACATGAAATGAAGATATGTGAACTTGTTGGTAAGGTCCAAGACATAGAAGCTGAGCTGAAACTCATACCTGAAATAGATCAATGTAGTGGACCGCAAGCAAAATAAGAAGCGGAAGCAAGGTAACAACGAAATCATTTCTAACCTTATTATATAAGAACAAGAGTAACTTACACGTAGCGGCCGTTGCATGCATAATGTGGAATGGAATGAAATGTGTACACAACACACATACAAATGGCCTGGTTTACCTTAACCCCCATCAAATCAGCTTAGGTGATGGCCCAACAGATGTTGAAGATAACTTTAGTACACATAGGAGGGGTTCGGACACGTAAATCTAGAGGAACTGATTATAACGCTTTAGCATTAATATAAAAATTAAAAATTAGAATACTAAGCTTCATTAACTTTCCATATAACCTATTGGACTTAGGATCTTACCATCCATTCCGCGCATCTGTCTCTACCTGCTGGCTCGCTAGAGCTGCTCAGGAACCCCCTCAGCATCCTTGTTCTCAGGCTCTGTCAATATGTCTGAGATGCTCAGAAAATGCAGCTGAGATCTAGAGTGCCTGCCCAACTACACTGATGTCCGGGAGTGGAAACGCTTCCAGGTTGAAGAAATGCACCAGTTTCATCATCCTCTGCTATTAGATAAAACCCTAGCAGCGGAATTCCCCTGAGCCCCATTCTGGACTTGAAGGATGAAGTCTGCCAATCCCCCAACGAAACATCCGAGGATAGATGCTCAGAAAACGCAGCCGAGATCTGGAGTGCCGCCTACGACAAGTCTAGAGGCCATGAAGGCCGAGAAACCCTAGCTTCAGGCTCTACCTATTTCTTTTATTCAGTAGTTCGGGCTGCTTCTGGTGTGCCGCCCGCTCCTCTTTCCTTCCCTGCGTGCGCATCGGTATGCCCCGGCCCACCGCCTAAGAGCCTCTTAGTTCCCTGCGTCACTCCGGAGTAGCCCTATGTACCGCCTAAGCCTCTTATGCTGAACCCTTTGCCTTACTCAAACCTTACAGGAAGCTGCGCTTAAACCTGCATGAAATGGGTCGGCGCGTAAGCGTGCAAATATCCCCATTTCAATATACTTTCGAACCTTAGGTGGGGGGGGGGGGGGGGGGGGGGGGTGGGGGGGCGAATTCCCCCCGAGGCCATGGACTTTGATCTACCAAATGAGCTGAATGCCTCTGAGACGAAATCATAAACCACTTTGCTCCAGGGCGGCCGATCCCTGAGCCCCGTTCTGGCCTTGAAGGATGAAGTCTGCCAATCCCCCAACGAAACATCCTAGTGTTTGTTCAACAATAGATGCGACAGAGAGCTGGTTAGGGCTTCGCACTTAACTATTTAAAAATAGATCTCAACCGATTCGAACTGTGGATCCAGCAAATATTTTTCGACAGCTGCAAATATTTTCTAAGAATTGACCTATTCGTTAGCGGGACTGGATTCGAACTGTGGATCCAGAACATGGCACATCTCTTTTCTTGGACTGAATAATCATAACATAATGACATATTATTTAACGGGACTGGATTCGAACTGTGGAGCTGTTTTTTCAACAGCTGCAAATATTTGGGACTGGATTGTTGTTTTTTCAACAGCTGTAAATATTTTCAAAGAATTGATGGATCCAGTTCGATCCAGCACCAAGTTCAGTGAATGAAGTAGTTCGCTCTGTCGATCCAGCACCAAAGATGAGAAAACCATCGGTCGTTCAGTGAATGAAGCAATTCGCTCTGTCGACCCAGCACCAAAGATGAGAAAACCATAGCAAGAACAAAGCTGGGTATAGAGGCACAGTAGGCAAGAACATAGGCGGTGGTTCATGACACCTCCTGCCATGCACGGACACCTGCAGCACCTGCTGCACAACACCCGTTAACATCAAACCTTAGCATACCCTGCAAACAACAGATAATACAAATTAATGTTAAGCAGATAATACAAATTAATGTTAGCATTAACATGAGACCGTTGACGGTCAGCGATAATGAACAAGGCGTAAAAAGAAATTTAGGCTATGCTCCAGCCTCTTCCGCCTCGGGAAGAGGCCAAATAAGATGGCAAAGCCTTAGCTCCAAATAAGACTTTGGTTATCTCGGCAGATCCCCGCACAGCACGTTTGGAAACTTTATAACAATCGCCGAATAACACCGCACTAAAACTGCAAACTAATGCTAACTCAAAGCTGTTCGATTACTATAGTCCCTGCCCATTGCCAGATGGCAGGGACTAAAAATTAGGAAGTTTATGCTGAAAAATTCCTCAAGAACAATGGCATTCAATATTTATCATCCTTTTGTGAGTGTATGCCTTCTTTAATTAGATCCTTTTGTGTAATTTTATGTGATCACAATAATCTTACAATTAAATATTGATTTCAATCATCCTCACTATTAGTTCGCACAATTTTCCTGAAACGACGAAATTGGATAAACTCTTAGTTTGTTGACAAGTTAGTACCACTTTGAACATTCCTTCCAGGAAAACGGATTTCACTGCATTTTGGGAAATTCAAGAGGATTCATATTACTAATTAATGTAACTCTGGTCTAAATTTAATGTAATGAGTTATTAGATTTCATTAATTAAATATTCAATGAAATGCTTGTTTAACTGTTGTAAGTTTGATATTCACATGTTAATTAATTGCTGTAATTTCCCTCTCAATTTGATGTAATACACTGTACAAAACAAAATATTCCCATTAACTATTATATTTCCTTAATTAATTGCTCAATAAGATGTCCCATTGGTTAGTGTAAGTTTAATATTTGAATTTTAATTTATTGTTGTAAATTTTACATTTTGACAACAACAAAACAATCGTTTTTTTTTAAGTAAATTGCAGCTGAAGGAACAACTAAATTAGATAAGTTGAACATTGTAATGTAGTTAAATAAAGCTTATTACAGTGGATTAAATTACATAATAATTAGGTTGAGTAAATTGGTATTAATTATAGTTTTTTTAAGGGGTGTAAATTTATAGGTCGTTAAATCAACTTGGAAAATTGGTGCAGGTTTAGTTGGTTGGCATTCAATCCCTAATTTATCTGAAATGAATATTTGTCCATGTCATTTTAGAGGGAGAAGCCTCGTAATACTTCCAATTACTTCAAGTATGATGGTCAACCACTATGTTCACTGTATTTTTAGAGACAATTGCTATACCTAGTGTTCAATGTACATTGAGTCATCAAGAATCTAGAGGATAAATAAATTACATTGAGTCATCAAGAATCTAGAGGATAAATAAATGTTCAGAGACAATTGTGTTAGCTCCATTAATTTTGCACAAATTGCTGCCTACAATTATGGAGTTGCAGTCTTTCCTTAACTTATGGAAACCAACTGCAGTAGTTTCCTTAAGTTAAGAAAAGGCAACTGCAATTACTAATTTTGTAATTAGGAGCTACTAAAGTGGTCCATCACTTTGATTCGAGTTCTCTGCCTTGATTTGTGGACATCTAACACATAGCTATGAGAAGCTTGATGGAAGCTTAGCTATATGTTCATCTGTTTGGTCCCCAAGCTCCTCTCTCAACCCCCTTCAGTTTTACACCATCTAGCTGAGATAGCAGAGCTTGGAAGTGCCTTCAGAATTCTTGTGTCCTTTTCTTTTTGCTTGGATTGAAGCTGGAGTGCTGAAGAAGAAGCTTTTGGACTGTGGCCTCCATCAAAACATCACCAATGGCTGGAGGTAACTCGTATCCCTGGGCATTAAGATAATATGATTCTTAGAGTTGATTCTGCATGAAGAATCGTTGATTTGAAACTGTAGATATTTTAACATTTGGTATCAGAGCCGTGTTTTACCTCTGCCTTGGTGTGCGATTCGAATAGCATTAGAAAATTTATTTATGCTGAAGATTGCGCAACCATAAGAATCATGTAAAAGTACACGATCAACAAACATTTGAACATACTGCCTCTTGAAATCTAAAGGATTAGAGGTCGCAATAACCAGCTATGCCTCAGGCTGAATCCACCAAAATTATAGTTAATAATGTTTGGATCGATATTGGGTCTCTAAAGGAATTTTTAGTTTCTGAATTTATAGTTTCGGAATTGGCCAGAAGTGAAGCTGCATATTGGAAAATATGTAGTTTGAATTTAGGCAGCATCTTTATGTATATTTAATTTTAGGTGGAAATTTTTATGTGTATTGGAGATTCGGTGCACATTGCTCCATGCCTATTGGATGGTGGATTTTACAGCCTACTAGTCCAGATATTTATGATCTGTCATAGACCTTAAATTGGGTGAAGGGTAAAAAGATGTTACTGAGAATATATGGTCTGGTTTCAGGTCTGTGATAGAATTTAAGTTGGGTGAATGGTACAAAGATAATTTGTCCCTCCGCGGATTATTTACGATTCTCATAAATTTAAACCTTAAAATCTATCTCCTGATTAGAAAGTTACAACCTGCGGATTATTTATTACTTCGCATAAATTTACACAGTCAAATCTGTGTCCTGCTCAGGAAACTGTGAAATTTATTATTATTATAGGGTGCTTTTGTAACATTATTTCGAGATCGATTTATTTTAGTGTGTGCCGGAATAAAGCATGTGTTGATTTCTTATTGAAACTTGTGAGTTTCCTTTGTATGGTTTATTACAAGAAGGGTATGATTCTTGAGTTTTAGACTTGAAGCGTGCACTTGAATTTTGATGTGTAGCTTGTTAAAACTATTGTGATCCATAGTTCTTTTGTAAGTTAATATATGTGATCACATCACATCACATCGATCTTTTGCTATTGTGATCCATATTTCAATATTTCGGTATTTGAAATGATTTAGTCTTTTGTTTTGAATATTTCAAATTTGCAGTTTTGTTTGCAAATTGTTAAGAGCCCATTTTGTAATTAATTTAAGAACTAGTCTTAAATAAATTATGGGTCAGTTAGACTAAGGAATGTAAATTTGATTTTAATTTTATTTTGTGAGCAAAATAGCTTGTTTGTTGGTCAATTTTTGTTGTTTTATAAACTTAAGGACGGAGCCTGAAGTCAAGCCAGCTAGCCTTCGAACTGCATTTGCTATGCAAGTGCAAAGTAGATCAACGCTGCTTCAGTCAATCTCCAGGTTAAGTTTATAAATTGAACAATCAAATTTGTAGTCATTTTTGGTAATGCTGACTGCTTTAACCTTGATTTTGATTTTGCTGGAAAATTATTACAGTTATATGGAGTTTATTAAAATGTCATTTTGACTTACTCCTTTCAGTAAACATTATTTTTCTCTCTGGTTAAGTTTTGTTTATGCAGCAAAATAATGTCTAGTGATCCATATAATTTTAATTAATTAGAGAATAGCTACAGCATCTTTAATTAAATAAAATTAGATATTTTGTTTGATAAGATCACATAAAGTTTATTTAGACATTAAATTGTAATTAATTACACTGAATATAATAAATTTTATCCCACAGGAATCTTTATTATATTTATGTAATTAATTAGGATAAAATTTCATAACTTACCCACAGGAGTTATGAATTAATAAGTTTTATCATAAAGTTTTATTGAATCTGTTTGAATTAAAAATTTAGCCCACAGGCAATTTTTATGTCATTTGATTCAATTCTTTTTAGCATGATTTACATTGAATATAATAAATTTTATCCCACAGGAATCTTTGTTATATTTATGTAATTAATTATGATAAAATTTCATAACCTACACACAGGAGTTATGAATTAATAAGTTTTATCATAAAGTTTTATTGAATCTGTTTGAATTAAAAATTTAGCCCACAGGCAATTTTTATGTCATTTGATTCAATTCTTTTTAGCATGGTTTACATTGGTAAAACATGAAAGTTTATTAAGCCTCAATTTTAACATAAGCATGTGATTCTTTATTTTGATGCAGCAGTACGACCTGGAAATTTCTCTGAAATTCGTTGTGACATTCCCGAACTTAAGGAAATAATCTCATTTGTTTGTTATGAATCTAATATGGTTAACGTTAATATTAACACATGGTGGATTGATTCTGGATCAACAATTCACATTTCGAATTCCTTACAAGGTTTGCAAAACCTAAGGAAGCCAGTGGGGAGTGAGCAAAGCATCTTATCAGGAAACAAGATGGGCTCACATGTGGAAGCTATAGGAACATGTTATTTAACTCTAAGTAGTGGGTTTGTTTTGGAATTAGAAAAGACCTTTAATGTTCCAAGTTTTTCTAGAAACTTGATTTCAGTTTCAAGGCTTGTACCTTTCGGATATTCCTTAAACTTTTCAGAAAAATCTTTCAGTCTATTCTATAAATCTGATTATGTTGGGAATGGTATTTTGTCTAACGGTCTTTACTGCATTAATTTACAAAACAATGTCACTTATGATTCAATGCATGTTCACACTGGCACTAAAAGATGTGTTATCAATGAAGATTCCTCTACATTATGGCACCGGAGACTAGGTCATATCTCCATAGATAGAATTAAAAGATTGGTAAATGAAGGAATACTTAATACTCTAGATTTTACTGATTTTAAGACTTGTGTGGACTGCATAAAGGGAAAGCAGACCAACAAGTCAAAGAAAGGTGCCAATAGGAGTTCGGACATATTAGAGATCATACATATTGATATATGTAGTCCAGACATGGACTAGCATGGTCAGAGATACTTCATCTCCTTTATAGATGATTACTCACGATATATGTATCTCTACATGCTTCATAAAAAGAGCGAAGCATTAGATGCCTTTAAGATCTTTAAGGCTGAAGTAGAGAAACAATGCGGCAAGCAAATTAAGATCGTGAGATTAGATAAAGGTCGAGAATATTATGGTAGATACACAGAAGATGGACAAACACCTGGGCCATTTGCTAAGTTTCTTCAAGAGCATGGGATTGTTGCCCAATACACCATGCCTGGTTCACTCGACCAGAATGGTGTAGCAGAAAGAAGAAATCGAACATTATTGGACATGGTGCGAAGTATGCTTAGCAGCTCCAATCTTCCTAAATCCTTGTGGACTGAAGCACTTAAGACGACGGTGTATATATTAAACCGAGTTCCAACCAAGGCGGTTCCTAAAACGCCATTTGAATTACTGAAAGGTTGGAAACCGAGTTTGCGACATATGCGCGTTTGGGGATGCCCATCTGAAGTGAGAATTTATAATCCACAAGAGAAGAAGCTGGACCCAAGGACCATTAGTGGGTATTTCATTGGATATGCTGAAAGGTCTAAAGGTTACAGATTTTATTGTCCATATCATAGCACTAGGATTGTGGAATCAAGAAATGCAAAGTTTCTTGAAAATGACTTGATTAGTGGGAGCGATCAAACCAGAAACATAGTTTCTTAGAAGGATCATTCAGAATCTCAACCTTCCACTTCAAGTGATAGATTGGTTATTGTTAATAGCACCCCTCAAGTACAAACTGGTGTTGAACAACCAATTGTTGAAGTTCCACAAGCTGCTGACGATATTCCAGTAGATCAAGGAGTTCAAGAGTTGCAAGGAACCTTTGAACAACAAGTTGAACCACATACTTCTCAGGAAGATGATGGTACAACATTAAGAAGATCTACTAGACCTAAGAGATCAAAAATTCCTAATGATTATGTTGTGTATCTACAAGAATCTGACTACAACGTTGGAGCCGAATATGATCCTGAGTCATTTTCACAAGCCATGAGTTGCAAAGAATCAAAATTATGGTACAATGCCATGAAGGAAGAGATGAATTCCATAAAGAGTAACGAAGTCTGGGATCTTGTTGAGTTGCCTAATGGTGCAAAATCCATTGGATGCAAATGGGTCTTTAAGACAAAGAAAGACTCATTGGGCAACATTGAGAGATACAAGGCAAGACTTGTTGCTAAGGGATTCACTCAGAAAGAAGGAATCGACTACACGGAGACTTTTTCTCCTGTATCTAAGAAAGATTCCTTGCGCGTTATTATGGCATTAGTATCCCATTTTGACTCGGAGTTGCATCAAATGGATGTGAAAACGACTTTTCTTAATGGAGATCTAGAGGAGGAGGTTTACATGAAACAACCTGAAGGATTCCCCTCTAGTGATGGTGAGCAATTGGTTTGCAAGCTCAAGAAGTCATTATATGGTTTAAAACAAGCATCCCGCCAATGGTATTTGAAATTCCATAATGTAATTTCTTCTTTTGGTTTTGTAGAAAACATTATGGATCAATGTATATACCTGAAGGTTAGTGGGAGTAAAATTTGTTTTCTTGTTTTATATGTGGATGACCTTTTGCTAGCAACCAATGATAAGGGTTTGCTACATGAGGTGAAACAATTCCTCTCTAAAAATTTTGATATGAAGGATATGGGTGAGGCATCTTATGTCATTGGCATTAAGATCCATAGAGACAGATTTCGAGGCATCTTGGGTCTGTCACAGGAAACCTATATTAATAAAATTTTAGAGAGATTTCGGATGAAGGATTGTTCACCAAGTGTAGCTCCCATTGTGAAGGGTGATAGGTTCAATTTGAACCAATGCCCGAAGAACGACTTTGAAAGGGAACAAATGAAGAACATTCCATATGCTTCTGCTATCGGAAACCTAATGTATGCTCAAGTCTGCACAAGACCTGACATTGCATTTGTTGTGGGAATGTTGGGACGATATCAGAGTGATCCAGGTTTAGACCACTGGAGAGCTGCAAAGAAAGTAATGAGGTACCTTCAAGGAACCAAAGACTACATGCTTATGTATAGACGGACGGACAGCTTGGAAGTAATTGGCTACTCAGATTCTGACTTTGCTGGATGTGTTGATTCACGCAAATCAACATCAAGATACATTTTTATGATGGCCGATGGAGCTGTATCATGGAGGAGGGCCAAGCAGACCTTGATTGCCACTTCCACTATGGAAGCCGAGTTCGTCTCCTGTTTTGAGGCTACTTTACATGGTGTATGGCTTAGGAGTTTCATTTCTGGGCTTAGAATTATGGATTCTATCTCTAAGCAATTGATAATATATTGTGATAATTCAGCTGCTGTTTTTATGGCTAAAAACAATAAAAGTGGGAGTCGAAATAAACACATCGACATTAAGTATTTAGCTATAAGGGAACGTGTTAAAGAAAAGAAAGTGGTCATTGAGCACGTCAGCACTGAGTTAATGATCGCTGATCCTTTGACTAAGGGCATGCCACCGTTTAAATTCAAGGATCATGTAATGAATATGGGACTTGGTTCCATTATGTAGTTTCTCATTGTATGGACAATGTTATGTTGATGAAATTCTTAATTATTGTGATGTTTTTTCTCATATTTATGTGCACTTTAAGTTGATTTGAGAAAATTCATTTAAGAAGGACCAAGAATAAACATAAGGTTTATTCATTAAGAAATTGTTGCCACATAAATTATAATAAGGATAAATGCATAGTAATACATGGAAGATAATACTCGTCATTAGAGGACTTATCGCCATGATTCATGTATCTATTACTTAATACAGATTATCAATGGTTTTTAAGTTGAGACATTTATGGAAGTATGGACCAAGTGGGAGAATGTTAGCTCCATTAATTTTGCACAAATTGCTGCCTACAATTATGGAGTTGCAGTCTTTCCTTAACTTATGGAAACCAACTGCAGTAGTTTCCTTAAGTTAAGAAAAGGCAACTGCAATTACTAATTTTGTAATTAGGAGCTACTAAAGTGGTCCATCACTTTGATTCGAGTTCTTTGCCTTGATTTGTGGACATCTAACACATAGCTATGAGAAGCTTGATGGAAGCTTAGCTATATGTTCATCTGTTTGGTCCCCAAGCTCCTCTCTCAACTCCCTTCAGTTTTACACCATCTAGCTGAGATAGCAGAGCTTGGAAGTGCCTTCAGAATTCTTGTGTCCTTTTCTTTTTGGTTGGATTGAAGCTGGAGTGCTGAAGAAGAAGCTTGTGGACTGTGGCCTCCATCAAAACATCACCAATGGCTGGAGGTAACTCGTATCCCTGGGCATTAAGATAAAATGATTCTTTGAGTTTATTCCGCATGAAGAATCATTGATTTCAAACTGTAGATATTTTAACAAATTGCTATACCTAGTCTTTAATGGACATTTAGTCATCAAAATCTACCGGATAAATAAATGCATAGAATAAATGCATAGAGATCATAGCTTTTGCTTGATTAACAGAGTATTAAGGGATTCAATCAAAGCACATTTCCCAAAGAACGAATTTTATTATGGCCTTTGTCATATTTTCCATTATTTAAAAATAATTAAACATATTGCTTGAAGGAAAGATTCACTAATATTTTGCGTTGTTCATAGATTTTTGTTTTCTAATTCTTGTACCATGTTCATTGGAATATGGCATCCCCATCTCTTACATACTCTGGTCTTACATACCATGTTGATGTACTCGAGGTTGCAAGGCAGGTTAAGGAATTCCATTCCCAAGATCAGAAGCCTCTTCACCTGAATCATGTTGGACATAACCTTCAGAGGCCATGTCCGTGTCCGTCTCCTCAGCAATGGATATAGTGATATCGCCGGTGGGCTTCACATAAACTATGGAAGGGCCAAAGGGGAATGTGCAGTCAGACGGAGGATCCATTACTTCCAAGGCTCCCTCTAATATTCGTACAACTGTTTCCATGGAAGGCCTTAGCGCCGAATTACCTTGAATACACCATAACGCAGTTTTTATAAACCTATACGCCTCCTCTATACCCTCCGGCCGTTTCAATTCCAGTCCACTCGCGATCAATCCTTCCATTTTTCCTTGCTTCGCTTTGTTAAAAGCAATAGAAGGAAAATACCAATTGCCTGAATCCTGAGAGTTATCCACGATCCTGCGCCCGCTGATGATTTCCAAAAGCGTCATCCCGTAGCTGAAGACATCACTCTTGGATGTGATGCCCTGGTCAAAAAACCACTCCGGCCCCATGTATCCTGCCGTCCCTCTCACCTGCGTCACCACACGGCTTTCTAGATCTCTGTCTTGACACCTTGCCATACCGAAATCGGAGACTTTCGCCTTGAAATTCTCGTCCTGCAGAATGTTCTGTGGTTTGATGTCATGCAAAATACGAAGCCTCGATTCCTCGTGCAGGTACGCCAGTCCCCGGGCAGTGCCAAGAGCAATTGAATATCTAGTCTTCCAATCAAGCCACTTGTCTGAGCTGAACAGCCACCTATCAAGAGACCCATTGGCCATGAATTCGTAGACCAGAATGCGATGTGCACCTTCTACACAAATACCTTGCAATCTCACTAGATTGGAATGATTGATCGATGATATGGTGGCGATTTCTGCACAAAACTCTGCTAGTCCCTGCCTGGACTGGTTCACCAGACATTTCACGGCCACCGGTGTGCCATCTTTCATGATTCCTTCATAAACTGAGCCGAATCCTCCCTTTCCAATCTCTTTACTGAATCCGCCCGTGGCTATCTCTATGGTCTCGTAAGTGAATATTGCAGGAAGGCCTGTCAGATTCTGCAGATATTCTCTGTCGAATTCTTGGGAACCTTCAATCCGTTTCTGAGCAGATCGTTCTTTCCGCAGGCTACGAAATTTCCAGACCAATTTACCCAGCAGAAAGGACGCAAATAGGCCGCCATGAATTCGGTGGACAATATATGCATATGGCGCAATTTCCTTGGCTGCGAACTGCAAGACAAAGATGCTCACTAGAAAAGGCAGGCCCAACGCCAGGGGACTGAAGAAGAGTATGAGTAAGCTGATAACTTGAGATATATAATTTGAGATATAAAACCAGAATCCATTTCTCATGGTCGTCAGCTTACATTAAGCGGATTCAATGCTTATATTTTATAATGGTTATCTCTCATTTCCTACTCCAAATTTCTTAGGGATTCTGTAACCGGTTGAACTCATTACAGAGTGAAGCACACGTGCAATACTTTATGAGGAGTATTCAACACTCTGGACGCCAAATGAACAGACGGTATTTGAGAAATTCAATATACCTGTTGGAGTGTTTTACACGCCATCACTCAACAAAGTAAGAAAAGGTGCAAAAGCAACACTACCATTTTCCGTGATCTTTTAGAACTTCGAAATTCCTCTTAGAGTGTCCTACACACCATCACTTAGAATTAGTTGACGAACTCTTTCCATAAATAAAGGGTAAACCCAAGGATAGTATATGTGAACGATGCCTAACTCAAAGTCAAATACTTTTGCAATGTGTCTTTTTCATTATCTGTAAAGTCAAATTTAAATTCTTCTGTAATGTGCTTTTTCATTTTATAAATAACTGGTGAAATATTCCATAGAAATAAATAAATATTATTAATAATTGATCCGAAATATGTCTATAATTTCCATAAACATACCATATGCCTGGTATTAATTGGTCTGAAATATGTATAATTTTCTTAACCATATTCTAAGCTGTGTTTTGTTTTAATTGAATGTGAAATATTGTGAAATTAAGTGTCACATAATTATTTTTTTGAGTTTGATATTGGTGAGAGTCGGGAATAGTTTCTTTAGTGGCAAGTGCGGGGGACACGTTATATTTTTATATTCGTTTATAAATTATAACACGTGGCATGCTCCTCTTCATTTTGGATAAGTGCGGGGGACACGTTATATTTTTATATGCGTTTGTAAATTATAACACGTGGCATGCTCCTCTTCATTTTGGATAAACGGTAAATTTATAGCCCGTGGTATCCTCGAATAGAAATAAGAAAAATTAGAGTCAAAGATTTGAGAAATTTAACAACGCACACATGCTGACAAGGCGAATCATATAGTTCTCAGCAGTGGTTATTACACGTGGAACGTGGAGGGAAGCGCAATCATTTCACAAACAAACAAATAGCATATAAAGGTCTGATATCTAGAAGGTGTTTAGCGGGGTAAAATTTGGCCTAGTTGAATTGGTTGATGTTTTCGTTGGAATTTGGGTTGCATGGTTATTGTATTTTGAATATATAAATAATTTTAATTTCTTAATTTTTTTAAATAATTATGACTGGTTATGATCGGTGGAACATTGAGGGAAGTGCCATCATCTCACAAACAAACGAATATTATAGGAGTTGTCTATAATGCGATTTTTTGGAGATTCCGGTGACGGAATCCGACGGAAAATTGAGGTTAAATTTTGATTTGTTGCAGTTAAAATGGTTTTTTAACTGCATATTTGGATTCAGCACCCTGAAAAACCCCTGGGACGCTTTCATTGTGCAGAAACTAGCTATCAAACTTGCGATTCCAATAAATTCTTGCCGGATTTCGACCGGAAAAACCCGCCGGAAAGGCTTTCAAAAAGTCGCGTTATAGACAACTGCAATATTATATAGAGGTCTGACATCTAGGTGGTGGTTATGACCGCTGGAACATTGAGGGAAGTGCCATCATCTCACAAACAAACGAATATTATATAGAGGTCTGACATCTAGAAGGTGTTTAGCGTCGTAAAATTTGGCATAGTTGAATTAATTGATATTTTCATTGGAATTTGGGTTGCATGGTGATTTGTATTTGCTGTTTTCGGTTAAATTTAGGTTTTATGGTGATTTATGTATATATTTTAAATAAATAAATATTTTTATAGCCGAGAAAATTTATTTTAATTTAGTTGTCAAATTATCATTGAGGACAATCATCTCTAGTTGCTAATTACGGTTCATCATTCTTATTCAAAGAAAACCACATTACCTAGAATAACTCATTGGTGGTCCATAAGGGGCAGGGTTTCGCTCGTGCCAAATGCCTTTGGGTCTTTGGTCGTTAACTTGTTTCCTTACGTCTAAGGAAGACGAGCTCTTAGCCAAGCAGAAGTAGTTTTAAGGCATACTCCAAACCCAATAAATAATTAAATTTTATAATTTATATTTATATTCTTAATTAATTTCTATTTAATTATGGATAAATAGAAATGTATGACAAAAGGAATTTAATATAAAATTTTGTACAATACACGGAATGTTTCACAAATGTGAACAATATTTTGAATAATAAAGAACCTACTTCTTTGGCACAACCAACATATCTAAGGCTATTGAGTGTGGAGGCAATATATGTCCATCGAAACAAGTACATGATCAAGCGATGGGCATACACTACACTGCGTATTTATGTATCGATACCAAGGAAAATAAGCCTCGCCCTTCTTTTGTGTTAATGGACTTTCAAGTTGATTTGTAATTGTTAAAGATAATGGAGAATATCCTAGAATAATGAATTGGTTCACGGTACCTCAGGATAGGAATTAGTTTCTATTTCTTAGGGTATGGTTCTAACTTCCCTAAAACCATGTGTGCTATTTAATGTGTGATGTACATGGACAATGCAGAGCGTTTTGCAGAGCCAGACTCTCTTGGTTCAGACTCTTTGTCGTAGAGCTGACCAGTGGGTTTTTTTTATTAATTCAAACATCGCTTTTTAACATGGTATCAGAGCTTCAGGGTTGAAGAACCTGTACCCTGAGTAAAGAATCTGCTCGGCATGCCTGAGTCGAAAGCAACCCGTGTATCAGCAAGAAATTCGCGCCGATATCCGTGTTGGATAATCGCGCCGATTGTGAAAATAAAAAAAGGGCTGCGTGGAGGCCGAGGTTGCTGTGGTGACCATGGGGGAACATCTGTGTGGAGAAATGTCATTTTTTGTCTGTCGTCGTGAGTGTGGGCAGTGGTGAGGACTGCCGAGTGTGCCTCGAAGTGGTGCAATAGTCACGCGTTCAACCATTAAGCCTATCCTTTCGCGGTTTAGCTCAGTGTTCGACTGAGTTAATCCCGTCTTGGTCAAGGGAGTAATCAGAATCCATCTTCCCACTGATCTTGTGGGCGACCTCTTTGAAGGGTTGGGTGTTGTCGCGCTTCTTGATCTTATCGTTCCGTTGAGCCTATCTCATCGTAGGCCATCCACAGAGCCTCCATCCTCATGCCATCCTGTAAAGCAAGGACTGTCGAGCGAAGGCTGCGTGGTGGAGGTCAGAAGATTCGCGTGGTGGGCTGTTGCTCTGTTGCCTGCATGGATTAGACCTAGTTTGTTGTGGATTGTTGCAAGGTGGCTTTCGTTTGGGAAGAGCGAAGTCATGTGGAAAGATTTTTGTGCTGCGTGCTTGGAAGATATGTTCGAAGGCTGAGTGCTTGAGCTTTCCACAAGCCTGCGTGAGTGCTTATGCTGCAGATTGGTGTGGAGCGCGAGTAGGTTGTTGCGGCCCGCCGAGGAGGAATAACTGTGGAGATCTCCCATGGTTGAGGCGGAATTCTGCAAAATAGCCAAAGGCCATTGAATGTTGTAGGCCTGGACTGTCAGTTCTGGAGGAGGTTGCGTGGAAAAGTTCACAGCTGCTACGTGGAAAAAGGCTGTGATGACCCTGTACGTGGTTCCTCATAGGACTGTCGTGGAATGCGCACAGTGTTGTGGAGACTTGCCCGGAGGCTGCGTGGAGAGGGCACGCAGACTAGAAGGGATCAGCCAGTGCTAGAGACCATTGAAAATACCAGAAATTGGACTTGCGGAGATTAGCGATTTCTATCTTTGACATAGATCTGGGGTAGATCTATTTTTTTCTTGTGAAAATTTTTTAAATTGTCAAGATGAATAATCAAATGATTGAAGCATACTTGAATGAGCATAACAAGCTCGATGGCTCCAATTATGCGAATTGGAAATTCAAGATGCAGACTCTGCTAGAAGTGCATAGTGCTTGGACGATTACAAATAGGGATGAGCAGAAGCCAGCAGCTGGATGAGCATCGATCCCAAACTGGGAGAAGATAGAAGGTAAAGCAAGGATGTTGTTGAAGATGTCAGTAAAAGACTGCATCATACCAAATATCAGAGAATGTAAATCAGTGAGCGAAATCTAGGGAATTTTGAAGGATTTGTATGAGATCAGGAATACAAATTGTTTTCTGTTCCTGAAGAGCAAGATCTTATCCCTGAAGATGGAGGAAAATGAAACAGTTGCTTCCTTAATAGCGAGGATCAAAGATCTGAAGAAAAAATTGGTATACATTGGTGATACAGTTGCAGATACAGATCTAGTAACCATTGCCATGAATGGTGTGACCGATGACTACCAAATGTTTATCACTCGGATAAATGCAAGGGAGAAGATCCCAAAGTTTGAAGAACTGACAGGAATATTAATGCAAGAAGAAGAAAGAAGATCGACTCTAAAGCCCCATAATGTCGATCTTGTGTTGATGGCAAAAAAGAACTTCTTCAAAGGAAAAAGAAATCCGCAACAGCAAAACAGAGGAAACTCACATAAAAGACCAAATCAGACTCAAGGTATGCATCCGAATAGAAACAACTTTGTAATTAAATTTTTTTATTGCGGAAAACTTGGTCATATAGCTAAGGAGTGCAGGAAGAAGAAATATCATGAACAACATCAGAAGCAGAAACGATATGTAGGTCTTCTCGCAAATCATAATCATGAGCAAAACTTCAGATTGTTCATGGCAGACTTTGATGAGAATGTTGATGTAGACATCTGGTATGTATATTCGAGAGAAAGCCTGGAATTTCAAATTCTCTCTGCTTGTCAAATGGAAATTTTATGACGTTTTTGTATTTTTTATGCATTTCATTTTACGTTCTAGCTAAATTTGTAAATGTCAACCTCCCCTTATCTCGAAACTCTTTTTCAACTACTTTTGCATCTCAATTTTCATTAATCTTCCTCTAAAAGTGCCTTGTTTTTCCTAAGTGAGCATAAATATGTTAATTGTTTCAATTTTATTCCATAGTAATATCTTTTGTTTAATTCTCTCTCTTTTTAATCATATAGTCTCTTATTTTCAAATTAAAGGAATAAGTTATTTCATTCTCAATTTTATTTTTATGTTATAAAATATTTGACATTAAAAACTATTTCAATTTGCAAAGTGGATTTGAGGATATATATTTTGTTATTCATATGATAATTTTCTATTTATATAATGAAAAACAATTAGACCTTAAATCCATTAATTTTTATATTTTTAAATTTTATATGGTTTTAATTTAGTATATATATATATATATATATATATATATATATATATATATATATATGTGTGTGTGTGTGTGTGTTTGTGTGTGTATGTGAGAGGGAGAATTGATGAAGAAAAAAACTACTAAGGCTCATACTTAATTCTTTTGGCTAAAAAATTTATAATAATGAGATATCTATAATATATTTTTATTCTTACTCATACAAAGCATTATAAATTCTTCAAAGTTTTGAAAATATAAGCAAAACAACTAATCCTTTCTTCTTATTTAAGAGTTATGTGTTATAATTATATTAAATTGAACTTCAATTTCATATAATCATTAAAACAATTACTTTATAAAACAACCCAAAATATATTATAATTAATTAAATCAATATTAAACCTAAAAAACAATTAAATTATTTTTAAAAATCCACCCAAAAATACAATTAGATTATTTTAAAAAGTACACAATAGCATTTTGATTTATTTTTTTTTAAATAAGAAAAACCTCCAACATCCTGCATACCACTTGCTAAAATAACTAAATTTTTATTAATCTCAAACCATGTACATTCATGAAACTCATAAAACTAACCGCCTCAATCAAACCTACAACCTCTCAATCAAACTTACAACCTCAACAATCACATTGAAAGTAAGTCCTAGCATTTCTTTAGCAAGTCAAAAACACCTCAAAATACTTCAGTGCAACTGCACTGATAGCAACGATGTAAAGTTGATATTTTTTTAGGAAATATTTGGGCACATCTATTGAAGGAATGACATCCCATCGATTTATTAGCAGAGCCTAACCTTGAGGGCGTCAAGGATAATTGACCTCGAAGGGATAATGTCCCTTGACTTATTAACAGAGCCTAACACCAAGGGTGTCAAGGAGAATTCACCATGTGACCACCTATTAGTGAGGTGCTTTAGTGATGAGAATTCAACCAATTGAGTGCTAGGTCCCTATAATACTAGTGTAGCCCCCCAATTGTTATTGTTGTGCACATGTAGCCCCCATATTGTTATTGGTGTGCCCCATAGAACCCCACTATTGTTATTGTTGTGCCCTTACATTATTATTGTTATGTAGGCTCTGATTATATTGTGACCTCTTAGTCTCCAATATATACCGAGGAGGTCTTATCAATTGTATCATCAAAGAATTGTTCATTTATGTGTTGTAAAGGAGGTTTCCTACTCGAAAAGGCTAATTTTCAGTTGTTGATCTATGTTTTCTTCTGTTTTGTGATCCAGTTGCATAACATTTGGTATTAGAGCCTTGGATTCTAGGGTTTTGTTGCTTCAAACTAGTCATCTCGGAATTTTCGCTATTTTTTTTTTCTGCGAAGCTTTAGAAACTGAAATTTCAACCACATGGAGCCATAGTCTTGGTAAACTTCATGTAGAAATTTTAGATTTTGGTTCGCTATATTTTCTAATATATGGTATGAAGAAGTTAGGGTTTCTACATGTCCGGAATTTTGTCTCAAATATGTGACCTAGGAAAAACCTTCATAACTTTCTTTTTAAGAATCAAATTTAAATTCTGTAAAAAGTGACTGAAAGTGCACAAACTTTAGTGTCTCTTATATTAACTTCAGGGTTGAAGGTTTAAACTGTGACACATGGCATCTCATACAAGTTCTCTTTACTGAACTAGTCCATAATCATGCTGTCGTGGGAGATTTGGCATAACTTTATATTGAATAATCAAATATTAATGTCACTTGTGACGTTAGAAAGAAGCCTCAGAGTGCTACACGAGACTGAATTTTAGATCTTGGGAGGCTGAAATTTCAGAGATACAACAGCTTCAATATCAAGCTCCAAAAAGCAAAAAGCAAAAAGAAAAAGGTGTGTATTTTTTAAAATTTGCATAAGTTTTGTTTGAAAAATCATTATGAAGTAATTCAAAGGGCATAGTAAAGCATATATATCATTATTTGGTTCCAGTATGTCTCAAAACAAAAAAATGGATACTCCCAGTAAGCATCAGAAAGCTCTATTATGACACATGAAGAAGAGGAAGATATAACATACTTAACCCCTTCTCTGACATTCGAGGAATGGGGTAGATTTTCTTTTTTCAACTGTCCTACTTCAAATTTCTCTGCACACTTCTTACAGTCGAATTGGTCGAGTTACAGTGGGAGGATTTCACGAGGAAATTGTTGAAAACCGTTTCAGACACCTTTATCTTCATTCACTCCCGTAACCCCAGGTCCCCAGAACTCTTAGAAATTCAATTAAAATTCCCTTACAGGATTCCAACCTCTTGGGTTATGCCACCACTTTTCCCTGCTACCCCGGATCCTTGATTATTCTTAAAATTCAATTAAAAGTAGTTACAGGCTTCCAGTCTTCTGGTATGGCCCATGTATCCTTTACGAGGAAAACCTCACCATGTGATCACTCCCTTGCAAGCCCCACAACCCTAGCACTTTTATTAGAATACTTCTGGGATAACTGTCCTGGGTAATAGAGAAATTCATTTCCAACCTATTTGTTTTTAGCTAACGTTTTAAGCACCTTGGTGCTCAATTTAAATATCTTACAGGATTCGGGCTCTCTAGGCTTTCTGGGCCTCCGGGTTAACCACCTTTGGGAAACTCCTTTTGGGCTAATAGATCCGGGTAATGGAAAGAAGTTTTTCTCATTGTCTTTTGATAGTCCCTGGCCCCAATAATTCTGATCTAATTGTCCCTTGTTGCCCCATAACTTTGTCGATTAACAGATTTCGGGAACAAAAATATTTTCCGTCAATCTCTCTTAATGGTCCCTAGTTCCTTGGTCCCTGAAACTCTATAGAATTGTAATTAAACTACTTACATGTTTCTTAGCTTTGGGGTTCCTGACCTTTGCTTGAATCTTCATCACAGAATTTTTCCAGGAAATGGTTCCTACTCCAACACTTGATGGACCTCTCAATGGTCAATTAAAATAAATTACAAGATTCCAAGATTTTGGGTTCCCTATCTCTACTTGAATCTCTATCATGGGATTATGTCAATAAACAGTTCCTGCTCCAACACTTGACAGAATTCCTAGTGCTCAATTAAAATAAATTATGGGATTCTGGGCTTCAGATTTCCCTAGGCTTTCCATCCATGTCACCGCACTCCCGAATAATCACGTAAGGGGAGATTCAATAACGCCAATAGGAAGTTTTACCTATTAGGTTTTTGATCTGAAAAGGGATAAGGATATCCAATCCTTCCTTATAAGTTTACGACTCCACTCTTTTGCACCACAACGAGTCCTTCCTCTCAATCCCTACCATGGCTTGACCAAGGGATCTCGACCCAAACTTATGTGAAGTGTTCAAAGGGGATCTCTACAATCACCCCAAAGACAAGCTTGGCTACTACACAAGATTCCTCGGGCTAGTCTTCTTGACCATGGGTCTGTCTTAGAGGTTTGGTAGACCTCCAGATCCACATCAAGGCTTCGTAACTATGCTAATGGATAACTAAGGTGTTCCATGGTGCTACCCTTCTTGATCTCAGGTAGAATATTCTCTAATGGGTTCTTAGCCAGCGAGTCTTCCCTGCCCACAGATAGGGAATTACACGTATGGCGGCATAGGCACAAAACAATCAATCACATAATTAGAATCATGTACATACATTTTAGTTAAAGAAACATGGAAAGCATCATGAATTTTAACTAATGGAGGTAAAGCCAGCCTATATGATATTAGTCCAATCCATTTAAGGATTTAAAAGGGCCCACACTATCGTGGTGCCAACTTGACACATGTCCCCATCCTTAGGGAGCTTTTCTTGGGTTTACTTTTCAGGTAAATAGGTTCCCCAACTTGGAACTCTTTGTGTATCTTATGCTTATCTGCATAAATTTTTTATCTATCTTGTGCCACTTTCAATTTTTTCTTTATGATCTGAACTTGATGTTCCATATCCTTAAGCATATTAGGCCCTACATGGACCCTGTTAACTGGATCACTCCAACGAATAGGAGTGTTATAGCTCATGCCATACAATGCATCGAAGTGGATTGCCTTTATTGACTCTTGGTGTCTATTATTGTATGCAAATTTCGGAAGTGGAAGATATTCTTCTCACTTATTAGGCTGATGCATCACATATATCCTTAACATGTCCTTAATGATCTGATTGATACTCTTGGTTCGCCCATATGTTTGTGGATGATAGGTTGTACTAAATGCTAATTGTGTTCCCAATCCTGGAAATAGTTCCTTCCAAAACCTAGAAGTGAACCTAGCATTTATGTTTAACAAAATCTTCTTGGGGATGCCATCTAGCCTCACAATCTCCTTTATCAATATTTTTGCTATGTCACTAGTGGAATTGTTGGATTTGACTACCACAAAATGAGCTACCTTACTAATCTTATCCAAAACTACCATGATTGCCTCATGTTGCGTAGATGTTTTGGGAAATCATGTAGTGAAATCCATAGAAATTACCTCCCACTTCGATTTCGGAATAGGGATAGGCTGCAACAATCCTACCAGATGTTTTCATTTGACCTCTACCTGATAGCATTCCATGCATTTTGCTACAAAATCTACGACATCCTTCTTCAAATTTGGCGAGTGATAACACTTCTTAATGGCTATAAGGGTCTACCCTTGGTGGCCTGAATAAAGCTTAATGTGAAACTTTTATTATTACTCTTTTCATTTCATCACTGTTAGGCACATAAATTGTTCCTTTGAATCTCACTAGGTTGTCCTCAATGAGGTGATACTCTACATCCTCACTACTTTGCCATAACCTTTCTTTCATTTGCAGGTATTTTTCATCATGTTGTCCAACACTTTTGATTCTTTCTTCCATATCTATTACATATGAACTTACCATTTCCAAGTGATTTACTTGGACTCTTCTGCTCAAAGCATTAATAAACTTGTTTTCCTTACCTTTTATGTACTTAATTTCAAAGTCAACTTCGTTGAGTGTGGCCAACCATCTTTCTTTCCCAACATTCAACTTCGTTTTTCCAAACAAATATTTGAGCCCACTATGGTCTGACATGAGCATAAACTTCCTACCAAGGAGGTAATCCCTCCACATTTTTAAGGCATGAATGATGGAATCCAATTCTAAATCACGTGTCACATAATTTTCCTCATGCTTATTTAACTTCCTGGAATCATAGCACACGACTTTCTCTTCCAGCATTAAGACTCCATCGAGTCCCTCTTTGAAGGAATATGTACACACCACAAAATCCTTATCAGGATCTGTGATTCTCAGCACTAGCGCACTAATGAGAAACCATTATAACTTCTCAAACCTTTCTGCACATTATGTATTCCACTCAAATATTTTCCCTTTTCTCTACAAGGTTGTAATGGGATAGCCTATTTTGGAGAAATTCTAAATAAATATCTTGTAATATCATTCCAGTCCCATGAATGATCTAACCTCATCCATGTTCTTTGGAGTTGGCCAATCCCTTATGGATTTCATCTTTTTAGGGTCAACTGATATGCCTTCCTTGGAGACGATGTGTCCTACGTAATGTATCTGTGACTGGAAGAAGTAAAAATTTGTAAGATTTGCATAGATCTTATGTTCCCTCAACAATTGTAACACTGTAGCCAGATGTCTTTCATGCTCTTCTTCCATTTTTGAATAAACCAATATGTCATCAACAAACACAATGATGAACTTGTCCAAATAAGGATGTAACACTCTGTTCATTAGGCACATGAACGTATCAAGGGCGTTAGTAAGCCCAAAAGGTACCACTATGAATTCATAGTTCCCATATCTTGTTTTGAAAGTAGTTTTATGAATGTCCTTCTCCTTGGTTCTTACTTGATGGTAGCCTCACATCAAGTCCATTTTGGAGAAAAGTGTTGCTCCCGTTAACTGGTTAGAGATATATCATCAATCCTTGGTAATGGGTATGTGCTATTGATGGTCACATTATTCAACTTTCGGTAATCAATGCATAATATAATGGTTCCATATTTCTTCTTTTCAAATCATATCGTTTCTCCCCAAGGGGACACACTTGGCCTTCTGTAACCCTTGTTAAGCATTTCCTACAACTGCAGTTTTAGCTCAACCAACTTTGGGGTGCTCATCCTCTACGGAGCCTTATATGTTGGTGCTTCTACATATACCAGATCGATAGAAATATCTCTCCCTCTCTGTGAGGAGGCAATGCATGAACCTCCACTGGAAAACCATCCACATACTGTTGCAAATAAGGGTACTTTTGAAGCAATTCAACTTTCTTATCTTTTGTTTCTTCTTCAACTTGCTCAGTATTGGAAACTTATACTACAAACAACATGCATCATTTTCTTCTATTGTGTTTGGCTTACATAGAAGTGATTAGACTCACTTATATGTGATTTTTCCTACCTTGCAACACTCTTTTTGTTCCTTTCTCATCCAAGCATTCTATTTCTTTTTCATAGCAATCTACATTGGTCTGGTGTAAGTACAACCAGTCCATGTCGAGTAATATGCCATAGCCACCCAATCATAACACATTCAAGAGGTTGTTGTGGGCATGCCACTGAGTTCAAATGCACATGACTTCTCCCAATGGCTGATTCTTCAAAATGTCTCAGTTGCCAATTGAACCAGCCAAGGTTCTTTATGCAATTCGTTTCCTAATCCACACTTCTCAACAAGCTATGGAAAGACATAGATATAACTAGAACCTAGTTCAATTAAAATAGAAATGAATTTCTCTTGTGGCTTACCTTCCATCTCAAGGATGGATTCCTAGCGATCTGCTTAGTGGTTTTCCACTACTACATAAATTCTTGGCATACTCTGAGCTACTTCGCCCACCATGCTCACCTCGTGGGAATTGTAAACCTTTGGGACAACATCTTGTTGATGTGGATAGTCTCTCCTCCTATGATTCCCACCATAATTCCAACACTTGAGTGGTTCTCGACCTTCAAACTTGGGTTGTGCTAACCGTAATTGCTGCGCATTTTTCTTAACAACAACATTGTTTTTTTGCTGAAATTGTCTTGTCTGAGCTAGGTGTTTCCCCTCTTTCCTTTTTGGGATTTTCTTGGGCCCATTCCTCTTATGTCCAATGTTGCTTTTGGCCTGCTAGTTACTTGTAATATCAGGCCTGTTTGTTTCTTGTTCATAGAAGTGTTCTAATTTCTTGATAGCATCCTTCTAGGTTTGGGGTCCAAAAATTGAATTTTATCTCTAAATTCCATAGGTAGCCCATTGATGAACCTTTGAACTTTGGTTTTCCCATATTTGAGATATGTTACAAACCCTAGTAGTTCCAAAAACCTTGTGACATACTCATCACTAGTTAACTAGCCCATTTTGAGTTCATAAAAATATTTTTCTTTACTATCATAATATCGTTCACACAAATATTGTTCTTTGAAGAGCTTCTCAATCTCCTCCTAGCTCAACTCTTTCTCAGTAATGCCTCTATCATTCTTCAAGTCTTCCCAACATATGTATGATTTTTCTTTTAAGCTGTAAAAGGTGACTCAAGCTTTCATATTCTCAGGATAGTCATGTATTCTGAAATTTTCCTTCATTCCTAGCAAACATGCTTCTATTTCTTCTACTTTCTTCATATCCCCATCAAATGTAGGTGACATTTTCATCTTAAATTCTTTAGGTATATGATCCTTTTATTTTATTTCTAAGTGTGGGTGATGGTGAGATTGGTGATATCTCCGGGAAATAGAACTAGATGGTTTGCTTAAACAATGCACGTACATGTTAGTTGCTCCTCTTGGAGTTCTCAATGGTTCACCTCCTTACACAATGTCCTCACTCCCCTACCTCTTCCTCTTTTTGATCCGTTGGTGTTCTCTTATGATTCATGAAGGCTTTTCTTATCTTTATTACTATCACTCCTTTCAATTTTCCTTTTCCTTTTCTAATCTGAGAGACTTTGTGGGATGACTACATTGATATCAACTTTCCTCTCTTGGGCTCCTACCAACCTCTCATTATCGACCTTAAATCTTCTCACCTCATCCCTTAGACTTCTCAAAGTGTCAATTCAGTTTTGGGAATGATTCCCTCTCCCTTGGCCAACTGATCTCTCTTCTTCATTAGCTATGACCGCATCACTTCCATGTTGTGACTGCTAATAACTGTATTCAACGATTTCGGTCCTCATTTCTGTAACTTCTTTTTTTTGTGCTTCTTGTGATGTGTTTTCAATCACACACATTGTTAGGCACTTCAAAATAATAAATAAATACAAAATCAAGGTCATGAACCTGCATTCATGGATCTTCCATGGAGATATCTTCTATGACAAAACAACTAGGTTAATGTGCAAACCCATTTACAAATCACATGCGACAATCATTTAATTTTTCAATGAGTGCATAATTAATAATAACAACATATTCACAACCATAATCCTTCTATCATTGAGCTTCTATACACCATACAACTCACGTTAGCACAAGTTTATTAGCAAGAAGCAAGCAATAGTTCAAATCGATTTTTAACACCTAAACAATCACTCATTAATTTATTTATTTTCAGAAAGCATCACTTGCCCATGATGAAGCCCATCCCTTCCAAATGTTGAAACTGAATACTCTGATACCACTCTGTAACATACCCAACCCCTTCTTTGACATTCACAGAATGGGTAGGAATTATTTTCTTTCAACTATCCTATATCGACATTGTTTGCACACTTATTGCAGTCGAATTGGTTGAGTTACAGTGAGTTTTGGTCCCCTTTATCTCCATTCACTCTCATAACATTGGGTCCCTGAAACTCTTAGAAATGAAATTAAAATTCCCTTACAGGATTTCAAGCTCCTGGGTTATCCCACCACTCATTCCTATTACCCCTAATGCCTGAGTATTCTTAAAATTTAATTAAAAATAATTATGGGTTTCTAGTCTTCCGGGATGGCCCATGTACCCTTTACAATGAAAACCTTGCCACAAAATTGCTCCCTTGTGGGTCCCACAACTGCAACGCTTTTATCAAAATACTTTTGGGCTAATTATCCTGGGTAACAGAGAAATTATTTTTCAACTCATACATTGTCAACTAATGTTCTAGGCACCTCGTCACTCAATTTAAATATCTACATGATTTGGGCTCTTTGGATTAAACCACCTCTAGGAAACTCCTTCCGGGCTAACGATTTTGGGTAATGGAAAAAAGTTTTTTTCATTTTTTTTTATAGTCTGTAGCCCCAGTACTTCTAGGCAATGATTTTTTTTTTGTCGCCATCTCTTGATGGTCCCTAGTCTCTAGTGCTCTAAAAAATTGTAATTAAAATACTTAAAGGATTTTAGGCTTTTGGGTTCCCAAACATGACTCAAATCTCTGTCATGGGATTCTTTCAGTAAACGGTTCTTACACCAACATTTGACATACTTCCTGGTCCTCATTTAAAACAATTTACGGGATTAGGGACTTCCCAGTTCCCGAAATTTTCTCAAATCTTCGCCACAACATTCTATCAATAAACAGTTCCTTATACAACACTTGACATACTTCCCAGTGCTCAATTAAAATAACTTATTGGATTCCAGGCTTCTAAGTTCCCTATGATTTCCGGCCACATCATCAAGCTCTCGACCAATCGCGTAAGGGGAGATTCGGTCGCACCAATAACAGTAGTTCCTGATTGGGGTTTTGATCTACAAAGGGATAAGTATATCCAATTCTTCCTTATAAGTTCAAGGCTCCACTCCTTTGCATCGCAACAGATCCTTCCTCTAAATCCATAACATGGCTTGGCCAAGGGATCTTGACCTGACCTTATCCAAAGTGTCCGAAGGGGATCTCTGTGATCACCCCAAAGATAAGCTTGGCTACTGCACAATCTTCCTCAAGCCAATCTTCTTGACCATGGCTTTGTCTCAAAGGTTTGGTATACCTCCATAACCACATCAAGGCTTCATAACTATGTTAATGGCTAACTGAGGCATTCCATGGTGCTACCTTTCCTAAGCTTGCCTAGTATATTATTGAATGGGTTCTCAGCCAGTGGGTCTTCCTTGCCCTCAGATAGGGAATTCCACGTGTGGCAGTGTAGGGAATTTTGCGTCTATTACCTACCATGGGCTTAGCACAGGCTCCTGGGAAGTTCCCACCTCTCCTAGCACATGCCAACAGTACTCGAATCCATGTCGATCCTATAAGAAACTCCATGGCACTGCACATGGCCTTTTAGTGTCTCACCGACAACACTAAGACGCCAATGATAGATATCCATCTTCCTGAGAATGCAAGGTTGAAGGCCATTTAGGTAAATTTGATGGGATCGAATGGCCCCAAGGAAAGTTTCCCTCAACATTGACGCATGGCATGCCATGTAGCACAACAACCTGTAAGTTGACAAACAAATAATTGTAAGCAATTGTAGACCCTCCTAAGTAGAGGGTCTTTCATATAATCTTTATATTAATATAGGGTCTTTGAGCCCATTGTCTTCAAGTTTTTATTCAATCTTTCCCTGTGCCCTATGTCAGGGCCTTATATTCCTCGGTTTCTTCCTTATTCACTACTTTCAATACAATTAAGCATTTATTTAGAGTAATGCTCAACTCAATGATATAGCATATCCTTGATTATCATGTGGTTCATTTTCCCATTTATGTATTAGATGCTCTATGTTTACCATCTACAAATTATCACACAACATTTTTCTTTCAGATTCAACACACACATATATATATAATCAACAAATATATCAGTCACATATTCCCATAGAGATGCACCACATATGCAAGCATTAAAAACACAAATGTGGTGCCTAGATCCATAACTATTACTAACAACAATGAAACATAATTCCATTAAAAGGTAAACAAGCATACAAAGATACTTATTTTTGAACTTGCATGGAAACTGAGGGATAAGGACTCTCCACCCAACCATAGACAAATGCAACCACATTTATGTGTAGTTGTCACCCCCAAGCTAGATTTTAGAGTTTGGGGAGGATGCTTGCTTCTGGGAGTAACACACTAGTTGCCAACTGAAACAGGGACTCCAAAGGACCTCCTTCCTCAATACCACCTCTTGATTGTTATTTTCTTTGTCAACACATGGAGCCTAGAGGTGCCCCACCTCACCCCCAAGTGCACACACAATGGTTCACCCCCTTATAGGGAGTCTAGAATCCACGGTACCAACAGGGTAGTTACCAAAAGTATTCATTCATGTCTTCCTCTACTTTTTCTTCAGGATGGCCTCTTCCCAAGCTGTTATAGGGCTCCAAAGTCTACTATCTCAAACCACAACCTCTAGGGAACCCAAGTTGTTGCAGGGCTTTATAGATTCCATCCCAACTCATAGTCTCCAAGGACCTAAGTTGTTACAAGACTCTAGAGACCTCTGTCTCAACCCACAACCTCCAAGGACCCAAGATGATACATGGCTCTCGGGATCTTATCTCAACCCACAACCTCCAGGGAACCCAAGTTATTATAGGGATCAAGAGATGTGTAACTCAACCCATAGCCTCTAGGGATAGAAAACAAATCCCCTTCTCTTTTCTTCTCTTCTCTTCAACGCTTCCTATTGAAAGCTCTCGTTGGATCCTAGATTTCCCTTCTTCTATGCTTACCTCTAGTCTGCATAAGTTCAAATGGGTGTCTCAGCCTCTCTGATTCTTGATTTTTATTTTAATTCTTCCCTGTTGCTATCTTTTCTTGTTTTACTGGGATTCTCCCCCCTCGTGCTTGCTACCTTGGCCTCCTTCTCAGCCACAATCATTGATGAGTCCTTTCTTCCTCACAATGCGCAATCCCTCTTCATAAATATCTATCCTGTTTTCTTGTTGTTTTTATTCAAGAAACATGGGCATGAGTAATTCCTCTCATAACCCATTTAATTCAAGAATGAATCCCTCGAATTCATGCACCAACCAATCTTTAATGGATATCCTACAATTCGAGTTTCTTTCTCTACAAAAGATGTTGACATTATGGTTGATGTGTTGTCCTTGATGGAAACCTATTTGAAAAAGTTTTCCTTGATGTAAACTTGGTCATAATATGATAATTATGGAACTAATGCGAATATCAGGAATACTGGTACAGATGTTACAAAGGATATGGAAGAGAATTGTCAACTCAATCACAGGATGCATGGAAAATGTAAAGTTTGAGAAAGTATACATGGTTCCTATGGGTCATGTACATATGCAATTTATGTGAACGAAAGATGCGTACATAATCCGAACCATGCAAATCTGAATACTAGGGGTGATTTCGATGGTAATTACCCATAATAATTGTGGCGACAATGTCCATTTGATCCCGTAAATGAATACCATCAACTTTACCAAAGGATTTTCCTAAGGTATTGGCTAAGGAAAAAGCTATATATGGAGAAGGAGATCAAAGTGTTGGCTGTGCAAGTGAATAATTTATTCTTGTGTCATCTTAGTAACTTGAAACAGGTCTGCACCATGGATAAAGGAGATGACTCAAATATGAGATATCTGGAAATGCATTGAGTACTAATGGTTATAATTGACTAATTTGTTTATGTTTGAATATCTAATGATGCAAGATATGTTTCAATGTGTTTGAATTGATATGTGTTTTGATAGTAAAATTTGCATAAAGTATGTTGTGATTTGCAACGAAGCTATGATTCAGTAGTTCAATATCTATATGCTACATTTCTTCAGTAAGATCATGTACAAATGAAAATCTGGTTCAATACTATCACATATAGATTCTATGATATTTATTCAGTATGTTGGTATATATATGCGGGTGATATGCATGATAATCGCGTACACATGTAGATCTGATTTATGGAGGTCGGGTATATGTACTGGGTTTTGAATTACTGCATAATGATAACAATTGATGATGTTTGTTTTATTTTTTGTTTTCTATCAATGATGTCTTGATAAACATAGTCTATATCTGGCAGTGTTGGCTGGGCTAACTTTATTATGGATTGGAATATTGATGATGCTACAGGATATTGATCTGTGATTAAGTTGCTTCTGTGAGTTAGTATGTTAGTAACTCAGTGAGTGATGTAGTGATTCATTTTTAGCATTCAGTGATTTGAGATTTGTACATAGGTTGTATTTAGAGGAACAACTTATATGCGTGGGTATGATTTAGAACAATCACGTATAATTTATGAAGTAAATTTGATTAGGGTTTGTAATGACTACATATTACTTCTGTGTTGACGATAGTGTGGCTATTATCTTGATTTATGATTGGCTATTCGGTGGATTGACTTATGGATTGATATAATGATGGTTCATTGTGGATTGGTATGATCTGGATATGATGATTCAGTATTGGTACAATATTCAATCTTTCAATTGATTCAATAATTCATTTTCTATTCAACAGTGATTGAGTGATTGTGTTTAGATTATGCGATTCGGTATTCAATTTGGTTATATTGGTTTGGGCTTATTGTTGATGTAGGTCTAGTGTGAAAATTTGATGAAAGATGACCTACATTTTTTGATGTTTGTTTGAGACAAGTGCATCGAGTGTGAAACACTCTGAAATATGGTCCACAAGCTGCTGAGGGTTGGAGCCTTCAGTGAGGAGGTAGGATTTTCCTTCCGGTAGGAGTCAGTAAACGAGATCAGGGGGTTTTAGATCCCTTCCAGTCGGTGCTCGAGAACAGGTGAAGGTTGTAGCCTCCTACAGGTGAGTTCCTGTGTGCTGGTAAGAGTCTGCACTAGTACAAGATGTAATGAAGATTTTCTTTATATAATAAGAAATAAGATAAAGACGATGATAACAATGGTTTTCTCCCACATTTGGTTTCCACCTAAAACCTTGGTGTTAATATGTGATGATGTGTTCCTTATGTGTTGTGATTTACACATTATTTACTACATACTAGATGGCTGATGAACTAATGATGCAATAATTAAGTTAAACATCTAATGGAAGTTCTAGAAAATTAAGTAATATGAACATATGCATTTTTCACTCATTATAGTCACGTACACATGTCGGTTTCATAAATAACAATAGCATGCAAATTTCTGATTGTGAATTTGGAAATTAAATTAAATTAAAAACACTGATTCACCCCCCCCACATTCATTATGTTTCCAAACAATTGGTATTAGAGCAGGTCCCTTTGATCTGAATTTAAACAGAAACACAACAAATTATAGATATAACCATAAATACAAAGATGCAACAGAAATAAAACTTCATTTCATTAATATCAAACACTGAAATATGCTTACAAACATAATGGAAATAAGACTGGCTCGGGTGATGGTAGCTTATCTCTGAGAAGAGATGTGGTGGCTACATGCCTCTGAACTGTGTTACAATGAGGTTCCAAGGCCTATTTACTAGTGAGAAACAATGGAAAACCCTAAGCATCCATAAACCTAACCCTAGGAGATGAAGCACAAAAACTATGGGCCCTGTTTGGGTAAACTGGTATATCAATTTCTCAGGGTCGTAACTTTAGCATACGATCTTCATTTGGATATCATAATACCTCATTTCGAAGATCTCGAAGAGTATGTCGAAAGAAAATTAATTTTTACATGAGGGGCACTTCTAGACTCTCTTTTTTCCCTAAAAATGTCGTTTGGGGCCTGAAAATGGCTCCAGAAGTTCAGGAACCAAAAAACTGCCAAAAATACTAAATTGTGCTACAATTAAGGAAGTTGAAAAACTGAAAGAGATAGTGTTAGGGTTCCAAGTGGTATAATGATCAGAATTTAAAGAAGAACACAACAAATTATAGATATAACAATAAATATAGAGATGCAGCAGAAATAACACTATCTCTCATTAATATCAAATAATGAAATATGCTTACAAACAGAATGGAAATGAGATTAGCTCGAGCGATGGTAGCTTATCTCTGAGAAGAGATGTGCCGGCTACATGCCTTTGAACTGTGTTATAATGAGGCTCAAGGGCATTTTTGTTATTGAACAATAAGAGAAAACCCTAAACAACCAAAACCCTAACCTGAGGAGATGTAACACTAAGAGTTTATGGGCCCCATTGGGGTTAGTTTGGCAGCCAACTTCCTAGGGTTGTAGCTTGGTCATATTATCTCCGTTTTACCTGCATGATACCTCGTTAGAAATATATCTCCAAGGACTAAAACTAAAAAGAGGAGATTGGTTGAAGGAATATTGCCAAAAAAATGTCGTTTAGGGCCTCAAAATGACTCTGGAAGTTCAGGACCCGAAAAACTGCCAAAAATAGTAAATTGTGCTACAATTCAGGAAACTGAAAAACTGAAAGAAACAATGGTGGGGGTCCACGTGGAATAGCCGAGTGACCACCAATATCCACGTGGATCATTCCTCCCCCCTTAGGAAGCAATGGTCTCCATTGCGTTGAGTTCCTCCATGAGACGGGGAAACTTCTGTTGAACTTGGTCCCTAGTGAGCCATTTTCCTTGGTATAGGAGTTGGACAGCTTTGAGAACTCAATACAGTTGGATCTTCTGCTGGCGAGTGTTCATGATCTGTGTGTCCATGATCTGATCATTTTCATCTTGTTCCATGCAGTCTGGATTTAACTCTGTTGGTGTGAGTTGTTCTGCAATGTCGGATGTATCCAGTAATGGTCAAAGGAGATCCACATTGAACATTGGGTGAAGGCCAAGGAATGGGGGAATTATACTCAAAAGCATTATCTTCCACAGCCTTAGTGATGGTGTATGGCCCATATCGAAGAGGGTGAATCTTGCGGTGGGGCCCAACGAGGCGCTCCTTCTGCAGATGTAGCCAAACTTTGTCACCCACCTGGAACTTGTGTGGCACCCGATGCTGATCATGCCGCTACTTGTACTTAGCATTGGTTTTTTCCAATATGTCATGGACCTATTGGCGGATGTGTTGAATGTGCCCAATGAAGCTATTTTCCTTATTGGCTTCAGATTGGACATGAGTCGAATCTACCCGAGTCGCTGCAAATGGTATGGCCACATCAATGGGATGTAGTGGCAAGAATCCCAAGCCCACCTGAAGAGGGTTGTGGTCAGTCGAGCTGTGGAGAGACTGGTTGTAGCTGTGCTGGACATAGGGGAGGCTCTCATCCCATGTGCATGGATGCTTTGAGTTGTACATGCGCAAAATGTGTACGATCATCCTATTGACAACCTCTGTCTGGCCATCAGTTTGGGGATGGAAAGTTGTGGAATTAGTGAGCTTGGTGTCTAGCATCGACCAGAGACTAGACCAACATGTACTGAGGAACCTGTTGTTCTGATCTGAGATGATAGACTGTGGGATCCCAAATATTACCCACACTTGTTCAAATAAGAGTTTAGCAGTGGCTTCTACTGTGATACTCTTCTTGCAGGCTGCCATAACGACCATCTTCGAGAATCTATCGACAACCACAAAAACACAGTCATTGGCATGCTTAGTAGAAGGAAGGCCTGACATGTAATCCATGGAGATGGATTTCCAAGGTCGACTAGGGGTAGGAAACGGAGTATAGAGACCTTTCTTCTTGATGGTCGGTCTAGCAATGGCGCAGGCAGTGCAGGATCTGATGTACTTCCCAACATCCTGTCGAAGATTCGGCCAACAGAAATACTTCTGCAGTACTGCTACCGTTTTCTCGACCCCGAAATGCCCAACAGTCTGACTATAGTATGCTTCCAAAATCATCTTCGAACGCTTGCTTGAAGGAACACAAAGGTGTCCTAGGTGGCATAACATAGCATCCTAGAGGTGAAAATATGGAACTTGTTGACCCTCCAAGAGTGTATGGTATGTGTGGTCGAATTCTGGGTGGTTTTTGTAGAGAAGTGGCCAATCAGAAGTCATGTTCTCACAAGAGTTGAGCATGGTGGTTAACGCCATGACCGATGGTCGGCTGAGGCAGTTTGCAACATTATTTGTGTTGCCCTTCCTGTATGTGATATTCAAATGGAATTGTTGCAAGTATGTTGACAACTTCTGATGGCAATCATTCTACAACTTCCCTTGGGTCTGTATGAACTACAAGGGTCAATGGTCTATGTGGATGACCGTTTCCTTCCCAAAAATGTAATTCTTCCATCATCAGTAGGCCTGTACAATGGAATACATCTCTTTGTCATAATTGGTATACTTCCGGATTGTGTTTGAAAGTGTGTCACTACGATATTCCACTGGATGCCCTTGTTGAGTAAGGACTGCCCCAATAGCATAGTCGGAGGCATCTGTCTCGATCTCAAATGGTTGTTGTAAGTCTAGTAATGTGAGCACTAGTGCAGAGCAGAGGTGATGTTTCAACTCTGCGAATGCCTTCTGTTGAGATTCATACCAAAAGAATTTTTCTTTCACTCCTCCTTTGGTGACTTGACTCAAGGGCCAAGTGATATGGGAGAACCGCAACATGAACCTGCGGTAGAAATTGGCAAGACCAAGAAGGATGCGGAGCTCTGACAAAGTGGTTGGGGCTGGCCAATCCTAAATGACTTGGATCTTGGCTGGATCAACATGCAACCCTCGTTCATCAATAATGTATCCAAGATACTAAACGCGGGTCATGCCAAAAGTGCATTTCTCCAAATTGGCACACAAGTGTTACAACAGTGTTTGGAGAACCTGTCAGATGTGGTGGAGGTGCTCTTACCAACTCTGGTTGAAGATCAGTATGTCATCCAAGTATACCACTACAAATGAGTTGGTGAATGGCCACAAGATGTCATCCATAAGCATCATGAAGGTTTCAGGAGCATTTTTCAACCAAAAAGGAATAACCAACCATTCGAAAAGGCCCTCCTTGGCTTTGAAGGTAGTCTTCCACACATTGGAGGGTTCGATTAGTACCTGGTGATATTCGGACTTCAAGTCGATCTTGCTGAAATATTTCCCCCCCTTAAGTTGGTCCAGAAGGTCATCAATCTGCGGGATCATGTACCTATTCCGGACAATGATCTTGTTCAGCACCCGATAGTCAATACAAATTCTCCAAGTACCACCTTCTTTTGTACCAACATGATTGGACTCCCACAGGGTGATGAACTCGAACGAATGTGACCTTTCTATAGTAGCTCCTGAATTTGCCTCTTGGTTTCATTGTTCTCTAGAATGAAGCACCAATAGATTGGTCCATTGGGTAACGACGCACCTGGGGTCAGATCGATGGAGTGCTTGACTTGACAGTGTAGAGGCACCCCTGTGGGGGAGGTGAAGATGTCCTCGTACTCCTCCATGACCTTGTCCATTTGTTGTTGTCGTGCAGAGGGGACTTATCTAGAGGTTGTGCCCACCATCTTCTTCTTTCCTTAAGAGAGTATCATTAGGAAAACAAATTTCTCAATTTTTGAAATGAGATTACTGCATTGTTTTACAGTAACCAGATAGATGGAAGTAGGCGGTGCTACCTTTGGTATCCTATACAACTTATTTCCCAATGTAACAATAATATTGCGAGGCCTTGACTCATACATAATATGTTGCTTCCACGAGTATGGTTGGCCTAATAATACATCACAAACATCAAGGGGAGAAACGTCACATAATACATCATCCGTGAAGGGCTTGATGCTGTATGGGAGGTGACATTATTGGCTCATGTGCAGATCCCGTCTTTGGTGAAGCCACTCGGTGGTGTATGGTTGTGGGTGTGTTGTGGTCAGTAAGCCTAGCTAATTCATGACCTCTACTTCAATGAGGTTATTTTGGCTCTCGCTGTAGACAGTGAACTATAGCGGAGAACCCTTTACCCACATCTGGGAGTGGAAGAGATGCTCCTCCTCCTCTGGATTTTCGGGTTCCTCCTTCTGGATATTTGTGGTGGCGATGGTGGTGTTGGGCTCTGCATCAATAATCTGCTTCCCTTCGTCATTACCCTTGTTGGGTTCTGACTCAGAGTTAGACCATGCATCTGATTCTGAAGCCTTCAGTTCGGCCACCAGTGACTCCTTGGCTTGACACTCACTTGTGTTGTGGGTGGAGCTCTTATGGAACTCACACCACTTTGCCATGTCCTTCTTCAGCTTTGCAGTGTTGTCCTTTGCTTTTGGCCTTGGCGGGTTGTCCTAGGTCATCCCACCTTGGCTTTGTCCTTTGTTTTGTGGTTTTGGGGCAGCTTTCCCTTGCTTCGAATTCACAGATCCAAAGTCTTGCTTCTTTTATTTAACTTTTTCTCAATCTTGAAGGCGTATCGATATGTTGTGCCGAGTGAGGAGATGTCTAGGAACTTGATCTCGTCCTAGATGTATATATGTAGGCAGTCGTGGTACTTGAGTACCAAATGTTTCTCAAAATCCTTGATACCCAAATTCGTCCGAAGGGTATGAAAAACATTGGTAAACTCCTGCACATCTTGGCCCCTTCCCTACTGTAGTGTGGTCCACTTTATGTATTTGTCCTCGTAGCTCCTGATAGGGTAATACTACTCTTTGATGGGATCCTAGAATGAATTCCAAGTGGGAGCGGCTAAAAACAGTGAGATCGTACTTTCATCCTTCTGCTCACAATAGGTTTCCCACCAGTCCTTGATATGGGGGCGGCTTTGAGAAGAGCAAATGTAATCTTTTCTTGGCTAGTAAAATCATGAACAAAAAAATATCCTTCTAGTAGATTCAAACATTTATCTACTGCGTCTGCATCTATTTGGCCCTCAAATATAGGAATGTCAAAGTTTACTTGTACCTTAAAAGGTGTGGAGCCTCCAGAGTGACTGTTGGATGTGGATGCACCGTCGATGGGCAATCGTTGAAGGATCTGGGAAATGTTATCCATCATTGCATTCCTTTGTTTCTCAAGGGCCTCCTAGAGAAAATTTTTGATAGGATCTCCTGCTCCCTTGTCTTTCTTTTCTTCCCCAATGGGAGGCTGTCGGGATTTCCGAGGTTGGTCTTGCAAAGGTTCGACCAGTTCAAGCCCTAACTCCTTATTTCCCAACCTTGTTGGGGACATGCAAAGAAAAACAGAGAAAGAGCAGACCCCTCTAATACCACTGATCCGAATTTAAATAGGAACGCAACAAATTAAAGATATAACCATAAATACAGAGATGTAGCAGAAATAACACTATCTCTCATTAATATAAAATACTGAAATAGTCTTACAAACAGAATGGAAATGAGACTAGCTCGGGCGATGGTAGCTTATCTCTGAGAAGAGATGTGGTAGCTACATGCCTCTAAATTGCATTAAAATGAGGCTCAAGGGCCTTTTTATTATTGAACAATAAGCAAAAACCCTAAACAACCAAAACCCTAACTTGAGGAGATGTAACACCAAGAGTTTATGGGCCCCATTGGGTTTAGTTGGGCAGCTAACTTCTCGGGGTCGTAGCTTGGTCATATTATCTCTAGTTGATGTGCATGATACATCGTTAGAAAGATCTCTCCGAGGAATGCAACTAAAAAGATATGATTTCAAGGAGATTGCTCAGAGGAATATTGCCAAAAAACCATTGTTTAGGGCCTCAAAATGGCTCCGGAAGTTCACAACCCAAAAAATTGCCAAAAATGGTAAACTGTGCTACAATTAAGGAAACTGAAAAACTGAAAGAAACAATGGTGGGTGTCCATGTGGAATAGGTGGGTGGCCACCAATATTCACCTAGATCAGTCCTCCCCCCTTAGGAAGAAATGGTCCCCATTGCGTTGAGTTCCTCCATGAGATGGGGAAATTCTGCTCAACTTGGTCCTTGGTGAGCTAGTTGCCTCGGTGCATGAGTTGGCCAGCTTTGACAACATGATACAGTTGAATCTTTTGTTGATGAGTGTTCTTGACCTGTGTGTCCATAATCCGATCAATTGTGGCCTATTCCATGCAGTCTGGGTTTAACTTTGTTGGTGTGAGATGTTCTACAATGTGTGATGTGTCCAGCTGTTGTAGTGGCTACAACCACCCTCCAAAATTTTTCCTTAGCTTATTTTTGGAGCCTCCCTACCAACCTTTCACAGCATTATGTCTTGCCTTGTCAAGTACACAAGCTTCAGTGTTTTTATTTCAGAATGATAGCCTGTGCATCAAAGCTTGTTGCATCCCCCTCACAGGCTGTTTCTCCAGACTTGGTCTAGCTGGAGGTTGAGTAGCTCCCTCAAGAAATTGCGCAATTCTGGAGGGTAACCAACCTTCCCTTAAGAAATTGCGTAATTCTGTCTGGCAGCCTGCTAGGCTCCAGAATTGTCCAAATCTGCCTGTCATTGTTCACTGGAAAAATTGCGCAATTCCTCCTAGCAGGGCTTCTTAGCCCATAAATTGTGTAATCCTAGGCAGCAGTCAGCTGCTCAACCTAGAAATTGTATAATCTTGGGCAGTTGTCAGCTACTTTGCCCATAAATTGCACAAATCCTTTGGGCATCTAGCCCATCTCCCTCCCAGAAATGCGCATTTTTTCCTCCCAGCCGAGCAGACTGTTGCATGTGTAGTTGACTTGACCGGTTTCCTTCAAGACCGAACAAAACTGATATGCATGCATGGATTGCTTCTCCCAAGGAAACATGCAAAGGAATCCCTTGATTTAGGGATCTATTTTTAGCAGCTGGAGGTTACATGCAAGGATCATTTCATAAACCTCCCGCCAAGTGTCGCTTTTCCCAGATTTGTGGCATGTGCGTCACAACCTCGGTTTTATCAAAACTCTTCAACCAAACACTGCAGAGCTCATTCCTCACATCGACCTTGCAGCTTTGAAATCCCACATTGCATCTAGGAGTCGTCAGCACATTCAGCTCAGCTGTTTTCAGGTAAGCCTATTTTTTATGTCTTGCATTGCGTTTATGTCGCTTTTTATGTTTTGCTTCATGTGTGTTGTCTACTTAATTTCAGTGATCTCGTGATGTCGTTTTGATGTATGTTAGATTTTAGAAGCACTGTTCTAGTTTTTGTTTGCATCTCACTACTGTCGCATGCATGACATTGTTTTACAGATGGTCTTCATTGCAGTGACTCACTTCACACACATGCATGCTTTCCCATTTTTGAATCTTGCGCTTGTTTACATGAATGATCATTCACTCTTGTTTTCACTCATCTCATCATGCATTCACACTTCTCATGATTTCAGTTGCCCATCGGCCAGATTGGGCTACCCTGGCCTGGACTGTGCCTCGCTCAGCTAGCACTCCACATTTTCCAGAAGCAAAGGCTATGCCTTCCCTCCAGAAATTGTGCAAGTCTAACCAGGAACTGAACTCCAGGCTTGCATTGCGCAATTCTTGGAGAGAGTGTCTTGTTGGCCCCAAAAACTGCATAATGCAGTTTGCTCGTTACATGTCACTTCTGACTGAAACCGCGCATTGCGCAGTTTTAGTCCTCAGCAGGCCAGGCTTGACTATGCATTGTGCAGTTCTAGTAGTGATTCAGCCTCTTGACAACTCGGTCTGTGCCTTGCACTGTTTTGGTGGTCAGTCTCCCAACCTCCCTATGGAAATTGAGCAACCTTCATGATCAATCACACAAGTATGTTGCAAGTTAGTTCTGAAGTTCATTTTGGTTTTCGACTAACAGATTGCTTGTCATGAGTGTTTCCATGTCTCTAGGTATCGCAAGTCTTCATCTTCCTCTCAGTAACATAGGTACAATGGTTTCCAGGAGAGCAGAGTTGAAGACACTGTTCAGAACACTTGGGGATGCAGTAGATCAAGTGTCTATGAACTTTCCTACCCACAAAGATATCAAGTTGTTCATAGACAAGGTGTTGAGGGCCCGGAAATCGGGTCAACAACAAGGGGGATACCCACCCGGTCCAGAACCTGGTTGGCGGCTCCTTGCCCGTTTGGTATAGCGGGTCTGACTGGGGGTAATTGGACCAGTTTCCCAATCTAAGGGGTGTGTGTGTGTGTAGAGTTTGATGATGCTGATCTAGAAGTAATTTTAAGCTAATTTTATGCTAACTTCTAAACTGTCTCTATGCTATTGTAATCTAACAAAAACAACACATCTAATCTACGCTAACCTGGGGTAGATTTCTTCTATTATGCGATCTAAAAAGATTTCAAACAATAACTGGTAATAAAGATCATTCAGCTATCATAAGAACAGAAATCAATTAAGATAAACCATTCTGCATAAAAAGTTAAACAAAACAGTTGTGAACAGCATATCGCATAATAAGTTATTCATATGTCAAGCACAAATAAATGACTCCACCGTACAAAAGTGCCAAATGGTAACCCACACATTCATACATTAACATATAAACAACTAAAACTGCATATCACTCTAAGAATATAAGCAGAAATTGGTCAAAAGATAAAAGTACCATTTATGACTGATTTCACTCACAAACTTCAAGTAATAATGATTTATCTCTACTTGTTCTAACATCTACTAAGAGTACAGAAGTGCAACATCAGTAGCAGACATTAAAATGCAAACATAAATAAATCTCGATCCATCCATTCATCAAAACCTCCTCTAAGGGTGCAGAAGTGCATGTTCCGAGGAGAAGTTTTTGACAAATTTCTGGACCCTTCTCCAAATGCAATGAGAAGGGTTAAAATACTACTTCCTAATTCTAATAATAGTATTATTACAAAATTTAGGATGCGGTTTTCAAATGATCGTCCTTTTTCTAATCTAGTTAAAAGAAAAAACAACATTCTAAATGAAATTACTTATGAACTTGGTCCTTAAAGCTGCAAGTGTTCAGCATGGGCTTAAGAAGAGTCGGCTGACTGATTTCTGCGCTGAGCTGGGCTGCGAAAACAGCATCTATGAGAGCTGGCGCTACCTTCTCGGCTGCGTTTGTAATGCATTTCACCGTCATCCATTGGCTGTGCGGTTTAACCAAGTACGTCCAGTAACATTCCCAATTCAGCCTGGCCAATGCTTGGATTGCTTTCCCTTTTGCCTGCCCTTTCTGCCTCCATTCTGTTTCCAGTTGCAACTTGTTTGGTAGGTACCCCGGGGTGGTCTCTGCAATTAAATTTGCCCTGTGTAAATTCTCATTTACACAGTCGATAAGAATGCTTGCCTGTTTCGCCGCTGTCTTTGCTGCTTGCTCCGCCTGGCTGATTTGATCGTCCCATTTATTAAAGAGCAACTCCTTATGATTTTCATTTATCCTGGGTGCACCGGCTCTTTTCCCTTCATCATCATCTTGCCAAGTCAAATATTCTGTCACCTTCTTGTCGCTCTGATCATAGTCACTCCGCAAGTCCACCACTTGACTAGTGATTTTGTCGCTCAGCTCACAATAGTGACTCCACTATGATATTTTACGTCCCAACTCTTCCTGTTGCTGCAGTAGTTGCTCATTCAAGCCAATAGATTCTGAAATAAATTCTGCCAGCTTGGGCTCATCTTTATGCATTTCTTGTAAAGTCTGCAATTGTTTTTCTTTCTCTTCGAGACTCCTTTGATAGTCTGTCTACATTTGTTGAAAGTCTTCCTGTAGTTTCTCGAGCTGTCTGGAAGCTTCAGTGTTAGCGTTGGCTTGTTGCAACTGTTGTTGTAGCAGCTATATATGATTTTCTTGTTCCTTCAATAGTTGCTGAACTTCCGAGGCCTTGTCAATAGTTGCAGAAGCATATGCTCCTGCAATCTGAGACAGCTTCGTGAGATTTTCAGTCAGATTATTATTGGGGTCTTTCCATAAGACGTCCAAATGTTCAGCATCTTGTGACAGTGTATTCTCTAGTTTTCATTTCTTTCTCTGTCTCCTTACAATTGCTTTGTGTTGGGGACTATAGAATACATCCAGTGGGGGAATTTCTTCTACGTTAAGTAGAAGCTCTGAAGGTGGAGCGATAGGAAGGTGTTCTGCTTCTGTGGTACTACTGACTATGGTCGAAACCACTTCTTGCACCACCTGTGTATTATTCACAGGTGTTTTTGGGGCTTGCCCTTCAAGATTGATCAATTCATTGAAGGTTTCCCATTCTTTGTCTAGCTCTGTTGTGACAAGTGGTGCTTCGATGACAGGAGGGGGGAGATTTTTTGGTGGAGAGGCGATAACTTGTTGTTGAGACATTGCACTTGACTGAGCTGTATCTTTGGTTGTTTCTTCGTTTTTCCCTTGGTCGTAAACAGACTCTTCAGGATGCTCAGATACTTCTTGCGCAGCGTTGGACTTAGATCTGGAAGTGCAAGAGTTTTCACTGAGGCTGATGCTTGGAGATGGTTCTCTAGCGGGCAGTCGCAGCCTCTCTAGCGGAATACTGGCCAGCCTTCTTTCTCTGTATAACGTGAATTTTTGGAGGTCACCTGGAGACAACCTCGACTGAGCTTCTCGCAAAATTTCTTGGAGCGAGCTCTTATTCTGAAGCAGATCATCAAACAAATATTTCTTTCCAGAGAACACTCTTATCTTGACATTCGTCGTGAATTCTTGGGCCACATCATTTGGGTCGAATGGCCTCGCCGGGAATTTAAATAATTGAAGACACGTCACATTCTCCACTTCGCCAAAAGCGTGTCCTACATCAAACAAAAAGAACGCCCCACAAGTTACGGGAAATTGAGGCCATATGGCCTTCTTCTTGTCCTTTAGGTCTTTGGTCAGGCCACCTTCAGAACAGGTTTGATAAGCGATTTCCCGAGCCAAACGTTTATCAGGGACATATAGGGGTAGGACATGTGGAGGTACAGTGCTTCCAAAAACTCTAATGTAAGTAAACCATTCTTCCCCGAACCATCTCGCGATGGGGATGATGTCAATTTGGGCCTCGGGAGAGCACCTTGGGGGGTCTTTATCATACATCATTCTATATAGGGGCAAAATAAGCCCATGGCAAATCTGGTAGAAGTGAGGGGCAAACTGGGAATCCCATAATACCTTATGATAAACATGGATGGGCAATGGGTCTTGGGTAGTCCATTTCCAACCCATAGTAGGAAATCTAGATACAAGACAAACAGAATCCATAACATATGCAGCCAGATAAAAAGGAGGATAGACCCTTTCAGAATAGGATCTTTTGGACCGGTAATTGATAACAGGCGTGTATAGAGTATCAGAGAGGATTTTGGCCCAATCTATGATGTCGGTGTTTGTGGCAGCATCAATTAATGGTAGCCATTCAGACGAAAACTTGTTGATATCTGGCATCCCAAATAACCTACAGAGCATGGCCGCAGCAAAACAATATGGAGAGGTGAGGGAACCAGTGCTGTACATACCGTTTTTATCCTTTTTTAGTGGCTCGTCTCTTCTAGACCATTCTTTAGTGGTGTCTGATAGATCTGGATTCTCCGCCGCGAACTTCTTAACAAATTGTGCGTTATAGGTCGCTTGCGGTTCAGGAAGATGATACATAAGCTTCAAATCTTGCGCAGCAAACGATCCGACGAGCCCATGTCCATGAACTTTGAATTGTCTGTTGTTCAAGTCTGCATCATCCAATATCCACTTGATCATGTCTGTATATGGTAGAATTTTGGGTCTTGCCGCTATTCTGTGAAGGAATGAACATGCTAGGTCCTCTAAGGATGCCTCAGAAGAGCGTGGTGCACCCGCGACAGCAGTGACCTTCATTATTATAGGTTTTTCCTCCTCTAGCAGCCTGTACATGCATTCCCATGTTCATATCCCTGCGTCTCTGTTACAGGCTGTGTCTGTGTACAGAGGCGCCATCTCCTTAGTCTTCTCCTTCGTTTCGAAGCCTTGAGCTTTATTTTTCTTTCCCATTTCTCTTTGCATTTCTGTCTGAGTCGTCTTAGCTCTTTGTTCCTACAGATTACGAATGAAATGGAAATGACTGATCCAGAAAGGTGATGGGAGAGTTTTAAATGCAACAGATAAATCAAATATACCACCTTACGTGAAGTAAATCTCTACCAAGGCACGCGTCTTTAATCCATTTAATAACTGACAACTAATTCATTTACTATCATTAAAAGCGCATGATTTGGGTCAGATTATGGTAAGTAGCTTTTCTTTGAATGGCGTGCCCGAAGGATTCGTATTGAAGTGATTTATGATTTGCTAACGTAACCTCGCATGTTGCGCGATCGCTAATCGCATCATCGCAAATCGCAAATCGCAAGGATGTGGCATCGCAGCGATCGCAACATCGCAAATCGCAGAAATTTGACGTTTGCTAAATCTTGGTGGCTCATTTCTGCGATATGCGATCTAGCGATCGACGTTATCGTAGATCGGTGAATCTTTAAGTTTCTCTTTATGGGCACTACTTTGTTGCGATGCGATGTTATTGTTAACACGAGGGTTGTGCGCATGTTATTTTTTAAAGGAAAAATGAAGGTGTTTCCTATCCTTTTGCAACGCGACTTTAAAGATTTTCCTCTCATCATAAAATTAGGCTTAAAATATCTAAGAGGCTTTACCTAAGCATATGATTGTAACCTCATCTAGAAACTCTTGCTTTTCCCAAAAATTAACTAAGGGTCCCCATTCATTTAGTATCTTGGTTGATACTTAAATGAACTAGGGGGGGTGTTGCTGGCCACAACAATTGGCGATTCACTTGGGAGAACCAGTTATCTCTGATTTTCTATTGACGCTTTCAAACTCCTGAAAAAATTTTCTCAGAAAACTTGAACTTTATTATAAAAAGATAAAGCAAATGATACTTCAAACTGTCAATGATGTTTTGTTTCAACCTCTTTCTATTTCAATTACTTGCATCCTCAGTTTGTCCTTGCATTTAAATCAGTCATTACTTGGTCTTGTAAAACATAAAATAAAGTCTTCCCTATATAACAGCCCTTTCTAAATATGCTCCTTTGTCGCAGGTAGAGCCTCTGCTGCCAGCAGGTGTCCATAGCCTCGACAGGGTTACCTATTATCCAACAATGATCCTTTATCCTGCTTAAGGTTATTTACAAACTCTTTCAGAGAAAAACCCTTTTTTGACACTTTTTCCTTTTTTATTCTCTAAAGAACAATGTCTTGGTTTGGTGGCCAAATTATGACACAGTCATTCACTTGATTTACACTTTTGCTGAACAAGCTGGCTCGTGATGAGACCCCTTGTCTTTTGATTGCAACAATCTTGAGTCATTGCCATGTTTTGATAGACAGTTTTGGCAAAGTCAGCAAGTTATAATATCTGTGATCATGATAAGCCGGCTCGTGATGAGACCTCTTATTCTTTGAGATATAGTGTCTTTTTTTTTTTTTGGATTGTTCCTCTGAATGCTGCGTTTTCCTTTAGCAGGGAGGAAGTCAAATTTTCTTTCCTTAAGAAAGTTCTGGACGACAATGACAGGGTTGTTTTGATAATGGCTGTTTCTACAGAGAATATTTATTTTATTATTGATACCTTTCATTGTGCTGACCTAAAACAATTTCTTCGCTGAGATAGCTTTCTTCAAATTTCTTGGAGTTGAAACTATCATCATATCTGGGTTGAAGTTCTATTGATAATAAAGATCAAGTTTCTAAAAGATTTGATGTTCATAGAAGCAGAAGTTCAAAATCTTTGACAGAGAAAAGGTGTCTTTAGTAAATGTCAAATGCCGTTAACCAAAGAAAATGTTATTATGGAGAAAAATACTTAACGCAATGAGAGGTAGACATTCCCTAGGGTTATGTACAGAATATGTATAATTTTGCCTATCAATTATCAAAAGCAAACTTAATAACCTAGCTAAATTACTCTTACTCCTATTCTAGCTATATACAGAAGATAAACTATGTGAAATGATATTTCCAATGGAACCATCTATTCATTTTTATTCCTAGCCGTATGAAACTTCCAAACATCAGTGTAAAGAACCAAATTTTCTTTGAACCGTAAATGTTGGCTGTGGAATGAGAATGTATAACCTCGGTTGGAATTATGTCTGATTTTCCTTTCTCATGAGAACTTCTTTCCAGCTGGATACCTATTTGATCATAAAAATTAGGATGAATTTCTGTTATGAATTGATGATATCGAAATAGGAAGGATAACAAGCCAGGTTGTGAAGATGATTTTTTAGTTTCAATGGCTTGTAACCTACTGTTTGTTAATTCTAAGCTTTTAGCGATTTCGTTTGAAATGAAAGTTCCCATATATAAATCGCTAAAACATCGTCTATAAAAAGTTTGAAAATTTAAAACGAAATCCGATTTTGTACAAAATGAGTGCAAGTGAGAAAGAAAGGAATGACTATTTGTACAAATAGTGTTACAACACAACTGGGATTTACTTGTAACATCTTGCTCCTCACAAGAATTGGCCAGGTCTTGTGAATCAGGAGATAAGTTATGATTGCAAACAGGAATGGAGCTTTCTTCATGATATGAATCATAGATCGGGGTATTGTCTTGGATAGTGAAATCATGCAAATGATCGTTTATTTTGAAATGAGGGTCGACTGATATGATTTCTGATTTAGGATGTTTCTCAGTATCTGAATCTAGTTGAGTTACTTGGGATAACTCAACAACCTCATCGTTGTCAAAGTAACTATCACAAATGATTTTACAGATTTCCCTAGGCTTCTCTTTTTCATTATATATTTTCAGACAAGGGAGGTCAAGTGGCTCTTGTTTGACATTGGTCAAAGGATGAGCTAAAGCTGTCTCTTTATCTTGAAAACCTAATGATGAGTCGTTTGAGTAACCCTCTGTGTTTTTTGAGATATCTTTAATATTGAGAGGGGAAAAATTGTCATCACTAAAAACATCGGGATAAAGAGAAAAATGCGAATATGAAATAATGCATTTGAAAACATCATGAAAAAAACTTTGTTCATCAGATTCATCATAAACATCGGGCTTTAGAACATACCTTTGTGCGCTGATACTTTTTGAAAGAGAAATAGTTCCTTGTTCTAACCTTGGCATCTGCATTCGTTGATTTGTAATGATATTGTCTGACTCTGTATCAGAATCATCTCCTGGTTCCAAGGTAGTTTCTCTTTCAGCATTCTCGTTTTTGTCTTCTGGTATTAGAGCATGCATGACTCCTAGGCTTTGCAGATTTTCTTCATTATGGATGATTTGTGTATTCAACTTGGAATCCTCATTCATATTAGAAGAAAATGAAACAAAGGTTGAACTAATTTCTGCTTGATCAAACATAGGAGGTAGGGAATACTCATCATAATCTGAAGATTATTCATCTGTGAGCTCACTCTCAAGATCATACTTTAGACAATTAAGATGAAATTGTATATTAAAATCCCTTACGGGTTCATCTTGTTTTCGTAGATAATCAATTTCATCATATACCTGGTCGTAGTCATAACAATCAAATTCCAAAATGAAAGTCTTGACGAATTGGTCCCAGCTGTGAATTGATGCAACTGGGAGGGTTCGGCACCATTTTCTAGCTTCCGCTGTGAATGTAAGAGTAAAAATCCTGCACAAAACGCCTTCATCAATTCTCTGAATATCAAAACCTGAAACTTTTTGAATAAACTGAAGGGCATGATTAAATGCAGAAGAATTATTCTTACCGTTGAATTTTACCTGAGACAAGAGTCTTACCACATCTGGTGGAGTGTTGGAAGAGGTAGGAACATAGATGCAACTCCAAATAGGAATTTTATGAGCAGCCATCCTGATTCAAATTTTACAATTTGGAAATCACTCCAACAGACACTATGCTCAGGCCCTCCTTCTAGTGCCAAATATGTTGAGGGCCCGGAAATCGAGTCAACAACAAGGGGGATAACCACCCGGTCTGGAACCTGGTTGGCGGCTCCTTGCCCGTTTGGTATAGCGGGTCCGACTGGGGGTAATGGGACTAGTTTCCCAATCTAAGGGGTGTGTGTGTGTGTGTAGAGTTTGATGATGCTGATCTAGAAGTAATTTTAAGCTAATTTTATGCTAACTTCTAAACTGACTCTATGCTATTTTAATCTAATAAAAACAACACATCTAATCTACGCTAACCCGGGGTAGATTTCTTCTATTATGCGATCTAAAAAGATTTCAAACAATAACTGGTAATAAAGATCATTCAGCTATCATAAGAATAGAAATCAATTAAGATAAACCATTCTTCATAAAAAGTTAAACAAAACAGTTGTGAACAACATATCGCATAATAAGTTATTCATATGTCAAGCACAAATAAATGACTCCACCGTACAAAAGTGCCAAATGGTAACCCACACATTCATACATTAACATATAAACAACTAAAACTGCATATCACTCTAAGAATATAAGCAGAAATTGGTCAAGAGATAAAAGTACCATTTATGACTGATTTCACTCACAAACTTCAAGCAATAACGATTTATCTCTACTTGTTCTAACATCTACTAAGAGTACAGAAGTGCAACATCAGTAGCAGACATTAAAATGCAAACATAAATAAATCTCGATCGATCCATTCATCAAAACCTCCTCTGAGGGTGCAGAAGTGCATGTTACGAGGACAAGTTTTTGACAAATTTCTGGACCCTTCTCCAAATGCAATGAGAAGGGTTAAAATACTACTTCCTAATTCTAATAATAGTATTATTACAAAATTTAGGATGCGGTTTTCAAATGACCGTCCTTTTTCTAATCTAGTTAAAAGAAAAAACAACATTCTAAATGAAATTACTTATGAACTTGGTCCTTAAAGCTGCAAGTGTTCAGCATGGGCTTGAGAAGAGTCGGCTGACTGATTTCTGCACTGAGCTGGGCTGCGAAAACGACATCTATGAGAGATGGCGCTACCTTCTCGGCTGTGTTTGTAATGCATTTCACCGTCATCCATTGGTTGTGCGGTTTAACCAAGTACGTCCAGTAACATTCCCAATTCAGCCTGGCCAATGCTTGGATTGCTTTCCCTTTTGCCTGCGCTTTCTGCCTCCATTCTGTTTCCAGTTGCAACTTGTTTGGTAGGTACCCCGGGGTGGTCTCTACAATTAAATTTTCCCTGTGTAAATTCTCATTTACACAGTCGATAAGAATGCTTGCCTGTGTCGCCGTTGTCTCTGCTGCTTGCTATGCCTGCCTGATTTGATCGTCCCATTTATTAAAGAGCAACTCCTTATGATTTTCATTTATCCTGGGTGCACCTTCTCTTTTCCCTTCATCATCATCTTTCCAAGTCAAATATTTTGTCACCTTCTTGTCGCTCTAATCATAGTCACTCCGCAAGTCCACCACTTGACTGGTGATTTTGTCGCTTAGCTCACAATAGTGACTCCACTGTGATATTTTACGTCCCAACTCTTCCTGTTGCTGTAGTAGTTGCTCGTTCAAGCCAATAGATTCTGAAGTAAATTCTGCCAGCTTGGGCTCATCTTTATGCATTTCTTGTAAAGTCTGCAATTGTTTTTCTTTCTCTTCGAGACTCCTTTGATAGCCTATCTGCATTTGTTGAAAGTTTTCCTGTAGTTTCTCGAGCTGTCTGGAAGCTTCAGTGTTAGCGTTGGCTTGTTGCAACTGTTGTTGTAGCAGCTGTATATGATTTTCTTGTTCCTTCAATAGTTGTTGAACTTCCGAGGCCTTGTCAATAGTTGCAGAAGCATATGCTCCTGCAATCTGAGACAGCTTCGTGAGATTTTCAGTCAGATTATTATTGGGGTCTTTCCATAAGACGTCCAAATGTTCAGAATCTTGCGACAGTGTATTCTCTAGTTTTCTTTTCTTTCTCTATCTCCTTACAACTGCTTTGTGTTGGGGACTATAGAATACATCCAGTGGGGGAATTTCTTCTACATTAAGTAGAAGCTCTGAAGGTGGAGCGATAGGAAGGTGTTCTGCTTCTGCGGTACTACTGACTATGGTCGAAACCACTTCTTGCACCACCTGTGTATTATTCACAGGTGTTTTCGGGGCTTGCCCTTCAATATTGATCAATTCATTGAAGGTTTCCCATTCTTTGTCTAGCTCTGTTGTGACAAGTGGTGCTTCGATGACACGAGGGGGGAGATTTCTTGGTGGGGAGGCGATAACTTGCTGTTGAGACATTGCACTTGACTGAGCTGTATCTTTGGTTGTTTCTTCGTTTTTCCCTTGGTTGTAAATAGACTCTTCAGGATGCTCAGATACTTCTTGCGCGGCGTTGGACTTAGATCTGGAAGTGCTAGAGTTTTCACTAAGGTTGATGCTTGGAGTTGGTTCTCTAGCGGGCAGTCGCAACCTCTCTAGCGGAATACTGGTCAGCCTTCTTTCTTTGTATAACGTGAATTTTTGGAGGTCACCTGGAGACAACCTCGACTGAGCTTCTCGCAAAATTTCTTGGAGCGAGCTCTTATTCTGAAACAGATCATCAAACAAATCTTTCTTTCCAGAGAACACTCTTATCTTGACATTTGTCGTGAATTTTTGGGCCACATCATTTGGGTCGAATGGCCTTGCCGGGAATTTAAATAATTGAAGACACGTCACATTCTCCACTTTGCCAAAAGCGTGTCCTACATCGAACAAAGAGAAGGCCCCAAAAGTTACGGGAAATTGAGGCCATATGGCCTTCTTCTTGTCCTTTAGGTCTTTGGTCAGGCCACCTTCAGAATAGGTTTGATAAGCGATTTCCCGAGCCAAAAGTTTATCAGGGACATATAGGGGTAGGACATGTGGAGGTACACTGCTTCCAAAAACTCTAATGTAAGTAAACCATTCTTCCCCGAACCATCTCGCGATGGGGATGATGTCAATTTGGGCCTCGAGAGAGCACCTTGGGGGGTCTTTATCATACATCATTCTATATAGGGGCAAAATAAGCCCATGGCAAATCTGGTAGAAGTGAGGGGAAAACTGGGAATCCCATAATACCTTATGATAAACATGGATGGGCAATGGGTCTTGGGTAGTCCATTACCAACCCATAGTAGGAAATCTAGATACAAGACAAACAGAATCCATAACATATGCAGCCAGATAAAAAGGAGGATAGACCCTTTCAGAATAGGATCTTTTGGACCGGTAATTGATAACAGCCGTGTATAGAGTATCAGAGAGGATTTTGACCCAATCTATGATGTCGGTGTTTGTGGCAGCATCAATTAATGGTAGCCATTCAGACGAAAACTTGTTGATATCTGGCATCCCAAATAACCTACAGAGCATGGCCGCAGCAAAACAATATGGAGAGGTGAGGGAACCAGTGCTGTACATACCGTTTTTATCCTTTTTTAGCGGCTCGTCTCTTCTAGACCATTCTTTAGTGGTGTCTGATAGATCTGGATTCTCCGCCGCGAACTTCTTAACAAATTGTGCGTTATAGGTCGCTTGCGGTTCAGGAAGATGATACATAAGCTTCAAATCTTGCGCAGCAAACGATCCGACGAGCCCATGTCCATGAACTTTGAATTGTCTGTTGTTCAAGTCTGCATCATCTAGTATCCACTTGATCATGTCTGTATATGGTAGAATTTTGGGTCTTGCCGCTATTCTGTGAAGGAATGAACATGCTAGGTCCTCTAAGGACGCCTCAGAAGAGCGTGGTGCACCCGCGACAGCAGTGACCTTCATTATTCTAGGTTTTTCCTCCTCTAGCAGCCTGTACATGCCTTCCCATGTTCATATCCCTGCGTCTCTGTTACAGGCTGTGTCTGTGTACAGAGGCGCCATCTCCTTAGTCTTTGCGTTTCTGTCTGAGTCGTCTTAGCTCTTTGTTCCTGCAGATTACGAGTGAAATGGAAATGACTGATCCAGAAAGGTGATGGGAGAGTTTTAAATGCAACAGATAAATCAAATATGCCACCTTATGTGAAGTAAATCTCTACTAAGGCATGCGTCTTTAATCCATTTAATAATTGACAACTAATTCATTTACTATCATTAAAAGCGCATGATTTGGGTCAGATTATGGTAAGTGGCGTTTCTTTGAATGGCGTGCCCGAAGGATTCGTATTGAAGTGATTTATGATTTGCTGACGTAACCTTGCATGTCGCGCGATCGCTAATCGCATCATCGCAAATCGCAAATCGCAAGGATGTGGCATCGCAGCGATCGCAACATCGCAAATCGCAGAAATTTGACGTTTGCTAAATCTTGGTGGCTCATTTTTGCGATATGCGATCTAGCGATCGGCGTTATCGCAGATCGGTGAATCTTTAAGTTTCTCTTTATGGGCACTACTTTGTTGCGATGCGATGTTATTGTTAACACGAGGGTTGTGCGCATATTATTTTTTAAAGGAAAAATGAAGGTGTTTCCTATCCTTTTGCAACGCGACTTTAAAGATTTTCCTCTCATCATAAACTTAGGCTTAAAATATCTAAGAGGCTTTACCTAAGCATATGATTGTAACCTCATCTAGAAACTCTTGCTTTTCCCAAAAATTAGCTAAGGGTCCCCATTCGTTTCGTATCTTGGTTGATACTTAAATGAACTAGGGGGGGTGTTGCTGGCCACAACACAAGGACATCAAGATATGATGGCAACAACATCATAGTATGCAGAACCATCAACAACAGCTGAAGGCAACATACCGGATGCAACGAACGCAAGAGAAAGGTTGTTGACAACATGGAGGTGGAACAAAGTTGCAAGCTCAAGCAGATCCACTTATGATGAAAGCAGCTTTGGAGACTGAGGCTATGAGGTGACGATGCGACAAGACGATCACGTGAGGGCAGAGGAAGGAACAAAGAAGGAATTTCATGTGTTGAAGAAGTAACTCAAGGAAGAACAGGAGTTGCACAGACAAGGGAATGAGTTGCATCAGGAACAGTTACAGTATGGAGCGCAACATGCACAGACAAATGAAACTACGCCCGTACAAGTTATAGATCCATCCCATCAGCTAGCATAGAGTAGCCAAGGTGAGTAGTGTTGTTTATCGTATGTAAGGGAATTCTGGAGCATGAATGTCATTGTGCACATGCATGTGATCCAACTCATTTGGCACACTCACCGAGGCAAAGACAAGAAGCAAGTCTGACTGGAGATGAAAATGCAGTTGACAGTTGATGCGCATGACCACGAGCACACACTAGAAGATCAACATGAACACTATGCATCAGTGTGTTGCCAGTTCAGCCACACCCAAGAAGACCATGTGCATGCTAGCAGCTGAGTTGGATGGAGGATCCATACCCATGCACCTGGATGCAACGGAGGCAAGAGTTCGCTTCAACAAGATTTCACCATGGAGCGCATGCACACCATCAAGGACGACCAAGCTTGGCATCAGCTCACCACCTTCACCATCACAAGAATGTCAAAGAGTTTGTCTCACCACAATAGGTCGAGTGTTGATGATGTCTTGCATGGCTTGCTTAAGCCATCTCACATGGGCACATGTGCATTGTAATGTAATGTCATGTCAAGTGGAAGTGCAAGTGTCGATAGTTGGATGTAACAGTCATAGAGTAGATGAACTATCACAAAGGGGAATGTCAAGGGTCACCCCACCCATTGCTATAAATAGAACCTCATAACTCATTGTAAAGGCTTTTGGTCATCCAAGTTTCTGATAACACTATCTTAGAGAGAGCTTGGACATTATTGTAATGCACCTTGGCTTCTCCACTGCGCATAGCTAGTATATCTCTTTGGAGGAGCAGGCGGTTGTGGCTGTAATGTTCCACTATCAGAACTAGTGGTTGGACATGGATGTATTGTATGACTGGAACTTACACTTCCTAATATAATAGAGCCAACACTTTTCATGCATATATTGTATTGTATTCCAGCTATCCTTTTTACTCTAAATGGTATATGTATTTGTTTTCTTACGCATGCATGTATGGACTATTTTGTATAAGTATGTATGAATCTTTCTGAAATGTGTTGTTGGTTTAACCATCACTTTGGATTGCTTTCTAACTTGCTTTCCAGCTGGTGATGCATCTTTGCTTGTGTGTTCCCTTCCAGGCAAAGTACTATTACAGGTTTCCAAGGGGCACACTCACCTCACCCTGTGTGTGTTAGAACCTCTCATGCACCTTCCCTGACTTGTTGCAACTGTCACACCCTTGCTACCAACAGGGCCATCTTACTTGCCTCTATGCGAAATCACAATCAAGGCATTACCGTATGACCCACTACTAGGACCCCTACACCAAACGGTCTGAGGTATAATTGGGATTCTTACCAGGGAGATCCCTTGACATGTTGGCGGGTCCAACACCATCAACACCAACAATGGTGGGAAGTATGGTCGAAAGCAGTCCACATTGAACACTGGGTGCAGGCCAAGGAATGGGGGAATGATGAGCTAAAAATAATTGTCTCCCACAACCTTGGTAATGGTGTAAGGACCATATCGGAGTGGTTTGAGCTTTCGATGGGATTTGGTAAGGTGTTCTTTCTACAAATGCAACCAGGCTTTATCACCCAACTAAAACTTGTGTGGCACCCGATGTTGATCATGTCACTACTTGTACTTGGCATTTGACTTCTCCAGGATGTCATGAACCTACTCGCAGATGTGTTGGATGTGTTCAATAAATCTGGTCACTTTATTAGCCTGAGACAATACATGTGTGGATTTTGCCTGCATAGTCACATGAGGCATGGCAATGTCAATCAGACACAGTGGTTGAAATCCTAAACCCAATTGAAAGAGATTGCGACCATTCAATCTATGGAGAGCTCTATTATAATTGTGCTGCACATATGGAAGACTCTCATCCAAGGTTCAAGGATGCTTGGAGTTGTACATGTGGAGTATGTGCATTATCATCCTATTGACCACCTTTGTCTGGCCATCAATTTTAGGATGGAAGGCAGTCGATTTGGTGAGCTTGGTGTCCAATAGTGTCAAGAGGCTTGACCAAATGTGCTGAGGAACCTTCTATCCCGATTTGATATAATGGTCTATGGGATCCCAAGATGTACCCATATTCGTTCAAATAAGAGTTTGGCAGTGTCCTCTATTCTGATACTCTTCTTGCAAGCTGCCAATATAGCCATCTTAGAAAATCTGTCCACCACCACAAATATAGAGTTATTACCATGCTTGGTAGAAGGGAGGCTAGACATATAGTCCATGGAAATGGATTCCCACGGCTGGCTAGGAGTATGCAGAGGAATGTATAGGCCTTACTTCTTGATGCTTGGCTTGGTGATGGTGTAGGCAGTGCAGGATCAGATATATTTCCCAACATCCAGTCGGATTTTGGGCCAATAAAAGTAATTTTGTAATACAACTAGATTTTTCTCTGCACCAAAGTGTCCTATGACCCAATTGTAGTGCACTTCCCAAATCATCTTGGCACGCTCGCTTGAAGGAACACAAAGTTGGCCCAGGTAGCATAGTAATGTGTCCTAGAGGTGGAAATCAGGAACTTACTTGCCATCTACTAGCATCTAGTATGTCAAGTCGAATTGTGGATCATTTTTTATATAGTTGCAGCCATCCAAAGGTCCCGTGACCATAAGAGTTGAGAACAATAGTAAGTGTTGCAATTGGGGATTGGCTGAGGCAGTCTGCAACATGATTGGTGTTACCCTTTTTGTATTTAATGTTCAAGTGGAATTGTTGCACATATGTAGACCACTTCTGATGGCGATCATTCTGCAACTTCCCTTGTGTCTGTATGAACTGAAGAGGCTGGTGATCGGTGTGGATGACCGTCTCCTTCCCAAAAATGTAGTGCTTCCATTGTATGCAAGCCTGCACGATGGAATACATCTCTTTATCATAGGTGGGGTACTTCCGAATTGTATCAGAAAGTTTCTCACTATGATAGGTGACTAGATGCCTGTGTTGGGTTAGGACTACAGCAATAACATAGATTGAGGTGTCTGTTGCGATTTCAAAAGGTTGTTGTTGGTCTGGCAATGTCAGTGCCAGTGTAGATCAGAGGTGGTGCTTCAACAAAACGAATGCCTTCTGTTGGGACTTGGGCCAGGAAAACTTTTCTTTCGTCCCGCCCTTAGTAATCTGACTCAAAGGCCAAGTGATATAGGAGGATCCCAACACGAACCTCCGATAGAAATTTGCAAGGCCCAAAAGACTGTGAAGCTCCATTAGATTGGTCAGGGTTGGAAAACCCTGAATTATTTGGATCTTGGTCAGGTCCACATGCACGCCACACTCTTCTATGATGTAACCCAAGTATTGGACCTGGCTCATGCCAAAAGGTACATTTTGCTAAGTTGGCACATAGTTTGTGTCGTCGAAGGGTTTGAAGGACCTACCAAATGTGTTGCAATTGTCCTTCCCATCTCTTACTGAAGATGAGGATGTCGGCCAGATAAATCACCACGAACAAGTTGGTGAAGGTCTATAATATGTCATCCATTAGCCTCATAAAAGTAGAAAGGTAATTTGTCAACTCGAAGGGAATAACCAACCATTTAAAATGGCATTCCAAGGATTTAAATGCAGTCTCATCTGTGGGCTCTATTGGACCCTGGTGATAACCAAGCTTTAGATCTATCTGGCTAAAATACTTGGCCCCCTTCAATTTGTTGGGTTGTGTTATATTCTTTCCACGACTAGTCGACGTAGTTAACCAGGGGGGTTAGAAGGGGGACAAAGCCCCCCCTTCGTTGCGCCAATTGTGTAGCGGGGGGGGGTCACAGGGGGTTTGAGGGGTGTAGGTAACCCCACTCAATGGGGTCCAGGGTAGTGCCCTGGAAAATTTTGTTTTTGGATCCTATATTAGGTTGGGCAGACCTACCTATGGTTTTGTGCATGATTTTTTCGCACATGGTTTTGGATGCGATGGTTTTTGGTCCATGGTTTTGGACGGGATGGCTTTTGGTCCATGGTATTGGATGCTTCAGAATATATAAATATGTATTGTAACATTGAAAGGAACATAATGAAAAATCAAGCTGGTAGTCCCGGTTTTGGGATCCAGGAGAAAATCTCTGTGTATATGTGTTTTATGTGTTATGCTCTACATTGTTTATTTTCTGTGTTTTAGAATTCATATGCAGGTAATTTCTGTATGGGGTTAAAACCTACATTTGGTATCAGAGCTGTTTTGGCTTCAAGGGGACGCCTTTGTTGCTGAGGGGTTTTGTTCGGGCCTGTGGTAGACCCTGTTCAGTGGGAGATCTGCGGGCTCGATTTTGGTGGTGAAAGAAGATGGCGAGCAGTGGAAAGATAGAGATCGAGAAATTTAATGGTTAGAGTTTTGAGTTATGGAAAATCAAGATGGAGGTCCAAGGATTTATTGGTGGATAAAGATCAGTGGATCGTGGTAGATCCAGGTACTAAACCAACAGGAGTGTCTGATGAAGAATGGGAGAAGTTGGATCGGAAGGCAAAGAGCACAATACGATTGTGTGTCTCAAATTTAGTATTACTGAATGTATCAGGGGAAGCTATGACGAAGGCTTTGTGGGACAAGTTAGGGACTTTGTACCAATCTAAGTCTCTAGTGAATAAGCTGTTCCTATGGAAAAAGTTGTACAACCTGAGGATGAAAGATGGAGATTCAGTGATAGAGCATCTGAATGCATTTAATACTTTGGTAAGTTAGTTATCGTCTATTGATATCAAAATTTCAGATGAAGATAAGTGCATTAGTTTGTTGTGTTCTCTACCAAATTCATGGCATAGTTTGGTTATTGCAATAGGTAGCAATGCAACTGCCTTGCAATTTGATGAAATAGTCTCATCCTTGCTAACAGAGGAGATGAGACGAAAAATATGGAGAGCCAGAATGGTGATGCGTTGTTTGTACAAGGATGGTCCTAGAATAGAAACAAAAATAAGTCATTGATTGGGAGGTCTAAATCTAGAGGGAGATCTAAATCTCCAAGAAAACCTGTAAAGGTGGTGTGCTGGAAATACGGAAAGGAAGGGCACTACAAAAGGGACTGTAAATCAAAAGCTCCTGATAAAGGAAAGGGATCTGATGACGATCCTTCTGCAGAGGCGAAAACCACCTCAGATGAAGGTGGGGATGTGTATTTGGCTTCTTCAAGTACACATGTAGATCACGAGGCATGGTTTATTAACTCAGGTGCATCCTTTCACTTCACTCCCCATAGAGAGTGGTTCTGCGAGTATGAGAAATATGATGGTGGTGATGTCTTCTTGGGGGATGATAGGAAGGCTAGAATCATTGGTCGTGGAAAAGTAAAGTTGAAGTTGCACGGTGGAAGGGTTAGAACACTTCCGAATGTTCTACATATTCTTGAATTGGTCAGAAATATGATTTCTGTAAGCAATCCGGATGATGCAGGTGTAAAAACAGTGTTTGAGAAGGATACCTGCAAGATGGTTCGGGGAGCACTGGTATTGATGTGGGGAGTTTGGATTGGAACTCTGTACAAGCTGCAAGGTAGCACTATTGTTGATGGGTGCAACAGTTCTGTGGTTCCTGAAAGTGGAGCAGAAAATCTAGTGGTCTCTGGAGAGAAGACCATGTTGTGGCATCAAAGGCTTGGACATATTGGAGAGAAGGGCCTTCAAATACTTCATGGTAAAGTTATGGTAGAAGGTATGAGTAATAGCTCTCTGGATTTTGATTTCTATGAAAATTGTGTATATGGGAAGTAGAATCAGGTGAGTTTCCCCTCTGGTGGTAAGAGGGCGAAACAAATATTAGAGCTTGTGCACAGTGATGTGTTTGGACCTGTGAAGGTTCCATCACTGGGTAAGTATGTGTACTATGTATTATTTATAGATGACTTCTCAAGGAATACATGGATATATTTCCTTAAGAAGAAATCTAAAGTCTTTGACAGGTTTACAGAATTTAAGGCTCTGTTGGAAAACCAGACAAAGAAGAAGATAAAGGTGTTGAGGACAGATAATGGTGGAGAGTTTTGCAGTAAGGAATTTGAAAAATTCTATAAGAAGTGTGGTATAGCACGGTAGAAGACTACACCATATACACTTCAGCAAAATGGAGTTGCAGAAAGAATGAACAAGAGGTTGATGGAAAGGGTAAGAAGCATGCTCAGTGGTGTCGGGTTAGGACAAGAATTCTAGGTAGAGGCAGTGGAGATAGCATGTTACCTGGTCAATATATCACCTTCATCTTTGTTGGAGGATAAGACTCCACAAGAGGTATGTACTGGCAAGAAACCCTCTCTTTCACATCTGAGGGTATTTGGATGTGATGCATATGTGCATGTTCCAAAGGAGAAACAAACCAAGTTGGATAGTAAATCTGAAAAGTGCATCTTTATTAGGTATAAGGATGGTTTAAAGGGTTATAAGATTTGGAATCCAGTAACAAGGAAGGTTTTGTACAGCCGAGATGTGGTGTTTATAGAGGTGAAATATGTTATTAAACATGAAGTCCAACCAAAGGAACCTGAGAAGATAGAGTTTGAGCTAAAGAAGGAAGAATCAGACTCTACAGTAGAGGAGGAATCAGAAGATGAAGAGCCACAAACTCTGTGTGTGAGAAGATCAGTTCGAGAAAGAAGGCGGCCAGAAAGGTATAGTCCATCTGATTTCTGTTCAAATTTTGCTTTATCTATTACTGATGATGATCCCATAAATGTGAAGGAAGCAATAGATTCAGAGGATGGAAAACTCTGGAAAGAGGCCATGGTTGATGAAATGGCATCTTTGCACAAAAATGAGGCTTGGGATTTGGTGGAGTTGCCGGTTGGAAGGAAACCCATTGGCAGAAAATGGGTGTTCAAGAAGAAGACAAATGCAGAAGGAAAGGTGGAGAAATACAAAGCTTGGTTGGTAGCAAAAGGTTATTCCTAGGTGCCGGGAATTGATTTTAGTGATATTTTTTCTCTTGTTGCCAAGGTAACTTCTATTAGATTACTTTTATTTGTTGCTGCTGCTTTTGATTTTGAGGTAGAATAGATGGATGTGAAGACAACATTTCTTCACGGGGATTTGGAAGAGGAGATCTACATGAAGCAACCTGAAGGCTTTGCGGTGAAGGGTAAGAAAGAATTGGTATTCAAGTTAAAGAAGTCTCTATATGGGTTAAAACAGTCACCAAGGATGTGGTATTAGAAATTTGATACATTTATACGGGGACTTGGATTCACCATAAGCAAAGCAGATCACTGTGTGTATTTTAAATTAATTCGTGACTGTGTTATTTATCTAGTCTTGTATGTGGATGATATGTTGCTGGTTGGAAATGACAAAGAAATTATCTAGGATTTGAAGACCCGATTGTCCTCCAAATTCAACATGAAAGATCTTGGTGTTGCAAACTATATTTTGGGCATGGAAATTAAAAGAGATAGGGAAAAGAGGAAGCTATGGTTAAACCAGAAGAAGTATGTCGAGACAATATTGCAGAGGTTTAATATGCAGGATAGTAAACCAGTGAAGGTTCCTATTCCTGTAGGTGTAAAACTATCTGCTGAACAGTGTCCCAAGACACAAGAAGAGGAAGATGATATGTCCCATGTTCCATATGAAAGTGCAGTCGGTAGCTTGATGTATGCGATGGTTTGTACTAGACCAGACATTGCACATGTAGTGGGAGTATTGAGCAGGTTTATGTCAAAACCAAGGAAGGATCATTGGACAACAGTGAAGCGGGTTTTCAGGTATTTGCGTGGCACTAATGATTATGGTTTGTGCTACAAAGGAAGACCAGGATTGGATAGAGTGTTGGATATTCGTGGCCTTGTTGATGCAGACTAGGTTGGAGATCTGGATCAGAGAAGACCTACAAGTGGGTATGTGTTTAACCTATTTGGAGGCGCAGTCAGTTGGATGAGTAAGAAACAATCTGTAGTGGCACTATCAACTACAGAGGCAGAATACATGGTAGCCACTCATGCAAGCAAGGAACTAGTCTGGTTGTAGAGATTGTGTTCATGTATGGGGTTAATACAAGGAGCTACAAGGATAGACTGTGATAGACAAAGTGCAATTTTCTTGGCAAAGAACCCTGCATATCATTCAAAGACAAAGCACATTGATGTTCAGTATCACTTTGTGAGGGATATGATAGAGGACAAAAAGGGGTTGCTGGTAAAGGTGGACACTTTGAAGAATACTGCAAATGCATTGACAAAATTTGTGAGCTCTGAGAAGTTCTCTTGGTGTAGAGAAACAATGGGCATTGCAGGGCTAGACAAATGACTAAGCTCTCTTATGGGCCCCTGTGGAAAGAAAACAACAACTGGGAGAATGTTGGGTTGTGTTATATTCTTTCCACGACTAGCCCACGTAGTTAAGCAGGGGGTTAGAAGGGGGTGGGGCCCCCCCTTCGTTGCGCTGATTGCGTAGCGGGGGGCGTCACAGGGGGTTTGAGGGGTGCAAGTAACCCCACTGTATGGGGTCCAGGGAAACACCTCAGAAAATTTTGGTTTTGGACCCTATGTTGGGTTGGGCGGACCTACCTATGGTTTTCTGCATGATTTTTTGCACATGGTTTTGGATGCGATGGTTTTTGGTCCACAGTTTTGGACTGGATTATTTTCGGTCCATGGTATTGGATGCTTCAGCACGTATAAATATGTATTGTAACATTGAAAGGAACATAATGAAAAATCAATCTAGTGGTCCCGGTTTTGGGATTCAGGGGAAAATCTTTGTGTATATGTGTTTTATGTGTTATGCTCTCGCATTGTTTATTTTCTGTGTTTTAGAATTTGTATGCAGGTAATTTCTGTACGGGGTTAAAACCTACACGAATGACTTGGATCTTGGGCGGGGTTGGCCAATCCCGAATGACTTGGATCTTGGTTGGGTCCACATGCATGCCACGCTCATCTATGATGTAGCCCATGTTTTTGACCTGGCTCATGCTAAAGGTGCATTTCTCCAATTTGCCACACAGATTTTGTTGCAGAAGGGTTTGAAGGACCTGCCAAATATGTTGCAAGTTTTCTTCCCAACTCTTGTTGAACATGAGGATGTCGTCCAGGTAAACCACCACGAAATGTTAGGGAAGGGTTGCACGATGTCATCCATTAGCCTCATAAAAGTAGTAGGGGCATTTTTCAACCCGAAGGGCATAACAAACCATTCGATATTCCTTCCTTGGATTTAAAGGCGGTCTTCCATACATTTGTGAGCTCTATTGGAACCTAGTGATAACCAAACTTCAGATCAATCTTGTTGTAATACTTGGCCCCCGTGACTTGGTCTATCCAACCTTCAATCCATGGGATTACATACCTATTCCTAACAGTAATTTTGTTTAGTGCCTGATAATCAATGTAGTGCCTCCAGGCCTGATCCTTCCTTTTTACAAGTACAAGAGGGTTCCCACAAGGTGACGAACTTGCTCAGATGTGCCCTTTCTGTAGAAACTCCTTGATTTTCCGCTTTATCTCTTCATTTTCCAGAATGGAGCGAAGATATATTGGCCCACTTGGTAGAGGTGCTCCGGGAGTCATATCGATTGAATGCTTGACCTGACAATGCAAGGGTACTCTTCTGTGTGAGGAGAATATGTCCCTATATTCTTCCACGACCATATCCACTTGCTTCTACTGCTTGGAGGAACCCTTCCTAGGGGTCGTGGATGTGGCTACGACCTTCCCCTTAGTTTGAGAGAGAATTAGAAAGAAAAAAAATTCCTAGTCTCGGAGATGACCTTACTGCATTTCTTAGCAGAGATCAAAGAGATGGCAGTAGGTGGGGCTACCTCGGGTATCCTTTATATCTTAGGACCCAAATAAATAATAAAAGAGAGAGGTCTAGACTGATGTACAACATTCCACTTCAATAAGTATGTTTTTCCTCATAATACATCACAAAATTCAAGAGGAGAAACATCACACAACACCTCATATGTGAAGGGTTTATTGTTGTAGGGAAGGTGAAACTATTGGTTGATGCGGAGATATCATCCTTGATAAAGCCACCCAATGGTATATAGTTACGGATGTCCTGTAGTCGATAGGACTAGCTGCTTCATGACCTCTACTTAAATAAGGTTCTTTTGGCTCCCGCTATCGATAATGAACTACAATGGAGAACTCTTCACCCACATCTGTCAGTGGAATAGGTACTCCCCCTCTTCTGGATCTTAAGGCTCAATCTTCTAGATCTTGGTGGTGGCCACAGTGGCACTGGGCTTTGTGTCAATGATTTGATTCCCTTTATCATTCCCCTCGGAACATGTCTCAGAATCAGAAGCCTTCAACTCGACCACTGGTGACTACTTGGCCCGACATTCACTTTTGTTGTGAGTGGAGCTCTTATGGAACTCACACCACATTCCCTTGTCCTTCCTTCTATTTATGGTGTTATTATTTTCTTGCGACTTCAGTGGGTTCTCCTAGTTCATCCCACCTTACCATTTCCCTTTGTGCTATGGTTGGGGGCACCTTTCATTTGCTTCAGATTCACAAATCCAAAGTCTCGCTTTTTCTGTTTAAGCTTCTGCTCGATCATCACAGCGTATCGATACTTCGTGCTAAGCGAGAAGATTTCCAGGAACTCCATCTCATCTTGGATGTACCGATGTAGGCAACTGCGTTATTTGACTACCAAATGTTTCTCAAAATCCTTGAGACCTGACTTCATGCGAAGGGTATGAAAAAAATTAGTAAACTTTGACACGTCTTGGTCCGTTCTCTGTCACAGTGTAGTCCCCTTTATGTATTTATCCTTAGAGCTCCTGACAGGGTAGTATTTCTCCTTGATGGCATCCGGGATCAAATCCTAAGTGGGTGCGTATGAAAATAGTGAGGGCGTGCTTTCATCCTTCTGCTCATAGTAGGTTTCCCACGATTCCTTGACATGGGGGGAATCTTTGAGAAGAGCAAAAGTAATCTTTTTCCTGCCGGAAAAATCATGAATAGAAAAATATCCTTCTAGTAGATTTAACCATTTATCTACGGTGTCCGCATCTATCTAACCCTCAAATATGGGAATGTCAAAGATAACTTGTACCTTAAAGGGTGTGGCGCTTCCAGAGTAGATGTTGGAAGTAGATGCGTTTCCTTTGGGTAGCCGCTGAAGGATGTAGGCAAAGTTGTCAATCATGGAATTCCTCTGTCACTCGAGGTCTTCTTCAAGAAATATTTTGAAAGGATCTCCTACCCCTTGTCTCTCTTTTCCTTGCGAGGCTGGTCTTGCAAAGGTTCGACCAATTCAAGCCCTAAATCCTTATATCCTGACCTTGTTGGGGACATGCAAAGAAAAACAGAGAAAGAGTAGACCTATTTGATACCACTGATCCAAATTTAAACAAGAATGAAACAAATTACAGATATAACCATAAATACAAAGATGCAGCAGAAATAACACTTCATTTCTTTAATATCAAAAACTGAAATATGCTTAAAAGCATAATGGAAATAATACTAGCTCGAGTGATGGTAGCTTATCTCTGAGAAGACATATGGTGGCTACATGCCTTTGAACTGTGTTACAATGAGGCTCCAATTCCTATTTATTATTGAGAAACAATGCAAAACCATAAACATCCAGAAATCTAACTCTAGGAGATGAAGCGCCAAAACTGTGGGCCCCGTTTGGGTAAATTGGTACATCAATTTCTTGGGGTCGTAACTTTGGTATACGATTTTTGTTTGGCTATCATAATACCTCGTTTCAGAGATATCAAAGAGTAGGCTGAAGAAAAACTCATTGCCCCATTTGGGACTTTACCAATCTCTTTGTTTTTCCTAAAACATCATTTAGCACCTCAAAACGGCTCTAGAAGTTTAGGACCCAAAAAACTGCCAAAAATAGTAAACCATGCTACAATTAAGGAAACTGAAAAACTGAAAGAGACAGTGTTGGGGGTCCAAGTGGAATAGGAAGGTGGCCACCAATATCCACCTGGATCACCCTCAGAAGTAGCTTGATCACTTAAAGGGAGATATATCAATATGAGCAGTCAAGAGGGAGTATCTTCTATCGATCCACCTTTGTTTAATGGAACAAACTTTATGTTTTGGAAAATCAGAATGAGATCATATTTGGAGGCATGAGGAGATGATGTATGGGAAATTATTAAAGGTGGATATAAATACCCATCCTCCATTCCCACAGATCATGCAAGGAAGAAACAATACGAGATCAATACAAAGGCTGTAATGCTATCTTGGGAATTTTAGTTGAATTCGAGTTTGTGAAAGTCATGCAGGGTAGCAACAGAAAGGAAATATGGGATAAGCTTTCCCAAAGCTATGAAGGTGACGCCAAGGTAAAAAGTGCTATACTTCGAACGTATAGAATTCAATATGAGACTCTTAGAATGCATGATGATGAAAGAATTGCAATATTTTCCCTTAGAGTATATGAGATTGTTAACTCAATGAAAAATATTTGTGAAGAAATAAAGGATATTATCATTGTTGAAAATATTTTGATATCTGTAACCCCAAAGTTCGATTCCAAAGTTTCTTCTATTGAAGAAATGCGGGATTTAAAGAATCTCACTATTGGACAACTTCATAGGAGCTTGAAATCTTATGATATGAGAAAGGGGGACACACCAGGTATTAGAGAAGAAAAATTCAAAGCCACGAACAAAGGGAAAGAAAAGGAAGAGCTTAAATATACAAGTTACATTTCAGATGAAGAAAAGCATGAAAAGAGGAAATAATGTTCCAAAGAAGAATGTTAAAAGAGGTTTTACTAACAAGAAAAGTTTTTATACTCACGAAGATAGTGAGTTTTCTTCCAATAATGAGGATGATGAATCAGATCAATATTTTCAATTAATTATGGAATTTGAAAAACAATTTGTAGATGAGTTTGATGATGTCTTAATGGATTCTCTAGAATACATTTATAGGCTCACAGTCATAAACAAGAGTCAAGAAAAGGAAATAAATATGTATGAATAAAACACCCTTGTTGAAGAAATAACTCAGCTACAGATTTGTCTAGAAGAAGCTAAATTAGTAGAAGAATCTTTAAAGAAACAATTCCAAGAAAGGGAAAAGCACTATGAAAACTTAGAAATTTAAAATGTTTGTCTAGGAAAGGAACTTTAAAAACCAAGGCTCTAAATCTTAGATTTGCTAAAGGATTTGAAAATTTAGAAGAAATCATTAAAGTTTAGCATTCTCCACTAATCAAGATGGGTCTTGGATATAATCCAAATAAAAATGGTTAAACATCAGAACCTATGAAATCTTTTGAAATAGGTACAAAAAAATATGTTAAAGTTGAAAAAAAAGCAATCATCAGAATTATAGGACTCGGCAAAATAATGAAGGGTCAAACTATTCTCAGGAAAAACAACCTTTTCATGAAAAAAGGCAAGCTACTCAAAAAGGTATTATACTGCCAGGTACTCTTACTTCAATGGTCAATGCTTCACTTGTCACAAATTTGGTCAGAAAGTAGTTCATTGAGTTTCTTATAAAATGATTATGACTAGAGAAGCAAGAAAACAACATAATGCAAACATGACAAAGATGTCTTCTTATAATGCTTTCTCCCCTCTTTATAATAACATTGAATGTTCTATTTGCAATAAATTTGGCCATGAAGTAACTGAATGCAGAATTAGGATGAATTCATCTTATCAACATGAGAAAAAGGCAAAACCTCCCAAGGTATGGTCTGGGATTGTATGCATGAGATCAAGAGAATCTATGGTACATTGATAGCGGTTGTGCAAAGCATATAACAAGTGACATAGATAAGCTTGTTTCTTTTAATGAAATTAAGAAATAAAATAATGCGGCTTCTAGTAATAAATCACCTACTACTATTAAAGGAAAAGGATTTGTGGTATTAAAAGGAAAGGTCAAGGATGAGAATGTATTATTTGTTGATGGGATAAGTTATAACTTGTTAAGTGTTAGTCAAATGTGTGATTAGGGGCATGAAGTTATTTTCAAATCAAAGAATTTCATGGTAAGAAATTTGGATACAGGTAAGACCATAATCAAGGAAACCAAAACTCCAAGCAATGTCTATATCCTAGAAGGCAACCAAGGGAACTATATTTTGAGAAAATCTGAAGAGAGTTGGCTTTGCACAAAATATTGGACACCTCAACTTTTCTCACTATACAAATCAAGAAATATGGGAACAATTCGTGACTTTCCAAACATTTCTCCACCTAAAAATATTATTTGCAAATCATGTCAATTTGGTAAACAATCAAGAGTTCACTTTAAAGCTAAAGAATGCACTTCATGTAAACCCCTTGAACTTGTTCACACTAATTTATGCGGACCTATGAGAAAGAATTCTCCTCGTGGTGAAAAATACTTCATGCTATTCATTAATGAGTTTACAAGAATTTGTTGGGTTGGTTTACTAAAGTATAAAGATGAGGCATTTGAAGTTTAAAATATTCGAGGCTATCTTGGAAAATGAATTGGAACTAAAAATCAAATTTCTTAGATATGATAGAGGAGGGGAGTTCTTGGGGAAAAAAAGATAGAGGAGAAGATTTTATATCAGATGAAAATTTCAATTTTTGTGAGCAGGACGGCATCAAAAGACAATTTTCCATAGCTAAAAATCCTCAACAAGATGGAGTGGAAGAAAGAATGAACATAATAGTTCAACAAATGTCATGTTCCATGCTTGATGAGTCAGGAACACCTCACACCTTCTAGGGAGAAGTAGTACATATAGCCATGGATATACTTAACAAATCCCATATTTGAGTAAACATTGATGAAACTCCATATGAACTCTAGTATGGTAAAATTGCAACTGTAAAAAACTTTAGAATCTTTGGAAGAAAATGTTTTATAAAGAAAAATGATGATAAGCTTGGAAAGTTGGAAGCGAGAGTTGATGAAGGAATCCTTCTTGGATAGTATTCCATAAGTAAATGATATAAATGATATAATAAGAAGCTTCAAAAGATTGTTGAAAGTATAGATGTTGTTATTGATGAAACATCCACAGCTACCAAAAGGGAAGCACAATCAGATAATGAATCACTCCCTACTACAATCCAAGAATTTGTAGGAGAAGAGGAAATAGAAGCATAAGAAGAAGGGAATGAAAATATAGGTGTGTTAGAAAAGACTCCATCAAGGTAGGTTCATAAAAATCATCTTGAATCTCAAATCATAGGTGATAAGGAAGAAAGAATACAAGCTAGAAGAACATTTGTTGGATAATCTAGTCACTTACCCTTACTATCTGCAATTAAACCTCAAAATGTGAATAAAGCAAGAAAAGATGAATGTTGGGTTAAGGCAATGAATGAAGAAGTTGAGAAAATAGTAAAGAACCATCATGGGAACTAGTACAAAGTCCTCACAATAAAAATCTAATTGGGACAAAGTGGGCTTTTAAGAGCAAACTAAATGAAAATGGAGAAGTAATTTGAAGCAAAGAAAGACTTCTATGCAAAGGTTATGCTCAAGAAGAAGGGATAAACTTTGAAGAGACATTTGCGCCTACAGCTAGACTTGAAGTCATAAGAATTCTTCTTGCATTTTCCAGGTTTCGTAACTTTAAGGTATATCAAATGGATTTGAAATCTACATTTTTAAATGGGGACCTAGAAGAAGAAATTTATATTGAACAACCTAAAGGATTCATACTTGGCAATGATAAAAATATTGTTTGAAAAATTAAGAACGAATTATATGGGTTAAAATAGGCTCCTCGTGCATGGTATTATTGTCTTAATAGGTATCTTCAACAACAAGGATTCAAGAAAGGGTATGCATATCAATTTATACATCAAACATGATAAAGAAAAACTTTTGGTAGTAGGGGTTTATGTTGATGACATCATATTTAGAAGGAATGTTGAATCTATGAGTCAAGGATTAGCTTCAAATATGCATCTGGAATGTGAAATGTCTTTACTTGGTTAGCTAACATGCTTTCTTGGTCTTCAAGTTCATCAAACTAAAGATGGTATATTTATTTCTCAAAGCAAGTATCTCGGGCAGATTATGAATAAATATGGAATGGAAGACTGCAAGCATGTATACACACCAATGGTAACAAGATGAAATCTTAGCCAAAATGATGATTCTCCTATAGTTAATCAATTAGAATACAGATCTATGATTGGTGGCTTGATTTATCTTATAGGTACAAGACTATAAATTATGCATGCAATTGGCATAGTTGGATGTTCCAAGCAAATCCTAAGGAAACTCATCTTAAATAAGTTAAGAGGATAATCAAGTATCTACAAGAAACTCAAGATCTTGGTCTATGGTATCCAAAAAACATGGATTTTTCACTTCATACTTACATAGATGCAGACTAGGCAATTAATGTTGATGACAAAAATAAGTACTAGTGGAGGAGAATTCTATTTGGGACCTCACTTAGTTTCTTAGTTCAGTAAGAAACAATGTCCTATTTCCTTATCAACTTCTAAAGTAGAATATGTTGTTGCTACCTCTTGTTGTACTCAACTTCTATGGATGATTCAAACATTGCAGAAATTCAAGTCACTTGTCCTCAACTTGTACCCATTCTCTGTGGCAACACTAGTGCCATAAGTATCTCTAAAAATCCTGTCATGCACTAAAAAACTAAGTACACCCGAATAAAATACCATTTTCATAGAGAGAAAGTTCTTGAACAAAAAGTAAAGCTGGAAAATGTTCCTTCATAGGAGCAAATTGCAAATTTATTCACCAAGCCTCTTCCACGTGATTCCTTTTAATATCTCATACATAAATTAGGAATGGTTCCTGCATCTTCACTTTGCTAATTGTTCTAACATAATAGGAACAAACATGACATGTTCAAGGGGAGCTATGGATATAATAATCGGTAGTTTATATTCTGTACATGATTCTTATGAAATACAATTGCATGTATATGCAGTAATTGATCTAGACAGTTGTGTATGATTTGTTGCGATAAAAAAGAAGTGGAAAAAATCCAGGGGGAGCTTCTCATGTGTTTCCCATAAGTTTATTCTTGGCTTTCTGGTTCTAACATTCGTTTGTTGCAGTCTATTGGTGATGCCCTTATTCTTCTTAGAAGGATGTTGGTTCATGCTAAGGTTATGATTTGCTAAAAAATATTATGCTATTTTTGTTGTCTATATGGTTCTTTGATGTGTTTATTTTTTGTAAGAAGGATATGATCATATCAGATGATGAAGAGTTGGCACAAGTTCAGGGGGAGCATCTTCCATTCTTCTAATGGTTCATTATTGATGTTATGGTTCCTTAAGATTTCCTTGTTACATTATGATGACTATGATTGTTGATGATTTTGATATATGGTTATTGTTGCTGTCATTACTGAAGATATATGTGTTGTTGTCACTATATCCATGATGCTTGGGTTGCTCACGATGAATTTATGAATGGTGCCTTATTTTTTATTGATGTTGCCTCTTAATGCACTTGACAAGGAGGATATGTATGTTGTTGTTGATACACCGTCTTATCTTCCTATTGGTTCTTGATGATGAGGATATTAATGCTATTTCCACTATGCCAATTATGTTGTTTTTGTGGTCTTGCTACAAAGGATACTTCATTATTGAGATTCATGTTTATGGTTATAAATGTATTGTATGTCTCTTGATGTAAAGGTCATGAAGACACCCATGTTGTAATAATTGTAAAATTCAGTCATGTATGGGCTATTGAGATCAACTCATGATATGTATATAATCCCATTATTTTGGGACATTAATGTAAATTTGGGTCGAATATGTAAACCCATTATGTTGGGTGATTGGTGTAATCATGGGAGAATAGAGTCATTGGTGATAAGAAAGATCATATTTGTTTGATTCATAAATCCTTTTACTTTATTGTATATCTTTAGAAGATCCAACATATGCTCAGGAGGAGCATGGTCAGTATGCAGATTTTAGGATTCATATCAGCATACCGGACTTACAATATTGAGCTCTACAAGGGAAGTATTTCATTCAACTGAGTTCAACCCTTTTCCCTTGATGTCAAAGGGGGAGAGAAGACTTGGTGTTTGTAGGTGTTTTCCAAACACCAAAATGGTTTCCATCAAGTCCAAAGGGGGAGATTGTTGGCATTATGCCTAATGTGTTGTCCTTGATGGAAACCTATTTGACAAAGATGTCTTTAATGTCAACTTTGTCATAATATGCTGATTATGGAACCAATGAAAATATTAGGAATATTGGTATAAATGTTACAGAGGACATGGAAGAGAATTGGAAACTCAGTCATAGTATGCATGAAAAATGTGAAGTTTGATAAAGTATACGCGGTTCTTATGAGGAAGGATCACATACATACACAGGTTTCATAAACAAAAGTCACATACATAATCTGAACCATGAAAATCTGGATATGAGTGGTCATTACCATAATAATTATGGTGGCAAAATCTATTTGATCCCATCAACGAATACCATCAAATTTACCAAAGGATTTGCCTAAGGTATTGGCTAAGGAAAAATCTATATAAGGAGATGAGATCAACATGTTGGGTGTGCAAGTGAATAGTTTATTCATGTGTGATATGACCTAAAACAGGTGTGCACCAGGGAGAAAGGAGATGAATTAGATCTAAGAGATATGAAGGTGTTGTTGAAAAATGCAGCAAGAAAGTATCAATTTGATTTTTCCTTGGTCAAATTGAGAAAATTTGAATTTCCACATCAGTATACAACTTGGGTGCAATCAACTTGTGTGACATGGCTTGTGTCACCCAGTTTATTCCATAAATTCAAGTTAGAGGGATTGGAGTTCAATTAAGCATGTGTGATTTCTAATTTGTAGCAATCAAGGTCAGTTATTTCAAGTTGTTTTCAGTTAAACCAGTTCCAACTGTTGGAGGAACTAGTGGAAGGTCAGTTGTGCAATGAAACTTCAGTTTAACTCAATGATCATCCAGTTAACTGATCAATCAAACCAAAATAGCTAGTGCATGTAGAGAATTTGATTTTCCCATATATGGTTGAGATTCTAAGGTAGTGTAACATCAGCTATAGGCTAGTCGTGAGTGTACAAGTTTTGCATGTAGTCAGATGATCAACCTTAAGAATTGCATAATCATTTTGGAGGAAATTCCTAAATAATAGGGGCCCAATTTCCTTAGGAATTATGTAAGGAAACAGGGGCTTAAGGAGAAGTAGAAATTGACTAAGTCTGGCTCAAAGCGTCTTAGTGAATAGAGAGATGGGCTATTCACTTGCATGTTAAGCTTAGTTGAGAAAATAAATTTAATACATATCTATTGACCAGCTTAATGCAAGCATGCATAGGGGTTTTTAGCATATTTATTTCCCCTAAAATATTGTGTTCATGTGTTATTTCTCATTGCATGTTTGTGATTGATGTTATAAATTGTGAACTGAATTCCATGGAGAAGTAGAGTAGGTTTGTGTCTTATGATTTTGATTAAACCTTCATGAGTAGTAGCAAATATACACCATAATTTCTACAAGTGCATATATACAAGTGTAGGATAAACCACCCTTCCAAGTGCCCAGACCCTGAATTAAACTTATTTTTTCAATGCTCTGATGTACCAGACGTTAGCACAACACTCCTTGATTTCGACTTAAACCCTCCAATCGCTTGCATGATTCCTACAAGGGAGAGACTGTAGTCTTTTCCACCCAGTTCTGTGTCCATGAATGCGGGATTATGCCACTTTTGAGTCTAGGTTCCAGACCTCTACCCATAACTTAATTGTAACACCTTCCTCCCACATTTCCCCAAGTTAATCAGTATTCTAGGTAAAATTGTGATGAGAAACTAATATGATGTGATTAAAATCCCCATGTACACTTAAGGAAGTGGAATCGACAAAACAAAACCATTATGACCTTCCACACATGTTAGAGAACCTCTAGGAGCCAACCAACCTTTCAAAGTGACTAACCCTTGAGATAACTTTCCATTTCGCTAATCTAGACCCTCAGTCACTCCCATGACAAGCCATGCATGTGACTCAGACCTTCCATTCACTCCCACAACAAGGCATAGTAGCAACTGTGGATTTTTTAGCTAGTTCTGAGCTAGCATTCCTAGAGTTTGTGCCACTTTTTCAAGGGAAAGACTCAGGGAATTGCCCAAAAATTCATGAAAAATTCATAATGATAAATGACATTAAAACAAGATTACAAATGAATTTTTTTTATCAATGACTTGACTGGACCCCTGCTATCCATGATAGGCATTTCGTCAAACATATCACAAATATGTAATCTACAGGTCATAACAACATATCTGAGCATAGGGTTCTCATACTTATCCAAGATTCAGAAAGAAGCATTGATGCCTTACCACAATAGCTACATTATCATATATTAGGTCATATATTCATTATAATTTCAATTACTAATCAAAACATGATGAGAGCCATACATCAAGTTTGTCATAAAACATACTCATAACCAACATATAACCAACAAAAATAATAAGGATATAACAACCATATAATCCACATATAATCTAGTACATTTACACATGAAATACCAAGGAGAAGTTCTTATTAATGAATGAAAAATCCAACCAGTTATGGGACTTCCACGAACCACCCAACCATAGATTGACTTAACCAAATCTTTATTTTAGCCAATCACCCCAATTCCATAATACAAGCATGAATGTGGGACTCAAAACCAAACTAAACTAGGTTTCCTCAAGATTTACCACAATCCACACCATATCAACATGCTCTAAACAAGCATGGATGGACTATATTTCTCCACCTACACTGTGAGGAAATTTTAAATCTCCTAGTCTCTATGATTTACCGTATATCCCGCCATACAATCATCGAGGATTCCTAGGCCTAATAAAAACTCCACCCTACGAGATTTACAATATATCATGTCATTCATTGGTCAAGCACTCCTAGGCCTAATCTAGGGCACACACCTCTAGGATTTACCATATATCCTTCCATTCACCGGTCAAGGATTCCTAGGCCCACTAAGGTAAACAAAATATATATTTTTCCACAATCCGAGTCGAGCCCAGGGATTCCTAGGCCATGCGTTCTTTGTTTCAGAGACCACCCCACTCAACTTCAAAACCATCTAGAAATCCACCTCAACCAAATACAAGAGAACCCATCACACCATGGGTATTTAGAAATGGTAAGGCAAGGTTGAAAAACATTGTCACAACAGGAAAAACCCATGCCAATGACAACAAGAGAACCAAATACACACATGCATGTACCATGAATGCCAAAGCTAGGAAGGAAATAACCCATGCAAATAGATACATGCAATTAATCTTGTTGTAGCTGCTTGATCCTGCTCTTCCTTGCTTGATCTTTTCCTTCTTCATCCTTCCTTTGCTTTCCTTGATCCAATGCTAGAGTGCTCCAAGAAAACTTAAGTGTCCAAGAGTGTGAGGGAGAGAGCTCCACCATAGAACTGTCAAAATCTTGTGAACTGATCCTCAGAAGCCTTTTTATTAATGAGGCCTCTATTTTATTCATTTTCCATTATTTTCCTTTAATTTCCTCCTCACGTGCAAGCTGTGACCTTTCACCTTCATTTTCTCCTGATTTGCATTATTTTCATAAATAAAATGCCAATAATGCCTCTTTTCCTTTCCAATTCCATTGCCATTTCCTTTTGCAATTTCCTTTAGCCATAGTAACCGAAATGAACACGTTAGAATTTTTTTCCTAATATTGAGCTTGGAATATGTGTGTTACCACTCCAAAATTTCTCTAGAGTTGTTATGAAAGAAATGATAGAGGTAACCACAAGCCTACTTTGGAGATTAGCGTCTAGCCTTCCTAATACTCAAAGAGGGCTCTATCTTTATGATTTAACTTTGTTTTGTTAATTGATTTTAGGCTAGTTATGATTGTACTTGGGTTTTGATTTTGATTTGGTGGTTGGGATCACTGACTTAGATGGATATAGGTATGTCATTTACCATTGGGCTATGGGGTCAAGTGTCAAGAGAACAGGACTGGATCAAGTTCTAAGGATAGTGTTTACAGGGCAAGGTAGCTGAGTAATTTTAGATCTTAAGGTTGGATGGTGAAGTTGACTTCAATCGAATCCAAGAACCAATTAAGGGTTCTTTAAACCGGACAATGAAGGAAGTGAAAGAGGTCAACCTGAATGAGAGAAAAATTAAGGATTCTTAGATCCGGATATCAGAAGAAAACATAAAAATGATTAACTCTTCAAGACAGAGTGTACTTAAACAAACTCTATAATATAATTCTAGTTAATTCATTCAAATTTAGATAACGTGCAAGCTTGTGAAACACTTAAGAAAATAACAATTTGACAAAATAAAATACTTCACTGAAGTAGCTCAACACATGAATCCTATAATGCAATCTCTTTATTACTCAGTCCAATCTGCTGAATTGAAAAATTGGTACAATAACCCTCAGGTTTTAGATCAATACAACTATAGAAATGTCTAGCAATCCACACTCAATATTTTGAATTATGAAGTATTTATACAAAAATAGTTTACAAAATATCCCAAACTGTCTTGGGAATTAATCTAGGAAAAAGAAATATCTTCATGCAAGAAGATAGAGACAGATATTCAACTACTGCAATCTGTCCCTGTTTATTAGGCTCTGTTGTCTTATTCTCTGATCTTTTGCTCTTTATTCTCCTTTGCTGTTGGTCTTCCACATTGTCTGTTTCTTTTACTTTGGCTTTTAACTGATACTCTTTCATCTGAGCTGGCCTTCTACTTTTCTTTTGCTGCTCTGTTTTGACTTTTACTTTGCCTTTTTACAATAAGTCATTTAATTTCTCCCAAATATCTGCATCTGGTAATTTGATATTTACCATTTTTCTGTAAATTTCTTCTGCTTCTGTGTACTTGGAAAAGGTGGGTCTAGTCACAAAAAGGTGTTTTACCTCATGATGGAGGTAAAATAGGTTCTCAAATGTCTGGTATAGAACCTTTCCTATAGGCATCCCCTTCATAAAGGAATTATTGGCTTGATCTCTTGGTACCTCTCTGATTTTCCTGTTGTAGTCTTCCTGTGGCATCAATTTGTCATTTATCACCAAGGGATTTGGCAGACCTTTCTGCCTTAAAGAATAAAACTTAACCATGGACCTGTCTATAGCCAACTGCATGGTTTGGCACTTGTCCTCAAGGTTCATCATTAAATTCCTCCTGGTGAGCACCTTTTTCACTTCTAGTATGGTTCTAGTCCTGTCAGCTATGTCCATCTCTTGCAATTCATATTTGTTCTTAGAGTTGAGAAAGTGGATTATTCTGGTGGCTTCTTCTCGCATGTCTCCAAGTTCAACCTTAACTCTCTGAATTTCTTCTGTAGCCTCTTTGAATAAATCATTTTGTTCAAAGATGACTTGAAGATGGCCAAATATCATTGGCAGAGTCGATGGTATTGGCCCATAACTGTTCTTTAGCTTGGCCAAGTGGATCCTTTAATGTCAATTCTTTTCCAAGCTCTTCATTCTTTTAGTCAACTTGGTTGACTTCTAAACTTCATCCTTGTGCATAATTGATCCAGGTGGCTCCAGAGACATGCACAAGACAAATAGGGCTTAGGGAAGCTCGAAAATCAAAGTGATTAGAATGCTTTGAACCAAGACCAAAGCATAGATCTCATCATCCTGATCGTGTTGGTGTGAACGGTTCGTCAATCCGAGCTCATATGAGGGAGAACAAGCTAGTCAAAGTTTTGGTTGACTTTTGTTGACTCGACTGGCTTAAGGAGGCATCAATTTGGACAAAATATGGCCACCGGATTCTAGCCAACCTGGGCCAGATTCCGCGCAAATTTGTGGCTTGTTTAATTTGACCCCTTCTGTCAAATTTTGAAAATTTTGAAAATGCCTTATTATTATTAAAAATTAAAAAATACATATAAAAAGGAGGTGGTGGGTGACCACCCCCACCACCCCACGCGTCTCCATTATACACCATACGTTAATGTGAGGCCGGCATAGATTGAACCCGCCCAACCCACGTGGGCTAGCCCCACCAGGCGGCCCCATATGGTGCATACACCAACCTTAACATACCAACCCTCACACACAATAGCTCCAACCAACCCAAAATTCCGCGGCGCTGTTTAATGGGTTAGGCATTAATTTTAATCCAGTTCTGTATTACCAAAACATGCCAAAATGTTATAACAATTGGTTAAAAAAAGATATGCGTGTATTTTTGTAGTGGTCGGGATTTGATCCCCTGACCTCTCCTCAACCAATTTCTAAGTTTACCACTATGCCCAACTAACTCATGTGGTAAAGTCTGCCCAAAAAAATTGATATAAACCCATTTATTTAGTGCACAGAGGGAGAGGCACGGCACGGATTTCAAAACAGAGGAGGCAGAAGCTTGACACACATTTCAAGGTAGAATATTCTTTGATGCTCGAAGATTTTGCGGGGAGGTAAAAATTCTTTTTATCAGAATGTAACCAAGTTTACATTCAATTTTCTCAAATTTTTGCAGGGAACGCCATGGCGAGGTCGGATTCACCTTTTGAGCAATAGATTTATAGGTTCCCAGCGGAGGAGAATCTTCAAGAATCTTTGAGGGAATCTTCTAGATTCCTTAGATGCTGAAATTTTCTAGAGTCAGAATGCAACCAACTTCATACTCATTTTTCTCAGAATTCTGCAAGGAACCTGATGGCACAGTCGGAATTTTGATCTGAGCAGCAGATTTTCAGAGGACTCAGAGCAGGGAATATTTGAAGAATCTAGGGGGAATCTAAAAGATTCCTTAAGCCCCAGATTTCCACTTTCTCAGAATTCAGAAATTTGACAATCGATTTTTCACTAGTAGATGCCACAAATCTTATGGTGCATTCAGATTTCCCATTTTCTCATTTCATTTTTCGACCACTTTTCTAAGTGGAGTGTAGGTGTTTCTAAGTGGATTACAAGTGTCAACATTCAGCGTGCAAGCAGTCAATCCAGGAGATTCGACACCGTGAGATCGATGGTACGAACAACTTCAGTAGTTTGACATCCTCTTCTTCAGATGGCCCCTGGATGTGAGGTATATGCATTGTATTCCTATACTTATTTTGCTATGCATTGTGCTGCACAAATCGTTGTTTGATGTTTGATGTGGGATCCTGTTTCTTACTTGTTTCATGATTCCTGCTTGATGTGGCATGGAATCATTTGTGTGATGTACTTGTTGTCATGATTCGTCATGTTTTGTTTGAGATCCCTTTGTCATCATGTTGATGGGATACTCATGTGTTGCCATGATGTTTGCATTGAGATCCCTTTTATGCCATGTTGGCGGGATGTTCAATATCATCATGCATGAGTTTGTGTTATACAGATAGGAGTCCTTTTTTACTAAGAGTTCCTGTAGCAGAACATCTCTTGGAGCCACTCCTGCAAGAGGGAATTTTACTTGTATGATAGCGACATCACCTCTTATGTACATCATCACTATTGACAGCACTTAATGCAGCTGCCTACACCATCTTGACACCGGGGACCGGAGACGTAGTCCCTCCTGGACGAACTCTGTTATCAACGGCTTGTTTTCATTTGTTGATGAATGTCATGTTCCTCTTCTTTACAACATGTAGATATATTCATTTATGTTGCTTTAAAAATGAAATCTAACACATCACGAAAGTAAAAGGTCTTGGAAGGGTCCTTTGTCACACCCGAACCCGAATCAAGTGGTATCAGAGTGGTCTTTGCGTTGATGTGAATTGCAAGCATGAACAATGGAACGTCCATCGACAGAGGATGAAAAAGCGATGTACGAGACCATGATCAAAATTTCCAAAAGAGTGGAAATAATGTATGAAACTCTACAGAAAGAGACAGAGGAAAAGGAGCGATTGCAGCTTCAGTTGCGAGCCACGGAAGAGGCCCTGGAAGAACTGAAGCACAACAAACAAAATCTTCAAACAGAGAATGTTGAATTGAAGATGTGTCTAGAAGAAGAGAAAGAGGAGAAACATAGTTTGCTACGACTGCTACAAGCAAAGGATGAGCCCTTGGAAACGCAGCAGCGTGACCCATGTGAGGTAAAATGTAATTATTCGAATTCATGTATGTGTCCTAATGATGATTTCGCTATTTTTGAAAATCATACCACAGGAATTGGCTCCAAACTATTGAAGAGAATGGGGTATGAAGGGAAAGGCTTAGGCATTAATGGCCAAGGCATTGTCAACCCCATAAAAGTAGAAGAATTACCCTATTGAACAGGACTTGGATATGTCAGGAAAGAATTTGGGGAATGCACTGAGACAACTAGCAAACCACCAACAATAGATGATGAGCATCCCTCATCAGTTCTTTCCAAATCAACAGAGGAGGTAAAATATGTTGATTTCCTTTTGGTTTCGTCTTCATATAGTATGATTTCTATTGGAGATTTGGAGATCCTAATTACAGGGACAAACATGAGGCTCCTTACCAGGACGAGGCACGAGGAGGAAAAAGAAATTGGTGTTAATAACCAAGGCATAACTCAACCATTGGAGGTTGCGCGCAGACCTCAATTTGCAGGTGCGAGATACACCAAAGGAGAATGCTCGAAGGTGTCATATGCTTCTGAGACATTGTCAAAATTGTCGAGGAAAGAGAATGATGGGAACACATCCCCATCATCCCATGGTAGTTCCCATGGTAGGGAAAGAGTTGAGGAAGCTCTCATCGCCATACTGACACCAGAGACAGTAAGGAAAGGTATAACAACTCTCAACATTCGTATGTTGATTTCGATTATAATTAGGTTGTTAATGATGAACGTACAACATGGCATCGAAAAACATGTACCTTTTGTGGATTACATAACCATACATTTTCTAAGTGTTGGAAAATAATGGCAACACACAAAAGGATGAGGTGTGAAAGACCCTCTCAACAGCATGTAAAGAAACAGGTTAAGCAAATCTGGAGGAAGAAGATGTATTGCAGTCATTGCAACAGAAATGGCCATCAAAGAGCCACATGTTGGAGGCTCCATCCAGAGAAGCGCCTTAAAGACAAAGCATCGGTGCATGAACTAGATGAAACAATTGTTCGACAAGCAAAACCACCACAGGGGGATGACCCATTCACAGCGATAAGTGAAAAATGGTTTCTAGATATGTTAGCTTGTCATGGTCGTGCTTTTGTAAATCATTTGTTGCATTTTAAAATGTAAAAGTGATGATGTGTTTTCCATCACTTGTTAAGCAACAATGATGTCTGGTCTTATTTTGCATTGCATGATAAACTGTGAAGGTGATGTCGTGTTTCCATTACTTGTCAAAGCAAATAGTGTTTGGCCTTATCTTTGTAAATCATGTGTTGCAGTGATGATGTGTTTTCCATCACTTTTTGAAGCAACAATGATATGTTGGCCTTGTTTCCATAGTTGGGGTATTGCATCCATTTTGATGTAAACTTGACCATCGAGTATGTGTTATAAACTCGTGGTAAGTATGGGATGCATGGGTCATTAGTTGTTCATGAAAGTCAAGCATGTGATTTGCAAAAAAAAATTACTACAGGTTGCAGGTGTCGTCTCATCGCTTAAGGCTCCAAAGGACAAAGGTGAAGGATATGGAAGCGAGACCTTTCAGGATGCTTGTGATGCAGACAAGGTACATAGAAGTTGCAGATTGTTTTTCATGCTTTTTAGAGGACCAAAAGCTCCTCAGTGGGGAGGATTGATCTAGGTGGCTCCAGAGACACACATAGGACAAAGAGGGCTTAGGGAAGCTCAAAAATAAAAGTGATCAGAATGCTTCCGAACCAAGACCAAAGCATAGATCTCATCGTCTTGATCGCGGCGGTGCGATCAGTTCGTTAATCCGAGCTCGTATGAGGGAGAACGAGCCAATCAAAATTTTGGTTGACTTTTATTGACTGGGCAGGCTTAAGGAGGCCCCAATTTGGACAAAATGCAGCCACCAGATTCTGGCCAACCTGGGCCAGGTTCCGGGAGAATTTGTGGCCTGTTTATTTTGACTCCTTCTATGAAATTTCGAAATTTTCGAAAATGCCTTATTATTATTAAAAATTTAAGAAAATATATAAAAAGGAGGTGGTGGGCCACCACCCCCACCACCCCACGCCTCTCCATTATACACCATACGTTAATCTGAGGCTGGCACGGATTGAATCCACCCGACCCACGTGGGCCAACCCCCACCAGGCGGCCCCATATGGTGCGTACACCAACCTTAATATACCAACCCTCACACATAATGGCTCTAACCAACCGAAAATTCTGTGACGCTATTTAATGGGTTAGGCATTAATTTTAATCCAGTTCCATATTACCAAAACATGCCAAAACATTATAACTGTTGGTTAAAAAAATATATGCATGTATTTTTTGAGTGGTCAGGATTTGATCCCCCGACCTCTCCTCAACCAATTTCTAAGTTTACTACTACGCCCAACCAACTCATGTGGGAAAGTCCGCCCTGGAAAATTGATATAAACCCATTTCTTCAGTGCACAGAGGAAGAGGCGTGGCACAAATTTCGAGATAGAGGAGGCAGAACCTTGACATGCATTTCGAGGCAAAATATTCTTTGATGCCCGAAGATTCTCTGGGGAGGTAAAAATTCTTTTTATCAAAATGTAACCAAGTTTATAGCCAATTTTCTCAGATTTTCGCAGGGAACGCCATGGCGAGGTTAGATTTTCCTTTTGAGCAGCAGATTTGTAGGTTCCTAGTGGAGGAGAATCTTCAAGAATCTTTGAGGGAATCTTCTAGATTCCTTGGACGCTGAAATTCACCAGAGTCAAAATGTAGCCAACTTCATACTCATTTTTCTCAGAATTCCACAAGAAACCTGGTGGCATAGTTGGAATTTTGATCCAGGAGCAGATTTTTAGAGGACCCAGAGGAGGGAATCTTTAAGGAATCTAAAAGATTCCTTAAGCCCCAGATTTCCATTTTCTCATAATTCAAAAATTTGACAGTCAATTTTGCACTAGTCGACGCCACAAATCTGAGGGTGCATTCATATTTCCCATTTGCTCATTTCATTTTTCGGCCACTTTTCTAAGTGGAGTGTTGGTGTTAGCATTCAACATGCAAGCAGTCATTCCAGGAGATTCGACACCATGGGATCAATGGTACAAACAACTTTAGCAATTTGACATCCTCTTCTTCAGATGGCCCCTGGATGTGAGGTATATGCAGTGTATTCCTATACTTCTTTTGCTATGCATTGTGCTGCATATATCCCTGTTTGATGTTTGATGTGGGATCCTGTTAGGTCCCTATAATACTAGTGATTACCCCATTACTTTTGTCATTGTATCACTTATTGTCATTGTTGTGACCCTATTGTCCCCATATTGTTATTATTGTGCACCCCAGAAGCCCACTATTGTTATTTATGTGGCCTTATATTATTATGGTTAGGTTAGCTTGGGTTATATTGTGACCCCTTAGACTCCTATATATAGAAAGGAGGTTTTGTCATTTGGATCATCCAAGAATTGTTCATTTGTGTAATGTAAAGGAGGTTGCCCCCTTGAAGAGGCTGAATTATAAGGCGTTGATATATCTTTTTTATCTTTTTGTGAGCTGGTTTCATAAAATTTGGTATCAGAGCCGTGGATTCTAGGGTTTCGCTGCTCCAAACATGTCATCGTGGCATTTTTGCTATAACTTTTTTCTGCGATGTTTTAGACACTAAAAATAAAACCCATTTGGGTTGAAATCGTTCTAAACCTCGAGCCCAAATTTCAGAGCTTTTCGCGCTATATTTGCGGAGATATGATCTGAGGAAGTTGGCATTTTTGCAGACTCCCGAATTACATTCCAAATAGGTGACCTGGGGAAAATAGTCATAACTTTTGTTTTGAGCATCAGATTGAAATTTCATCAGAATTTCCAGAAAGAGGATGGACTGTAGTTTCCAATGTATATGTTTCAGATCCTATGGTCAAAACAGTGACACGTGGCACTTCATGCAAGTTTTCTCTTCTGAAAAGGTATATAATCAGGTCATCTTGGGAGATTGTGCATAACTCTTTCTTGGAGAATCTAAATTTGATCAGACTGGTGGCATTGGAAAGAGGACATAGAGGGCTACTGTAGGTCACAATTTCAGAACTGGAAGATCCAAAATTACAGAGATACATTAGATTCAATATCGAGTGCCTACAAAGTGAAAAAATGTGTGTATTTTTTTTAAATATTTGCATAAGCTTGGTTTGAAAAATTAGTTTGAAGGAATTCAAAGGGCATAGTGAAGCACTATTATCGATAATTGATGCCCCGAAGAAAGAAAATGGAAACACCTAGTAAATAACCTGAAAACTCTAGCATGACTCATGAAGAAGAGGAAGAAATGCTACATGATATATCAAAATTACGAGACCAAGTGCAACAAATGTCACTCTCACAAAAGCTAAAAAAAGCTAAGATAAATGGCATGGAATCTAAGATAAATGGTATGGAAGTTAATATGAATGGTGTGGAAGCTAAGATGAATGGCGTGAAAACTAAGATGGATAGCAAGGAAGCTAAGATGGACAGCATGGAAGCTAAGATGGATGGTATGAAAAAATTGTTACTGGAAAGGCTTCCTAATGGAAAAAGGGTAGGAGAGGAAAATCATAATGAGAACAAAAGGAATGTCAATCATGATTTGAAGAATGACAACATGGAAGATTTGAAGAAAGACATTGAAGGATTGAAGGAAGGTTTGAGAAAGTTGCTACAAGAAAGGCTTCTTAATGGCGAAAATGTTGTAGAGGAAACTCATGATGAGAACAAAAGAAATGTTAATCATGATTTCATATAATCTAACATTGGAACAAAGACCCACCATGTTCCAAACGTCGATATGAGGAAGTTTGATGGCAAGGATCCCGTGACATGGATACTACAGATGGATCAATTTTTCGATCTCCATAATTTGCAAAACACACAAAAGGTAGGCATTGCAACTTTATATTTGGAATCAAACCAGTTTGTATGGTATCAATGGCTTTGCTCTCCTAAACAAATTGTGACTTGGGCAATTTTTACGGAAGAAATGGCAGCACATTATGAGGATACAAAAAACAACACTTTCTTTAGCCAATTGATAAACCTCAAACAAAAGGGTTCAATGAGGGAGCACATTGAGGACTTCCAAAAATTGAATATAAGGGTAAAAAATATTCCAGAGGTGCATAGGATTGACATGTTCATAGGGAATTTAAAGGAAAACATCCAACATTAGGTTCTCCTTTGGGAACCTGACTCATTGGAGAAGGCATTCAGTTTGGAAAGAAAAATGGAAAGCAAATTTATGGCAACAAGGAAGCCTACCACTCACAACTATAAGGATGGAAGTGTGGTTTCCCCTAGCCATCCACAACCTACAAGGTTGACAACCCAACAATTGGAAGAAAAAAAGCAAAAGGGCTTTGTTATAATTGTGATAGCAAATATACTAAAGGTCATAAGTGTGCTGAGAAGAAATTATTTTACATAGATTGTGAAGAGGAGGAAGAAAAGGAAAAAGAAACACCAAAAGAAGAGGATATACATCAGGTACAAACCCCAGAGAAAGAAGAAATGAATCCAACCATATCTTGTAATGCATTGGCTGGAATTACCACTCCTCATACTATCAAGATAGAAGGACATATCAAGAAGAAAAAGGTAATAGTGTTGATTGATTTGGGAAGTACCCATAATTTTATTCATTGTAAGATAGCCCAGGAATTGAATTGCTTCTTATATCTAGCACCAGAGTGTCAAGTGATGGTTGCAAGTGGAGGAACCATAAATTGCTCTAGAAAGTGCCATAATATCAAGCTATCCATGGGAGAATATGTATTGAATAGCCCAATGCTTTCCATTCCAATGGGTGGTGCTGATGTTGTATAAGGAGTCCAATGGCTACAATCCTTGGGTACAATAGCTTTTAATTTTCAAGAACTTTTCATGAAATTTTCTTCGAAAGGAAAGGAAGTTGAATTAAGAGGTATCGTAGGGAAACCAGGAAAGATAATCAGCTCTAATGGAATGACAAAGCTTCTAAGGAAAGAACAACACGACATAATTATACAACTATGTTCGTTAGAGGTTCCCACATCAAAATCATCTATTTCTCTAGATCTCCAAAAAGTCTTGGACAATCATTCCAAGGTATTTGAGACTCCCAAAGGTCTCCCACCTATTCGTGATCAGGATCATGCTTTCATTTGATTCCAGGAAGTGTTCCTCTAAACACCAGGCCTTACAGATATCCCTATGCCCAAAAAAGTGTAATTGAACGTATGGTTGCAGAAATCCTAGAGGCTGGTATAATTCAATCTAGTCAAAGTTCTTTCTCTGCTCTAGTAGTATTGGTGCACAAGAAGGATGGATCATGGCGCATGTGTCCGAATTATAGGGAGCTCAACAAAATCACTATTAAAGATAAATTTCCCATTCCTATCATTGATGAACTATTGGATGAATTGCATGGATCGATTTACTTCACCAAGTTGGATCTTCGTTCAGGATATCATCAAATCAGAACGAAGACTAAAGACATTTCGAAAACAACATTTAGAACTCATGAGGGTCATTATGAATTTTTGTTCATGCCTTTTGGCCTTACCAATGCACCTTCTACATTTCAAGGTTTGATGAATTCCATTTTCAAACCCTTCCTTAGAAAATTTGTGTTAGTATTTGTTGATGATATACTAATCTATAGCAAGTCTTGGAAGGATCATGTTAAACACATTGATAGGGCGCTCAACGTATTGAAGGAGAAACAATTATATGCAAAAAGTTCCAAATGTTTCTTTGGAGTACACAAGGTGGAATATCTGGGTCATATTATATCTCATGAAGGTGTTAAGGTAGACCCCAACAAAATTAAAGGCATTAAGGAATGGAAAATCCCCACATACATAAAGCATCTGCGAGGATTTCTTGGGTTGACAGGGTATTACCGCAAGTTTGTTAAGAATTATGGGAGAATAACAGCACTTCTAACAATATTATTGAAGAAAGATTCATTTTTATGGACTCCAGAAGCAACAAAGGCCTTTGAACATCTTAAAGAGGCAATGTGCCAAGCACCGGTCTTAGCTACGCCAGACTTCACAAAAACCTTTATTGTGGAATGTGATGCCTCAAGAAATGGAATTGGTGTTGTTTTAATGCAAGAAGAAAGACCCATTGCTTTCGAAAGTCGTCCAATCAAAGGAAAGTATTTACACAAAGCTATTTACAAGAAGGAAATGTTGGCAATACTAGATGCACTTAAGAAATGGTGACCATACCCAATGGGAAGACACTTCAAGGTAAAAACGGATCATGATAGTCTCAATTACTTTTTAGAACAAAGATTATCTTCAGAAGAGCAACAAAAATGGGTCACAAAGATGTTGGGTTATGACTTTGAAATCATCTACAAAAAAAGGAAACAAAATGTTGTGGCAGATGCACTCTCAAGAAAGGATGAGGATGTGGAAGCATTGCTTTGTGCCATATCTATTATCCAACCAGATTGGATAAATGAGGCAAGGGATGAATGGAAGAATGACGAAGAAGTGGGGGCACTCATTCAAAAGTTACAACAAGATCCCAGTGCATCTGATACATTTAGCTGGAAAAATGATTCATTATGGTACAAAGATCGTTTATACCTATGTAAGAATTCCCAACTCAAACAAAAGATTCTTATGGAATTGCATGCCTCTCCCTTAGGAGGGCACTCAGGATTTTTAAAGACTTACCATAGGGTTAAGAAGGAATTTTTTTGGGATGGCCTTAAATCTGATATTCAAAAGTTTGTGGTAGAATGTTTGGTTTGCCAACAAAATAAAGTTGAAACAATTAAGACCCCGGGTCTACTACAACCTTTATCCATTCCAAGTCAACGTTGGGAGGAGGTTTCAATGGATTTTATCACAGGTTTACCCAAATCCGAAGGGAAGAGTGTCATCATGGTGGTAGTTGACAGACTTACCAAGTATGCACACTTTTGTGCATTATCTCATCCATTTAAAGCCAATATAGTTTCTACTGCATTTATGGAAACAATTCAAAAGCTACATGGAAACCCAAAGATTATTGTAAGCGACAGAGATCCCATCTTCACTAGAAATTTTTGGACATAATTATTTTCTTGTCTTGGTACTCAGTTAGCTCATAGTTCATCCTATCATCCTCAATTTGATGGGCAAACTGAGATAGTAAACAAATGTTTGGAAGGATATCTTCATTGCTTTGTATCTGATAAACAAACACATTAGGTCAAATGGTTGCCTCTCGCTGAATGGTTGTATAACACTTCCTTCCATACTTCAACAAAAATGACCCCATTTATGGCACTCTATGGATGTCACCCACCATACATCACATCATATTTAAGAGAAAATTCTTAGGTTGAAGCAGTGGAAGATCACATCGAGAATCAACAACAAGTTCTCCAACTCTTAAAGGATAACCTCAACTTGGCGCAAAATAGAATGAAACAGTAGGCATATCAACATTGCAGCGAAAGAAGTTTTGATGTAGGTGATTGGGTATTCCTACGGCTACAACCATATAAACAAATGTCCCTCAAGCAAGCTAAGAAGGATAATAGATTATCACCAAAGTATTATGGACCATACAAGGTGTTGCAAAAGATAGGTACAATGGCATACAAATTGGAGCTTCCTGCAGCTTCCCGAGTGCACCCAGTTTTCCATGTTTCATGCTTAAAGAAGGTTATAGGTGACAAGCTCCCAGTTCAAACAATATTTCCAAAACTTGATGAGGAAGGAAATATCATATTGGAACCTGCAGCAGTTAAAGAAACAAGAACTCAACAACTACCAAATTGATCAATTTCATAGTATCTCATTAAGTGGAAGAACTTACCCGTTGAAGATTCCACATGGGAGGATGAGAATTTCTTACAGAAGCATCTAGAGCTACTCAAGCGTTGAGGACAACACTTTTTTGAAGGAGAGGGGCATGTTAGGTCCCTATAATACTAGTGATTGCCGCATTAATTTTGTCATTGTATCCCTTATTGTTATTATTGTGCACCCCAGAAGCCCACTATTGTTATTTATGTGGCCTTATATTATTATGGTTAGGTCGTCTTGGGTTATATTGTGACCCCTTAGACTCCTATATATACAAAGGAGGTTTTGTCATTTGGATCATCCAAGAATTGTTCATTTGTGTCATGTAAAGGAGGTTGCCCCCTCGAAGAGGCTGAATTATAAGGTGTTGATCTATCTTTTCTATCTTTTTGTGAGTTGGTTTCATAACAGATCGTATTTCTTACTTGTTTCATGCTTCCTGCTTGATGTGATGTAGAATCATCTATGTGATGTACTTGTTGTCATGATTTGTCATGTTTTGTTTGTGATCCCTTTGTCATCATGCTGATGGGATACTCATGTGTTGCCATGTATGTCTGCATTGAGATCCCTTTTATGGCATGTTGGTGGGATGTTCAATATCATCATGCATGAGTTTATGTCATATGGATATGAGTCCTTTTTGACTTAGAGTTCCTATAGCGGAACATCTCTTGGAGCCACTCCTTGGTGAGGGCATTTTCCTTGTATGATAGCGACATCACCTCTTATGTACATCATCACTATTGACAGCACTTAATGCAGCGGCCTACACCATCTTGACACCGGGGTTCGGAGACGTAGTCCCTCCTGGATGAACTCCGTTATCAACGACCTTTTTTCATGTGTTGATGAATGTCATGTTCCCTTCTTTAAAGCATGCAAATGTATTCATTTATGTTCTTTTAAAAATGAAATCTAACACATCACGAAAGTAAAAGGTCTTGGAAGGGTCCTTTGTCACACCCGGACCCGGATCAATAATCTGTGCAAGTTTATTCACGTTCTCTAGACTTGTTATCTTTTCTTTAAGTTTATTTATCTCTGTGGTCTGAATGGACATGTCCTCCATTTCTTTGACCAATTTTCTAGCCTCATCACTTAGTTGAGCTGCTGCTGTTGTGGAACTTGTTGCTGATGTAGATGTTGTTGCAGCTGGAAGTGTTGTAGCCAATGGTGTTGTGGGGGCCAATGAAGCTACCAAGGTGGATGGTACTATTGTAGTGACTGTTGGAATGGTAGTGGCAGTGGCTGTCTCAAGGCTGGCCTGTTTCAACTGTATCAAACTGTCCAATTCCTTCTCCATTTCCTTTAATTGATCATTTAATTGGAGAATGAGGTCCATCATCTCCTCTTGCTGGGTTTGTGTTTCTAAGACCTCCTTGGTCTGTGGATGTTCTGAATAAGGCAACTTTAGTTGCTTCTTCAAAGCAAAAATATCCTCATTCTTCTTCTTTATCAATTTCTTTGTAGCCTTAACATCATTGGGATTATACCCCAGCTCAATCACCAAGTCTTGCATTGACTTGATTCTATTGTCCTTGGCCTGTGAGGATGCCTCTTGCTACTTGTACTGTGTTGTGATATTATCCAATGAACTTTGGAGTTTGTGCATAGTCATAGCTTTATTTGTCATGGTGGAATAGATCATCTTACCTGCCTGCTTATGGAATTTGATTTGGTCAATAGGGTGAACATCCCTGGCCAAAACTTTGAATTCTGTTTTCTTGTAGTCTGCTGATGATTTTCGCTGCTGGACTGTAGGTTGCATGAATTTCATTTGCATCTTCCCAGTCTTAATGTCAAAGGCTTACATTAGCCTACTTTGATTGGCAGGTGTTTGCTTGAAGTACTGGGCATAAGTCTCAGCCTTCAATGCCTCATTCCTCAACTTAATTTCTTTGTATTTCTCCTTAATATCTTTCTATTTATCCACTGGCTTGTTGGATGAAGATACTTCAATGCTAAGCTGTTTCTCAATAAGTTGGGTGTTTGAGGTAGAAGGCTAGTGTGTTTCTTTTGAAGCTACTGGGCCTTTATTCCTTCCAACCATTGTTTCAGTGTCAGTGATTTCCACTATGTCAATGGTGTCTTCTTGTTCAGTTACAAGATTAAGATTGGGCCTCTTCCTCTAACTGATCTCAAATTGGTCATCTATAGTGTCCATTACTGAGCTAGAACCTTCTTCCCTGGTTCTTTTTGCATTTCTGTCTTCATTGGTTGGAGTCTGCAAAATGGGAGGAATATGCATCTGTTCTTCTAGGGCTAGAACCTGCAGAAAGGAACTAGTATCAATATGTTTTTCCACATCTATTAATGTATTCTCCACATCTACTACAGTATGGTCCATATCTATCAAAGTGTTTTCCAACCATTCTGACTGGTTGGAAAATATCTCAATGTCTGAAGTGGGATGATGTATGAAAGGACCCAATTTGACTTTGAGACTTAGTTTATTTATGATTCCATGAGGGTCATATTGCCACATAAAATTGTTCTTGAAATTCATCTGCTGTAAAATTTTATTTGCCTCTTGTCTGGCTTCCCTAGTATTACAAATAAAGGGGCCCAATTGGTTTTTTATTTTAAATTGGGTCTTCTTCCTCGCTGATAGGAAATTAACCTCATGAGAGTTTTTAATCTCCCTAAACTACTCTAATGCAAATATCCTCATGGGGATGTATTTGGGCAGTTTATAGGGAGCTAGTTGGCATCCATATAGCCTGATCTCTATGTGGTGCTGGTATAGATACCAATCTCCCACTCTATTGTTCTTTTCCAACTGTAAAACTTTTTTAATCTCCTGACTCATCCTCGGCTGATAGCTACTGGTTAGCAGGTTCATAACAAGATGCGAAAATGAGACAATGAACTCTTTATAGGAAGAAACAGTGGAGTATCTTTGGATCAATGGTGTCCAATAGATGACAGATATTGGATTGCATTTGGTGTCTAACTTCTGGATGCTGAATGGAAACTTGTCTGACTGATAATATAGGAACATGTGAAACAAAACTGAAGAGTATTTGAGGACTCTGTCATTTGGTAGTCTGATGAACTGTTCATGAATTTTGTCTGCTATGAACTAAGCATAGTTGTAAATTGTAGCAAGAGCCTTGCCTGGGAAAAAGATAGAAAGGAAAGCAAGAACAACCTCATCCACATGTTCATTAGAGGTATACCCTAGAATGGAAGAGAGCATGGTAATAATTTGTTTGCCTCTCTCAGAGAAAATGGTGGCAGCATATGGAGGACTATCTGTAGGAGTATGAGACTCCTCTATGACGAAAGTTTGAAAAATCTGGGCCATCATGGGAAGGTCTAACTTGGTGTAGAGTTTAAGTAAGCCTTCAATTGAAAGTGGGGTCTCATTTTGGCCTGGCTAAATCTGCATCATTTGATTAATGGATTCAACAGTAATGATGAATTAAACTTGCTGGTCAGGGGTGACTATGGCTCTTTGAATGGGAATGTACCAAGCTTGGCAGAAGTGGATGATTTCTGGGAATTGGTGTACATGTGGGAACAAGTACTTGGGAAACATAGACTCCCATAGGTGAATGTCATCATTCTGGTTCAAAAACTTGTCTTTACACCAGCAGTGGAGTTTCAATAGGTAGGTAGGGGAAGCAACAGCTTTAATTTGAAAGTCTCTATTGGTTAATGCAAGGTGGTCAATATCCAGGTGAGGGATTTGCAGAGGTCTTACATCTAGAGAGGTTTGGGAAGCCATAATTTATTTTTTTCTACTAAATTACTCTTTTTGTGGCTTTAGGAGTAAGGTTTAGAAGTCCTGGAACAGTGGGGAGGGTAATAACAGTCTGTAAAAAGGGGTTTAGTTGAACAATAGGTTTTTTCTTCAGTTTAGGAAGGTTTATTCATTAATTTAATTAATTAACCTTTGATTACTGTGTATAATTCAAATTTTACAGGGTCATTCTGGTTATATCAGGAATACCTAGAAATTTGACGATTTGGTGTGCAGACGGGGTTCTGTGGTAGCTGCAGAGGTTATTGAGGCTTGAATTGGCTATTTGTTGCTTCAATTTGGTGTCTGTAGCATCTTCAAGTGGTAAAAGGTGGATAAATTGGTCAATCAGAGGTTCAGGGTCTCAAATTGGCTTAGCAGAGGTTTACAACAAAAACGAGCGAAAAGAATAAAATGGGGCATTTTCGGCCTTTTAACCGATAATGGTTACATTTTGACGGGGAATTTATTGAATGAACAATGGGAAGTTTTTGGTTTAGGCAAGGAGGTGGTTTTGTGTGATATCATGTTGCTTTTGGGTGGAGGGCAGTATTTTTCACGAGCACGCTATATAACCTTGTGCCGCCACGTAGCACAACAGTGCCTGCCAAAACCACGAATCTCGTGTGCTCTCACGATGTTAACTATCAGATGATGAATCCAAGCGATATGGTTGTGCGCCGTTGGATCTGGGGGTCGGAGATCAGAGTGATATCGCGGAGTTGAGTTGCATGGATGGAGCTAGGAAAGTCGTTGGTAGGGCCTGGGGTTTAATTACAATAAATTGTAATTAATTAATGAATAATGTTGAGATTTTTAATATAAGCAAATGGCTAATAAAGGTGGGACCCTGGGTTATGTGGCGGGGGTTTTTTAACTGCACCAAGGGTTGGTGGGTTAAAAAGGGTGTCACAAAATATAAAGTGGGGGACGTTAATTACATAATGTGGGGGCATAGTAAATAACTTAGGATAAAAGGTGTTTTTTGGGTTTTTAAAGGGAAAAGGGGCAACTAATAAGGGGGGAATGTAGTATTTGTAATGGGAATGGGTTTCACACTTAGGAAAAGGGGTTTTGGGAAGGGGGGATGGTTTTTGAAGGGTAATGTCTAGGTTAATGTGTGAAACCAAGGGAATAAAAGGTCAAAATGAAGGGAAAGGGTTTTTACAAGTAATGAAGGGATAATGAGGGGAAATTAGCAAATAAGTATGTGGGGGTCTAGTGAAATGAGGGGAAATTAGTAAACCAGCTTTGGTGAATATCCTTTCTTTTCACAACTCCTCCTACACATGAAACATAGGATTTAAGCATGATGAATGTGCTTTTGACTCAACAACCTTGTGCACTTTGCAAAACTTGTTCTACCTACCCTTTATTTACCCTAACATTTTATCTTCATTCAATGGGTGTATTTGAGCTTGTTGACCCTTTATTTCCTTTTTCTTTTGATAATAAAACTATCTAATTCTAACCTTATAACTTCCAATGGCTCTGATTAAACTGACAAGCTTATTATTATTCTCTACCTAACTACTGATTTACCAAGATTAAACAGTTTGGCTAGATCTTTATTCTCTATATATCAACATGAAATCTAAAACATGAATGAGTAAAGATTAAACTTTCTGACCATCATGGATTGTGTCATTTTTGAAAAGCTGCACACAATCTTATTTTGCAAAGTAAAGTAAAAGTAGTGGCATTTGAATTTGCACACTTTCATGATCTATTTTTCTCTCTTTTTGGGGTTCATATTTTTCACTTTTTGATCTTTTTTCCTTCTTTTTGTCTTTTGTTTATTCTTTTAGGACATACCCTCTTTACATTTTTTAATTTTTAATATGGAAAAGGCTTTTCAGAAGGAAAAAGTATGTACACTATTACAAGACTAACCATAGCCAATTCAAAATTATGAATTCAATTATTATAGGACCCCAACATTAGCTCCATATGGGGATGGCATTTCATGGTGAAATGTCAAGAACTTTAAGATCAGTAGCCTTTGAAACTTTGACTGTGGTTTCCTTGTAACTATTCCTCTGTGATCTGCTTTATTCATACATATGATGGTACACCTTTCAAAGCTCAGGGCCTTCTCTCTGGGCTTCAACTTCAAAAGATTAACATCCAATCCAATCTAAACTTCGCAATTTTATATACAATGAGCAAAGTAAAATGAACTACTGTTAATATGTGGATAAGTAATGCTTTAGCATTGTACCAATGACTGGTCCTCCTGGTAGATCTGTTCCATCTAACTATCTCAAGAAAAATGCATTGTTACCTCTGTAACCATAAATGATATACGGGCCTTGCAATAGGAAAACAAATTTACCCTGTTTACCCTTCTCTTCTCTTCTAGAATCCCATTTGAGCACTTTATCACCTATGTAAAAATCATCAGCTTTGGTCTTCTTGACGAAAATATTTTTGATTTTATCCTGGATCACTTGTGATTTGACATAGACTTCTTCTTTGGTTTGCTGTAAGTGTATTGTCTGATTTATCCTCCTTTGGATATCATTTGGTTCTACTTGCAGCTCTTGAAACATTTTCATCACTGGTGCTCCTAAAGAGGATGGAAAAACAACATCCATTCCATATACTAGTTGGTAAGGAGATGTACGAATGGACTTTTTGGCAGTTAGTCTATTTGCCCATAAGGAATTAACCAACTTTTTGTTCCAGGTCTTCTTGTTGTCTTCTAGCAGTTTCTTGATGATATTGACAAGGTTTTCATTTAAGGATTCTGAAATTTCATTACCTTGAGGGTAATAGGCAGTGGAATGGCCAAGGGTAATGTGATATCTGTTACAGAAGTCTACCATTTTCTTGGTTTTGAAAGCAGTTGCATTATCAATAATGAGCTTTTGGGGGCATCCAAATCTAGAAAGTATGTTGTTCTCAAGGAATGAAATGATGACAGAGTCTGTGGCTTGTCTAGAAGGGATGGCTTCTATCCATTTAGTAAAGTAATTAGTGGCTTCCATAATCCATTTATGCTGGGCTGAGGAGGATGGGTGAATTTCCCCAATGAAGTCTAAACCCCATTGTTGAAAAAGCATTTCTGTGGAGATGGGTTTGAGAGGTAATGATAACAGTTTCCTTTTGCCTTCAAATATTTGGCACTTGTGATAGGAGGTCACATATTTCTTGACATCTGCAAAAAGGGTGGGCTAGTAAAAACCTACCCTTAAAATCTTATCAGCAGTTGTTTTCCAGTATAGGTGTCCTCCACAATCTCCTGCATGGAATTATTGCATAACTTTGTCAGCTTCATCTTTTAATAAACAATTTAATAGAATGCCACCATTATCTTTCCAAAATAAAGCATTATCTACGATACAATATTTCATTGATTTCATTTTTAAAAATCTACTTTTAGTTCTAGATAAATCAGGAGGAGCTTGTAAGTTTAGTAAAACAAATATAATATCTGCATACCAGGGTGAATCTATGAAAGGTTCACTGATCTGTGGAGTTGCCATCTCTTCCTGATCATCTAGGGAACTAATGAAATTTATATCTAAGGCCTAACAATTCGATTCAGCCATGAGTTTAGCTAAACCTTGGCCTTTGATAAGTTTTTTAGGCTTTATTTCTATGTCATATTCCAAAATAGTGGCAATCCATTTGCCTCTCTTTCCTTCAATCCCATTTTGTGTTAAAATGTCCTTTACTAATGAATTTGGAACATAAGCAATGATGTGTGAATACAAGAAGTACACTCTGAAATCTTTAATATATTTCACTAAAGCAGGTGCTTGTTTTTTCATTATGTTGTACTTTAGTGTAGCATCTCTCAAAGATTTACTGAAAAATGCAATAGGCTGCTCATAACCTTGATCATTCTTTTACAACAAGACTGCTGCAATAGTATGTTCTGAAGTAAAAGAAAAAGTTGTAAAATCTTTTTTGAAATTATGACTTCTGAGGATTGGAGTTTTAGTAAGGGCTTCCTTGATTGCCTCAAAAGACTATTTAGCCTCTACTATCCACTTAAGTGCTAAATCTTTCTTTAACATGTTATTTAGTTCTCTAATTAATTCTGCTAAGTTAGAGATGAATATCCTAAGAAAATTATTTTTCCTAAAAATTACCGTAATTCTTTGATGTTTCTAGGATGAGTGATGTTCAGGATTGCCACTATTCTAGCTGAATCTATTCTACTTCCATCTTTTGATATTATGTGCCCCAAGAGTTTACCTTCTTCTGGACCAAAGAGTGTCTTTTTGGGATTTAAGGAAATGCCAAATTTTCTACATTTAATGAAAACTTCTTAGGTGATCTAGATATTCATTATCTCATTTGGAAAACATTGTGATGTCATCTTGGTACACTACTAGGAAGTCATGGATTTCTTTTGCAAAATCTATGTCCATAGCTCTTTGGAATGTATCTCCAGCATTCATCAATCCAAAAGGCATCTTCAAATACATGAAAGTACCCCAGGCAGTGGTAAATGCAGTCTTTTCTTGATCCTCTAGTTGAACTAAGATTTGGTTGTATCCAGAGAATCCATCAAGCAATGAAATTCTGGACGAGCCTACCACCCTCTGAAGAATGTGGTCCATTTTAGGGAGAGGGGATTTATCTTTTAATGGCACTTTGTTCAAGTTCCTGAAATCAACATAGAGTCTGATTTCTCCTGTTTTATTTCTAGTAGTGACCAGATTAGAGACCCAATCTAAATATCTAATAGGTGCTATGATTTGTTCATCATACATCCTTTTTACCTCTTTTTCAATTAATGGCATAAGAACTGAATTAATTCTCCTAAGATTTTGTTTAAAGGGTTTTTGATCTTTGATAGGTATCTTATGTTGAATTATGCTAGTATCATAAGACTTAAGGTCTTCATAACTCCAGGAAAAGACATCTTGAAACTCTTTGAATAGACTTATGTATTTCAGCTTTTCATCTCGTGGTAATGCTTTGGATATTTTGATAAGTTTGGGTTTTTCTGTAGTTCCTATGTTACGTTCTTCTATGTCTACTCTTAGAGGCTCCATTTTCTGGTTTCCTAGCTACATTATTTGAATCAAACAAATCTTCTAATGGGACTGATCCCTTGGGAAAAAAGTTATTTTTAACGTTTAAAATTTCAGGATCATCATTCATTATTTCTTCTATTTCTACCTTTTCTAAGTTATCTATTTCTATTTTAGTGAATTTAGTGGGTTTATCTATATCTAAAGCATTTATATCTATCTCACTATCTATGTTATTATCTAATGTACAATTATATCTATGTTACAGTTTTGAAACCCTCCTTCAACATTCATGAAATCATAGATTTGAGAATCTTGTGAGAAAATCTCCCAATATTTCAAATTGTCAGGTATAACAGGTTTGTGTCTTGCTTCTGCAGTGTACTTGTGGTTGGGTTGAAAAGGTAATTTGCAGGTACTAGGAAAAGTAGCCAAACTGTGAGCTTGCATGTTTTGTTTCCTAGGAATGGCAGTAAAATCAGTTTCAAGAAGGTCCTTAATCAGATCTAAGACAGTCTCTCTGTATTGGCTAAGTCTAGGATTATTCACAGAATATTCTCCTCTAATTTGTTTTATAATCAATTATGAAACTCCCATGACATAAATTCTTTTGGCTCCAAGTTTTCTAACAATTTACAGTCCCAACATTAGAGCTTCATACTCTGTCGTGTTGTTTGTGCATGTAAAGTTTAATCTAAATGCATGACCTTCAGAATGATTGTTTTCCATGTTGTGAATCCAAACTCCTGCACCTGCTCCTAATCTATTTACAGATCCATCAAAATCCAAATGCCATAGAGACTCATGAAATATGTTTTCACTATCAGGTGCTTTATATTTTTCTTCTACAACTGTGATTTCATTTCTGTCATTGTCTGAATTATACAAGATGAATGAGTCCATATCAGAATGCATGGAATATATGGGGTAATTTTGTTGTTTTTTTGAACTACTTACCATGTATTTCATCAAGGTTTCTCTATAAAGTTATCTTTGCTGACCAAAAATAGAGATGGTAGCATATGACATGTCCAATTGTAGATATCCCTGTAATTTTTCTCCCCATGAGCAAGATAAAAACATTCCATACTTAGGTGGGATATCAGCAAATACTATGTCCATGACAAAACTCTTTGCTAGGCACTGGACTAGAGTCGCACACAAATCTTAATCAGGCCAAGGCATTTGACTTGGCTAGAATCAAAGGAAAAAAGGTCCTTGTATGGTATGGTGATATCTAAGTTTAATCTCTCCATGATTTCTTTAGGCATTAAGTTATGGGATGCCCCTGAATCTAGCATAGCATTATGTAAGATTTTATCATGAACATTTAAGCTAATGTAGAATGATGGGATACCCCCTTATTGATGCTTTCCATTTACTTCTGGACCAAATAATAACTTAGGTTGATCATCATTAAGGTTTACAACATCTTCTCCACCTATGTTTAGTGTTTCAATGATTTGTGCTCTGTAAGATTCGTTTTTTACTAGCTCTGTTAAAGGAACCTATATTTTCAATTTGGCTATCTCAGTCTTAATGTTGAATGGCAATTGAGTTTTGCCTATTTGTATCAGATCTTTCTTATCAGTTATGGTCTGTGTAGTTTTATCTTCTTTCTCAGTACTTGGCAATTCAATTTGTGTTTCAGCAGTTTTGTTTTGAATTCTCTTATTTGGAATGGTCTGAGTAATAGTTTCAGTTTGAGTTTCAGTTGAAGTCATATCTACAATTTTTGGGCTGGAAGGCTCCTCAACTCCCCTGAGGAGAATTTGTAGAACTTTGGTGACATGAGCTTCTGTTATTTTCTTAGTTTGGGTTTGGACTAATTTCTTAGTGGTAATTTCATTATTCCTTTTGCTTCTAAAGCTATACTATTTGTGAACTTCATAGATAACAGATTCATAACCTTGTTTGTAGTCAAAGGACTCCCCAGATTATAATTTCAATTGTTGTAACATGTACATTGCCTGTTCTTCCTGAGTAAGAAAAACAACATCTTCATTTTTAATTCCTAATAGATTTATCTGGGTATCCTCCTCTTCTTCATCGTTTTGTGAACCCTTGGCATAGCTTTCCTGGAAAGGAGGTCTAATCTGCTGATCTGGTATAACATTTTTTCCATTGTTAGGATTCTTCCTAAAGTTGGGGTTTCTTATTGGAGGTTTTTTTGATATTCCCATTGAGATTTTCTTTCCATGCTTTCTAATCTATCCATTATTATGTCTACACTCTTAGCTAAACTATCTATTTTACCATATGAAGTGGAATGTTTCCTCTTTAATGACAACTCTTTTCTCATTTCTCATCCTAGCTTTCTTAGATAATAAATTGGCTTCTACACTAACATCATTACTTTGCATCTGTTCCAATGTTTCAAGGTTTCTTTCCCTCAACTGGTAAGACATATCAGTGTCAAAACCATCAAGAAATTTGATTAATGCTAGGTCTGGTGGAGGTTTAATATTAGCATGGATTGCATTGTAGATATTATTGAACCTAGTACAATAGTCCTAAATAGACTCATTAGGAGCTCTTCTAATGTTGTCATATTCAGATAATATTTGCAGAGGGTTCTTCTTTCTTTCCCATTTATCAATAAACAATTTATGAAAAGTAGCTAAATATGCAATATGATTAGTAGGTAAACCTTTGAACCATTTTTTAACATCCCCTATTAATGTTTGGGCAAATAACCTCATTTGAACATCAGACTCATCAATCTCATGCAATTTGAAATAGTCAGTCATTTTATTCACATGTTGTTGGGTAGTATACTAGCCAGTAGCATCAAACAAAAAGATTTTACTTTGATAGTCTTGGGGCATGGCATATAGTTGTGTTGGTAAGACCAAAGGTGCATATTTGTTTTCCATGGTTGATATTTTGGTTTGACTGGGAGACAAACTAGTGGTGCTCGAAGAAGGACTTGAGACAGCTGCAGATGAATTATATGATCTTGAGATGTTTGGTTGGAGAGGAAGTTGAGGAATAACTGGTTTAGGGAATAAACTCTGGTGGATATTATAAGTGAGGTGGTAGTAAATGAATCTGTATTTATAGTATTTGAAGACTTTGTAGAAATTTCAGGGGTAACAGTAGTTAAGGTAGTTAATTCAACTGATTGTTGAAGATAGGCCTAGTCTATATGCATGATCAATGTAGAGGTCAAAGCTTCTAGTTTGTCAAAAGTATCCAAAACATGTTGATCTAAATCTAGATGTACCACCTTTTTTGACTCAACGAATTGAATAAAATTAAGGTGTATTATAGTTTCATGAATTGAATTTTCTGATTTGGTTCTAAACAATGAAAGCTCAAATGATAGATCAAACTGAATATCCTCTAAACTTGATAATTCTTTGGGGAGTGAATTTTCTTTAACTAACTGACTACTACTTCCTTGAGTTTCTACCTTTTTTGGTTTTCTTAAAATTCTGTCCGGGTCATCAACTATTGTAGCAGGGTTTGGATCTGGATTGGCCCTGGTATAGTGTGCTCTCCTGGAAGCCAGAATTTTAATTTTTTAACTGTTTTGTGAAACTTTTTCAACAACTCTAAAATGAACTTAAGGTGCAAAAGATGAATTTTAAGGTTTCCTTAAAGTTTTATTACACTGAGGACTGGTCCCCAGTATGGTCGCCAATATGTTACCACTCCAAAATTTCTCTAGAGTTGTTATGAAAGAAATGATAGAGGTAAGCACAAACTTACTTTGGAGATTAGGATATATCCTTCCTAATACTCAGAGAGGGCTCTCTCTTTATGATTTAACTTTGTTTTATTAATTGATTTTAGGCTAGTTATGATTGTACTTGGGTTTTAATTTTGATTTGGTGGTGGGATCACTAACTTAGATGGATAGAGAAATGTCCTTTACCATTGGGCTATGGGGTCAAGTGTCAAGAAAACAAGACCGGATCAAGTTCTAAAGATAATGTTTACAGAGCAAGGTAGCTAAGTAATTTTAGATCCAAAGGCTGGATGGTGAAGTTGAATTCAATTGGATCCAAGGAGCAATTAAGGGTTCCTTAAATAGGATAATGAAGGAAGTGAAAGAGGTCAATTGGGATGGGAGAGAAATTAAGGATTCTCAGATCCGGATATCAGAAGAAAACATAATATGATTAACTGTTTAAGATAGAGTGTACTTAAACAAATTCTATAATATAATTCTAGTTAATTCATTCAAATTTAGATAACATGCAAGCTTGTGAAACACTTAAGAAAATGCAAATTTGACAAAAGAAAATACTTCACTGAAGTAGCTCAACCTATGGGGTTGTTATAGACATTTTTGGGTCCTACAACCCCAAGCATGAAATGTCCATAAATCAAGGACTCCTAAGTCCCTAAAAGTTTTGTTCTAACCCCTAAAGGAACAAGGTCAACAGATTATAGCTTCTCCCAGAAGTTCTCCACCAGAAACTGCTCAGAATGGGTCAAAACAGGATCATTTCAGCTGCTCCACTGGCTAGGTGTGTTGCATTGCACCTAAATACACTGGGACGGTGTGTTTCATTTCAAAAGTCCCTTCTGTGGGGTGCGATGGGCGAGAAATGAAAAATGGCAGTGTCATTCTGCGAGGTGGAGAGACAATGGAAGCTTCCAGAATCTTCTCCTGTGACACTTGCCTCACTGAATTCGACCAAGGATGAGTAAGAGGCCTTCAGTCTCCAAGTGGAAGCAAGAACTGACAGAGAGAAGACACTAATCAAATCACAAGCTGACTCATCCCCCTTATAGATATCTATATATGGATCCCTCATCCCAGAGATCCAGAGGCTGGAATTTTGCATATTGTAGGGAATTGCTGTTGGTTTGTTGAGACAAATATCAGATTGTTGGGTGATCTATGCTTTGTTTGAGGTGAAGAGGGGCTTCTTTGCTGGGAGGTTGATGCTGGGTCAGGAACCACTGGTTGTAACTCCTCCTGGATCTTTTCTTGTTATCAATAAAAGCTATTTGAGTTTTCCTCCATGCTTTTGTATCATTGATGCTTGTTACATTTGTATGCTCAATTTACATTTGATCCTAGATTGTTTATGAATATAGATCCATGTCTTTGTATAGTGCTATGCTTCTGTGATCTTACAGGTACTTTGTGAAGCTGGGCGTGCAAGGGAGCAGGTAGCTGAGGACTATCAAAGAAGAGAGGAATCGACTTGAAGGATTAGCGCAAGACTGAGGTTGGTCTTTCTATTCCTCTCTATCTATAATTCATAAAGGAAAAACATAAGTAGCTTTTCTCTGTTTGTTTCTAAGGAAGCTGTCACACCTTAGTGGGATAGAGCAGTTCTATATAGACACTTTTCCCTGTAACAAAATGGCGACTCCGCTGAGGAAGTGTTAGTTTGTTTGTTTATCTTCTTTGTTGTCTTTTTCATAAACTTACAGATGGAGTCTGAACCTGTGCCAGGTAGCTTTCGAACTGCATTTGCTATGCAAATGCAAAGTAGATAAATTCCGCTTCAGTCGACCTCCGGGATCTGTTTATGATTTAAACAACTGATTCAAAAACTTTTTGATTTCCCTTGTGATAGCTCTTAGATCCTCCTTAGATCTACCCCTGATTTTTGTATTACTGATTGCTTTTTACTCGGCCAAAACGCAAGAACTGAACTGCAAACCGTGACCCGAAACCCAAACAGAGTCTCGTTTCTGGCCCAGCACAGGTACTGTTAAGAGATTCTGAACTTCAGCGCACTTCCCAAGTGGACAACCTACGCTGCATTTCAGATTCTCTGTGTTACAGGTGCGCTGATCAGACTAGCTCTGTGCAGTTGTGAGTTCTGTGATTCATTCTTTCCAGTTCTATTCCTGAATTTTGCTGCCTGTGATCAGTATATGTCTGTTTGATACCCCTTTTCCTTGTTGTTATTCCACCTCCTTTGTAAAAAAGAGCTGTATATGTTTTTGTGTGTTTGTTAAGTCATTTACAGTTCTCCTTTGCAAAAGTAGCATAATCATACTGTCATCCTTTGATTTGAATCTGTCGCAAGTGTCGATTTCGATCGTAGGAAAGAGTTTGATTGCTGTTGATGGTTGATTATCCTGTTACTATTGCTTTTGGTCTGATTTTTTCATTTTCTAGTGTCAAAAACAAGTATTCATTTCAAAATCGTAAGGTGTCGTAATCATCTCTATTTTTGATTTCGAAAAGAATCTTGTTTGTATTTGTCGCTTGAAAAGAAATTCAGATTTGTGCATCAACTTTCTTTTTAGCATCATATACTAAGAAAGTTGAAAACAAATACATGCATGTGCATTTTCATATAGACAGTCTGTTTGGCTTGATTTAGGAAAGTGCATTTACAGTGTGCTCTTTGCTCTTTGTGAAAAGATTCTGTCTTTCTTTTCCCTAGTAGCTAGGATTTTCATTGCATAAAAGAGATAAAAAGTTTGTTTATCATCTTTCGATTGCATTTTAGGAATTACATCTATATCTCGTGTTGAACCCAAAAGGCAAACTTCATAAGCAAGATCAACTTAAAATAAATTCAATGAATCTAACAATGCTTTGGAACTTAACACACAACATCTAGAGGTCTAGGCTAGAGACGTATTCCGGCGTCGTAAAGCCTGGTAACTGTTGTTCTCACTGATGGTTGGGTGATTCCTCCACTCTGAGACGATAAGTGCCAGTACGGACTTGTGCTCCCACGTACCGTTGAGTATATTTTGGGAGACCCCTATAGGCTTAAATCCTTTATCCATAGGAAGCCGTGTCTGCCGCCCTATCGATCACAATGCACTAAACACAGCATTCGGGAAGATTGATTGTCGTACCGTAAAAAGTATTCTGCAGTTTTGCGATTGGTTTGGTACTCCCTCTACCTAGACTTCCAGAGCAGTCCCTTTCGTTCCTTTTCAGACTCCTTAACGGAAAAGGTCCATCTGAGCACTTGTCACTTCAGGCTCATTAAAAATTGAAGGAGACTAGAGTCATCTTTTGTTTTTTCTCGACTCTTAAAAACTGAAAAAACAAGTTGTGTTGAAGCGTCTAAAAATTATTTTAAACGGAATATTCATTACCCTTTCCTGCGTTGATCTTGAGTTGAGAAAATGGAGTCCACCAACCAAGGAATTCCCCTTGGAGGAAATCCTAGTCCCTTCTCCTCTTGGGGAGATGTTGGTGCACCCCATATGGCCACATTGTCGCTTCCAGGACTGACAATTGGTTTGCCTGTATGGCTCTTCTCAACCTCTGTCGTTCAGAACACCACTATTCCTGAACAATCGAATCAGCAACTAGACGAGTCCAGAGTTACCCACCAACCTTCTACTTCCTCTAATTCTTCCTCTCCTCCTTCCTCTTCACTTGATATGGCTGGTAAAACCAAAATTCAAGTACCTAAGGAGAAGAAGGAAAAGAAGAAGAAAGAGAAGAAGAAGAAGGAGCCAAAAGAAAATGGGGGCAAACGAGTGTCGTCTAAAGAAAATCCACACACTGCACCGACCAGGCCTAAATCGCCATGTGTCATTTGCAACAGAGACCACTATCACAGAGATTGTCCTTGCATCCCTCGGATCTTAAGGGACTGGTCTCCCCGTTTGCACAATCCGGTGTCGTCAGCCTCTGATGATCATGTTGAAAACACACCGTCAACTAGTGAAAGTGAAGCCCCAGGACAAAAAGGAAAATACAAATTTCCTTGTAAGTTGTGCGAAGGCGATCACGTCGTCCACTGTTGTCCCTTCTTAGACGAAGCTAAAAGAGTTTTGGATGATCGTCCGGTTTCACCGATACGACTTCCTCCTGGATATAAAAAACTCTTGCCGAGTCCGTCACCAGTTGAAAATCCGGTTGGCTCGCTCAGGTGGTCGGCTGAAGCAACTATCATTGAAGATAAACCATATGAATCCATACCAGACGAAAGTCAAAAGGTTGAGGGGGCAGTTGACCCGGTCTTGCCTTCAGAGGTTACATCTTCAGATGATACAGTCACTGAAGAGAACAAGGATGACATCGTCCAAATTCTTTTCATAAGCACAGACTCCAACGAACATGGGGGCAATTTACCCGTTCCTTTACCGCAGGAAGGAAGTTCGTCAGAGTCGTACCCGGCCGTCTATTCGGTCCCACCGCCAAGCAACCTAGTTGTCTCCTTCGACTGGAACCAACTAGGCAGACCCCGTTTACTAGCTAGTGTGCCATTCTGGATTATTGTTCAAATATATAGAATGGTTATGGCTGGTACCATCATAGAGGAGGGGGCTTCTGTGAGTATCCTTTCCTCGACTGCTTGGAAAGTGCTTGGTTCGCCATTGCTTTTGCCTGAAATGAGAAATCTGATAGGCTTTGATAAAGGAACCAGTCGACCGTTAGGGATCCTTCCCAATGTGCCCATAACATTGAGAGGGAAAACCGTTCACATGAACGTAATGGTAGTTCAAGGACCCCTGGATTACAATCTACTCCTTGGACAAGACTATATTTATTGCATGAGAGCCATTGTCTCATCACTCTTTAGAGTGATGTGTTTTCCGCACGAAGGAAGAGTGGTCAAGCTCATAGACCAGCTTTCATTTCCCGGATCACACATAGCAAATAGTCATATACCAACCCTGAATGGTCTTTTCATGCAAGAAATGTCTCAATCCCCAGTCCGTCCACCCGATGAGCGCGAGTGATTCGGGGGGACATGACTGAAACCTAGGGGGCATGCATCCTGGTCTACTCCGGCAGGAGAACTTCGGGTATAGGGTAGGTTTCCGTGAGAAAATATGACTAGTCTGTACTCCCGTCTGTGATTGGAAGAGTGGGTTATTCTAGAACAAGATTTTCTTGTCAAAGTTATGTAAGTGGAGTAGCCTCCTTCACTCACCTTTGTTTATCTCGGTAGACATCGCCGAAGAAGTGTTTTGTTTGCGATGTGAACAGAACAATCTTTGGGTAACCTGTAAGAGGTAGGCCTCTCTCGGTAAAACAAATGTTTTAACGGACTAAAGTAGGGGTAACATTGAAACTCTGTTTTATACCTGGGGGCATGCAAACCTTTTGGAGTGCAAGCGAAGAGCGGCTATTTATTTTTTAAATTTTTAGGACCTCTAACCCTTTAAACTCGTAGGATTGGTCGTTTCCTAGCTTGCATAAAGAAAGGATGTGGGGCAAAACTCTAAAAGTTGCCGTTTTATATGAGACATTCTTATCATACGACTGGATTATTCGAGCAGTTTTAGAACATAGTTCAAGCTCGTTAAAAAATAAACATAAGCCATGAGCAAATGTTTCCACCCGTGTTTAAGCTCGTTAAAAAATGAACTATTCCCCGGTAAATAACCATCGTGAATGTAGTACTTCAGTCGTTAAAGCCTTGGTCGTGTTTGCACCAGCACCTCCACTTTTTCATTGGCCGATCATTCACCTCCACTTGATTGTTTACCCATTTTGAGGAACAGCTTCGAAGAGTGATTTCACTAGCCATCCTTGTGACACTGCCGTGATTGGAAAATTCCAAACCTTACCTGGAATCAGCTGCTACCCGTTTTATCACTCGTTCCTCAAAAGACGAGTCTCCTTTAAGCTCTTTTCAACTGACTCGTAAAATATGAAAAGATTGCCGAGTCCTTGGCCTCTCCAGCTCGTTAAAGGGACAGGAAGTGCTATCCTTCATCTAGATGTTAATCTTTTTGGACCTAAGGGATTATTACACAAAAAGATCGAGCGCTTGTTTTGTTCAGCTCGTTAAAAGTATCGAAAATTCATCCCTTCTGTATTGTTTTATACTTTTTCGGACTTAAGGGATTAGATGACGAAAAAGGAATTTTGGAGTTTCCTTTACGTTCCTTTTCAGACTCTCTAAAATTGAAAAGGACCGAGTTATCTTTGTCGTTAAACTCGTTAAAAATTAATAGCGACAAACTTGTCTGTAGATGAGAACAAGTTTCACTATCGCTAGGCTCGTTAAAACATAGCGATGGGTTTGCTCGAAGGGAAAATTATAGAACAAGCATATGTTATCCTCCTCAAGCTTGACAAAAATAAAGAGGTACTAGTCAGCAATGACTGGGGAAAAATGGGAAGAAAACTCAAAGAAACTTTGTTGGTAGCAAGTCGCTCTTGAACATGACACTTCCACTCCATGTCCGAGTTGCGTTGGGTTGTTTCATTCACCGGTCACATCACCATGGTCACGCCATACCATCCACATTTGGGGTTAATGCTACCAATCCATCACATCAGTGTCGCCGATATGTTCAAGAGAAGTCATTCAGAGAATTCACCTGTGTCTCACCCACTACCATACATTATACTCCATTCATTCATGATCGCCACCCTGAACCTTATATCACCAGATCGTTTTCACCTCCATTAAAATCATTTGCTCCGTTCCATGTCATTGATGTGGGATTCATTAAGGCCCTCCTATGATGGATCACTTCTTGTCAACGTCAGCTCATTATCCAAGAAGTTGATCTAGGAACACCCCATTCAGTACTTTGAAGCTTGCATGCCTCAATGGCAAGTTTCTCACTTCCGGCGACAGGTTTACATCAATGGCCTTCAACCGAAAGATTTTGGGTGGTGTTCGATGCCAAGTCCTTTATTCACACCATGAGAATTGTACTGCAGTACCTTGAGGGTCATTATCATTATCGGTGATTCCTCTCGCGCTTGTTAACAGTTTACATCATTGACTGGTAATCAAGCGATGTCTTTCCATGTTCGACTTCAGAACATTTCTCACATGGATCGACTTGTACTTTGAGTGAAGATCAGACGAGATTGAAGACCCCAATCTAGTTTCATCCATCCGGGCTGCGATATATATTCAGGGAAATAAAGACATTAAATGTACATCATTGTTGCACAGATAATCATCTGCTCAAATGGATGATGGCTCTACCAAAATCATCAGTCTACACTCAGACTATTGTCTGTCTTATGTACATGAAAAATGAATTTATAAAGCTGAGCATGGGAATGCCCACCTCAGCTAGATCATGAAAATAATATGAAGATAATGTATTGTATTGTATCTTATTACAAGTCTCCTCCCAGCATTGAAATAACTTCGGATCCTCATAATAAAGCATTTCACCCGACACCAAAAGGTTAACGGCCTCATACTTTAGGGGGCAACTATTATAGACATTTTTGGGCCCTACAACCCCAAGCATGAAATGTCCATAAATCAAGGGCTCCTAAGTCCCTAAAAGTGTTGTTCTAACCCCTAAAGGAACAAGGTCAACAGATTACAGCTTCTCCCAGAAGTTCTCCACCAGAAACTGCTCAGAATGGGTCAAAACAGGATCATTTCAGCTGCTCCACTGGCTAGGTGCGTTGCATTGCACCTAAATACACTGTGAGGGTGCGTTGCATTTCAAAAGTCCCTTCTGTGGGGTGCGATGGGCGAGAAATGACAAATGGCAGTGTCATTCCGCGAGGTGGAGAGACAATGGAAGCTTCCAGAATCTTCTCCTGTGACACTTGCCTCACTGAATTCGACCAAGGATGAGTAAGAGGCCTTCAGTCTCCAAGTGGAAGAAAGAACTGACAGAGAGAAGACACTAATCAAATCATAAGCTGAATCATCCCCCTTACAGATATCTATATATGGATCCCTCATCCCAGAGATCCAGAGGCCGGAATTTTGCATATTGTAGGGAATTGTTGTTGGTTTGTTGAGACAAATATTAGATTGTTGGGTGATCTATGCTTTGTTTGAGGTGAAGAGGGGCTTCTTTGCTGGGAGGTGGATGCTGGGTCAGGAACCACTGGTTGTAACTCCTCCTAGATCTTTTCTTGTTATCAATAAAAGCTATTTGAGTTTTCCTCCATGCTTTTGTATCATTGATGCTTGTTACATTTGTATGGTCAATTTACATCTGATCCTAGATTGTTTATGAATATAGATCCATGTCTTTGTATAGTGCTATGCTTCTGTGATCTTACAGGTACTTTGTGAAGCTGGGCGTGCAAGGGAGCAGGTAGCTGAGGACTATCAAAGAAGAGGGGAATCGACTTGAAGGATTAGCGCAAGACTGAGGTTGGTCTTTCTATTCCTCTCTATCTATAATTCATAAAGGAAAAACATAAGTAGCTTTTCTCTGTTTGTTTCTAAGGCATCTGTCACACCTTAGTGGGATAGAGCAGTTCTATATAGACACTTTTCCCTGTAACAGGGGTCAAGTGTCAAGCAAATCGGAGTGGATCAAGTTCTAAAGATGGTGTTTACAGGGCAAGGTAGCTGAGTAATTTCAGATCCTAAGGCTGCATGGTGAAGTTGATTTCAATCGGATCCAAGTAGCAATTAAGGGTTCCTTAAACTAGATAATGAAGGAAGTGAAAGGTTAATTGGGATGGGAGAGATATTAAGGATTCTCATATCCGGATATCAAAAGTAAACATAAAATGATTAACTGTTGAAGACAGATTGTACTTAAACAAATTCTATAATATAATTCCAGTTAATTCATTCTAATTTAGATAACATGCAAGCTTGTGAAACACTTAAGAAAATACAAATTTGACAAAGGAAAATAATTCACTGAGGTAGCTCAACACATGAATCTTGTAATGCAATCTCTTTATTACTCAGTCCAGTCTGCTGACTTGAAAAATCGGTACAATAACCCTCAGGTTTCAGGTCAACACAACTATAGAAATATCTAGAAATCCACACTCAATGCTTCGAATTATGAATTATTTATACAAAAATAGTTTACAAAATATCCCAAACTGTCTTGGGAATTAATATAGGAAAAAGAAATATCTTCATGCAAGAAGATAGAGATAGATATTCAACTACTGCAACCTGTCCCTGTTTATTAGGCTTTGCTGTCTTATTCTTTGATATTTTGCTATTTATTCTCCTTTGTTGTTGGTCTTCCACGCTAACTATTTCTTTTACTTTGGCTTTTAACTAATACTCTTTCATCTGAGTTGGCCTTCTGCTTTTCTTTTACTGCTTTGTTTTGACTTTTACTTTGTCTTTTACAGTAAGTCATTTAATTTATCCCAAATATCTACATCTGGTAATGTGATATTTACCATTTTTTTTGTAAATTTCATCTGCTTCTGTGTACTTGGCAAAGGTGGGTCTATTCATAAAAATGTGTTTTACCTCATGCCAGAGGTAAAATAGGTTCTCAAATGTCTAGTACAAAACCTTTCTTGTAGGCATCCCCTTCAGAGAGGAATTATTGGCTTGATCTCTTGCCACCTCTCTGATTTTCCTGTTGTAGTCTTCCTGTGGCATCAATTTGTCATTTATCACTAAGGGATTTGGTAGACCTTTCTGCCTTAAAGCATCAAACTTAACGATGAACCTGTCTATAGCCAGCTGCACGGTTTGGCACTTTTCCTCAAGGTTCATCATTAAATTCCTCTTGGTGAGCACCTTTTTCACTTCTAGTATGGTGCTAGTCCTGTCAACTATGTCCATCTCCTGCAATTCATATTTGTTCTTAGAGTTAAGAAAGTGGATTATTCTAGTGGCTTCTTCTAGCATGTCTCCAAGTTCAGCCTTAACTCTCTGAATTTCTTTTGTAGCCTCTTTGACTAAATCATTTTGTTCAAATATGACTTGAATGGATGGCCAAATATCATTGACAGAGTCAATGATATTGGCCCATAACTGTTCTTTAGCTTGGCCAAGTGGCTCCTTTAATGTCAATTCTTTTTCCAAGCTCTTCATTCTTTCAGTCAACCTGGTTGACTTCTGAACTTCATCCTTGTGCATAATCTGTGCAAGCTTATTCTCGTTCTCTAGACTTGTTATCTTTTCTTTAAGTTTATTTATCTCTATGGTCTGAATGGACATGTCCTCCATTGCTTTGACCAATTTTCTAGCCTCATCACTTGGATGAGATGCTATTGTTGTGGAACCTGTTGCTGATGTAGATGTTGTTGCAGCTGGAAGTGCTGTAGCCAGTGGTTCTGTGGGGGCCAATGAAGATGCCAAGGTGTATGGTACTACTGTAGTGATTGTTGGAATGGTAGTGGCTATCTCAAGGCTAGCTTGTTTCAACTATATCAAATTGTCCAATTCCTTTAATTGATCATTTAATTGGAGAATGAGGTCCATCATCTCCTCTTGCTAGGTTTGGCTTTCTAAGACCTCCTTTTTCTGTGGATGCTCTGAATGAGGCAGCTTTAGTTTCTTCTTCAAAGCAGCAATATCCTCATTCTTCTTCTTTATCAATTTCTCTACAGCCTTAACATCATTGGGATTATACCCCACCTCAATCACCAAGTCTTCTAGTGAATTGATTCTGTTGTCCTTGGCTTGTCAGGATGCCTTTTCCATCTTGTACTATGTTGTGATATTATCGAGTGAACTTTGGAGTTTGTGCACATTCATAGCTTTATTTGTCATGGTGGAATAGATCATCTCACCTGCCTGCTTATGGAATTCGATTTGGTCAATATGGTGAACATCCTTGGCCAAAACTTCTAATTATGTTTTCTTGTAGTCTACCGATGATTCTGGCTGCTGGACTGTAGGTTGCATGAATGTCATTTTCATCTTCCCAGTCTTAATGTCAAAGGCTGACATTAACCTACTTTGATTGGCAGGTGTTTTCTTGAAGTACTAGGCATAAGTATCAGCCTTCAATGCATCATTCCTTAACTTAATTTATTTGTATTTCTCCTTAATATATTTCTCTTTATCCACGGGCTTGCTGGATAAAGAGACTTCAATGCTGAGCTGTTTCTCAATAAGTTGGGTGTTTGAGGTAGAAGGCTGGTGTGTTTCTTCTGATGCTGTTGGGCCTTTATTCCTTCCAACAATTGTTTCAGTGTCAGTGACTTCCACTGTGTCAATGGTGTCTTATTGTTCAGTTACATGATTAAGCTTCAGCCTCTTCCTGTAACTAATCTCAAATTGGTCATATGTAGTGTCCATTGCCGAGCTAGAACCTTCTTCCCTAGTTCTTTTTGCATTTTTGTCTTCTGGAGTCTTCAAAATAGGAGGAATATTCATCTGTTCTTCTAGGGCTAGAACCTGCAGAAAGGAAATAGTATCAATCTTCTTTTCCACATCTATTAATGTATTGTCCACAACCACTACAGTATTGTCCATATCTACCAAAGTGTTTTCCAACCATTCTGACTGGTTGGAAAATCTCTCAATGTCTGGCCTGGGATGATGTATGAAAGGACCCAATTTGACTTTGAGCCTTAGTTTATTTATGACTTCAGGAGGGTCATATTGCCACATAAAACTGTTCTTGAAATTCATCCGCTGTAAAATTTTATCTGCCTCTCGTCCAGCTTCCCTAGTACTACAAATAAAGGAGCCCAGTTTGTTTTTCATTTTGAATTGGGTCTTCTTCCTAGCTGATAGGAAATTAACCTCATGAGAGTTTATAATCTGCCTAAAGTACTCTAATGAAAATATCATCATGGGGATGTATTTGGGAAGTTTATAGGGAGATAGTTTACATAAATATATCCTGATCTCTGTGTGGTCCTGGTATAGATACCAGTCTCCCACTCTATTGTTCTTTGCCAATTGTAAAACTCTTTTAATCTCCTAACTGATCCTAGGTTGATAGCTACTGTTTAGCAGGTTTATAACAGGATACACAAATGAGTCAATGAACTCTTTATAGGAAGAAACAGTGGAGTATCTTTCAATCAATGATGTCCAATAGATGAAAGATCTTGGATTTCCTTTGGTGTCTAACTTCTAGATGTTGAATGGAAACTTGTCTCACTGATAATATAGGAATATGTGAAACAAAACTGAAGAGTATTTGAAGACTCTCTCATTTGGTAGTCTGATGAAATGCTCATGAATTCTGCCTGCTATGAACTGAGCGTAGTTGTAAATTGTAGTAGGAGGCTTGCTTGGGCAAAAGATAGAAAGGAAAGCAAGAACAACCTCATCCACATGTTCATCATAGGTATACCCTAGAATGCAAGAGAGAATGGTAATAATTTGTCTGCCTCTCGCAGAGAGAAAATGGTGGCAACATATGGAGGAATATTTGTAAGAGTATGAGACTCCTCTATGATGAAAGTTTGAAAAATATAGGACATCTTAGCAAGGTCTAACTTGGTGTAGAGTTCAAGTAAGCCTTCAATTGAAAGTGGGGTCTCATTTTGGCCTGGTTGAATCTACAACATTTGATTAATGGATTCTGCAGTAACGGTGAATAAAACATGATGGTCAGGGGTGACTATGGCTCTTTGACTGGGAATGTAGCAAGCTTGGCAGAAGTGGATGATTTCTGGGAATTGGTGTACGTGTGGGAACAAGTACTTGGGAAAATTAGACTCCCATAGGTGAATGTCATCATTCTTGTTCAAAAACTTATCTTTACTCCAGCAGTGGAGTTTCAATAGGTAGGTAGGGGAAGTAGTATCTTTAGTTTGAAAGTATCTATCGGCTAATGCAAGGTGTTCAATATCCAGGTGAGGGGTTTGCAGAGGTCTTACATCTAGAGAGGTTTGGGAAGCCATAATTTAGTTTGTTCAACTAAATTACTCTTTTTGTGGCTTTAGGAGTAAGGTTTAGAAGTCCTGGAATAGTGGGGAGGGTAATAACAGTCTGTAAAAAGGGGTTTAGGTGTGCAGTAGGTTTTTTCTTCAGTTTAGGAAGGTTTCTTCATTAATTTAATTAATTAAACTTTAATTAATATGTATGATTCAAATTTTACAAGGCCGTTCTGGTTATATCAGGAATACCTGGAAATTTGACGGTTTGGTGTGCAGACAGGGTTTTGTGGTAGCTGCAGAGGGCACTGAGGCTTGAACTGGTTATTTTTTGCTTCAATTTGTTGTCCGCAACGTCTTCATGTGATAAAAGGTGGCTAAATTGGTCGCTCAGAGGTTTAGGGTGTCACAATTGGCTTAGCAAAGGTTTACAACAAAAATGAGCAAAAAGAGTAAAATGGGGCATTTTTGGCCTTTTAACCAATAATGGTTACATTTTGGCACGAAATTTATTGAATGAACAGTGGGCAATTTTTGGTTTAGGTGGGGAGGTGGTTTTGTGCGATATCACACCGCTTTTGGGTGGAGGGCGGTATTTTTCGTGAGCGCGCGATATAAACTAGTGCTGCCACGTAGCAGAATAGTGCCTGGTGAAAACCACGAATCTTGCGTGCTCTTGGGCTGTTAACTATTGGATGATGAATCCGCGTGATATGGCTGTGCGCCATTGGATCTGGGGGTGGAAGATCATAGGGATGTCGCATAGTTGAGTTGCATGGACGGAGTCAGTAAAGTGGTTGGCGGGGCTCGAGGTTTAATTAAATAAATTGTAATTAATTAATGAATAATGTCGTGATTTTTAATATAAGCAAATGGCTAATGAAGGTGGGACCCTAGGTTATGTGGCGGGGGTTTTTTAACTGCACCAAGGGTTGGTGGGTTAAAAAGGGTGTTGGGGAAATATAAAGTGGGGGACGTTAATTACATAATGTGGGGGCATAGTAAATAACTTAGGATAAAAGGGGTTTTGTGGGTTTTTAAAGGGAAAAGGGGAAACTAATAAGGGGGGAATGTAGTATTTATAATGGAAATGGGTTTCACACTTAGGGAAAGGGGTTTTGGGAAGGGGGGGTGATTTTTGAAGGGTAATGTCTAGGGAAATGTGTGAAACTAAGGGAATAAAAGGTCAAAATGAAGGGAAAAGTTTTTTACAAGTAATGAAGGGAAAATGAGGGGAAATTAACAAATAAGTATGTGGGGGTCTAGTGAAATGAGGGGAAATTAATAAACTAACTTTGGTGAATATCCTTTCTTTTTCACAACTCCTCCTGCACATGAAACATAGGATTTAAGCATGACGAATGTGCTTTTGACTCAGCAACCTTGTGCACTTTGCAAGACTTGTGCTACTTACCCTTTATTTACCCTAAAATTTTCTCTTCATTCAATGGGTGTATTTGAGCTTATTGACCCTTTATTTCCTTTTTCTTTTGATAAGAAAATTTTCTAATTCTAAGCTTATAACTTCCAATGGCTCAGATTAGACTGATGAGCTCATTATTATTCTCTACCTAACCATTGATCTACCAACATTAAACAATTTGGTTAGATATTTATTCTCTATCTATCAACGTGAAATTTAAAACATGAATGAGTTAAGATTAAACTTTTTGACCATCATTTATTGTGGCATTTTTGAGAAGCTGCACACAATCTTATTTCGCAATGTAAAGTAAAATGAGTAGCATTTGAATTTGCACACTTTCATGATCTATTTTTATCTCTTTTTGGGGTTCATATTTTTCACTTTTTTGATCTTTTTTCTTTCTTTTTGTCCTTTGATTATTCTTTTAGGACATACCCTCTTTACATTTTTTAATTTTTAATATGGAAAACATTTTGCAGAAAGAAAAAGTATGTACAATATTACAAGACTAACCATAGCCAATTCAAAATTATGAATCCTATTATTATAGGACCCTAACAACGTGTACCATGACCTTGGTCGTAATTTTTTTACATGAATTTTTTAACAGAGATATTATAGAACCCTCCCCCTTGGAGAAAAGAATCCTCAGTGTTCAATGACAACTATAAAATAACAAACCATTGAAAACAAAACATACTTTCCATGGAGCTTTATAACACAATGATGAGTGCCAGTATTGCAGCAAGGATGTTGCAACTCCTTGGCTACTAGCTTTACTTATCAATTGGGGTTCGTACAAACTTGGAGGTGACAGTGCCATGTGCACAAGTAAAAGTGAAGGTCTTGCATGTTGTCACTGTTCATTTGGCGAGAGACCTCGGGGGTTCCAAGCCAAACTTCTATAGAGTCATAAGAAGCTTGATTCTTTGATGGAAGAAGAGCAAATATATTCTAAGAGAGCTACTCTACTGCATTACTGAAGAAAACAACATGTAATGCTAAATTAGACCATATCCTAATTAATCATTTAAACAAATATGCTAAGCAGAATTGCTAAATCAACACTAACCTAATGTTGCTATCTAAGCTATAGAAGTAAAGAGCATCAAACCATACTAATTTGTAAGCAAGAAAACTAAACTAAATCTGTTTTCACTTTTTTGGTTTTTTTGGCAAAATCAAGTAGGCAAATTAATTGTTCTTGTGGATGTGACAAGTGGATGGAAGGTGATTGAGGATGGCTAGAAGGCTTATGGGGTGGTTGGATGGTGTGGAAGGGTCCTAGGAGGCTTTTTGTGACTTCCTAGAGTTTCCCCATCAATTCAGTCTCAAAACAGGCTGTTTCAGGAAAACCTACAAGATGTACTAGAAACCTACAGGATACATCTGAGAGCTAATTGTGAGGTGCTGGAGGTGTTGGGAAGCTTGGAAAAGGTGTTTGATGAGTGAGATGGGGTGTTAGAAAGGATAGGAACACTCAGGAGCCAATATCCAAGAGAAGAGATGGCTAGATTCGCTCAATGTATCTAGGGGAATTTCAATGAAAAACGACAAAAAAACTAGTAAGGGTGATGGTGGAGTAAGAGAAGGCTAAGGTGGATGAGGTGGAAGGTGGCTATTGGTAATGAAGTCTGGGTCTCCTCCTGAAGTACCTACTGTGCTTAAAACATGTGTGTCTTCCAAGAACTATGCAAAAAGATACATTTTCATAACCTAGAAAAACATGAATCAATTGCCTATATTATGCATGAAGAAAGTGCTGAAGGGAATGAAAGCATGAGTGATATCTTATTGTGGAAATAGAGTAATGGAAAAAGATGACAGTGAAATGAACCAAATACTGAATCAAGACAACAAAATCCAAAGCTCATGCAAGAACTAGAAATCTGTGTTTTTGGGGGTTGTTGAAGGGTCTCTTCCTCAATTCATGGTCCCAGAGGGAGGAAGTGAGGCCGAGGCACCTGCTGACAACATTATGGTGATCCTTCTTCTCCTTACTAATCTGCTAATTGAAAAAAAGGCACAAATGGAAGCAAACTAACATACAACCAATCTAATCTACAATGTTGTAATGGAAATGCATCCAATTAAGAAAATGAACAGTTAAACTATGAATCTATGCTAGCATATATGTACAATAAAGAGGAGCCTTGGCTACTAGGGTTGGTCCCTAACCCCAGAGCTTCAGCCCTCTGAGTTAACTCAGTGCTGGCTCAAAACAAAACTCATTCTTATTATCAAAACAATGGATTACATCAAAAATTGTCACAAGTCTTGCAGCTTGAAAATAGAGTAGAGTTTTACAATCAAAAATCCCAATCCTACTGAGGTCCTAGGCCTCTCTACTTATACATCTAAAGTCTCCAATGACTTCCTTAAAATTAGGGAGTCTCAGCTCCCAAACTCAAGATAAACTGGTGATTTGACTTCACTTGGTTGACTGCCTTCTAGTCGTCGTTTGCACTTCGAGCTGATGGAGGAATATTCGAATGGAGGGGTAGTAAATGAGGAGGATTTTCCTCTTATAATTCCTCTCCCTTGTCCCATTCGAAATTTGACCAAGGTATTCTCCAAATTTCCTTTCTTTTATCCTTTAATCCTGCATTAAATGCACATTAGACCACAAAGCAAAGTATCCAACTATAACTCATCTCATAAACAAAATATAATCAAAAGTATGCAATAAGTTATGAGAATAGTTGGTTTGAGTAAGCTAGGAGGTGGATGAAGGGCCATATAATTACCCAATGATGAGGCTCATCATCACCACCCTACTAAAAGTGGTTCTCATCCTCTGAGTGACTTAGTCAATATCCATGTCCTTCATGGCTCTGGTATCCTCTCTGACATCCCATGCCTCTACTGTGGTATCTTCTTCTTGTTCATAGAAGCCTGCTTTCTTTTTTACCTCTTCCCACTGCCTCTTTTCTTCTTCTTCTTTCCTCCCTTCTAACATCCCTGGGAGTAGTGGTGGACTGCGTTTTAGGATTATCCAATTGACCTTCGACCTTTGCATTGATTTCTTATACATAGGTGTCCTATTGAGTGCCTCTCTCAACCTTTGAGGGGAGTGATATTCTTTGATCTTCAAGCTATGGGGCAGTGTGTTCCATCTCCTTAGGCAGGCATGTATCCTATCATCTCCTAGCAACCTAAACATATCCTTAAAATGTGAAATTTATTGCTCTTAGGCAGCAATATATCTAGGTGCCAGCTGAGGATCATTTGCAATCAAATTATGGGTGCTGATTAGGGCCATGGGATTTGATTGTTCAGCTTTGATGAAAAGAGGTTCATTTTGCTCTCTGGCCAATATTCTTTTCATCTCTGCAGCCCTTGACTCCTCATGGTTCATCCATGATGCCAAAGCCATTAATTGTAGATCTCCTAGCTTGGCATTAGGATCCCAAACATTCATGTCTGTGAGGGCCATGTTGTGCAAATAAAACTCAGCCATTTTGGCTCTATCCTCTAGTGTACTTTGATCACAAAGATCAATAAACTGCCTGTAGTCCTAAAATGGCATGGTGCCCCTTTGTGCTAGTGTTTTAATTTGAAACTGCAACCATTGTTCTTTGAGGTAAAGAGCATAGGATTTAGCTGGCATCCTACACTAGATGGCCTCTAAGGAGAGGCTGGCCATACATGCTAGTTGGTTCTCCCTTTCCTACAATTGTCTCCTCAACCATGCATTTTCGCTTTCAATTTGATCTCTCATTATTTCTTCTTTGTTCCTTAAGACACTTAGCTCTTTTCTCATTTCTTTGAGCTTCTCTTCCATTTGCCCAATGTCTTACACCCCTTTTGACTTGGCGATTTGCATCCATTGGTGGGTTCTAGCCCTCTCCTTCTCAAGTTCGAAAAATAATGGGATGGCAATTTTTTGAGGTATTACCCTGCCTCCTTCAATAAACCAGTAGTAGGAGTCCAGGTTACCGTGGGGGCTTGGTTCCTTTGTCTCTCGGTCTTCTTCTTTTGTTTCTTGCTGCTCCCCTACCTTGCTTTCCAATTTCTGTGCTTCCTGTATTTTTTGTAGAGTATCCTGTAGGATTGTTTTTGCTTCCTTTAGGTTTTGTTGTGGATCCTGTAGGATGGCCTTACCCTTTGAGGAAGTTGATCTAGTACTAGGCATCCTTACATAGGTTATTGGTGACTTAGGGGAAGGAAGTTTGTCTCTTTGTGTAGGGGAATCTTCAATCTCAATAGGATTTTTTGTTGATATTTGTGGCTTTCGTTGTTTGATTCTTGTGCTCTTCCTTGTTTTGAAATATAGCGGGGTTTTCCTCCTTATTTTTCCTTTTTGCTTGACTGGGGTGCTCAGAGAAGTGAGCGCAGCTATTGCCTCCCTCTTAGTGGCCTCTGGAGACACCCTAGGTGACTCCTCCTTGTTTTCTTTCCCTTTTGTTTCAATGCCTTATTCCTCTCTGTTTTTCCCGTCTTCTTCCTCTTGTGGTTCTTCCTCATATCCATTAGTTCCTTCCTTAGTTTCCTCCTCTATTTCATCATCATCCTCCTTCTCTTCTCCATCTTCTTCTTTTGCTTCATCATGTTCCTCTGTGTCAGCTTCTTCTTCATCCATCTCATCCTTATCTAGCTCTATATCTTCCTCTTCCTGTTTTGCCTCCTCCTCACTGATAGAAGGACTAACATCATAAGTGAGGGTTTTGATGTCATCCTCTGCTGGCAAGTCTCTGAAGACTGACCATGTTATAGGGATTTTGAGGTTTTGGAGGGAATCCTCAATGAGGATCCTAATCAACCCATGGTGAGCCAATTGTTGGGAATTCCCTTCCTTTACTTTGTTGTTGGAGTCTATGAGTGATTGCATCAAGAAATAGGGTATGCTGAGTCTTTGGTGAATTGTTGTTTCTACCCCAAATCTTAATTCTTCAAAAATCCTAAAATGGTAGCCATAAAAAACACCATATCTAGCCTCACATGAGATATATTTGATGAGTTGATAGCCTACCTCACTCCATGGGTATGGCAGATTGTCCCTTCTTACTACATTTTTATCCTCTGTGGGTTCTTCACCTTATAAAAAGAATTTCCTTTTTTCCACCTGACTGTCTCCTTTATCTTCTTTTCTCCATGGAATTCCTAGGGGAAGTGTGGTGAACCTACTAATGAGCTCTGGGATGAGATCTATAGTGAGGCCTCTAACTAAACAGTGGCATGGATTCTGCTATGTGGAGTGAGGGAGTGAGAAAATTCTTGAGCCACCTCATCATCATACCCTGTGATTTTTTCGAGAAACCCCATCCAGTTGTGTCTTGTAAAGATTTAAAGCACCTGGGGGTGCTGTTTTATCCTCAAAGTGTTTGTGGGTTGTCTCCTATTAAACCCTCATGTCATCTTGCTTGTGAGGCTTGAGGAGAAAATGAGAGGGTTGACACAAATTTTTTTAATTCAGGAGGAAAATAGAGTTGACTGTGTATGTAATTCACCCCTCACAGTTGCTAAATTCACTAGATTTTAGAGTATTTCTGGTTCATTTGCTTGTAAATGGGGATGGAATTTTAGAGCCTACCTCTTTAGAATGGTGGCAGTGGACAATTCCCGTGATATCCCCTCTTGAACTCTTCTCTGCCTATCTTGTAGACTGCCTCTGTGTATCCTGTAGACTGATCCTGTAAAATGTGTCCTGTAGGAATTCTTGTGCAGAACGATGGATCCTTTCTTCGGGTGGGTGGCCAGAGTTCTGAGAGTGACTTGAGTGAGGGAGTTTTGAGGATGTGGAATGCATGAATGCATGTGAACGATGTTTTATTTCCCTTTATGGTGTTTCGAGGTGAGGTGGTGTGCTGGCAGTAGAGGTATGTTGCCATTTTTGGACTGTTGGTCCCCACTACCACCTAATCATTTCCCACTCCTCGTAATCAGCTCCCACCTCGTAGATCCGTAGTTAACCACTTCATGTCCTACTCCTCCTCTGTCTCTGAGTTGTTTGCAACCACTTGTGAGAGGACACTCGGTTTTGCATGTGTTGACTTAACAAAGGTGGCCACCTTTTCACTTATAAATCAACAATCTCATAACCCTTATAGCTTTAGGGATTAAATTATGCAGATGAGTGAGTGAGCGGGATACTTACCTGTGGTTTCGATGCCATGCTGCAGTTGTAGAAAATTAGAGGTGTTGCACTGTTTATTTATTGCATGCCATTCTTCTTCCTCCTCTTGTTGTCTGTTAATGGTTTCTTGGCTTTTGCAGGTATTTGTTACTGAAGATATGATGTTGCTGCTGCTGTGGAGCTCTTGGATCATCCTAGTGAAGACCTGTAGCTAGTGATTGACAATCTGTGGGATAGGTTGCTACAGGATTTCCTTTAGTTGCTTCTCCCTCAAAATTCTCTAATCATGTTGCTGGATGGGGCTGTGAGGATGGTGCAATGAATGGACAGAGGGAGTAGGAGTGTGTAGAGAAAAGGACACTTAGGTAATTCTCTTACTCTCCTCTGTTTTTCTTTTCTTTTTTTCTATGACTGGAAGAAACTGATCTCTTTTTGTTTTGATTGGTGAGTGTAGGAATGATGATGGTGGACAAGGTGAGGTGTTAGATCATGCCTTGGATGAATTTTAGGGCCCTAACAAACCTACCATGTGCCCTCAGATTTCTTCTTGTAGGTTTTCCGGGCCACTGTAATTCCTACAGGATCATCTTGTAGGTTTTCACGGGATCTTGTAGGAATACAAGGGATCCTGTAGGAATCACAGTGTTCGAATAAATTGAAGCAATGGAGTGGAAAAATGATAGAAATGATGGAGGGATGCATGGTAAGGAGTGTAGGAGATGAATATGTGTGAGGCAGGGTTTCCTTTGGATCCTCTTTTCGCTTCTTGACTGTCTTTCTCGCCCACCTGCAAATAACAATTATATATTTCTCTCTCTCTCTCTCTCTCTCTTTTAAACAACTAGGCTGCCTTAGAGAGCTTTTCACCCTAAATGTTTAACTTGGGCACGTCAAGGGAGGTTTTCACCTAGGGATCTTCTTATTTTTATTTTTTTATTTTTATTTTCTTTTTCATCATTGGGTCGCCTCACAAGGTTTTCAACCCAAAGATGGGACTCAGGCACCTCATGGAGGTTTTCACCTGAGTCCTTATTCTTTTTTCTCTTTTTTTAGTGACTTGATGAGGGAGGAGCTGGAACTTTCTCCACCATCACCACTGTTTTATTGATATTGTCAATGGACTCTTGTTTTGATAAAGGTCTCTTGTACATTTTTAATCGATCAACATTAACAGGTAACAGAATGGCTTCTTCATCTATAGTTCTGATTTGATTGTAAAACTCTACTCTATTTTGGAGCTGCAAGACTTGGGAAAGCTCTTGATGTAATCCATTGTTTTGATAATAAGAATGAGTTTTGTTTTGATCTAGCACTGAGTTAACTCAGAGGGTTGAAGCTCTTAGGTTAGGGCCCAACCCTAGCAGCCAAGGCTCCTCTTTATTATACATGTATGCTAGCATAGATTCATATTTTAATTGTTCATTTGCTTAAGTAGCTACATTTCCATTACAGTAGTGTAGATTAGATTGGTTGTATGTTAGTTTTCTTCCATTTGTGCCTTTTTTTTCAATTAGCAGGTTAGCAAGGAGAAAAAGGATCACCATAAGGTTTTCAGCATGTGCCTTGGCCTCACTTCCTCCCTCTGCACCAATTCTCTGAGGCCCAAACTGGGCCCTCCCCTTTCATATTCATGCTGATGCCTCACACAAAGCCATAGGAGTAGCCCTAGGATGGGTAGAGGAGAAACTTCCCTATGCAAACTATTTTATTAGTAATAACTTGTCAAAGGATGAGCTAAATTATATTGTGACTGAAAAGTAACTCCTGGCTGTTGTGCATTCATTAAACAAATTTAGGCATTACAGTACATGCTATCAAACATTTGTGCATACTGACCATGCTACAACCAAATATATAATGAACAAACTAGATGTTAATGCTCAAATTATAAGATGGTTGCTTTTACTACAACAGTCTGATCTAACCATTGTTAATAATCCTGGTAAGTAAAATGTTGTTGCAGACTTTTTATCTAGGGTGAATCTGCCTGCACGTGAAGAAGGAATGGTGGATGACCAATTACTAGATGAGCACTTGTTTTCTATTTCAGTTCTCTCCCCATTGTTTGCTGATATAGCAAACTATTTGGTATCAGCACAGTTCCCACTGAACTTGCCCTCCAAAGAAAAGAGAAACATAGTAAGGAAAAGTGCCCCCTTCACCTGGATTGGGGGAAATCTTTTCAAACTTGGCCTAGATCAAATCTTGAGAAGGTTTGTAAGGGAAGAGGATGTTTTTGACATCCTTTTGACTTATCATGATGGGCCTTGTGGAGGTCACTTTGCAGCAAAGAGGAAAACATTCAAAGTGTTACAAGTAGGCTATTATTGGCCCACTCTTCATCAGGATGTGAAAAAGTACACTAGTTAGTGTGATTGGTGCCAGAGGATGGGAAAGCCTACTCCAAGAGATGAAATGCCGCTACAGCCTCAAGTGACTTTCGAGCCATTTGACAAGTGGGGCATGGACTTCATTGGGCCTATCAACCCTCCTTCAAAGAAAAAACAATAAATTATTGTGTGCACTGATTATTTGACTAAGTGGGCTGAAACCAAGGCAATTAAGGTAGCAACAAAAGAGAAGGTGGCTGAGTTCCTAATGGAGAATGTATTCTACAAATTTGGGTACCCTAGAGAGCTAGTCATAGACCAAGGTAGCCAGTTTACCTCCAACATGATTGAAGAACTGCTCAACCATCACAAAATCAAACATAGGACCTCCAGTCCCTATCATCCACAAGATAATCGGCAAGTGGAGGTGACCAACATGATAATGGAGGGCATCTTAACCAAGGTAGCAACGGGAAGGATTGGGTAGAGAGACTAGTTGAGGCCACGTGGGCCTATAATACCACATGGAAGACCACCACTGGATTTACACCCTATGAGCTATTCTATGGAAAAAAGGCTTTGCTATCCATTGAGTTTGAATATAACACATTGAGGATGGCAGCCCAACTAGATTTGGATCTCAGTCAAGCACATAAAGAGAGATTATTCCAATTGAAAGGTTTGAATGAATTCAGGATGCAGGCCCTCTTACATACAGAGATAGTTCATCTTAAGAGGAAGATCTGGCATGATAAACATATTAAAGAGAAGCAATTTCAGGAGGGAAACTGGGCATTGTTATATGATTCTATGTATAAGGACTTCAAGGGCAAGCTAAGGACAAGATGGTTTAGACCTTATGTTGTGGAAAGATGCCATGATACTGGTTCAGTGCAAATCAGAACTATAGATGAAGAACCCATTCCGTTATTTGTTAATGGGCACTGATTGAAAATGTACAAGATACTTTTATCAAAACGAGAGTTCATTGATAGTATCAATAAAAGAGTGGTGATAGTGGAGCAAGTTCCAGCGCCTCCCTCATCAAGTCATTTAAAAAAGAGAAAAAAGAATAAGGACTCAGGTGAAAACCTCCATGAGGCGCCTCAGTCCCATCTTTGGGTTGAAAACCTTGTGATGTGGCCTAATGATGAAAAAGAAAAAAAGAAAAAAAAAAGAAGATCCCTGGGTGAAAGCCTCCCTTGAGGTGCCTAGGGCAAACAACTAGGCTGCTCAGAGAGGTTTTTACCCTAGCTGTTTTCCCTAGGCGCCTCAAGGGAGGTTTTCACCCAGGGATCTTCTTATTATTTATTTATTTTTCTTTTTCATCATTGGGTCACCTCACGAGGTTTTCAAACCAAAGATGGGAGTCAGGTGCCCCATGGAGGTTTTCACCTGAGTCGTTATTCTTTTTTCTCTTTTTCAGTGACTTGATGAGGGAGGAGCTGGAACTTGCTCCACTATCACCACTGTTTTATTGATATTGTCAATGAACTCTTGTTTTGATAAAGGTCTCTTGTACATTTTCAATTAGTGCCCATTAACAAGTAATGGAATGGCTTCTTCATCTATAGTTCTGATTTGCACTGAACCATTCTCATGGCATCTTTCGAGAACATAAGGGCTGAGCCATCTTGTCCTTAGCTTTCCCTTGAAGTCTTTATACCTAGAATCCTATAAGAATTCCCAATCGCCCTCCTGAAATTGCTTCTCTTTAATATGTTTATCGTGGCAGATCTTCCTCTGAAGCTGAACTATCTCTCTATGTAGGAGGGCCTGCATTCTGAATTCATCCAAACCATTCAATTGGAACAATCTCTCTTTGTGTGCTTGACTAAGATCCAAATATAGTTGGGCTACCATCCTCAATGTGTTATATTCAAACTCAATGGACAACAAGGCCTTTTTTCCATAGACCAGATCATAGGATGTAAATCCAGTGGTGGTGTTCCATGTGGTATTATAGGCCCAGGTGGTCTCAACTAGTCTCTCTGCCAAATCCTTCCTGCCACTGCTCACTAACTTGGTTAAGGTGCCCTCTATTGCCCTATTGGTCACTTCCACTTGCCCATTATCTTGTGGATGATAGGGAGTAGAGGTCCTATGCTTGATTTTGTGATGGCTGAGCAGTTCTTCAATCATGTTGGAGGTAAATTGGTTGCCTTTGTCTGTGACTAGCTCTCTAGGGTACCCAAATTTGTAGAATACATTCTCCATTAGGAACTTAATGACCTTCTCATATTTTGCTGCCTTAATTGCCTTGGTTTCAACAACTTAGTCAAATAATCAGTGCACACAATAATGTACTGTTTTTTCTTTGAAGGAGGGTTGATAGGCCCAATTAAGTCCATGTCGCACTTTTCAAATGGCTCGAAAGTCACTTGAGGTTATAGGGACATTTCATCTCTTGGAGTAGGCTTTCCCGTCCTCTGGCACCGATCACACTGACTAGTGTACTTTTTCACATCCTGATGAAGAGTGGGCCAATAATAGCCTGTTTGTAACACTTTGAATGTTGTCCTCTTTGTTGCAAATTGACCTCCACAAGGCTCATCATGACAGGTCAGAAGGGTGTCAAAAACTTCCTCTTCCCTTACACACCTTCTCAAGATTTGATCTGGGCCATGTTTGAAAAGATTTCTCCCAATCCAGGTGAAGGGGGCGCTCTTCCTGATTATCTAGCTCTTTTCTTTGGAGGGAAAGTTCGGTGGTAACTGTGCTGATACAAAATAGTTTTCTATATCAGCAAACCATGGGGAGAGAACTAAAATAGCAAATAAGTGCTCATCTGGTAATTGGTCAACCACCATTCCTTCTTCACCTGTAGGCAGATTCACCCTACGTAAAAAGTATGCAACAACATTTTCCTTACTAGGCTTATCAATAATGGTTAGATCAAACTGTTGTAATAAAAGCAACCATCTTATAATTTGAGCATTCACTTTTGGTTTGTTCATTAAATATCTGATTGCAGCATGGTCAGAATGCACAAATGTTTGATAGCCTGTAATGTAATGCCTAAATTTGTTTAATGAATTCACAATAGCCAGGAGTGCCTTTTCGGTCACAGTATAATTTAGCTCAAGTTCTTACTGATAAAATAGATGGCATAGGGCAGTTTCTCCTCTACCTGTACCAGGGCTGCTCCTGTGGCTTTGTGTGAGGCATCATCATGAATATGAAAGGGTAGGGCCTAATTTGGGCCTCAGAGAATTGGTGCAGTGGTTAACTTACCCTTTAGAATGTCTAAGGCCTCTTGACAGCTTTTTGACCATATAAACTCAGAATATTTGGCCAACAACCCAAATAAAGGAGAGCCCAACTTGCTAAAGTCCTTTATGAACCTTCGGTAGTATCTAGCTAACCCAAAGAAACTCTTGACATCTCTCTAATTTTGTGGAGGTGGGACCCTTTGGATGATGGCTATTTTGTTCAGGTCCACCTGGAGTCCTTGTTGAGATATCGAATGACCTAGCATAGTCCCTTAAGTCATTAAGAATTCACATTTTTCAGGACTAAGAGATAGGTTTATTTCAATGCATTTCTACAGTACTTTGCCTAGGTTAGTGAGGGATTCTTGAAAATCATAGCCATAAGGTGTAAAATCATCCATATAAATTTCCACAGTATCATGTACTAATTCGGCGAAAATACTCAACACTGCTCTCTGAAAAGTGGTAGGAGCATTGCATAGGCCAAAAGGAAGGACTCTATAGGCAAAATTACCCCAAGGATAGGTGAATGTGGTCTTATCCTGGTCTTCTGGGAAGATTTGGATTTGGTTGTATCCACTAAATCCATCTAGGAAAGAAAAAACGTTTTCCCTGCCAGGCTGTCTAGCACTTGGTTAATTAAGGGTAGGGGAAGATGATCCTTCTTTCTGGCTTTGTTCAACTCCCTGTAATCGACACAAATCCTCCACTTACCATTTTTCTTGGGAACTAACACTAAAGGAGAGACTCACTCACTGTCGGAGACAGGGTAAATGAATCCTGCATCTAGCAGTTTTTGCAGTTCTTCTTTGATTATATCTTTAAGAGTTGGATTCATCCTCCTTTGTTATTTCTGGACTGGCTTGCAACCTTCTTTGATGAATATGTGGTGAGTACACATTGAGGGGTGTACTCCCTTCATTTCCTTGTAACTCCAAGCAAAGGCTTCTAGGTTTTTTTTTAACATGTTGCATAGCTTTTCCTCTTTGAGAGAAGAAAGAGATGGATTAAGTTTCAAGGTTTTCTCTGGGTCGAATTCTATGGTTTTGACACAGAGTGGGTTGGAATCGGCCAAGCATAAGTCAATTTGATGATTTTTCTGGGTTTCCCTTACTTCTTCTTCTAATGGTAACGAACTAGGAGTTGGACTTTGGAGGAGGTGTTCAATCAAGTCATCCTCATCTTGTTGTCCTCCTCCTATGGTTGCTTCTAAAGAATAAAGTTGGGAGGAATAAACCTCATCTTCTTCCTCCTCCTCCAACCATAAAGGTAAATCATGCTTTAGAGAAGGTTGAGCAGGAGGGTATAGGACTAACTTCTTGGACATATGCCCATTCTTGATGGTCATATTCCCAGCTTTGCAGCTAATGTAAGAATCTGATGTGGTCAACCATGGCCTCCCAAGGATGAGAGGGTAACCAGTAAGCCTAGCCTTAGGCTGGAGAACTAGAAAATATGCAGGGTACTCCCGGAAGTCAATGGAGACCATCACATCCTCCACAATTCCCTCATGGGTGATTGTGGAACGGTCTGCAAGTTGCAGAACTGTTGTGGTCTTCCTCAATGACCCTTTGAGGTTGAGCTTGAGCATGGTGGCCTTGGTCATCACATTAATGGAATCCCCAATATCGATCAAAGTGTGTGGGACAATGGTGCCATTGGTGTGCACATCTACTACAGGGCTTCCAGGGTCCAAATATTCTGAACATATTACGTGCCCTAGAATTAAGTCGGGAAGTTGCCCAATGAAATTAATGGTAGGGGCATCCCTTTTTCTTCTTCCCGAATGCTTGAAGCATTTCTCCTTAATAAACTTATTGTAAATGGGAACATCTTTTATTGCCTGGAGAAGGGGGATATTTACACATAGATTTTTCAATTCTCCCAGAAGTTCAGTTTCTTCTAGGGTAGGCTGGAGTGGTTGGGCTAATCTATCAGGAAAGGGTGGATTTACTTTATATTTTGTTTCCTCTCTTTCTTCCTCAACCTCCCTATGTGGAGGGGGAGGTTGGTTATTTGGGAGAATTCTCCCAGATCTTAGGCTGATCTCCTGGATTTCTACAACATATGATGGATATGATGTCTCTCCACTATATACTTGTTGAGCCTGCCTATTATTCGGGTTCAGATTTGGCTGGGTAGGCATCTGGGGCTTCTTGGGTGGAGCAGAGTGTATGATTTGTGGTTGGGTAGGCGGTGGAGGAAATAGAGCTAGAGCATTGTTGTATTGGGGCCTCTACCCCCGGAGTGGTGTATTCCACTGAGGTTGTGGTAGAGTGTAAGGTTGAAATGACTGGCTGGCTAGCTGGGAATGATATTGAGATGCATAGGACCAAGGAGGGGGTGTAGACCAGGAAGGATGAGCAGGGGTTCCCCAAGAAGGTAAAATTGTGGTTTGGTTGGGGTTGTAATATGCATGGGATGACCCTTGCATGCCCTGTTGTTGTTGTCTAGGCCTAGGAGGTCTCCTTTGGTTCATGTAGCAAAGCTGCTCAATGACGCCTTCAGATCCTTGATATATAGCTTTGATTCATGGTAAAGAACGGAAATTGTCTGTGGAGTGGTTTTCTTCACAGACTAAGCAAATTTCAATACAGTTCAATGGACATTCACTCCTAGGATGCCTTTTGGTGCATCTAGGACAAAAGATGGCCAAGGCTCTCTCTGCTTCCTCTTGCTTCCTTTTGATGTTCATGGTGTCCAATTGCAAGGCAAGGGTTTGCAACATCGTGATTTTGAAATCTTCCAGCATATTTCCAATTTCACCCTTGATGGATGAGTTGGAAGATGATGTACTGGCCATAGTTTGACTACTCCTACCCTTTTTCCTGGCTACCCTAGAATGGTTTCTAAAGATAATCTTGATATCCTCATATGGTAATTGGAAGATATCTCCTCCTGTTAACAAGTGTAAGGTATCCAAAAGGTCCTCTCTTACTCCCCTGAGCAGGACCAACTTTTGGGACTCAGGGTCAAGTGTGCACTTGGCCCTTTTGTAACTGAGCTGCAATATTTCTTCGTAGTCTTCTAAGGATTCATCCTGGCCCATGGTCATCCTGAAAATTTCTTCTTTAGTATCCTTTGACCTATAGTAGTCCCGATATCTTTTGTTAATATCCTGCTGCATTTGAGGCCACGTTGTGATGCTATCTCCAGGTAAACCTATGAACCAGCGTAATGCTGCATCCTTGAGGGTAGATGGAAATAATTTTAACTTTTTCTCATCATTTGTATAGTCATAGGTTCGCCATATAACAACAAACTCAAATTGGAAAGTGTCGGGGTCCTCTGTGGTTAGGCTATGGAAATGAGGTAGGGTAGAGGGGCTTATATTCTTCATCTTAGTGTCCCCGTTGGTTTCCATGATGGGGAAGGCACCCTCAACTCTCTCTCTATTCCCTCTGTCTTTTCGGTTTTCAGCCATTGGTTCAGTAGGAATGGGTTCCTCTTCTTATTCTTCCCCTGTAGGTTCTTCAAATATGTCAGGTTTCTCACCTAAAGGTTCCTCTAGTTCATAACCACCTAAGAAGAGAGAAGGTTGGTTGTTGGATGCAGTGGGGGTATTTGGAAAAATTTTCCCTAAATTGTCCCTATTCCTACGAGGCATGAAAGGAAATGTTTTTGGGTTGGTTTTGTAAATTTTTTAAGCTGGAAAGTACTTTTCAGAAATGAAATTGTTGATTGAATGAAAATCACTGACAGAATGAAAAAGCTACTAGCTAAATTGAAATTCTAGTTGGAGAATGGAAAGGAAAGGAGATAATGACAAATGAAAGAAAGGAAGCTACTAGATTACTTTTGCAGAAATAAACTAATGGTAGAAAATTGAAGATAAGAAATAGAAGAAAATAAAGTAGTAATCACATTCTACTGAGACACCAAACCGAAAACGGCGCCAAAAAGTGATGAGCGCCAGTATTGCAGCAAGAATGATGCAACTCCTAGGCTACCAGCCTTACTTATCAACCCGAGGTTTGTACAAACTTGGAGGTGACAGTGCTATATGCAAAAGTAAAATGTTGGGTTGTGTTATATTCTTTCCACGACTAGCCCGCATAGTTAACCGAGGGTTAGAGGGGGGGAGGTCATAGGGGGTTTGAGGGGTACCCACAACCCCACTTTATGGGGTCTGGGGTAGCGCCCTGGAAAATTTTGGTTTCTGACCATATGTTAGGTTTGGCGGACCCACCTATGATTTTGTGCATGATTTTCGCACATGTTTTTTTTGGACGCGATAGTTTTCGGTCCATGGCATTGGACGCGATGGTTTTTCGGTCCATGGTATTGGATGCTTAGACATGTATAAATATGTATTATAGCATTGAAATGAATACAATGAAAAATCAAGCTAGTAGTCCCGATTTTGGGATCCAGGGGAAAATCTCTATGTATATGTGTTTTATGTGTTATGCTCTCGCATTGTTTATTTCTGTGTTTTAGAATTCGTATGCAGGTAATTTCTGTACGGGGTTAAAACCTACATAAAAGAGAAGGTCCTTCCTATTGTCACTGTTCATCCGGAGAGAGACCCCAGGGGTTCCAAGACAGACTTATATAGAGTCAGAAGAAGCTTGATTCTTTGATGAAAGAAGAGAAAATCTATTGTAACAGAGCTACTCTACTGCAGTAATGAAGAAAACAACATGTAATGCTAAATAACACCATATCCTGATTAACCATTTAAACAACTATGCTAAGAAAAATTGTTAAATCGACACTAACCTAATGCTGTTATCTAAGCTACAGAAGTAAAGAGCATCAAACCATACTAATTTGTAAGCAAGAAAACTAAACTAAATTTGTTTTCACTTTTTTGGTTTTTCTGGAAAAATCAAGTAGGCAAATTAATTGTTCTTGTCGATGTGATGGGTGGATGGAAGGGGATTAAGAATGGATAGAAGGATTATGGGGTGGTTGGATGGTGTGGAAGGGTCCTAGAGGATTTTTGTGACTTCCTAGAAGTTACCCATCAATTCGGCCTCAAAACAGGCCATTTCAGGAAAACCTACAGGATGTACTATAAACCTTCAGGATGATCCTGTAGGAATTACAGGAAACCTATAGGATACACATGAGAGCTAATTGTGAGGTGTTGGAGGTGTTTGGAAGCTTGGAAAAGGTGTGTGATGAGTGGTATGGGGTGTTAGAAAGTCTAGGAACACTCGAGAGTCAATATCCAAGAAAAGAGATGGCTAGATTCACTCAATATATCTAGGGGAATTTCAATGAAAAAGGACAAAAAAACTAGTGAGGGTGATGGTGGAGCAAGAGAAGGCTAAGGTGGATGAGGTGGAAGGTGGCTACTGGTAATGAAGTTTGGGTCTCCTCTTGAAGTACCCATTGTGCTTAAATCATGTGTGTCTTCCAAGAACTATGCAACAAAATACATTTTCATAACCTAGAAAAATATGAATCAATTGCCTATATTATGCATGAAGAAAGTGTTGAAGGGAATGAAAGCATGAGTTATATATTATTGCAGAAATAGAGTAATGGAAAAAAATGACAATGAAATGAACAAAATACTGAATCAAGACAACAAACTCCAAAGCTCATGCAAGAACTAGAAATCTGTGTTTTTTTGGGGTTGTTGAAGGGTCTCTTCCTCAAGTCATGGTCCCAAAGGGAGGAAGTGAGGCCGAGGAACCTGCTGACAACCTTATGGTGATCCTTTTTCTCCTTGTTAACCTGCTAATTGAAAAAAAGGCACAAATGGAAGCAAACTAACATACAACCAATCTAATCTACACTGCTGTAATGGAAATGCAGCTACTTAAGCAAATGAACAATTAAACTATGAATCTATGCTATCATATATGTACAATAATGAGGATCCTTGGCTTCTAGGGTTGGTCCCTAACCCCAGAGCTTCATCCCTCTGAGTTAACTCGGTGCTGGCTCAAAACAAAACTCATTCTTATTATCAAAACAATGGACTACATAAAAAACTGTCACAAGTCTTGCAGCTCAAAAATAGAGTATAATTTTACAATAAAAAATCTGAGTCCTATTGAGGTCCTAGGTCTCTCTACATATACATCTAAAGTCTCCAATGACTTCCTTAAAATTAGGGAGGCTCGGCTCCAAAACTCAAGATAAATTGGTGCTTTGTCTTCACTTGCTTGGATGCCTTCTAGTCCTCATGATTTGGCTATTTGCACTCCGAGCTGATGGAGGAATATTCGAATGGAGGGGTAGTAAATGAGGAGGATTTTCCTCCTATAGTTCCTCTCCCTTGTCCCATTCAATTTTTGACCAAGGTCTTTGCCAAAATTCCTTGCTTTTATCCTTTAATCCTGCATTAAATGCACATTAGACCACAAAGCAAAGTATCCAACTCTAACTCATCTCATAAACAAAATATAATCAAAAGTATGCAATAAGTTACGAGAATAGTTGGTTTGACTAAGCTAGGAGGTGAATTAAGGCCCATATAATTACCCAATGATGAGGTTCATCACACAACTCGTTGCCACAATTACAATGATATACTGCTGAAACATGACAAACATACTGTTTACTAGAGATTTATAACACAACTCATTAAAATATTTACAGTAACCACCACATATACTTATGCACATTTTTTGCAACCAAAAAATAATCATATAGTCTATGGAGCTTTATAAATCCATCTCGATACAATGTTTACAATAATATACACATATGCACATTTGATTTAACTAGTAAACAAAAAGATACGATGGATGCATCTGCAACAATGGAATCCAAAGACTCACACCTCCACCCTCAAGAGTAGTACAAGGATTCAACTCCTTCCTAGGAACTCCATAATCCACTTCTAAAGTCAAATATTGATCCAATGTCCAACACTACAATCTTGTGCTACTATACCCTCAGTGAACAATTACCATCTCATTGTTCTGGTGAACACTCCCAATGTGCATATCATTCCATCTAGAAATTTTAATGACAAAAGAAAATCAATCCATCATTCTTCCCTTCTCTGCTATACAGTCTCTTGGGTAATCCAGTAACCCCCTTCCATGCAGTCACTCACCTTCCAAGTTCCCAGACATCCCCTTTCCCCAGTGACCGATCCCTTGGAAAGGATGCCTTGCACCATAAGGTTAAACAAAAAAGAAATATACCTGCCTCAAAACCATCATACCAGTCATAGCATGCTCATGGAAATCGATGGATAGCATTGGGTACCAGTGTCCCATAATGACCCTGCTCCTGAATTGCTTTACCAACATATTGTTTACTGTTGAAATTCCTTGTGCTGTTGCTGCTAATTCTTGCAATCAGTTTCAACCACCCAACCGGGTTCCATGCTTTCCTGTAGCAAGCATAAATTGCATTAGATACAAAATAAATTCAAATAAATTGAAATTGTATCTCATTAGTGGCCCATTAATATGGTACACTATTATGAACCAACTCACAAAAATATAGAAAATATAGATCAACGACTTCAAAATAAACCTCTTTAAGGGGGAAACCTCCTTTACATTACACAAAGGAACAATTCTTAGATTCTACAGATGACTAAACCTCCTTTCTATATATAGGTGTCTAGGGGTCACACTATAATCAAAGCCGACATAACAATAATAATACAAGGGAACAACAATAACAATAGTGGGCTTCTATGGGGCACACTAATAACAATATGGGGACAATTGGGGCACAATAATAACAATAAGGGCTACAATAACAATAGTAATGGGGGAATCACTAGTAGTATAGGGACCTAACGTGCCCCTCTCCTTCAAAAAAGTTTTTTCCTCAATGCTTGAGTAGTTCTAGATGCTTCTGTATAAAATTCTGATCCTCCCATGTGGAATATTCAGCAGGTAAGTTCTTCCACTTGATGAGATACTCCAAAATTGATCGATTTCATAGCTGTCGAGTTCTTGCTTCTGTGACTTCTTCAGGTTCCAATATTATTTTTCCTTCCTTGTCAAGTTCTGGAAATATGTTTTGAACTGGGAGCTTGTCACTTATAACCTTCTTTAAACACGAAACATGGAAAATTGGGTGCACTCGGGAAGCTGCAGGAAGCTCCAATTTGTATGCCATGGTACCAATCTTTTGCAAAACCTTGTATCGACCATAATAATTTGGTGATAATTAATTATCCTTCTTAGCTTTCTTGAGGGACATTTTTTTATATGGTTGTAGACGTAGGAATACCCAGTCACCTACATCAAACCTTCTTTCACTGCGATGTTGATCTGCCTTTTGTTTCATTATATTATGCACCAAATTGAGGTTATCCTTTAAGAGTTGGAGAACTTGTTATTGATGCTCGATGTGATATTCCACTACTTGAACCTTATAATTTCTCTTAAATATGATGTGATGGATGGTGGATGATATCCATAAAGTTCCATAAATGGGGTCATTTTTGTTGCAGTATAGAAGGAAGTGTTATACCACCATTCAGCCAGAGGCACCCAATTGACCCATTGTGTCTGTTTATCAAAGACAAAGCAACGAAGATATCCTTCCAAACATTTTTTTACTATCTCAGTTTTCCCATCATATTGAGGATGATAAGATGGGCTATGAGCTAACTGAGTACCGAGACAAGAAAATAATTTTGTCCAAAAATTTCCAGTGAAAATGGGATCTCTGTTGCTTACAATAATCTTTGGGTTTCCATGTGGCTTTTGAATTGTTTCCATAAATGTAATAGAAAATGTATTGGCTTTAAATGGATGATATATTGCACAAAAGTGTGCATACTTGGTAAGTTTGTCAACTACCATCATGATGACACTCTTTCCTTCGGACTTGGGTAAACCTGTGATAAAATCCATTGAAACCTCCTCCAAATGTTTGCTAGGAATGGATAAAGGTTGTAATGAACCTCGGGTCTTAATTGTTTCAACTTTATTTTGTTGGCAAACCAAAAATTCCGCCACAAACTTTTGAATATCCGATTTAAGGCCATCCCAAAAAACTTCCTTCTTAACCCTGTGGTGAGTTTTTAAAAATCCAGAGTGCCCTCCTAAGGGAGAAGTGTGTAACTCCATAAGAATCTTTTGTTTGAGTTGGGAATTCTTACATAGGTATAAGCGATCTTTGTACCCTAATGAATTATTTTTCCAGCTAAATGTATCAGATGTATTGGGATCTTGTTGTATCTTTTGAATGAGTGCCCACACTTCTTCATCATTCTTCGATTCATCCCTTACTTCATTTATCCAATCTGTTTGGATAATAGAAATGGCGCAAAGAAATTCTTCCACCTCTTCATCCTTTCTTGAGAGTGCAAATACCACAACATTTTTCTTCCCTTTTTTGTAGATGATTTCAAAGTCATAACCCAACACCTTTGTGATCCATTTTTGCTGCTCTTTTGAAGATAATCTTTGTTATAAAAAGTATTTGAGACTATCATGATCCGTTTTTACCTTGAACTGTCTTCTCATTAGGTAGGGTTGCCATTTATTAAGTGCTTATAGTATTTCCAACATTTCCTTCTCATAAATAGCTTTGTGTAAATAGTTTCATTTGATTGGACAACTTTCGAAAGAAATGAGTCTTTCTTCTTGCATTAAAACAACACCAACTCCATTTCTTGAGGCAACACATTCCACAATAAAGGTTTTTGTGAAGTCCATCATAGCTAAGACCGGTGCTTGGCAGATTGCCTCTTTAAGATGTTCAAATGCCCTTGTTGCTTCTAGAGTCCATGAAAATTCATCTTTCTTCAATAATGTTGTTAGAGGTGCTGCTATTCTCCCATAATTCTTAAAAAACCTACGATAATACGCTGTCAACCCGAGAAATCCTCGTAGATTCTTTATGGATGTGGGGATTTTCCATTCCTTAATGGCTTTAAGTTTGCTAGGGTCTACATTAACACCTTCATGAGATGCAATATGACCTAGATATTCCACCTCTTGTACTCCAAAGAAACATTTGGAGCTTTTTGCATATAATTGTTTCTCCTCAAATAGTTTGAGCACCCTGTCAACATGTTGAACATGACCCTCCCAAGACTTGCTGTAGATTAGTATATCATCAAAAATACGAACAAAAATTTTCTAAGGAAGGGTTTGAAAATGGAATTCATCAAACCTTGAAATGTACAAGGTGCATTGGTAAGGCCAAAAGGCATGACCAAAAATTCATAATGAGCCTCATGAGTTCTAAATGTTGTTTTCGAAATTTCTTCAATCTTCATTTTGATTTGATGATATCCTGAACAAAGATCCAACTTGGTGAAGTAAATTGATCCATGCAATTCATCCAATAATTCATCAATGACAGGAATGGGAAATTTATATTTAATAGTGAGCTTGTTGAGCTCCCTATAATACAGACACATGTGCCATGATCCATCGTTCTTGTGCACCAATACTACTGGAGTAGAGAAAGAACTTTGGCTAGGTTGAATTATACCAACCTCTAGCATTTCTGCAACCATACGTTCAATTTCACTCTTTTTGGAATAGGGATATCTGTAAGGCCTTATGTTTGGAGAAAAACTTCTTGGAATCAAATGAATATCATGATCATGATCACGAAAAGGTGGGAGGCCTTTGGCAGTCTCAAATACCTTGGAATGATTGTCCAAGATGTTTTGGAGATCTGAAGAAATAGATGATTTTGATGTGGTTACCTCTAGCGAACATAATTGTGAAATTACGCCTCATTTTTCTTTCTTTAGAAGCTTTTTCATTTCATTAGAGATGATTATGTTTCCCAGTTTCCCTATGATACCCCTTAATTCAATTTCCTTTCCTTCTGAACAAAATTTCATGAAATGTTCTTGAAAATTAAAAGCTATTGTACCCAAGGATTGTAGCCATTGGACTCCTAGCACCACCCATTGGAATGGAAAGCATTGGGATATTCTATACATATTATCCCATGGATAGCTTGATATTATGGCACTTTCAAGAGAAATTTATGGTTCCTCCACTTGCAACCATCACTTGACACTCTGGTGCTGGATATAGGAAGCAATTCAATTCCTTGGCTATATTACAATGAATAAAATTATGGGTACTGCCTGGATCAATCAATGCTATTACCTTTTTCTTCTTGATATGTCCTTCTATCTTGATAGTTTGAGGAGTGGTAATTCCAGCCAATTCATTACAAGATATGGTCAGATTGATTTCTTCTTTCTCTAGGGTTTTTTCACGGTGTATATCCTCTTCTTTTGATGTTTCTTGTTCCTTTTCTTCCTCCTCATCACAATCTATGTAAAATAATTTCTTCTCAGCACACTTATGACCTTTAGTGTATTTTCTATCACAACTATCACAAAGCCCTTTTGCTCTTTTTTCTTACAATTGTTGTGGTGTCAACCTTGTAGGTTGTGGAAGGCTAGGGGCAACAACACTTCCATCTTTATTGTTGTGAGTGGTAGGCTTCCCTATTTCCATAATTTTTCTTTCCATTTTTCTTGCCAACCTGAATGCCTTCTCTAATGAATCAGGTTCCCATAGGCGAACCTCATGTTGGATGTTATGCTTTAAAGTCCCTATGAACACATCAATCCTAGGCTCCTATGGAATATCTTTCACCATTATATTCAATTTTTAGAAGTCCTCAATGTGCTCCATCATTGAACCCTTTTATTTGACATTTATCAATAGGCTAAAAAAGGAGTTTCTTTTTGTATCCTCATAATGTGGTATCATTTATTCCATAAAAATTTCCCAAGTGACAATTTGTTTACGAGATCAAAGCCATCGATACCATACAAACTGATTTGGTTCCAAATATAAAGTTGCAATGCGTACCTTTGTGTGTTTTTCACATTATGAAGATCGAAATATTGATCCATCTGTAGTATCCATGTTACGGGATCCTTGCCATCAAACTTCTTGATATCGATCTTTGGAACATGGTGGGTCTTTAATCCAACGTTAGAGTCTATGAAATCATTATTAACATTTCTTTTGTTCTCATCATGAGTTTCCTTTACTACCCTTTCACCATTGGTAAAGATTTCTTGTAGCAACTTTGTCAAATTTGTCTTCAAATCTTTCATTTTTCCTTCCATCTTAGCTTCCACGTCATTCATCTTAGCTTCCACGCCTTTCTTTAAACCATCCATATTATCTTCCACGTCATTCATATTAGCTTCCATGCCTTTCTTTAAACCATCCATCTTAGCTTCTGTTACTTTTTGTGAGTGAATTTTTTTGCACTTGGTCTCGTAATTTTGATATATCATGTTTCATTTCTTCCTCTTCTTCATGAGTCATGCTAGATATTTCAGGGGCATTAATTTCTTTGGGGCATTAATTAATGATAATTATGCTTCACTATGCCCTTTGAATTCCTTCAAACTAATTTTCCAAACGAAACTTATACAAAAATTTAAAAACACTGCACACTTTTTTTCACTTTGTAGGAGCTTGATATTGAATCTGATGTATCTCTAAAATTTCAAATCTCCAAGGTCTGAAATTGCGAAATATGGTATCCCTCTGTGTCCTCTTTCCAATGCCACTAGTCTTATCGAAATTGGATTCTCCAAGAAAGATTTATGCCCAATCTCCCAAGCTGACCTGATTATACACTTTTTCAGTAGAGAGAACTTGTACAAAGTGCCATGTGTCACTGTTTCAACCTTTGGACCTGAAAACGAGGCACAAACAACTACAGTCTGTCCTCTTTCTCTAAATCCTTATGAAATTTCAATCTGATACTCAGAGAGAATGTTATGACAATTTTACTAAGGTCACTTATTTGGGATGGAATTCAGGAGCCTGAAAAAACCCTAACTTCCTTAGATCATATCTCTGAAAATATAGCTAGACAAGATTTGAAATTCAGACCCCAGAATCATCGTGATTTCATCTCAAATGAGTTTTTTTTTTAGGTTATAAAACGTCGCGAAAAAAAGGTTATAGCGAAAATGCCATGATGACTTGTTTGGAGCAACAAAACCCTATAATCCAAAGCTCTGTTACCAAATGTTATGAACCGGCTTACAAAAGGATAGAAGAGATAGATCAACGACTTCAAAATCAACCTCTTCGAGTGGGAAACTTTGTTTAAATTACACAACGGAACAATTCTTAGATGCTACAAATGACTAAACCTCCTTTCTATACATAGGAGTCTAGGGGGTCACACTATAATCAAGGTCGACATAACAATAATAATATAAGGGAACAACAATAACAATATTGGGCTTCTATGGGGCACATTAATAACAATATGGGGACAATAGGGGCACAATAATAACAATAAGGGATATAATGACAATAGTAATGGGGCCATCACTAGTAATATGGGGACCTAACATACACTTGCACTTATGTTCACTTCATGTCACAACAAGTCAAACTAACTGTTTGATCAAATCATCAAGTATAAACATATCACATCAGTTTAGCTCAAAACTCAACCATCATAAATCAAAATTATAGATCACATGTAACCATCATAAATCAAAATCATAGGTCACATGCATAATTAAAACTGAAATAAAATACTAATATTTATCCTTTAATTGATCCTTAGCTTCTACCTTTATCCTTTTTCCTTTCCATACACACATTAGATCAATTTCCACACGTAGCAAATACCCACTGCTTTTTATTTTCTTTAATCACGTACACATACAAAATGTACATCACAACACATACATCCGCACAAAGCGTACAACATCACACAATGCATACACCTACACTTGATATGCATCACAACACATACACCTACACCTAGTGTAAAACACAACACCGTGCATACTCCTACATCCAGTGTACAACACAATAAACATATGACAGCACAACAAATACATGTCACGATTCCATGAATTTACAATGCACATACGTAGTACCACATATATACAACACAACATGTACTACATGCACACAATACACCATGTACACAAGTACCACATGTACATGTACACACTACCACATGTACACAACACCATGTGCACAATGTGTGCACAACACCACCTACACAACATGTACACAACACCACATGCACGACATGTACACAACACCACCTCAACACAACACACCATGTACAACATGTACATGTCACCACATGCACACAACACCACATGTACATAGCACAACATATTGAACGTGTGCACAACACCATATGTACACAATGCCACATATCAACATTGCACAACACCTCCTCCACACAACACTGCATAAACAATATGTATGCAACACCATATATACAACAAGAACATAACATCATATGTACAATATGTGGAACATGTAAAACATATATACAATAATAGTACTGCACATCTAGAGACGACACACTGACTCTAACAACAAACCTTGCTTCTAGTACCTTTCCACCATCCATGCTTTCCCCAACATGCCAAAATGTACACTGCTTTCATTCCGCTGATGTATTCCTCATCATAGCTTGTCCATAACATAGACATAGTATAATCACATATTCTCAATTCATAACCACATGACAATGACCTCATAAATCTGTCAAGGCTGGTTTGCCCACTTGATTCCTGATAAGCCAGGAACCTCTTCATGCCATTCACCTACATACGCAATCATTCCTCCACAATAATGATCCCTGACAACCCTGTCAGACAATGACATGCATACATACATATATACATATAGTCATGAACATAAAACAATCAATATCCCTGACGACCCTATCAGAAAAATGCACACACACACACACATATATACACATGTGAACACTAGCACAAAACAATTGTAACGACCTTGTCAGTCATTGACACACACACACACAGATATATATATATATATATATATATATATATATATATATATATATATATATATATATATATATATATATATATATATATATATATAAACATAAACATACTCATAGCCACAACACACTTACTTGATATCATAAGGTTAAGGTTAAGAGAATTTCCTTTACCCATGCACAACATGCACAACATTGAGACCAATAGTTCCCAACCTAGACAAAGAATTTGATGCCTCCAAACCATTTACTCTACCTTTCCTCTTACCTTTCTCATAATTGTTCTGCTAGTTTCCATTTACCTCAATGGACCCAACCAATCCAACTGACTATCATATTCTTGCCTTCAGTTGCCCTTATACATACATCAAACTTCATTTGGGTCTTACATTACTAGATAGGTATTATTCAGCTCTCCCTAAGCTCCATTAAATTTCCTCTTTCCAAACTAATTCCCAAGACCCTCAAAACATAAAGGCAAGAACAATAAAAAACAAGAATAAAACCATGAAAACCAATACAATATGACACCACAAACAAATTGGGATGATCATGCACTAGACACAATCAAAACTGCAAATCAAATGCTACAAATCACAAAATACCAAAAGCACAATACTAGAAACAAACTCCATGACTCAATCCCCCATGGTTCCCAGTGCTTCCAAAGGAAAACTCAACCTGAGCCTTCTTCAACATTTCACGGTAGTCACTTTTTCTGGGCAATCCCCTACATCATACTGCCATAAACACATCATTGTCAATGCATAAATAAACATAGAAATATAACAGTTATTTTACCTTGTTGTGTCAATCACGTTTCCTTGTAACTGAACATATCCATGCCATCTATCAAGGGACTCCAATTCCCTTGAATAATCTATATATAACTAGAAACCAACTTAATATACCTTTCAAACACATGTTTAGGAATATAACATAAATCCACATAATGTCAGACAAAATCTAGTTTAAGACGACTTACTGTATGCAAAGAACCCATTCATTTGGAATTGCAGTATCTAAACATAGTCAAAGTAATTTTCTCCCAATTCCTTTCTATTACCTTTTACCTTGTTTCAATCGATTCTTATTATGTACTGTCACATCACCCAACTGTTAATTATATAAACACATCAACTATTACCTTGTCACACTAATACTAAGCATGTTGCCCTGCAACTTCTCACACATGTCAATCACACGTTTCAAAGGTCAAGACATCATGTATATTAATTTTGAAATCACCTTTACCAAGATGAACGGTCATCTCATAACCAACAATCAACTCATAATCATTACTCATACTACTACAACTAGCACCTATTTACACTCAAGTACATATAAGTTGTCTCAACACATAATGTGTTGACACAACTATCTTAAAACCAGATCATTACTTGATGCAATATTATATATACAAACTCATATCATGCAACTAATAAAGCATTCAAACAACTGATAGATGAAATAATATACACCAAACACTCAAACACCAAATAGATGACATAATCAAACATTCAACCACTAAGTAGACGACATAAACAAACTCATAACTTAATATATCTTAGGGGAGGCTATCTTGTCTTCACAATCAATCTATATTAGCACGATATAACTTCCCAAAACATAAACTAAAACATAAATAAGTTCATGATATCCGTGATAGTAACTAGCTAACAGGTTCACATCATAAGCTCATAAACAATTTTCATTCATGCATAACAATCACATATGCATAGTAAATCTAGATTAGTACAACACAATACCACAAATATGTCAGCTCATATTTCAATATCATAACCATAACCATCTGCATAGGCTAATCCAAGTTAGCACGATACATATGACATTAAAAATTTAATGCAATAATCATACTCATCATGCATATGACCACAATGTATACAACAACAAGTTACGATCATTCATGACTATCCGACGAACGTGGATATGAATACAGTGATCAACTAGAATTTATCATACATGTAACCATAACAACAATAGAATGACAAGCATATAAGTAACCGTAATTCTTATTACAACCATTAACCACATAATTGCATGCCTAAGAAGGAAACCTATATGACAATCTACTCTTACCCTGAAGTCAAGTGCTGCAACCTCACTTTGATGACCTGCATCTCTTGCTTCATCTCAACTAGAAAATTAGCATCATAACATACCAATAGCATCATCATGACACAATACCACAACAATGACCATCACAATGTATCTCTTACCTACTATACATGCATAACCATGACCATGAAAATGCATGCATAACAACATATAGACATTGACATGCATAACAAATGCATATACAACTGACATGTATTTATGACAAGAACATCCCAACAACAAAATCAACTCATACATGGAAAAAAAACTATAACAATGACCATTACCATGGATACATAACAAGAACATATACAATCTACATGCGTGCATGAAAAACAAATTCTTCCCATCCAGTCCAAGTGTTGAACTATAATCTGATACCACTTTATATTATCATATATCACCCAAAGAGAACAGAAACCAGACACCATCCAAAGAGAATGAAACCATGATTTGATACCACTCTGTAGCACCCTCCTCCCACATTTACGACATCCCAACAACAACATCAACTCCTACATGGAAACAAAACTGTAACAATGACCACTACCATGCATACATAACAAGAACATATACAACCTACATGCACGCATGACAAACAAATTCTTCCCATCCAGTCCAAGTGTTGAAGTATGCTCTGATACCACTTTGTGTTATCAGATATCACCCAAAGAGAACTGAAACCAGACACCACCCAAAGAGAATGAAACCATGCTCTAATACCACTATGTAGCACCATCCACCCACATTTACCCAAGTTAGACGGTCTAATGGGGTAAACAAGCAACGAGATGCTACTATGATGTGATTCAACTCCCCATGTACAGTTAAGGAAGTAGAAGTGACCAAACAAAATGATTATGACCTTCTACACGTGCTACAGAACCTTCAAGAGCCAACCAACCTTTCCAGGTGACCAACCCTTGAGACAACTTGATATTTCACTAATATGGACCCTCAGCTGCTCCCATGATAAGCCATGCATGTGACTGAGGACTTCCTATCAATCCCACAACAAGGCATGCCAACGACTATGGACTTTTTCATCTAGTTATGAGCCAACGACCCTAAATTATGTGCGATGTTTTTAAGACAAGGACTCAAGCCACTGCCCAGAACTTCATGAAAGCTTCAGAAATGATAAATGACATTAAAACAATATTAATAATCTACATATTTGATCAATGATGTGACTGGAGCCCTACTATCCATGATAAAATTTTCGTCAAACATATCACAAATATGTAATCTACATGTCATAACAACATATATGAGCATACAGATCTCATACTTATCTGAGATTCATAAGGAAGCATTGATGTCTTATCACAATATTTGCATCAATTCTAATTAAAACATGATGAGAGACATACATCAAGTCTGTCATAAAACATAATCATAACCAACATATAACCAACATAAATAATAAGGATATAACAACCATAAAATCCACATATAAGCTAGTACATTTACACATGAAATACCAAGGAGAAGAAGCTATTATTAGCGAATGCAAAAGGCATCTAGGTATGAGACTTCCACGAACCACCCAACCATATATTGGCTGAACCAAATCATTCTTTCAGTCAATCACCCCTGTGCCATAATCCAAGCCTGAATGTGGGACTCAAAACCAAACCAAACCAGGTTTCCTTAAGATTTACTGCAATCCCTACCGAATCACTAGGCCCTAAAAAGGCATGGATGCCACTAGATTTCTCCGCCTACACTATGAGTAATTTACCTATCTCCTAGTCTCTAGGGTCTACCATATATCCCACCATATAATGGTCTAGTATTCGTAGGCCTAATAAGGACTCCACCCTTCAGGATTTACCATATATCCTACCATTCACTGGTCAAGGATTCCTAAGTCTGATCAAGATAACACACCTCTAGGCTTTACCATATATCCCACCATTCACTGATCAAGGATTCCTAGGCCCACCAAGGCACACATAAAATTAGCTTTACCACAATCCCAATTAGGTCCATGGATTCCTAAGACATGTGTTCTTTATTTCAGAGACCACCTCACTCAGTTTCAAAACCATCCGGAAATCTAGTTCAACCAAATACAAGAGAACCCATCACACCATAGCTATCCATAAATGGAAAGGCCAGCCTAAAGAACACGGTCACACCTGGAAAAACCCATGTCAATGGCAACAAGAGAATCAAATAGGAACATGCGTGTACCATGCATGCTAGATCTAGCTAGGAAATCACCCATGAAAATCGATACCTGCAATTAATCCCACTGTAGCTGCTTGATCTTGCTCTTCCTTGCTTGATCTTTTCCTTATCGGTCCTTCATTTTTTTTCCTTGATCCAATTCTAGAGTGCTCCAAGAAAACTCTAAGTGTCCAAGAGTGTGTGAGAGAGAGGATAGAGAGAGATCTCCAACATATAACTATCAAAATCTTTTGAACTGATCCTCATAAGCCTTTTTATTAATGAGGCCTCTATTTTCTTCATTTTCTATTATTTTCCTTCGATTTCCTCCTCAAATGAAACATATGACCTTTCGCCTTCCTTTTCTCCTAATTTCCATTATTTTCATAAATAAAAATCCAATAATTCCTCTTTGCCTTTCCAAAGCCTTTTCCATTTCCTTTTCCAATTTCCTATTGCCATAATAACCTAAGTGAGCACCCACTAGGATGTTTTTCCCAATACTCAACTTGGAATACGTGTCCCATGACCTTGGTATTATATTTTTTTTTACATAATTTTTTTACCAGAGTTGTTACATTAATGAAACTTTCTAGAACCATGAATGACACAAGGAAAAAGCCTTCCATATAAATCTTAGACAAGAACTTGACTTAAGAAGGCATAGCCATGACAGACATTCCATCAAACATATTATGAACATGAAATATAGAGGTCATAAATACAAATATGAACATAGGGATCTTATAGTTATCTGAAAATCACCAACTATGTCTAGTGCCTTCTCATAATAGCTGAAACAACATCTATTAGGTCATACATTCATCATTCATTCATTGACTAACTAAAACATGATGAGATTCATAACCAATGTCTGTCATAAACCATGCTTATAACTAGCATGTAACCAACAAAATAATAAGGATAGCCCAACCATAAAAACCACATATTAACAAGTACATTTACACATTGAACACAAGAGGGAAAGAGATATTATTATCACATGCAAAATCCAAACAAGCCAGGGACTTCCACGTACCCCCTGACCATATATTGGGTTGAACCAAATCTTTATTTTAGCCAATCACCTCCATGCCATATTCCAAGCATGAATTTCGGACTCACAACAAAACCAACCAGGTTTCCTTAGGCTTTATCACAATCCCCACCATATCACTAGGCCTGAGGAAAATTTTAATGATGGAAGTTTATCTTAAAGTTTAGAAACCTTGGCGAATCTTACTAGTCCCTAATATGCAAATTGTAAATTTTTTTATCATATTTTTGTTGAAATATTCAGATTTCCAATGATTTTATGTTAGTCGATATAATATTTTGGCGATTTTTATGGTAAAATAATAGTGTACTATAAAACATGAGTGAATCATTTTAGAAAGAAATGTAAAATTAGAGTTTTTTTTTTTGGAAAAAGCATGGAAAATTAGCCCACCTGCAAATATTAGCCCCTAAAAATTTCTCTGACTAGGCCCTAAACAAGCATGGATGCCTCTAAATCTCTCCACCTACACCATGAGGAAATTTCCTGTCTCCTAGTCTCTAGGCTTTACTGTATATCCATCCATTCATCGGTCAAGGATTCCTAGGCCTGATTGAGGGCACACACCTTAAGGATTTATTGTATATCCCTCCATTCATCGGTCAAGGATTCCTAGGCGCACCGAGGTACACAAAATACGATTTTATCGCAATCCCACCTTCTTCGGTCTAGGGATTCCTAGTCCTTGTGTTCTTCTTTAGAGACCACCTCACTCTATTTCAAAACCATCAGGCAATCCATCTTAACCAAATAAAAGGAAACTCGTCACACCATAGCTCTCTGGAAATGGCAAGGCAAGGCTAAAAATCATTGTCATACCTGGAAAAACCCATGCCAATGACAACAAGAGAACCAAATACACACACGCATGTGCCATGCATGCTAAATCTAGCAAGGAAATCACACATGAAAATCGATACTTGCAAGTAATCCTACTGTAGCTACTTGATCCTGCTCTTCCTTTCTTGATCTTCGCTTCCATTTACCTTCTTTTTCCTTCCTTTACTTTCCTTGATCCAATGCTAGAGTTATCGAGAGAGAGATCCACCCAAAAACTATCAAAATCTTGTGAATTGATCCTCAAAAGTATTTTTATTAATGAGGCCTCTATTTTCTTCACTTTCCATTATTTTCCTTCAATTTCCTCCTCACTTGCAACCTGTGACTTTTCACCTTCCTTTTCTCCTGATTTCCTTTATTTTCATAAATAAAATTCCAATTAATGCCACTTTGCATTTTCAAAGCCTTTTCCATTGCCTTTGCCAATTTCATTTAGCCATAATAACATAAATGAACACCCACTAGGATGTTTTTCCCAACATTCAACTTGGAATATGTGTCCCATGACCTTGGTCTTATATTTGTTTTATGTGAATTTTTGACCAAGGCTGTTATAGAACCCTCCCCCTTGGAGGAACACCATCCTCAGTGTTTAATGACACCTATAAACCAGTAAACCCCTAAAAAAAAAACATACTTCCCATGAAGCTTTATAAAAAAACTTGTTGCGTCCTTTATAGTGACATCCTGTTGAAACATGACAAACATATCATTTACTAGAGCTTTATAACACAACTCATTATTGTATTTAAAATAACCACCACATATACTTATGCACATTCGCTTGAACCAACAAATAACCATATTGTCTATGGAGCTTTATAAATCCATCTCAATACAATATTTACAATGATATACACATGTAGATATATGCACATTTTCTCTAACCAACAAATGAAAGGATGCGATACCTGCATCCGCAACAAGAAAATCTAGAGGCTCACACCTCCACCCTCAAAGTAATAGTAGGATTCACCTCCTTCCCAGGAATTCCAGAATCCATGATCAAAATAAAATCCGCATCCAATGTCCAATGCTACAATATTGCACCACTTGTCCCCTCAATTAACATTTGCCGACTCATTTTTCCAGGGCACACTCCCAATGTGCATCTGATTCCATCTAGAAATGCTAATGAACAAACAAATTTATTCCCTGGCCTTCCCTTCTTTGCTACACAGTCCCTCGGGAAATCCGTTCACTACCTTCCATGCATTTACTCACCTTCCAAGTTCCTTGGCATCCCCTATCCCGAATGATCCATCCCTTCGAAAGGTTTTTGTTATAGCATCATTCAACACTCCTGTAGTTATGATGCTCGGTATGGCCTTGGGAAGCACTTTCCTATACAAACTTGATCATTTATTAAAAAAACAATATTTTGAATTCCATAAGCGAGTTTTCCCTTTAAAAACCACATACACACGCATGTACCATAATACAGAACACGTATATATTATTTAAAATACAAAAAATAAAAGAATATCCTATTTTGCAGGTGGGGTTTACAGTTTCAATAAAAGGCCACCTGAAGGAGCCCATGGCCTAACTGAATCAACTTATTTCTGGTGGTATTTATACACCTTATGGGAAGACCTAATGAGATCAAGGAGAAAGGATATTGACATTATAGTATTTTCATTCCCCACATCAAGTTTGATTTTCCCTGTGCCTCCTGAACTCCCAGTCATAGGAAACCCTTGTTTCCTTGCATATATGCTCATCCTTCATTATATGGCATCCTTTTGCACATGCTTGAGAGCTAATATTTGAGGCTTCGGGTAGACGGATCCAAAGGAAGATTTCGTTGGTGCTGTGGTCAGATCAGGTTGTATCTCTCCACTACTATTTTCTTATATCAATAAAGAAGCTCTGTATAATTTCCGATATGTTATGATCTCATGTTTTCATGATTCATGTGTAATATGTCATGATTTTATATGTTTATGCTTGATGACCTAACATATTTATTATGCACTCACTTTCAACTACTTGCTATGTATATGCTTCTCTGAACTGTGTTGCAATCTTGCTCACTTTGAAAGAAGTAGAGGGTTTCGACACTATGAGGTTGACATCAAATGTAGGACCTACATGTACTCCTATGAAAACCAACATTAGTAGTTTGTATAGTTTGTTTGCTTGAACATATGTTTCTTGTTGATTATCTACCTTTGATATATTAAGGTTGTCAACCCTTACCTTAGGGAATTTTTTTCCACCAACAGAAGTGGCAGCTCCACTGGGGAATAGAGTCATGTATTTCCTAGAAGGGTTGTTTTTCCCTTGATCTGGGCTTTTCTTTCTTGTTTCTTGATTTTTCCAGTATTGTTGAGTCATTGGCAATCTAGGAAACTATTCTGATCTTCTGGATCAAGTCTGTCTTTTTCATTTTTCCCTGTTTTTCTATATATATGCTCTTTTTGTTGTACACATAAGCATACATACATGGTTTCTTCCAAAGAAACCAACATATATACTATTTTCCTTGAAAACATTCGAGTGTATACACGGGTCTGTTATTACACAGTCATGTATGTTTGGAAAAATATGAATTTTTCAAGTTTTACCTTCAGCCAAGGGTGTAGCCTGGTTTTTCCTGGTTTCTTAAAGTCATCTACAGTCTGGAATGGTCTTGTTTCTTGTTAGGATCAGTTTCTTTATCTCATTTTTCAAAAATATTTTGTGAACCTAAGGTTTGCAGTTTTTAGAAGTTTTTGCATTTGAAGTTTGGGTTTCATACCTTCTTTGTGAAGTGTCTAACTGTTCAATGTTTTTGGGACAATGATTTGGTTCTCAACTTACTTATAATCCAATATTTTCATTACTTGAATTTGCATTCTTGAAGTTGACTCATTTGGTTTCTTTTTTATTATTTGAGGAGGGTCTTTGCAATTTTGGTTTAGTGAATCATTTCTGTTCTTTGAAATATTTTGGTTTTTCCAAATCTTTTATGTATGTTTCAGGTCAAGTTGTTCAAGTGTTTTCGTCTGTTATTCACTCTAGTCTTATCATCTCGGTGATTGTTTATGGCTCGTGAAGTTTGGATTCTTTTCACTTGATTTTGATATTGAAGTGATTGATCGCTTTTCCTTCTTGAAAGTTTTGTCATAAGCCCTTAAAAAGAAAAGGGGAATTTTTTTTTATTTTTTCCTTTCTTTTCTTTGGTTTTTTGGTTTTTCGTCTTTTTGGCTTTTCAACAAGTGTGAAAATGTTTGCTTGAGGTTGAAATTTTCTTTGTTTGGGAGATCTTTTCTTGGATATTTGTTTCTCCTTGTTTATCAAATTTTGGCATTTGGTCTTTGAAAGAACACATTTGTTTGGTTAGAGCATTCCATAGAAACTTTCATTTAGGCATTTTAATATGAATTAAGGTAGTTTTCATTTTAAGCATTTTAGTCTCTTTCGATAGATGTTGAATGTGTGAATGCAAAATAAAAATAAAAAGTAATTTTTACTTTATTAATTTCCTCGTAGAACCTTTGTAGAAAAAACTTTTCATTGAAGAAAATGAGTTGCATTTTCATGTATCTAGGTTTTCTATTGATTTATTTCATGTAAAAACACCATCAATTGCGCTTCTGTTTCCCTATGTCATAAATAACAATCACTTAAAATAAGTGCTTAATTTTAATGAACTAGACTTTTATTTTTGCCATAGATACATCAACTAGTCTAGGATATTAGGGCCTTGGAATAGGTGTGTGGAGAGTAAACTCTCCAAGGGGAACACTCACACATTATTTGAGCATCATTGATCCTATTTTATTCTATATGTGATATTGATACATAGCTCTGATGTGTTCCTTTGTGGCTATGATTAGATGATCCACTATGTATTCTTCAATATTCTCTGTACACTTATGCATATATATTGGATCGACCCTATACTCGATCAGAGGACATGCTTTACTATCTTTGATCATGGGTATGCCCACCTCAGATATGAGTCTTATTTCTAATTCCTTCCACAGGTATTTAGTGGGTTGGAATCTGGTGATCTCCTCTCAGCTCTTCAAATGATATCTCTTTGTAGTTAATACATTTCGGTCATCATGTACCCCTTATAACATCATATATTAGGGGGCATATGTTATAGCATCATTCAACACTACTGTAGTTCTGATTCTATGGTATGGCCTTGGTAGCCCATTCCCTTACAGACTTGATCATTTATTAAAAAAACTATATTTTGAATTCCATACACGAATCTTCCCTTTAAAAAGTGCGTACAAACACGGGTACCATAATAAAGAACCTCTGTATATTATTTAAAATATGAAACAATAAAATAATATCCTAATTTTCGTGTGGGATTTACAGGTTTCAATGAAAGCTCGCCTACAAGAACCCATGGCCTAACTGAATCAACTAATTTCTGGTGGTATTTATACACCTTATGGGAAGGCCTAATAAGATAAAGGAGATATGATAATGAAATTATAGTCTTTTCAATCCACAGATCAAGTCTGATTTTCCTTGTGCCTCTTGCACTCCCAGTCATAGGAAACTCTTGTTTCCTTGCATAGATTCTCATCCTCCATTATATGGTATCCTTTTTCACATGCTTGAGAGGTGATATTTTAGGATTGGGTTGGACAGATCCAGAGGAAGGTTTCGTTGGTGTCATGGTTGGATTAGGTTGTATCTCTCCACTACTCTTTGCTGATATCAATAAAGAAGATCTGTCTAGTTTTCGATATGTTATGATCTCATTTTTTTATGATTCATGTGTAATATGTCATGATTTATATGTTTATTCTTGATGATATAACATATTTATTATGCACACACTTTGAACTACATTCTATGTATATGCTTCTCTGAACTATGTTGCAGGTCTGCTTGCTTGGGAAGAAGCAGAGGGTTTGGACCCTACGGGGTCTACATCAAATGTAGGACCTACAGGTACTCCTCTCAAACCAAAATTTAGTATTTTGTATAGTTTTCTTGCTTGAATGTATGCTTCTTATTCATTATTTTCCTTCGATCTATTGAGGTTGTTAACCCTTAGCTTAGGGAATTTTTTCCCACCAATAGTTTCCTCACATCAGAAGGTAGAAAAACCAAGGCATATCCCTGCCTCAAAACCATCATACTGGTCATAACATGCTCATGTAAATCAATGGACACTATTGGGTATCATTTTCACACAATGACCTTGATCCTGAAGTGATTTACCAACATATTGTTTCCTATTACAATTCATTTTGTTGTTGCTGCTAATGCCTGTAGTCAGTTTCAACCACCCAATTGAAGCATTTTCCATGCTTTCATGTTCCAAGCACATAATTTCCATCATATTCAAAACAAATTGAAATAAATTCAAATCATACCTCATTGGTGGCCCTTAAAGAAGGTACACTTTCAATTCTGTTTACTTGTTGTCACAACAAGTCAAACTAGCTCTTTGATGAAATCATCATGTATAAATATATCACATCCAGTTAGCTTGAAACGCAACCATCACAAATCAGAATCATAAATCACATGCAATCATCACAAACCATAATCATAGATCACATGTAAACAACATAAATCTGAATCATAGATCACTTGCATAATAAAACTGAAATAAAATACTGATACTAATATTTTAATCAGTCCTTCGCTTCTACCTTTATCCTTTTTAATTTTTGTATACACACTGAATTGGTTACCACACCCAGAAAACACCCAGTGCCTTTTTCTTTTTTTCAATCACGTACACATATACAATGTACATCACAACAAATACATCCACACACAGTGTATGACACCGCACAATCCATACACCTACACTTGATATACATCATGACTTGCATATAATGTACACAACACCACATATACACGGCACCACCTGCACAATATGTACACGACGCCACATGTACACCACACCACCTGTACAACATGTACACAACACCACATGTACACAGCACCACATGCGCTACATGTACACGACACCACATGTACATAACACTACATGGATGACATGTACAAAACACCACCTACATGCAACACCACATGTACACAACACCACATGCATAGAACATCACATGTACGAGCATGCACACAACACCATATGTACATAGCACCATATGTACAACATGCACACAAAATTGCATATATAATATGTACATAGCACAATATGTAAACAACACCATATATCCAACATGTGCACAACAACATATGCACACAACACGACATATACAACATGCACACAATATGATATGTACACAACACTGTGTAGGTTTTAACCCCGTACAGAAATTACTTGCATAAGGATTCTAAAACACAGAAAATAAACAATGCGAGAGCATAACACATAAAACACATATACACAGAGATTTCCCCTGGATCCCAAAACCGGGACTACCAGATTGATTTTTCATTATGTTCCTTTCAATGTTATAATACATATTTATACATGCCAAAGCATCCAATACCATGGACCGAAAACCATTGCGTCGAAAAAGCATTTGTGAAATTCATGCACAAAACCATAGGTGGGTCCGCCCAACCTAACATAGGGTCCAAAACCAAAATTTTCCGGGGCGCTGCCCCGGACCCCATAAAGTGGGGTTATGGATACCCCTCAAACCCCCTGTGACCTCCCCCCCTCTAACCCCTGGTTAACTACATGGGCTAGTCATGGAAAGAATATAACGCAACCCAACATTCTCCCACTTGTTGTTTTCTTTCCAGAGGGGACCACAAGAGAGCTTAGTCATTTATCGAGCCCTGCCACACCCATTGTTTCTCTACACCAAGAGAACTTCTCAAAGCTCACAAATTTTGTGAATGCATCTGCAGTATTCTTCAAAGTGTCCACCTTTACCAACAACACCTTTTTGTCTTCTATCATATCCCTCACAAAGTGATATTGAACATCAATGTGCTTTGTCTTTGAATGATATGTAGGGTTCTTTGCCAAGAAAATTGCACTTTGGTTGTCACAGTCTATCCTTATAGCTCCCTGTACTAACCCCATACTTGAACACAATCTCTACAACCAAACTACCTCCTTGCTTGCATGAGTGGCTGTCATGTATTCTGCCTGTGTAGTTGATAGTACCACTATAGATTGTTTCTTACTCATCCAACTGAATACACCTCCAAATAGGTTAAACACATACCCACTTGTAGATCTTCTCTGATCTAGATCTCCAACCCAATCAGCATCAACAAAGCCAGGAATATCCAACACTCTATCCAATCCTGGTCTTCCTTGGTAGCACAAACCGTAATCACTAATGCCACGCAAATACTTGAAAACCCGCTTCACTGCTGTCCAATGCTCCTTTCTTGGTTTTGACATAAAACTGCGTAATACTCCCATTGCATGTGCAATGTCTGGTCCAGTATAGACCATTGCATACATCAGGCTACTGACTTCAATTGCATATGGAACACGGGACATGTCGTCTTGCTCTTCTTGTGTCTTGGGACACTATTCAGTAGATAAGTTTACACCTACAGGAATAGGAACCTTCACCGGTTTACTATCCTGCATATTAAACCTCTGCAGTATTGTCTCGACATACTTCCTCTAGTTTAACCAGAGCTTCCTCTTTTCCCGGTCTCTTTTAATTTCCATGCCCAAAATATAGTTTGCAGCACCAAGGTCTTTCATGTCGAATTCGGAGGATAATTGGGTCTTCAATCCTGGATAATTTCTTTGTCATTTCCAACCAACAACATATCGAATAAATAACACAGTCACCAATTAATTTAAAATACACACAATGATCTACTTTGCTTCTGGTGAAGCCAAGTCCCCGTATAAATGTATCAAATTTCTGATACCACATCCTTGGTGACTGTTTTAACCCATACAGAGACTTCTTTAACTTGCGTACCAGTTCTTTGTTACCCTTCACTGCAAAGCCTTCAGGTTGCTTCATGTAGATATCCTCTTCCAGATCCCCATGAAGAAATGCTGTCTTCACATCCATCTGTTCTACCTCAAAATCAAAAGCAACAGCGACAGATAAAATTAATCTGTTAGAAGCTACCTTGGCAACAAGAGAGAAAATATCACCAAAATCAATTCCTGGCACCTGGGAATAACCTTTTGCTACCAACTGAGCTTTGTATTTCTCCACCTTTCCTTCTGCATTTGTCTTCTTCTTGAACACCCATTTGCTCCCAATGGGTTTCCTTCCAGCTGGCAACTCCACCCGATCCCAAGCCTCATTTTTGTGCAAAGATGCCATTTCATCAACCATGGCCTCTTTCTAGAGTTTGCCATCCTCTGAATCTACTGCTTCCTTCATAGTTCTGGGATCATTGTCAGTAATAGATAAAGCAAAATTTGAACAGAAAGCAGATGGACCATACCTTTCTTGCTGCCTTCTTTCTCGAACTAATCTTCTCACACCCGGAGTTTGTGGCTCTTCATCTTCTGATTCCTCTTCTACTGTAGAGTATGATTCTTCCTCCTTAAGCTCAAACTCTATCTTCTCAGGTTCCTTTGGTTGGACTTCATGTTTAATAACATCTTTTACATCTCTGAACACCACATCTCGGCTGTACACAACCTTCCGCGTGACTGGGTTCCAAAGCTTATAACCCTTTAAACCATCCTCATACCCAATAAAGATGCACTTTTCAGATTTACTATCCAACTTGGTTCGTTTCTCGTTTGGAACATGTACATATGCATCACATCCAAATACCTTTAGATGTGAAAGAGAGGGTTTCTTACTAGTCCATACCTCTTGTGGAGTCTTATCCTCCAACACTAATTAAGGTGACCTGTTGAACAGGTAACATGCAGTATCCACCGCCTCTTCCCAGAATTCCTCTCCTAACCTGGCACCACTGAGCATGCTTCTTGCCCTTTCCATCAACGTATTATTTATTCTTTCTGCAACTCCATTTTGCTGAGGTGTATATGGAGTAGTCTTCTATCATGCTATACCACACTTCTTACAGAATTCTTCAAATTCCTTGCTCAAAACTCTCCACCATTATCTGTCCTCAACACCTTTATCTTCTTCTCTGTCTGATTTTCCACTAGAGCCTTAAATTCTTTAAACCTGTCAAAGGCTTTCGATTTCTTCTTAAGGAAATATATCCATGTATTCCTTGATAAGTCATCTATAAATGATACATAGTACACAAACTTACCCAGTGATGGAACCTTCACAGGTCCAAACACATCATTGTGCACAAGTTCTAATATCTATTTCGCCATCTTACTACCAGAGGGGAAACTCACCCAATTCATATTCCCATATACACAATTTTCACAGAAATCAAAATCCAGAGAGCTATTACTTATACCTTCTACCATACCTTTACCATGAAGTATTTAAAGGCCCTTCTCTCTAATATGTCCAAGCCTTTGATGCCACCACATGGTCTTCTCTCCAAAGACCACTAGATTTTTAGCTCCACTTTCAGGAACCACAGAACTGTTGCACCCATCAACAACAGTGCTACCTTGCAGCTTGTACAGAGTTCAAATCCGAACTCCCCGCATCAATACCAGTTCTCCCCGAACCATCTTGCAGGTATCTTTCTCTAACACTGTCTTTACACCTACATCATCCATCTTGCTTACAGAAATCAAATTTCTGGCTAATGCAGGAATATGCAGAACACCCGAAAGTGTTCTAACCCTTCCAGCTTGCAACTTCAACATTACTTTTCCGTGACCAATGATTCTAGCCTTCCTGTCATCCCCCAAGAAGACATCACGACCATCATATTTCTCATACTGGCAGAACCACTCTCTATGGGGAGTGAAGTGAAAGGATGCACCTGAGTCAATCAACCATGCCTCATGATCTACATGTGTACTTGAAGAAGCTAAGTACACATCCCCACCTTCATCTGAGGTGGTTTTCGCCTCTGCAGAAGGAGCATCATGAGATCCCTTTCCTTTTTCGGGAGCTTTAGATTTACAGTCCCTTTTGTAGTGCCCTTACTTTCCACATTTCTAGCACGCCACCTTTACAGGTTTTCCTGGAGATTTAGACCTCCCACTAGATTTAGATCTCCCACTCAATGACTTATTTCTGTTTCTGTTCTGGGACCGTCCTCGTACAGACAAGGCATCACCATTCGGACTCTCCATATTTTTATGTCTCATCTCCTCCGTGAGCAAGGATGAGACTATTTCATCAAACTGCAAGGCAATTGCATTGCTACCTATTGCAATAACCAGTTATCCCACAAATCTGGTAGAGAACACAACAAACTGATGCACTTATCTTCATCTAAAATTTTAATATCAACAGATGCTAACTGACTTACCACAGTATTAAATGTGTTCAGATGATCTGTCACTGAGTCTCCATCTTTCATCCTCAGGTTATACAACTTTTTTCGCAAGAACAGTTTATTCAGCAGAGACTTAGATTGGTACAAAGTCCCTAACTTGTCCCACAAAGCCTTCACCATAGCTTCCCCTGATACATTCAGTAATACTGAATCTGAGACACACAATCGTATTGTTCTTTTTGTCTTCCGATCCAACTTCTTCCATTCTTCATTGGACACTCCCGTTGATTTAGTACCTGGATCTACCGTAATCCACTGATCCTTATCCACCAACAGATCCTCCATCTTGAGTTTCCACAACTCAAAACTCTGACCATTAAATTTCTCGATCTCTATCTTTCCACTGCTCGCCATCTTCTTTCACCACCGGAATCGATCTCGTAGATCTCCCACTGAACAGGGTCTACCACAGGCCTGAGCGAAACCCCTCAGCAGCAAAGTCGTCCCCTTGAAGCCAAAACAACTCTGATACCAAATGTAGGTTTTAACCACGTACAGAAATTACCTGCATACGAATTCTAAAACACAAAAAATAAATAATGTGGGAGCATAACACATAAAACACATATACATAAAGATTTCCCTTGGATTCGAAAACCGAGACTACGAGCTTGATTTTTCATTATGTTCCTTTTAATGTTATAATACATATCGATACATGCCAAAGCATCCAATACGATGGGCTGAAAACCATCGCGTCCAAAAAACATGTGTGAAAATCATGCACAAAACCATAGGTAAGTCTTCCCAACCTAACATAGGGTCCAAAACCAAAATTTTCCAGGGTGCTGCCCAGGGCCCCATAAAGTGGGGTTTCCAATATGCCTCAAACCCCCTATGACCTCCCCCCCTCTAACCCCCTGTTAGCTACGTGGGCTAGTCGTGGAAAGAATATAACACAACCCAACACACTGCATATCCAACATGTACATAGTACCATCTATACCCATCATTACATATGAAATATACACACAACACCATATATACAATAGGCACACAACATCATTTGTACATAATACTACATATGCTACATGTACACAACACGAGTACTGCACATCCTAAGACAACAATGTCCTTGCCAAATGACCTTGCTTCTATTGTCTTATCCATGCTTTTCCCATCATGCGAAAAATCACACTACTTTCATTCTGATGATGTATCCCTCAACATAGTCTGTCCATAACATAGACATAGAATAATTACATAATATCAACTCATAACCATGTAATACTAAGCTCGTATATCTTTCAAGACTACTCTTCCCATTTAATTCCCCATAAGACCAGGTACCTCTTTCATGTTGTTAACCTGCATAAGCAATCATTCTTCCTCAAGAATGATCCCTGACAACCTTGTCAGGTAGTGACATAGATACATATGTACATACATATATATAAACATTAGCATAAAACAATCATGATCCTGTCAAACAAAGACATACATACATACATATATACATATAAAAATTAGCATTAGATAATCATGATTTCTAACAACCTTGTTAGAAAATGACATACATGCATACATGTATACATATATAGAAATCAACATAATTACCAAATAGCACAAGGTCAAGGCTAAGAGAACTCCCTTTATCCATGCACAACATGCACAACATTGAGAACAACAGTTCCCAACTTAGCCAAGACATCTAACACTTCAAATCCATTTACTTTACCTTTCCTGATTACTTTTCTCATGATTGTCCTACCATCATCCATTTACATCAATGGACCCAACCAATCCAACTAGATGTCATACTCTTGCCTTCAATTTCCCTTATACATGCATCGAGCTTCATCCAGGCCTGACATCCCCTGTTGGGTCTTATTTATCTCTTCCCGAGCTCCATTAACTGCCTCTTTCCCAACCAATTCCCAAGACCCTAAAAACATAAAGGCAAGAACAAGAAACAAACAAGAAGAAGACCATGAAACACCAATAGCAACATGACACCACAAACAAAGTGTCAAGCCCTTGCACTAGATGCACACAAAACCCATAAATTAGCTCAAACAAATAAAAAAATACCGAAGGAGAAAAACTCCCAACAAACACAATAACTCAACCCCATGGGTTCCAATGCCTCCAAGGGAAATTCAACTTGAGCATTCTTCAAGATTTCATGGCAGCCTCTTTTACCATGCAATCCCCTACATCACACTGCCATAAACATATAATTATCAGTGAATAAATAAACATAACATAATACTAGTTATCTTACCTTATTGTACCAAGCATATTTCCTTATAACTTAACAAATACATACCATCTCTCAAGGTACTCCAATTCCTTGATGGATGCAGCCATAATTGGAAACTAAATTTTATACCCATAAAAAACATGTTCATAAATATAACACATATCCACATAACGTCAGAAAAATGAAGGTTAACAAGACTTCATGTATTCATGCCAAGCACTCATTCATTTGGAATTGAAGTTTCCAAATATAGCCAAAGGAATTCTCACCCAATTCCTTTCTTTTACCTTTTACCTTGTTGCACATGAATCTGACTATGTCCTGTCACATCACCCAATTGTTAGTCACATAAACAAATCAACTATTACCTTGTAATGTTATTAGAAAGCATGTTGCCCTAGAACTGTTCACACATGTCAATCACATGTTTCAAGATCAATAGATCATGTCTATTAATTATCTTTTACCAAGACTAACAACCATGCAAAAATCAATAGTTAACTCACAATTGTTAATCATAATACTATAACTAGTACTCACCTACACTCAAGTACATATCAGTTGTCTCAGCACATAGTACATTAGTACAACCGTCTTGAAAAAGATCATTCCTTCTGGAAATCATATAGGCACATACTCATATCATGCAAGTAATTAAACATTCAGGAAAAAGATAGATGACATAATAGACACCAAACACTCAAACATCAAATAAACGACATAATACAACATTCAAATATGAAATAGACGACATAAGCAAACTCATACCTTAATGTAGCTCAGGGGAGGCTATTTTATCTGCATACTCAATCCAGATTAGCATGATATAACTTCACAACACATCAAATCAAATATAAACAAGGTCATCATATCCATGACAGTAACTAGCTAATATGTTCACATCATAATCTCATAAACAATTGTCATTCATGCATAACAATCTCATATGCACAGTCGGTCTAGATTAGTACAACACAATATCAAAAATATGTCGACTCATACCTAAATATCGTGACAATAACTATTTGTACAAGGAAATCTAGATTAACACGGTACATATACCATCAAGAAGTTAACACAACAACCATACTCATCATGCATATGACCACAATTCCTACAACAAGAAGTTACTATCATTCATGACTATCCAATGCATATGAACATAACCGCACTAATTAACTAACATCTATCATACATGTAACCATAATAAGCATATACTAACAAAGATGTAAATTCCCTAATTCTTATAAATAACATTAACCAACATACCTGCATACCGACCATACAAACCTATATGAATATTTTCTCTTACCCTGAGGTCCAATGTTGCAACCTCGCTTTGATGATTTGCATCTCTTGCTCTATAGCAGCCAACACATTAGCATCATAACAAACATCATGATGAAACAAACTATATACAATGACCTCACAATCCATGTTTTACCTACTATACATGCATAACTATAACCATGACAATGCATGCATGAAAACATATAGAGACTCACATGCATAACAAATGCATATACAACTAACATGCATTCATGACTGAAACATCCCAACAATACCCTCATCAACTCCTACATGGAAACAAAACTGTAACAATGAACACTATCATGCATACATAACAAGAACATATACAACTTACATGCATGCATGATAAACACATTCTGCCAATCCAGTCCAAGTGTTGAGCCATGCTCTGATACCACTCTGTAACGCCCTCCTCTCACATGTACCCAAGTTACCGACCTACTAGGATAAACATGTGATGAATATTTACTATGATATGATTCAACCTCCTAGATCACCTTAAGGAAGTGGAACCAACAAACCAAAACCCTTAATGACTTCCCTATTAGGTGTTCTAAGACCCCCAAGGGCTAAGCCAACCTTCGAGGTGCCTAGACCCTGAATTAAACCTCTCTTTTCAGTGCCCTAATCTCCCAGACATTGGGAAAACACTGCTTGATTTCGATTGAAACCCTCCAGTCGCATGCACGATGCCTACACCCAGTTTTGTGCCTACGACTGCTGGATTTAAGCCACCTTTTAGTCTATGATCCAAAACTCTACCCAAAATTTAATGAAACTTTCCATAACCATGAATGACACAAGGAAAAATACTTCCATACAAGAATTAGACAATAAATTGACATAACAAGTCCATTCCATGACATACATTCTGTCAAACATATCATGAACATGGAATCTACAGGTCATAAATACACATATGAACATAGGGGTCTAATATTTATCTGAAAATCACTAATAAGGTCTAGTGCCTTCTCATAATAGATGAAATAAAATCTATTAGGTCATACATTCATCATTCATTCATTTCCTAATCAAAATATGATGAGATCCATAGCCAAGGTATCTAATAAACCATGCTTATAACCAATATGTAACCAACAGAATAACAAGGATAGCACAACCATAGAAACCACATATTAACAGGCACATTTACACATAGAACATAAGAGACAAAGAGCTCTTGTTATCATATGTGAAAGATAAATAAGTCAGGGACTTTTATGTATCACCTGACAATAGATTGGGTTGAACCAAATATTTCTTTCAACTAATCACCCTCGTTCCATATTAAAAGCATGAAAGTGGGACTCGTAACAAAACTAACTAGGTTTCCTTAGGATTTATGGGAATCCGCATTGAATCACTAGGCCCTAAATAAGCTTGGATGCCTCTAGATCTCGCCACCTACACCATGAGGAATTTTCCTATCTCCTAGTCTCTAGGATTTAACATATATCCCACCATTCACCGGTCAAGGGTTCCTAGGCCTTATCAAAGGAACAAACCTCTAGGCTTTATCACATATCCCAACATTCACCGTTCGAGGATTCCTAGGCCCACCGAGGTACAAAATTTTTGTCTTTACCGCAATCCCACTGTCTTTGGCTAGAGATTCCTAAGCCTCTTTTTATTCATCAGAGGCCACCTCACTCAATTTCAAAATGATCCATAAATCTAGCCTAACCAAATAAAAGAGAAACCATTACTCCATGACTATCTAGAAATGGGGAGATAAGGCTGAAAATCATTGTCACACCTAGAAAGGCACAAGCCAATGACAATAAGATAATCAAATACACACATGCATGTTCCATGCATTCCAAATCTAGCAAGGAAATCACACATGAAAATCGATACCTGCAAGTAATCCTCTTTTAGTTGTTTGATCATGCTCTTCCTTACTTGATCTTTCCTTCCCTTCGCCTTCTTTGTCCTTCCTTTCCTTTCCTTGATCTAATGCTAGAGTTATCCAACAATGATCTAAGTGTGTCAAAGAGAGAATGGGGAGATAGCTCCACCCAAAATCTGTTAAAATCTTGTCAACTAATGCTTAGAATCATTTTTATTAATGAGGCCCCTATTTTCTTCATTTTCCATTATTTTCCTTCAATTGCCTCCTCATATGCAACTTGTGACCTTTCACCTACATTTTCTCATTATTTCCTTTATTTTCATAAATAAAATGCCGCTAATGGCTACTTTACCTTTTCAAAGCCTTTTCCATTGCCTTTGTCAATTTCCTTTAACCATAATAACCATAATGAACACCAACTGGGATGGTTTGCGCAACATTCGGCTTGGAATATTTGTCCCATGACCTTGATCTTATATTTTTTTACGTGATTTTTTGACTAGGGTGGCTACAGAGTACTAATGGTTATACTTGACTGATTTGTTTATGTTTGAATATATAATGATTCAAGATCTATTTGAATGTGTTTGAGGCGATTTTTGTTTTGACAGTAAAATTTGCAAAAAATATGTTGCGATTTGTAGCGAAGATCTGATTCAATAGTTTAAGACCTATATGCTAGTTTTCTTTAGTAAGATCATGTACATTTGTAGATCTAGTTCAGTATTGTCGTGTATAGGTTTTGTGATATTTATTCAATACTTTGGTTTACATACATGGGTGTTATGCATGATAGTTGTGTACACATGCAAATCTGATTTATGGAGGTCATGTATATGTACTAGGATTTGAATTACTGCATAATGATGAAAGTTGATGATGTATGTTCTATTTTTGTTTTTTGTCAATGATGTCTTGATAAACATAGTCTATATCTGGAAGTGTTGAATCGTCTTATTTTATTACGGTTTGGAATATTGATGACGCTACAAGATATTGATCTATGATTAAGTTGCTTCTGTGACTTAATATGTCAGTAACTTAGTGAGTGATGCAATGATTTAGTTTTAACATTCAATGGTTTGAGATCTGTATGCAGGTTGTATTTAGAGGAAGTGCATATATACATAGGTATGCTTTAGAACACTCGTGTATAATTTATGAAGTACATTTTATCAAGGTCTGTAATGATTGAAAATTACTTCTTTGTTGATGAAAGTGTGGATATTATCTTGATTTATGGCTTGATATAATGATGGTTCATTGTGCATTGGTATGATATGGTTATGATGATTAAGTATTAGTCCATTATTCAGTGTTTCAATTGCTTCAATAATTCAATTGGTATTCAATGATGATTCAGTGATTGTATTAAGATTTTGTGATTCAGTATTCAGATTGGCTCTATATTGATTAGGGATTATTGTTGATGTGGATCTTGTGTGGAAAGTTGATGAAAGGTGGCCTACAATGTTTGATGGTTGTTTGAGAGAGGTGGATCCCATGTGAAACATTCTAAAACGTGTTCCAAAAGCTACTAAAGGTTGGATCCTTCAATGAGGACGTAGGAGCTAGTAAACGAGATCAGAGGGTTGTAGCTCTCTTCCAGTGGGTGTTAGAGAATGAGTGGAGGTTTTAGCCTCTTCAATGTGGGTGCCTACGTGTTGGTAAGAGTCTACACCAGTACAAGATGTAATGAATATTTTATTTATATAATAAGAAAGAAGACAAAGATGATGACAGTGGTTTTTTTCTCCCACATGGGATTTCCACCTAAAATCATGGTGTTCATATGTGTTGATGTGTTTCTTATGTGTTATGATTTATATTTTATTTACTACATAATGGATTGCTAATGAACTAATGATGCAATAATTAAGTTAAACATATGATGGAAGTTCTGGAAAATTAAGAAATATGAACATATGCATTTTTCACACACTACAGTCGCATACACACATGTGTTTCATAAATAATAGTAGTGTACATATTTTTTATTATGAATTTGGAAATTAAAGAAAATTAAAATATTGAATCACCACACCACCCCCCCACTCCCCCCCCCCCCCCCCCCCCCCCCCTCACAACAAAGTATTTTTTCTAACACAGGAAACCACAACATCACAAGCAAGTAGTCCTCCTCCCCAACTCTTGAATCCATGTCCCTTTGACTTAGTTCCCTTTTTTTTTATTTAAAAGATTGCATAATATTTAAAATATATTTACAATGAAACTTATCCGAGGACCATGTGTAAGGTTGTCATAGAAAAAACGCAACATGATATATCAAAATTACATGACCAAGTGAATTTTTTTTTCTCTCACAAAGAGTAACCAAAAATCAAATAGAAGCTAAGATGGATGGTTTAAAAGAAAACATTGAATGTTTTAAGGATGGATTAAAATAATATGTGGAAGTTCATATGGACAATTTGAAAGAAGACATGGAAGGCTTGAAGGAAGGTTTGAAAAAGTTGTTGGAAGAAATGGCAACACATTATTCCATGAAATTCATGATGAGAACAAAAGGAATGTTAATCACAATTCTAGAGACTCTAATTTTGGATTGAAGATGAAGCAATATTGATGGAAATGTTCTTGTAACTTGGATACTATAGATGGAGCAATATTTTGATCTACATGATGTGTAATGTTAGCCTCCTGCTGCAGCAGGTTAATCATCTTTCATGATTGACATTTTTACGTGCCAAATATGTCATACTATGCATACTGCAATGCTCCATATTTGCTAACAGAAGCCAAAGAAGGATGCCATGAGAATGTGCTAGCCTAAGTGCCCCTGTTGTCTTCCAAACTTTGATATGTTGATCCATTTTTTATGAGCTTTCCTCCCTGCCGATGCGATATCACTATCGGGAGCCACTCATATTGCATATTTCATATACCCACATATATCCATTTTATCGTTATAACCCGCTTTATCGTTTAAACCTTAGTTTTTCATAAACTTGGGTTTAACGTTAGAAGCCCGCATTTGTTCATTTTTTACATAAGCCCCGCTTTAATCGCATATCGCATCATAAATATTTCAAAGGGCCACACCCCAGTTCCCCCGATCACCGATGCTCCGACTTGTCGGGAACCATCGGATCGGATCCTCAGATCGACCGTCCTGATTTAGTCGGCGCTCCCCATTTCGCCAGCCCATTTCATATGTATAAAGGCCTCTCCTCTGCCGATCACCGATAGCGATATCGGCAATCACCCCATCACTATTGCATATATATATAAGGCCCTCTGCCCCGCCGATTAGCGATATGCCAATTGACCCAGAGCCGTTGGATCGAGCCCCCAGATCAACAGCCTAGATCTCGTTGCAGCGCCCCATATGGTTCCGACCAGCGGAGCCGAAATTTTATTAGGGCGAGTTTTATAAGGTTTTGCGGGTCCGAAAGGAGCCTGTTGCGCAACATAGAGGGAAGGCTACCGATATGGCGGAGCCGAAATAACAATAAAGCATGGTATATTAGCATTTCGGGTCCGCAAACCAAATTTTTGTAAATCTGCTGATATGAACCCCGATGCGATATAGCGATGAGATCCTAGCCGTCGGATCGCCCTCCCCGATCAACGGCCCATGTTTGATCGGCGGTCACCCCTTATGTTTGGCTCCAACCAGCAGAGCCGAAATATTATCAGGGCGGGTTTGTAAAAGCTTTCGGGTCCGTAAGGTCCTCGTGCACAGCGAAAGGGAGGCTCCGATATGGCGGAGCCGAAAATCAATAAAATGTAGCTTTAAAGGGTTTCGAGTCCGTTGGACCCATTTCAATTGTAAATCCACCGATATCATGGGTTTCGATGCTTTGGACCCGATCTCCATAAAAGAGGGCCTATAGCGTTTCGGGTCCGCCACAATCCGGCAATTCTATATGTGCCTCCCCCCCCGGTCCGCCCCGATGCGATTTAGCGCTAGCCGTTGGATCAGCCCGCGCCGGATCCAACGACCAGGATCTAAAGGCTGCTACAGTGCCCGCCAAAAGCCAATTTTCCATTAAAATTTCATGTTTTTGACACATTTTCTGTGCTATTCGGAAATGGGCCGTTTTCAAAGGTTTTCTGTGCGGCGCCCGTGCCCGCCCAGGTATAAAGAAATCATGGTTTTCTCAGGCCATTCTTGGATCACTCCAAGCCCAAATTGCCCCAAATAGTAGGTTTTCACCTCGGCAGGCCTTCAATGACCCTTTACTCATCCAGTTCGTGACTTTAAGTGTTGCTAAAGCATTTTGAGTTGGCCAAGGGCCGACAACCACCCAGAAGAAACAAAGCGCCTCGCAGCGGATACTTGGGCCAAATAGCAGCCACTAATGAGATGATGTGACAGTTTAGAGAATTTTTGAAGCCAAGAAAGATCAAGGAAGTGACAAAGAGTATCAGGGAAGCAAAAGAGAGTATCAGTCAAAATCTTCTGAAGCAGATGAAACAGAAGGGCCCCAGCAGATTCGGAAAAGCATCATGGAGCTGTAATGGCTCACCAACTTGCAATTATGGCCATTTAAGGCAGGAGGACTACTTGAAGACACAGAGAAGGGATTTTAAAGCAGATTTATTGCAAAGGCAATGTATGAAGCCACCTTTTGGGCAGCACTGCTCAGCCCATGCGCAGTTATCACACAGAGGACAGCGCATGGCTCAAGGCGCTCTTTCAGTCCATTTTTGATGCCAGCTGCCCAGCTCAGCTGTTTTAATATGTTTTATGCATTTATTTCCAGCATAGATTAGGATCAATGACATTGACTGCACAGATCTCTTTTGATCTGTTTTCAGAGATATTTTTTGGGATATTTTCCCCTTGACACCTGTTCAAGGGAAATCTGTAGCTATTTTTCTTTATATACCACCCTCTGCACTGTTTTAAGGGTTGATTGGTTGTATGACTCCTCTAGAGACTCGCTCTGTATCTGATATGATTTCTTTAACCAAAGACTGCTAAAAGCTTGGAGGATGGACTATTTGATGTGTTCTTAATGGTTGAAGAGTGGATGATGGAATTCATGTGCTGCTATATGGATCAATAAGTGTCTCTCACCTCTGTTATCTCAATTTCTTACATGCTCAAGTCACAAAACAAAAGATTGGCTTAGAATTTGCTTAGCTGCACTCTATGCTCAGTTTCTGTGGCTCTTTATGTTTTCTTCTTGATTTAGGCATAAATATGAATTCCTTTATGGCTCATGTTTAATCTATTTCACATATGAATGAATGTTGTCTAAGAATTCTTAGCTGCTCCTAGATAGACCTCATTCATCTTCCCTCTGCTAACCTGATTGAGAGATTCTTTGTTGCCCCTCATTCCTTAGCCCCCAATCCATCTCTTTTACCTTGAATATTGTTTCATAAGCAGCTTCCTTGCTCCTCATTCCTCTTGTGACCAAGAAAACGCACCAGCAGTCTTACCCCATGACTCCATGCCCAATGGTTGGAAACTTACCACACTATGCATTGCCTCTCTACTTGAAAGCATCCTCCTTCCCACCAAACATAAACAAAACCCTTTGAACTCAATAGCTAGCCTAATATCATCTTCAACAAAGCTAAATCATAAAGAGAGAGCCCTCTCTGACTGCAGGTAGGTTAGGACCTGCAGTCCAAAGATTGGTTTGTGGTTACCTCGGCCGTATCCCTTTAAGGAGCTTTAGGGACAACCTGAGTGTTAACATAATGGCGACTCCACTGGGGACTTTCCTCAGATAATTTCACAAATCATGTTGGAAAGCTCCGCTGGGAAAGATCCAGAGTTATTTTTCACGTTCAGTTATGATCTGTGATGGTGGACAGAGATCAGATGCACCTAAGGTTATATCTTCCACCTGGCGACTCCACATCGTCTTCACAATCTAGACTCCACTGGAGGAATGAACCTGAGAGAGAGAGCTTCAAGTTTCAGAGCACTTCTACAGCCCAATAATCCATATTCCAAAGCATTGATAATAAGACAGGATGACCGGATTTGTGGAAGATCTTTCATTTGAACAAGTTTTAGATGAAGCCAGGGAGAGTTTATCAGAATTCGAGCTCGATGAAGAATTTTTTAGATTGGTGTTGTTAAAAGTCAAAGCAGCAGGACTCCCGCATAAGACCAATATCAATTTTCTTGAATTAGTCATTGAAAGATATGAAAGGGAAATTGAACTCTTGCATTCTCAAATTCAGTCATATGATTTTCATGATCCTAAAGATTTCTTGCAAAATCTTCCTTCTCCAAGTCATGAGGAAATTGTACTACCTTCTGATTTACAGATTGAGGATAATCATGTTTTCAATGCAAAGTCTAAAGAATTGGTTGCAGGGTTGATTGCTGAGGATTTCACTGTTTCAAGTCCTGAAACACTTCCGCATATATATATCCCTACCCCTTCTAAAGTTTCATTCCATCCTCACACTGTTATTTCTCCTAATTCCTCATCCATTTCTCAAAGCACCTTTTTTACACCTCCATCCACTACACATACTCCTACTATTATCTCCACTCCTCCAGTTGTCCCATCTCTTCCTGCTATTTCATTCATCCCCGTAAATATGAACCAAGAAGGCCCAGAAGAAGCTATCCCACATGATGCTTTTGTTGATCCTGTAGCAGATTACATTGAGGTTCTTCTCAACTCAAACGTTGTAACATGTTTTCTCTATGAGGACCAAGTACATCAGTAGTGGCCTTTCTATGTCACAATTTTGATTATGGGGGCACATAACCGAATAGTGCTTCCAATTTCATTAACAATCAGTCAGCTAGTTCATTTCTTTCTACAGTTGCTTAAGTGGCTGCATTGGCTATTTCATTTCACCTAACCAGCAAAGCAAGTGATGATTAGAGTAGGTAGGTAGGATTTCAGTTTTCTGTTTGGATAGCAACTTGCTGCAGTTGCAGCCCGAAGTGAAGGCCCTAAGCTCCTCAAGTATGCTGTCATGTTCATAAATAAAGTAGGCAATGCAATGTTTTTCACAGTATTTCAGTTAAAAAAGAGTGCTGCATTTAGAGGTCAAAGTTCTAGTCACTTAGCAGTTAGCACAGAAGAAGTTTTCAGTTAACAACAACTATAGAGGATCAAGGCATTCTGACCTGCTATTATTGGCTTTTCACAAGGAAAAACCATCCCCAAGTGGAGCCACTATAAGCCTCCTGCTGCAGCAGGTTAATCATCTTTCATGATCGACATTTTTACGTGCCAAATATGTCGTACTATGCATACTGCAATGCTCCATATTTGCTAACAGAAGCCAAAGAAGGATGCCATGAGAATGTGCTAGCCTAAGTGCCCCTGCTGTCTTCCAAATTTTGATATGTTGATCCATTTTTGATGAGCTTTCCTCCCTGCCGATGCGATATCGCTATCGGGAGCCACTCATATTGCATATTCCATATACCCGCATATATCCATTTTATCGTTATAACCCGCTTTATCATTTAAACCTTAGTTTTTCATAAACTTGGGTTTAACGTTAGAAGCCTGCATTTGTCCGTTTTTTACATAAGCCCCGCTTTAATCGCATATCGCATCATAAATATTTCAAAGGGCCACACTCCAGTTCCCCCGATCACCGATGCTCCGACTTGTCGGGAACCGTCGGATCGGATCCTCGGATCGACCATCCTGATTTAGTCGGCGCTCCCCATTTCGCCAGCCCATTTCATATGTATAAAGGCCTCTCCTCTCCCGATCGCCGATAGCGATATCGGCGATCGGCCCATCGCTATTGCATATATATATATGGCCCTCTGCCCCGCCGATTAGCGATATGCCAATTGACCCAGAGCTGTTGGATCGGGCCCCCAGATCAACGGCCCAGATCTCGTCGCAGCGCCCCATATGGTTCCGACCAGCGGAGCCGAAATTTTATCAGGGTGAGTTTTATAAGGTTTTCGGGTCTGAAAGGAGCCCGTTGCGCAGCATAGAGGGAAGGCTCTCGATATGGCGGAGTCGAAATAACAATAAAGCATGGTATATTAGCATTTCGGGTCCGCAAACCAATTTTTTGTAAATCCGCCGATATGAACCCCGATGCGATATAGCGATGAGATCCTGGCCGTCGGATCGCCCTCCCAAATCAACGGCCCATGTTTGATCGGCGGTCACCCCTTATGTTTGGCTCCGACCAGCGGAGCCGAAATATTATCAAGGCGGGTTTGTTAAAGCTTTCGGGTCCGTAAGCTCCCCATGCACAGCGAAAGGGAGGCTCCGATATGGCGGAGCCGAAAATCAATAAAATGTAGCTTTAAAGGGTTTTGGGTCCGTTGGACCCGTTTCAAATGTAAATCCGCCGATATCATGGGTTCCGATGGTTCGGACCCGATCTCCATAAAAAGAGGGCCTATAGCGTTTCGGGTCCGCCACATTTCGGCGATTCTATATGTGCTGCCCCCCCGGTCCACCCCGATGCGATTTAGCGCTAGCTATTGGATCGGCCCGCGCCAGATCCAACGGCCAGGATTTAAAGGCTACTACAGTGCCTGCCAAAAGCCAATTTTCCATTAAAATTTCATGTTTTTGACACATTTTCTGTGTTATTCGGAAATGGGCCGTTTTCAAAGGTTTTGTGTGCGGCGCCCGTGCCCGCCCAGGTATAAAGAAATCATGGTTTTCTCAGGCCATTCTTGGATCGCTCCAGGCCCAAATTGCCCCAAATAGCAGGTTTTCACCTCGGCAGGCCTTCAATGACCCTTTACTCATCCAGTTCGTGACTTTAAGTGTTGCTAAAGCATTTTGAGTCAGCGAAGGGCCAACAACCACCCAGAAGCAAAAAAGTGCCTCGCAGCGGATACTCTGGCCAAATAGCGGCCAGTAATGAGATGATGTGATAGTTTAGAGCATTTTTAAAGCCAAGAAAGATCAAGGAAGTGGCAAAGAGTATTAGGGAAGCGGCAGAGAGTATCAGTCAAAATCTTCCGAAGCAGATGAAATAGAAGGGCCCCAGCAAATTCGGAAAAGCATCATGGAGCTGTAATGGCTCACCAACTTGAAATTATGGCCATTTAAGGCAGGAGGACTACTTGAAGACACAGAGAAGAGATTTTAAAGCAGATTTATTGCAAAGGCAATGTATGAAGCCAACTTTTGGGCAGCACTGCTCAGCCCATGCGCAGTTATCACACAGAGGACAACGCATGGCTCAAGGTGCTCTTTCAATCCATTTTTGATGCCAGCTGCCCAGCTCAGCTGTTTTAATATGTTTTATGCATTTATTTCCAGCATAGATTAGAATCAATGACATGGATTGCACAGATCTCTTTTGATCTGTTTTCAGAGATATTTTTTGGGATATTTTCCCCTTGACACCTGTTCAAGGGAAATCTGTAGCTATTTTTCTTTATATACCACCCTCTGCACTGTTTTAAGGGTTGGTTGGTTGTATGACTGCTCTAGAGACTCGCTCTGTATCTAATATGATTTCTTTAACCAGAGACTGCTAAAAGCTTGGAGGATGGACTGTTTGATGTGTTGTTAATGGTTGAAGAGTGGATGATGGAATTCATTTGCTTCTATATGGATCAATAAGTGTCTCTCACATCTGTTATCTCAATTTCATACATGCTCAAGTCACAGAACAAAATATTGGCTTAGAATTTGCTTAGCTGCACTCTATGCTCAGTTTCTGTGGCTCTTTATGTTTTCTTCTTGATTTAGGCATAAATATGAATTCCTTTATGGCTCATGTTTAATCTATTTCACATATGAATGACTGTTGTCTAAGAATTCTTAGCTGCTCCTAGATAGACCTCATTCATCTTCCCTCTGCTAACCTGATTGAGAGATTCTTTGTTGCCTCTCATTCCTTAGCCCCCAATCCATCTCTTTTACCTTGAATATTATTTCATAAGCAGCTACCTTGCTCCTCATTCCTCTTGTGACCAAGAAAATGCACCAGCAGTCTTACCCCATGACTCGATGCCCAATGGTTGGAAACTTACCACACTATGCATTGCCTCTCTACTTGAAAGCATCCTCCTTCCCACCAAACATAAACAAAACCCTTTGAACTCAATAGCTAGCCTAATATCATCTTCAACAAAGCTAAATCATAAAGAGAGAGCCTTCTCTGACTGCAGGTAGGCTAGGACCTGCAGTCCAAAGATTGGTTTGTGGTTACCTCGGTCGTATCCCTTTAAGGAGCTTTAGGGACAACCTGAGTGATGACATGTAACACACACAAAAGGTAACCAATGCATATTTATATTTAGAGCACAATCAATTTGTATGGTATCAATGGCTTTGTTCTCATAAACCACTTGTCACTTGGTAAATTTTTATGGATAAAATGACAGCACATAAGGATACAAAGAAAAACGCCTTCTTTAACCAATTGATAAATCTCAAAAAAAAGGGTTCAATGGCATAGCACATTAAGGGCTTTCAAAAATTGAATATCATGGTAACAAATATTCTATAGGAGCATAGGGTAGATGCTTTCATATGGACTTTGAAGGATAACATCCAACATGAGGTTTGATTTTGGGAACCTGCTTCATTGGAGAAGGCATTCAGGGTGGCAAGAAAAGTTGAAAGGAAAATTATGTCAACAAGGAATTCTACCACTCACAACTATAAATATGGAAGTGTTGTTGCTCCTAGCCTTCCACAACCTACACAGTTGACACCACAAAAAATGGAGGAAAAAAGAGAAAAAGGAATTTTTTAGAATTGTGATATAAATACACAAAATTTCATAAGTGTTCTGAGAAGAAATTATTTTACATAGGTTTTGAATACGAGGAAGAAAAGGAACAATAAACATCAAAAGAAGATGATATACACCAAGAAACAACCCCAAAGAAAGAAGTAATGAATCCTACCATATACTGTAATGCTTTGGCGGGAATTTCCACTCCTCAAACTTTGAAGATAGAAGGCTATATCAAGAAGAAAAATGTAATACTGCTGATTGATTCGGGTAGTAATCATAATTTTATTCATTATAAGATAACCAAGGAATTGAATTTCATTATGTATCCAACACTAGAGTGTCAAGTGATGGTTGCAAATGGAGGATCTTTAAATTTCTCTAGAAATTGCCATAATATCAAGCTAACCACGAGGGAATATATATCAAACGGTCCAATTCTTTCCATTCTAATGGGTGGTGTTGATGTTGTAATAGGAGTCCAATGGTTACAATCTTTGCAGATGATAGAGTTAATTTTCAAGAACTCTCCTTGAAATTTTTTTGGGAAGGAAAGGAAATTGAATTAAGGGGTATAACAGGGAAACCTAAGAAGATAATAAACTCTAATGGTATGAGAAATATTTTGAAGAAAGAGAAACAGGGTGTAATTGCACAATTATGCTCACTAGAGATTCAAACATAGAAATCATTTATTTCTCCAGATCTCCAAAAAGTCTTTGAAAATCATTCCAAGGTACTTGAGACTCCCAAAGGCCTCCAACCTATTTGTGATTATGATCATGTTGTTGACTTGATTCCAGGAAGTGTTCCTCCAAACATCGATACTTATAGATATCCCTATGCCAAAAAGAGTAAAATTGAACGTATAGTTGCAGAAATACTAGAGATCGGTACAATTCAATCTAGTCAAAGTTCTTTCTATACTCGAGTAGTATTGGTGCACAAGAAGGATGGATCATGGCGTATGTGTCCGGATTATAGGGAGCTCAACAAGCTCAATATTAAAGATAAATTTCCCATTCCTATCATTGATGAATTGTTGGATGAATTACATGGAGCAATTTACTTCATCAAGATGGATCTTCATTCAGGATATCATTAAATCAGAATGAAGATTGAAGACATTTGAAAAAAAACATTTAGAACTCATGAAGGTCATTATGAATTTTTGGTCATGTCTTTTTTCCTTACCGATGCACCTTCCACATTTTAAGGTTTGATGAATTTCATTTTCAAACCCTTCCTCATAAAATTTGTGTTAGTATTTTTTGATGATATAGTAATATATAACAAGTCTTGGAAGGATAATGTTCAACATGTTGATAGGGTGCTCAAGCTATTGTAGGAGAAACAAATATATGAAAAAACCTCGAAATTTTTATTTGGAGTACAAGAGGTGGAATATTTGGGTCATATTGTATCTCATGAGGGTGGTAAGGTAGACCCTAACAAAATTAAAACCATTAAGGAACGGAAAATACTGACAACTCTGAAGCATATTTGAGGATTTCTCAGGGTGAGAGGGTATTATAGCAAGTGTGTTAAGAATTATGGGAGAATAACAACGTCTCTAACAACATTACTAAACAAAGACACATTCTATTGGACTCCATAAGAAAATAAGGCATTTCAACATCTTAAAGAGGAAATGTGCCAGAAACCGGTCTTAGCTATACCAAACTTCACAAAAACCTTTATTGTGGAATGTGATGCCTCAAGAAACGGATTGGTGTTGCTTTAATGCAAGAAGGAAGACCCATAGCTTTTGAAATATGTACAATCAAGGGAAGGTATTTACAGAACGCTAGTGATGAGAAGGAAATGTTGGCAATTCTACATGAACTAAAGAAATGGCGACCCTACCTAATGGGAAGACACTTCAAGGTAAAAACATATCATGATAGTCTTAAATACTTTTTGGAACAAATATTATCTTTAGACGAGAAACAAAAATGGGTCACAAAGATTTTGGGTTATGACTTTGAAATCATCTACAAAAAAGGGAAGAAAAATGTTTTTGCAAATGCACTCTCAAAAAAGAATGAGGATGTGGAAGCATTTCTCTGTACCATTTCTATTATCAAACTTGATTGAAAAACTAAAGAAAGGGATGAATGGAAGAATGATGAAGAGGTTTTAGACAGTCATTCAAATGTTGCAGCAAGATCTGAGTACATATAATACATTTATATGGAAATTTGATTCATTATGGTACAAATATCACTTATATCTCTGTAAGAATTCCCAACTCAAACAAAATATTCTTTTGGAATTGGACACCTCCCTGTTACACTAAAAAATGTCACCATGACTATTTGCAGTTAGTATGGCTCCATCCACTGTCATACTATCCTCCTTGGCAAGTCTCATGCCTCTGCTCTTCATGTCAAACTCCAAGAAAGAGAGAAAAGTCATTTAAAGTCAATTATCTTTGGTACGCAGTTTCTCTTAGCCTTACCTGTGTGTACGCAACCCAAGTTCACAATACCTGCGTACTTGTACGCTCTGTATGTAAAGGGGTGGGTGCGTACCCCTGTAAAGGTCAAAAGGCGCAAGTTTCATCTTTAAAAAGTTACTTGTGGTCATTTCTAGAGCATTCTAGAAGCTTGTTTGACGTGTATGAAGCGCCTCCAGATGGTTCATGTACCTAAAGAAAGAGGAACTTATCCCATGAAGAGGGGAGCTATCCCATTGAAAGAGGGGCTTATCCCATCCATGGTGGAGCTAATTAACTTCCTCTAGAGCACTATAAATACAGGCATTGGGCCAGAGGGAGGGGGATTGAAAGCTGAACATTCCTAAGGGTAGATGCTGCTGGAATTAGGACTTCCTTGTAGAAGCTTGTGAGGAGAGATTACCATCTTTGCTTGTTTCCATTTGGAGGTGGCTGAGCTGATCAGAGTAAAGGAGAAATCTTGTGGACCCTGGGAGGAACTTGCACAACACCAAGGCTCAGGTTGTAATGGTTTCTTTTGTTACCTTTTAATACAAATTAGTCCATTCTTCTCAACAATTTGTTATTTATGAGTTGTTTCATATACTCCTTGGTCTATATGTTAAATATGTTTTATTTTATGTGATATTCAGGTGCTATTTAATCGTTTGATTGTTAGTGAATGTAGGTTTCGAAGAGAAGGAGGAGCTCATCTGGATCAACGAAGCTGGACTACTACAACAGCGTTGGGTTACAGGTAGGATCTAAACACTTGATTTCTCATATTGTAATGCATATTTAGAGAAGGATTGCTCTTATTTGTCTTGTTTGTCACTAGAAAGTCTTAGGCTTCTAGGGAGGTTGGCTTTGTCCGCAAAGTTGACTCTTTCCGCATGAAAAAATGGCGACTCCGCTGGGGAAACCATGAATGTGTTTGAGTTCTTGTTGATTTCATATTTTGATCTGAGAAAACTCGTTTGTTTTCTGGTTTTTGGCTGTCTGACTGTGTATTTGGGTGGGTTAGCTTAGGGTCAATTTAGATTTTTATTTTTCTTAGCTTTTCCAGCAGTACGCAGCCTCTGAGTTAGGCACAGTGCGTACTTGTACGCACTGCGGCTTTGCGCATAGAGCGTACCCGCACCTGTGTGAACAGATCACCTGCGTACCCCTGTCAATTTTGAGAAAATTTCAATTTTTTCCTTTTTGCTCTTTAGCTTTTGTTTTTAATTTGTTTTTACTGCCCAGATCCATTGGTTTACTGTCAGAGATCTTCACCTGAACTTGTTCCATTAGTGTCGAGAGTTTTGGTGGAATTCATAGAGATTTTGCCTTAGGGTTTGATTTTTAATTGGTCCTGTAGTGACTTTGGTGTTAGAGGTTGTCAAACTTTGGATCTCCCTGGTTTTGTTCAACCCTCTTAGGAGTCGGGCCTGTCATATAATTCACCCTTGTGAGAAACCTACCTTTGTGTCTTCTCTTTGCGAATCTCGAAAAAGTTTGTTGATTAAAGCTTTGAATTTCATTTTTGCGAAAAAGAACAAAAAGATTTCGATGATTCTGCATGGACTGATCCTTAGTTACATTTTGACTGAGTAAAATATCCGGGAATTATCCTTGTAGGCTTTTGTCCTCATTATTTTTTTTTTTGTTTTTAGGTAAGTTTCCCTTTAATTTGCTTTTGAGTGATTTTGATTTGATTGCCTTAGATTTGTTAAATTTGATTTTTGATAAATAGTTTTACATGCTTGATTAATATAGGAAAGATACAAAAATTCTTTTGGAAAAAGTTTGCTTTGGTAGCATTTGTAGTCTTTTGAAGAAAAAGGAAATTTCGTGAATAATTAGTGGTCATGAGTTGTATGTTTTGAAAAGATAAAGAGAATTGTTTCTTTGATTGTCTTTGCCAAGAAAGTTGTTTTCTATAAAATTTGCATTCTTCCAACTCTCTTAGCTAGGAGATTCATTGAAAAAGAAAAGTAGTGTAAATCATCTTAGGTGCATCTTTGTAGTGGTTGCGAGTCGAGTCTACACACCACCATTTTCATCTCCACTACCTTTTGTCTTAAAAAAGCCATAAAATTAATGCTTAAAGTAAAATCAACTTAGTAACTTTTTATTTTAGGGCTCTGAAACACCAATATAGATCAGGCTAGTGTCTTGGAGTAGGAGAGTAATAAACCCTCCAAGACAACAAAACCAAACAAGTAGCTTATCTTGTGATAGATTAAATCTAGCTGTTTCATTTATACTCTGGGAAAGCTCCTCTTAAAGGAGAAGCACGAGCTCGTGTCCGAACCAGTGAGGGGATCAATCCTCCCTCATTGGGAACGACGCCAGACACGCACGTATTACAAACGGTAAACCTCGGATTAACCATTGTTGAGGAGCCAGGGGTCACTTGTCGGTAAACCTTGGATTATTGTCAAGGAGCCGGCAAGGGGATTGAGCTTGATACTCTGCCCTTGCGTGCTGTCAGAGTGTAGACTGTTCCCCCAGGTGTATTTGTTGCTGTTGGTAACCTTAGTGACCATTATCTTTAGGATTCTACCGAGGTCATGGTGGAGGGAAGATCCCACTGTACCTGGAGCAGACGTCGGCTAGACTCACTTGGATTTTCCGGGGGGTTCACTTCACTCAAGACGGTTAAAGTGGAGGAACTTGTGTCGGTCTATTCATTAAGCAGGTTGCCGGGGTAACTGTTCCACCCGCCACTTCTGTACTGAATCCGGCGATGTTGGGTTTCATCTCCAACTAGCGTTTTTGGTCCGGAAGGCTACTGTTTGTGCTTGGTTTGATGCCCTAGATTCTTTAGTCGTGTGCTTCAAATTTGTTTGGTTATTTAGAGACTTTAGGCAGTTTGCTTTGAGATTTTACTTTGTTTGCGTGTGCAGTAGTTAAAAGTCTTTAACTGTGGCGGAATTACTGAGACAGTCCCGTAGACTTCGGGGCCAGTCTCCTGAGATTGTTTCCGTGGCCGAATTGTTGAGGACATCCCGTAGAATTCGGGGTGAACCTCCTCAAGACGTCCCGAGTCATTACGAAGGTTTGAAAGTCCTTGTAACTCCTCCTAGTGGCAGTAGAGTAGGTTCACCTGAAGAAGGAGAGTCTTCGTTGGTAGTCCATCCAGATTACCAAAGTATAGAGACAGGTTATAATCCTGAAGCTGTTGCAGTTTCCGAGCTTGCTGGTAGTTTTTCATCTGCTAGTGATATAGGCGAAGAACCTAAAATATCTGAACCTGTTACTCCAACTTCTAGTGTTCCTGATTCACCTAGGGTAGAAAGAGTCATAACCGAAAATCTTCCTTCTGGTTTGATAGCTATTGAAGAACCTGCTCCAGAAGAAGAAGTAGGCGGCCCTATTCTTGAAGATCAACCTACTATTGATCTAAGAGAGCGTGAATCTATCTTTTACAGTCCTCCTAGAAGTACTACTTGGTATCTTTTGTTAACTAATTATTTAGACAACTCAGGGTCAAGTTTTTCTCCACCTCGTACTCCTTTTCCACTTGGAGGTATTTATACTCCTGTAAATATGTCTGGTCAGTCGTCCATGTTCACTCAATCACCTGAATCATTCTTGTATGGCGGTCCTTCTATTCCTACTGGGTATCAGTCACTTGCTGGTACTTTTGCAGGAGCATCTCCTCAACCCATTGAACATGGGTTATTAGCTGGAAACAATGGTAATAAGCCGTTGGGTGTAGGAGACATCTATATGATGTCAGGTTCAACTCCTAGTTCTCAACCTCAAGGTGCGCAGTTACCGCCTGGGGGGCAACCTCAAGTAACGCCTGGGGGGCAACCTCAAGGTACACAAATTGCGTCTGGGGGGCAACCTCAAGGACAGTATATACCTGTGGTACAATACATTCCTCAAGGTCAACCCCAGCCTCAATATGTACCCCAAGGTCAACCCCAGTATCAGTACTTGCCTCAAGGGTATCAACCCCAAGGTCAGTACTCGAGTCAAGGTCAACCCCAGTATCAGTACGTGCCTCAAGGGTATCAACCCCAAGGTCAGTACTCGACTCAAGGTTATCTACCACCTCAAGGTCAAGCTTATGTTCAAAGTATAGGAAATGTACCTGTCAATTATCAATCCTACCCTCAACCTGGTTACGGATCTCAGTATCCTCAACCTGTTACGGGTCAATACCCCGGAATGATAGTGTGGGATCCATCACAAGGTCAACAGGTGTTGCAGCCAAGTATACAGTTGTTACCTCAAACTGGACAACCCGTAGTTTCTGGTTCACCCCAGCAACCGCAACCTGTCCAGTCAAATATTCAAACTTCTGTAACTTCGGTAGTTACTCAGTCGCCAATTGCACCTAGTACTCCATCTCAAACGACTGTTGCAACTACCGCAACATCTGTCCAGTCTACCGCACTTACTTCTGGAGTATCGACAGCTCCGGTTTCTACTGTCTCTACAACCACCCCTCAGACATCTTTACCGTTGTCTGGATCTACGATTCAAACCACGGTTCAGATGCCTATAGGGTAGCCTGGTTTAAGTACTGTTGTAACAAGTCAACCTCAATTCACTTATCAACAGTACCAGGGATAGTACCAATTCGGTCCTGCTGTCCAATAACCGGTTTACCAGTATCAACCGTATCCTGGGTACACTTATCAACAACCTCAACAGCCCCAGTACGGTCCGATTAATCCTGGTTTTCCAGGAGGATATAATATCTCGAATGCGATTCCTATTCCTAGTTATCCCGGATATCCTCCTCCTGGAACTGGTATTGTGACCGAGAGTTTTAGAGATCCTAACCGGCAATTACCATTTATCGCAACTTTGGATTTACCCGACTTGACGCGCCTAACGAACGATCCAATCAATTACCTTCCGTTCTGGCCGCCAATGCCAAATAAGTTGCCCAGTGACATACCCAAGTTCAAAGGTAAGTCTGGAGAGGATCCGTCCAATCATGTGATGACTTACCACCTCTGGTGTGCCTCAAATTCCATCTCGGATGATTCAATCCGTTTACGTCTTTTCTAGCGTACGCTCATTGGTCTCGCGGCCAAATGGTACATTGAGTTACCACGGTCCTCTTTTTATAATTTTAGCCAGTTAGCTACCTCATTCCTAACTCATTTTCAGTTGCCGGTCAGATACGATAATGGTACTGAGTTATTAACTTCATTAAAACAATCGATGTCCACTTATATTTCCGATCATATTCATGAATGGCGACGTCGAAGACGTTTAGTGAAAGTTTTTATCCCGGACCAAATCTTAGCTGAATGGTTTGTAAAATCATTATTACCGAAGATTACTGAAGACGTAGCTAAGGCCGGAGTAGTTACTGAGGAGCAAGTCATTGCTCAAGCCCAGTACCTTGACTTAGTTTACACTCAGTCGGGTACGTTGCACGAGAAGATCCCAGATCTTCCTAAGTCGAATCAAATCGCTGCTGCTCCTTCGGGGTCTCATGCTGCTAATGGCATGATTGGTACGGTGAATACTAAAAGTAAGAAGAAATCCTCAAAGAATTCTTCTCCAATAGTAACCTTACTAGACTCCCCGACAGGAGAATCTTCTCCTGAAATTACCGCCGACGTTCACGCTGTAGAGTCATCTACGGCTAAATCAAAGAACGGTGGTAAGAAGAAAGGCAAGAAGAAAGAAAAAGCAGACAAGGCTCCAAAGGAGAAAAAAGAGAAGTCGGAATCTAACGACGAGAAGCGCAAACCTCGTTATCCTTGTCTAATTTGTGAAGAAGATCATTTCACAAGAGATTTCCCTCATCGGGCAAAGGTTGTGAAAATCGTTAAAGGTTCCCCAACTCCTGTTGTTTTGACAAATCCATTTCCAAAGCAGGAGAGTAAGATGATAGGTTCTTCCTCGAGTGCCAGTGAAGAACCCATATTGATGATGTCTCATGTACGGATTGCGACTCGATCGCAAGATTACGGTAGTAAAAGTCCTGTTGATGGCAAAGAAGCAGAATCTTCTCATTCTAATCCATCAACCTCAGCTCCCAGTTCCGATCCACTACAGATCGAGAAACCTAACCCAGACTTAGTAATCAAACCGCCCGCCAAGGGTATACTTCGAAAGTCTGCTTTCAATCCACATGCGAGAGCAGCTCAGAATTATAACATTGTTGAGGACTTAGCTGTTTCACCCTCAGCAATGTCGGCTTTGGAAGTGCTGCAATCGTGTCCAGCACAACGAAAATTACTTTTATCGGCTATAGGAACTGTTGATATTCAAGACCCGAACCTGATAATCTTTGATCTAGAAAATAGTACACTACGTCTCCCTCATCAAATGGCTTTCCAGATACCAGTGATAGTCAAGAACAGGCCTATTCATCGGACTATAATTCATGAAGGAGCTTCTACGTGTATTATGTCGATTCAATGTTGGAGATCACTTAGTTCTCCTTCATTGAACCAATCCCCGACGATTCTTAAGGAATTTGATGGCTGTGGGTTCCATCCGTTTGGCATTCTACAGGATTTGCCTATAGGGGTTGAAGGAAAAACCATTAGTCTAGATGTGGAGGTGGTTGACGCCCCTCTAGACTACAACCTTCTTTTGGGTCATAGTTGGTCTTATGCTATGACAGCGGTCGTGTCATCGGTCTTCAGAGTTATAAAGTTTCCACACAATGGCAAGATCGTGACCATAGACCAGCTGGCTTACTTTTCATCCGACCCAGCCTCTTCAGAAAGTATCCAGCATGTCGATAAAACGACTATCCCTTACAAGGATGTTGGTGTAGGATTAGTTAAAGATTCCGGTTTACTGGGAACTTTTCCTTTCCATCCACTCAACGCAGACCCTTCATTTGCTTTCATTCATATGATTACATCAGACACTTATTTACGATGATCCTTGGATTGTCCCATCTGAATCTGAGATAGACTCATTCGGTGATGCTATGCCTTTGAGTCCATATGAAATTTCTTATGAAGCCGTGCAGTCTTTTACCGACTCACGTTCAACCCAAATTGACCAAATGAATGTGGTCGGTGAGGAATCACTTTTCACATCAACCTCAGAACAAATAGCGTTTCCTGAAGTTGTGTCATCTGACGAACAACTTCGCGAAATCCTAAGTGTAGACGATCTACCATGGGAAGATCTCCATCACAGATCTTCGTTTTTACCTGAGGGTGATGACTTTGAAAATGATTTTTCATCAATATTTACAGCTGAATATGTCAAGGATGCTCAGAATCCCATGAAACATCCTGATTCAGAGTTGAATTTGGGAAACATTTCTCAAACTATTGCCATTGACATTTCAGTCAAAACCGGAATTATTGAAAACATTCATATAGGTGCCTCGTGTACGGATGATGAAATTCAAACATACAAGGCCCTATTTCAAGAATTTCGCGACGTGTTTGCCTGGTCCTATGAGGAAATGCCAGGAATTGATCCCTCCATTGTTGTTCATGAAATCAAGACCTACCCGGACGCTAAACCCGTTCGGCAACGTCTGCGTCAGATACACCCTAGGAAAGCGGCTGCGATTAAAGCAGAAGTCGAGAAGCTGTTGAAAGCAGGTTTCATCTATCCGATCCCGTTAACGGATTGGGTATCGAATATTGTTCCGGTTAACAAGAAACAAGGAACAATAAGAATATGCATCGACTATAGGGATATAAATCGTGCTTGTCCAAAAGACAAATATCCCACGCCCTATATCGATCAAATAATTGATGATTGTGCCGGCAGTGAAATATTTTCCTTTATGGACGGTTTTTCCGGTTACAACCAAATCAATATTCTACCTGTCGATCAACCAAAAACGGCTTTCATTTGTCCTTGGGGGACATTTGCTTATTTCAAATTACCTTTTGGACTTAAGAATGCCGAAGCCACTTTCCAACGGGCAATGTCTTATGCGTTTCACGAGATCAAACACATTGTGCAACCGTATCTCGATGATTTGCCTGCTCATTCTTTACATCGATCTGATCACCTTGTCCATTTACGAGCTATTTTTATGAGGTGTCGGCATTATCGAATTCGGTTGAACCCACACAAATGTGTCTTCTGTATAGAAGTGGGACGATTGCTAGGATTTGTCGTTTCAAAAGCCGGTATCCGCGTCGATCCCTCGAAGGTATAAGCTATCATCAAGCTGCCTCCTCCTTCGAGTCTGCGCCAACTCCAAAGTTTGCAAGGGAAAGAAAACTTTTTACGTCGATTCATTCCTAAGTACGCCGAGGTTACAAAGGGTTTCACCCGGTTGTTAAAACAAAATGCTCAATTCTCTTGGGATGAGATAGCTCAGAAATCTTTTGATGCACTTAAGCACGCGTTGACCCATGCACCGTTGCTGCATCCTCCCAACTACAACCAGGATTACTTTTTGTATCTCGCCGCCTCCCACTCCACCATTGGAATGGTCTTAGTTCAGGAAGATGAATTCGGAACGGAACATGTGATATATTATCTTAGTCGGACGTTAAATCCAACCGAGTTAAAGTACTCACATGTGGAAAAGTTGGCACTGGCAGCCGTTCAAGCTGTCCAGCGATTTCGTCACTACATTCTTCTCCGTAAAACTACAGTGATTTCGGATTGCAACCCTATGATCTATATTCTGACTAAACAATTGCTAGGGGGCAAGTACTCCAAATGGATCGTTATCCTGCAGGAGTTCGATTTGGAGTTCGAGAAGTCCAAGTCTAAGAAATCCTTAGTCTTTGCTGAGTTAATGTGTGATTTCCCGCGTGTTGACACGGAAACAGTGGCGGAGGAGCCCATTGCGGACGAATCTTTTTTTCTTATCAGCAATTTAGATCCGTGGTATGGGGATATAATCGTCTATCTCCAGACCCAATCCTTTCGACCCGAAATCTCAAAGTCGGAATGTCTGAAAATTCGATTCCAGTCCCAACAATACAAAATCATTGGAGATACTCTTTATCGTCGTGGGGCGGATTTGATTTTTCGACGTTGCTTAACTCATGAGGAAGCTGAAAGGGTTTTGAATGACTGTCACTCTGGAGCGTGTGGCGGTCATATGTCTGGGTATGCCACTGCCCAAAAGATATTGCGCGCTGGCTATTTCTGGCCGTCTTTGTTTAAAGATTGTATTATCGCGGTCCGAAAATGCCACAACTGTCAGGTGTTTGATCGAAAGATGCGCGCGCCACCTGCTCCTCTCCACCCTATAATTGCCGTTGGTCGTTTCGCCAAATGGGGTATCGACTTTATTACTTGTAACCCTCACTCGGACGGGGGGCATGCGTATATCATCCTTGCGGTTGATTATTTTACTAAGTGGGCGGAGGCGATGCCTACATTCGAGGCAGACGGCAAGACAACAACAATTTTCGTATTCAATCACATTATTGCTAGGTTTGGTGTCCCACAAGCGATAATCACTAACCATGGGCGCCATTTTCGAAACATTATGATGACAGAACTTACAGGCCAGCTTGGTTTACGTCATGATAGTTCTACTCCTTATTATCCCCAAGCAAACTGGTTGTCTATCAACAAAGTTCTAGTTATCATGATCCGATGGATCATTGGTATTCATCGGTTGAATTGGCACAACATGTTATTTTCGGCGCTGTGGGCATACCGAACCTCAGTGAAAACATCAATAGGGTTCACTCCTTTCCAACTAGTTTATGGTTTGGAAGCCGTGCTGCCCATTGAATGCGAAATCCCGTCACTGCAAATGGCCATCGAATTACTCCCAGCTACTTCCGAAGAGGAGAAGCGTCTGTTATACTTAGCTAAATTAGATGAGACTCGACGTGAAGCTGCTTTAGCAATCGAGACTCACGCAAAACGAATGAAAGCTCAGTATGACCAAAATGTGACCCCTTGAAATTTTTCGGAAGGAGACCTAGTGTTGTTATATGATCAAGCTAATGATAAGTTAGGTGCTGGAAAATTCGTTCCTATGTGGCATGGGCCCTACATTGTCAAGCGAAAGCTAGCAAAAGGGGCCTATGAGCTGGTAGACATTGACGGGGACTCTTTGGGTAAACCCAGAAATGGACTTTACCTAAAGAGGTATTATGCTTAAATGATGGGTATGGAGATTTTTAGTTAGGTTAGTTTTCTCTTTCTAGCTGGTATGTGTGCTTAGTTTAGACTGTGTGTTTAGTTTAGACAGTGTGCTTAGTTTAGAGAGTGTGTTTTCGTTGTTATTCTGGCTTATCTTGGTTTTACTCTTGATATTGCAGATGTCGACGCCTCTCCAAATGTACATTGGATTTGCTGATGGTGCTTGTCGTAGTACACGGAATATCTCTTCCGCAGTTTGGGTTATCTATTCGCCCTCTGACGAGTTAGTTTCTATGCATGGGGTGAGCCTCGGTCAAACAACAAACAACATTGCAGAATACAGTGCAGTGATTGAATTATTATCTGAATCTATTTCATTTGGGATTCGGAGTTTGATAGTGAGGTTAGATTCTGAACTCGTTGTATTACAGCTTAATAGAGTCTATGCCATTAAAAATCCAGTGTTATTAAGATTGTTTTTGAGAGTGCGTCTCTTGGAATGTGAATTTGATTACATTGAATATCAACATATTCCAAGGTATTTAAATACATTAGCAGATGCAATGGCGTCTCGAATGTTAAATAGATATTTTCAATAATCATAAATGTAAATTTACAAACATTTCATCACACATGTTTAACAAAATAAGCCGGTAATAATGATATATATATAGATAGGAGTGTGTCAAAAAATATACATCGTCTTCGATCATAGGTTGAAAAACACCTTATGATCGGCAAAAATGATAAGTACAAAAAACCAAAATGTCACATGTGTCTACAAAGTGACCATCCAATCACTGGTGATGCTCCCTATAAGACACCATTGCACGGGCCACTCTACACAAAAATCTCCTAAAAGGTCCCGGGACTGCGACTACATAGCGCTGAAGTCTGATAGGAATATCATCTATAGTAGTCTCTAGTATATCCGCCGTCAGACGCTCTAGATCCTGCTCCAACTCAGCTAGTGTCTCTGCAGCCGCGTCTTGTGGAGCCGGTGCCGGTGCAGCTGGATGTCTCCTCTCAAAAGCCCGAAGATTGGCTGGACGCCGTGGGCCTACATCTGCATTTTAAAAAATTTTATTGTCAGTTTTGAGACGATATATATAAAAAACAAAAAAAAAATAGATAATTTAAAAACTTGTGAAAAATGAAGTACCTCTGTCATCCCATTGTTCTCCCTATGGAAGAACCATGTCCGGATCATTGTGAAAATCCATTACAGCATAAGGAAAATCCTGAATCGCAAAAACTTGGTTCTCCAACCAGTGAAAGTAACCGTCAGGAAATCGAACAACTGCTGCTCCCTCGTCAGGATGCCGGGCCATTACCGCAACCCACCGCGTCAACTTAGGCTCCCGAGGAGGCCCAACTGGAACTGTAAGATGCTGGGGGATCAGCATTGGAACTCTCTCTAAGGCAAAGCTCACAACTAAAGGCCCATATCCAAAGGTCTTCAGTTGTCCGTTCTTTGCCCTAGTTAGTTGGCCCTTCATATTGGCCAACACAGCATCGCACCAGTTGAAAATGGTGCCTCGGAAGCAATCTATAGCCATCCGCATTTGGGAACCAGTGGCTATGTGCAAAGCGGCAGCACCGCAAAGTCTGGTAACTGTAAAGGCTATTACCATAAGTTCAGGTCGGGATATGTATTTGATTTCTATCCCCTTCTCCTGGTTTTGATTGTTGCACCACTCTAGCCGGAGACTAGCAAGGGATTGGCCACCCGGCCTAGTCTCGAATAGAGACAGTTGCTCGCCCCTGTTAGGCAAGCCAGTGAGAAAATATATGTCGGAGGGCTCTATCTCGAGCTGGTGCTCTCCGATGTAGAAACATTGATCCTGAATGTTTCACCTTTCAACCAACCACTCTAAGAATGGCACCTGGGCCCTCATGCTAGGTATGGCCCAGTACTTGTAGAGACCGCATGCCTTTAAAGCATCAATAGAAGGTTGATGACCTATTGCGGCCAAATCGACATCTTCGTGTTCTCTTTCACGCCAATCTAGCATGGTGGGCAATCTACACACCAAAAAACATTGATTAAAATTCATTAAATAAAATTTGATGGTTAGATTTTTGTGTTTGGGGTTTCAAAATCCGCTTTGCGCGGAGTACGCACCCCGCATTCAGAAAACAGAGCGGGGGTACGCAGCTATTCTGAAGGTGGGCTACGTACTCCGACCTTTTTCCCATATACGAAAAAGTCGGGGTACGCAGGTCACCCATGGGGCACCTGCGTACCCCGAAAAGCGGACCCTAAAACCCAAAACTCTCTAAAAAATCAAACTAAGACTTAAAATGAAATTCTAAATGGATGAAATTGAAGAGGAGGATGTTGTGAAATACCTGAAAGAGACGGCGCTCGATTCTGACGGTCGGATTCTCCGCAATGTCCACGGGAAGTTTCTTGTCAAAAGCCCTTTTCTCACCCTCAACAGTAAAATGGTAAAAATGACATGGTAAAAAGTCTTTTTATAGGTTTTTTGGATAAATGAATGCTAAGTTTATTTATTTTTCACCGTGAAAGGATATTTTTCAATGTATTTTTGCCTATCTTAAACAAGTATGAGTAATGTGTTGTTTTTGTGCAGGACAAAGGGACTTTAGGGTAAAATCATCATTTTTCACTAACCAAGAAATCAGAGTCATCTTTTAAGCCCTTTTCTGACTCCTAAAACATGAAAAGATTGCCCAGCGTTTCTTTTACACTCGTTAAAATGGAATTAAAAGACGGTCCTCTTATAGCCCTTTTCTGACCGTAAAAACAAGAAAAGATTGCCGGATTTTTGTCGTTTCAAATTCGATACTAGAAATAAAACGACGTGTCCTTGATCGCTTTTTACTTTTCAGGTCAAAGGCACTAATCATGAAAGTACTCCTTGGTCACAAGATCAAGCGGTTCTCTCAGGTATTATTTTATACTTTTTCGGGCTTGGGAGACACAAATTTACGAAAAAGTTCACCTTGGAGTCTTCTTTAGTTTTTTCAGACTCTCTAAAATTGAAAAACGCCGAGTTTCTCCTATACTGGACTCGTTAAAATTTCACAGTAAAGGACCTGTTCGATTACAAACAGGAATGGACCACTCCTTCTTAGGGTCCGAATCTAAACTAAGTTGGACTCATCCGAAGGATGAGCTTATAATCAAGCATATGTTATCCTCCTCAAGCTTGTAAAAAATAAAGAGGTACTTGCCAGAAATGGTGGGGGAAAAGAGAGAAGAATGAACCTATTTGTTATCCTTTGTTACAGAAGAACCTTATCACCGCTCTTGAACATGACACTTTTCATTCACCTGGGTTGGGAAATCCTTTGCCTTAAAGTTGATCAAACCTCTTTGAAAGTCTTCAACCGTTTCTGGGTATTAACTTTGGGTCAATCGTCCCCAAGCCATCTGTCGTGTCGTTATGTGTTCAAGAGGCCTCTACAAATAAACCATTCATATGCAAAATACTTGTCATCCATTTTGACCATCCTTGAGTCAGTCCTTACAGCAACATTTCTTCAACTTGAACAATGATTTCGTGTTGTGGGCTTGCCTGCAACGGGTCGCTTTCTATCGACATCAGCACATTATCTAGAGAGATGACTTAGAAATCGTCAGTACCTTGAAGTCTGCATGCATCAATGGCAGGTTTCTCGCCTTTGACGACGGTTTACATCATTGACTTTCGATCAAAGGATTCTGTGATGTGTTCGACATCAACCCACTCATTCACATTTCATGGATTGTACTGGGTACTTTGAGAACCATTGACATCACTGGTGGTCTCTCTCACACTTGTTAACAGTTTACATCATCGACTGGTAATCAAGTGGTTTCTACCATGTTCGACATCAACTCATTTATTCGCATGGATAGAATTGTACCAATTCGGGAAGTAGAGATGAAGACCCTGGATCTAGTTTCCACCATCCAAGCTGCAAGGAGTTTTGTATTCATTATATAGTAGACTTATCATAAACAGATGGCTGCGTCCATACTGTGTCTACAAAAGTCTATGATTGTGATGTACTGCAAAATCATTCTTGTATCAGAGAAGTAGTTAGATTGTTAGTTAAAGTTTTCAATCTGAGTATGGGAATGCCTACCTCAGCGATGATATCATCTTATATATGTATTTTTTGTTGAATATTTGCAGGTTCTGACCGGGCTCTCCGCAAGATACTCCTTGAAATGATAAAGTACTTCACCCTTCCTAGATCATATGAAACCCTAATCTACTATAGGCTTCACACTTTATGGGGCAATCTGTTACACTAAAAAATGTCACCATGACTATTTGCAGTTAGTAATTCTCCATCCACTGTCATACTATCCTCCTTGGCAAGTCTCATGCCTCTGCTCTTCATGTCAAACTCCAAGAAAGAGAGAAAAGTCATTTAAAGTCAATTATCTCTGGTACGCAGTTTCTCTTAGCCTTACCTGCGTGTACGCAACCCAAGTTCACAATACCTGCGTACTTGTACGCTCTGTATGTAAAGGGGTGGGTGCGTACCCCTGTAAAGGTCAAAAGGCGCGAGTTTCATCTTTAAAAAGTTACTTGTGGTCATTTCTAGAGCATTCTAGAAGCTTGTTTGACGTGTATGAAGCGCCTCCAGATGGTTCATGTACCCAAAGAAAGAGGAACTTATCCCATGAAGAGGGGAGCTATCCCATTGAAAGAGGGGCTTATCCCATCCATGGTGGAGCTAATTAACTTCCTCTAGAGAACTATAAATACAGGCATTGGGCCAGAGGGAGGGGGGTTGAAAGCTGAACATTCCTAAGGGTAGATGCTGCTGGAATTAGGACTTCCTTGTAGAAGCTTGTGAGGAGAGATTACCATCTTTGCTTGTTTCCATTTGGAGGTGGGTGCGCTGATCAGAGTAAAGGAGAACTCTTGTGGACCCTGGGAGGAAATTGCACAACACCAAGGCTCAGGTTGTAATGGTTTCTTTTGTTACCTTTTAATACAAATTAGTCCATTCTTCTCAACAATTTGTTATTTATGAGTTGTTTCATATACTCCTTGGTCTATATGTTAAATATGTTTTATTTTATGTGATATTCAGGTGCTATTTAATCGTTTGATTGTTAGTGAATGCAGGTTTCGAAGAGAAGGAGGAGCTCATCCGGATCAACGAAGCTGGACTACTATAACAGCGTTGGGTTACAGGTAGGATCTAAACACTTGATTTCTCATATTGTAATACATATTTAGAGAAGGATTGCTCTTATTTGTCTTGTTTGTCACTAGAAAGTCTTAGGCTTCTAGGGAGGTTGGCTTTGTCCGCAAAGTCGACTCTTTCCGCATGACACTCCCCCTTAGGAGGACACTCACAGTTTTTGAAAACTTACCATAGGGTCAAGAAGGAATTTTTTTGGGATGGCCTTAAATTTGATATTCAAAAGTTTGTGGAAAAATGTTTCGTTTTCTACCAAAATAAAGTTGAGATAATTAATACCCTGAGTTTATTACAACCTGTGGTAGTGTTTCTATGGCAATGGTGTACCAAAAGACACCTCCTTAACAGTTGATTGTTCCCTGTAAAGAATCACAGACATAGTTGGTGTTGTTAGTGGACAGACTTAAATAAAAAAAAACATTGAAAATAGTGGAAACAATTCATACATAAACATAAACTAAAACAACGAGGTAAATACACAAGTAATGCTCAATGGAGTAAACATGTCGATAAAATAATGGAAATATCTACCTTTATTGGTTGCTGGTAGTAGAGGATGAGTATAATAGATGAATCTTAGACACTTGAAGAGAATTCTTTGAGTTATGGTGCTAAAAAAACCTTAGCAAGCGGGGTTCTTTTCCTCAATCTCTTTGCAAGTTTCTCCTCTCTCTCAAAGAAGTATGAAGACTCTCTAATGATGGATTTCTCTTTTCTCACTAAGATGATGGATTGCTTAGAAGCAATATGGCCAACATGCTAGTGCAATTCCCTTCTTTTGCTTCAACAATGGAATGGTGGTTTGACCTAATAAAAATTTGGACAACATAACAATGTCTCATATTTTGGCACTCCCATGGCTTGTTTATATAGAATTTTTTGAATCCCTCTTCCTTCTCTTGGTTCATGCATGATAATTACACATGAGTAGGACAAGATGACTCCATTAAGGGCTACATATCTTCTGGGTGACTTGAATTCAGCTGCCTTGGACTCAGATATTGTTAGGGAAATAGCTCCAAGTGTGTGGAGTGGTCCTGAATCGTTGAGTCATTCGCTTCTTCGACCGTGCAACTTTTGAAGGATATTCTATGTGCGCATGAATATCAAAGAAATATATGCGACATACTCAAATTTTTTTCTTTGCAAACTTTGGAACTTAGGAGAAATTTATTTTTTTAATCCTCATGGTTTATTTAGCTGGAAATCCTTCACTTGTGCATTCTTCTAGATGTCTTTTAGTGTCTTTTGAATTGTGCAAACATGTGTACAATTTTCCGGTGTTAATAGTTTCCCCCTGATGTATGAGGTTAGAAGCAAATGTATAGCCAAAATACATCACATTTTCTGTTCTGACGAAGATTCTAATAAAGTTTTCGAGAGAGAGGGTAACTTGGTATGGAGATGGCTAGAGAAACCCCTTGACTGAGTATAAATGATAACCATGCTTTGATGAAAACCTAAAAATGTCTATAGGAGGTGAGCATGTCCCAAGCTCATTATGATGACTAGTATTGAATTATTACAATCGGACAGGGAATGGTCTTGTCTAGTCAACAATATGGTGGTTGATGTGTTGATGGCTGATGATGATAACTATCGATGCCCACAAGGGAGCTTCTTGGAAAAATAGACTGAATTTGGTTCCACCATGCATATCAAAGGTGAAGCACTATTGAATGAGGTGTTGAGGTATGGATGGGTTTTCGACTTTGGGTACTTCCCCCGTATCTTGGTGTAAGAACTCTTGAATGAGGTGCTTAGTGATGTGGGGGTCTTCAACTAAATGAAAGAACTGCAATGATCGTTAACTATTACACCACCTTGACATGAAAACTTGTGTTGGTGTTGAATGTGAAGAGGACCGATGACATCAGTGGGAAATAGTGATTCCCATTGTGCCATTCGAGGATATCCCTTCAAGTGGGGAGTATCCAAGGCACTGTCTATATCCTAGAATATGAATGTTGAAGTTGACAGGAAAGGAACATTAACCTCCCAACATGCTGTTTCAGGGAATCAATATGAGATGCAAATAGACTGTAATAGTGTGGGTCAGATAAGGCATGACAATGAGAGTTGACGATATGAGTGGTTATGCACAACTGGCCTAAGGTCAGAGCTTTTGTGCAAATGGCAGCAGCCAAAACATGTTTGCTGATAAGGATGGCCCTGGAGTCAGTAGGATTTCCAAGGTGGGTGTGAGTATGTTGTGACTGGCGTGAAGATGGTAAGTGACTTTGGGTGATGTGAAATCTTTGACTAAGGGTGACTAGAAACTGTCATCGGGTAAAAGGCATGAAAAATGTGGGTGGGGGTATTTTTCCTAAAATATCTTTGTACACTTTCCAAAATAATATGAAGATGATTTTGATGTACAGAAAGGGAGACATGTGCCCCATAATAATGGTGACATGCACGGAGATGTGGTGTTGTTGCTGAAGGCGGGGGCCCCATTGGTTAGTCTCCATGTTGGGTTGGTGAGGCAGATGAAGTGATCCAGATGGGCTATGCAATATGTGTGGATTATAGGCCAAATGTAGGATGTGGAGGTGCATCCATCTTGATCTACCATAAAGTACTAGGGATGGCCCATAAAATGGGGTGTATGGGCGATGAGTGCAACAAAATGAGGTTGAAGTTCAAGGCATGTAAGTGGAGTGGTTCCTGAGCCTAAGCAGGTGGTCATGGCTCCTGATATTGAATAGGGGTCTACAAACATGAAGCGATCCATGAGTGGGAGGGCTTTATCGACTGACATGGATGTTTATCATACGCAAGGTCTGGTGGTGATAAACATGGCTGAGATGATAGACCCTATGGTGCATTTTGGAGAAATGATATTAGGATATTCAAATCTTAGGAGGAATCCTATCATGTTAAACGGAGAATGATACATTCTTTGTTATTTTATTGTCAGGGTGTTAGTCGAAGAGGATTTTTTGTGATGTACCTACAATATACACAACCAATACCCCAAGTGAAAGCATATTTTTAAAACATATAGATAATCTGTGATTGAATGAATGATATAAATTAAACTCTAATCCTGAGCTGATTTTGGATTTTCCTTACCATGGCATGGACTTTTGGGGAGATCTAGACATGGGGCTTCCTTTGGGTGATGCCTGGGGAGGAGTAGGTATTTTGTTTTTTGCATTTGTATATATATATATGTATTACATGTGTAGCTATGGTTTTTATATATGAGGATGTTGATGCCATGATTGTTTACTTGTAGATGTGGGGTCGTGGGGGCAACCACTGGTCTACTTGGTAGGCTATGATTCGAGACGCATGGGTGTCACAGGGGTGACACCCATGCCCCAGAGACCAAGGGACAGATGGCCACCTGCTAGGCCTGAGTGACCGATGCAGTGGCTCCAGTTAGAGATTGGTGGACCCTATGGTGAGGGTAGCAATGAAGTGGCAGGTAGGGATACTCAGTGGTGGTGTGAGCGTGCCGAGGTCAGAGAGGCATGACTAGTATTTTTCAAGGATGAGATGCAGAGTTACCAAGATACCTGGGGTAGAGATAAGGCCTTGACGAGAGGGTTTACCATCGAGGGTTGGGCAGGGTTGGAGGAGGTCATCGTGGAGATGACGATGTCACTTGAGAAAGCACATCGACAAGTTTTGCACTGTATAGCTATGGATATTGCTATGAATTCTTTGATTTTGGCTCCTGAAGCAGAGATTGGTCCACGTGAGTGCTAGAGAGACTTGTGGGTCTATATTTTTTATGATACTATGTATTCACCAGGGAAAACACCGATTATGAGGATGCTCCCCTATATCTTTTGACTTATTTATCTTGGTCATGGGCCAGTGGATTATATATTAATTTTTGTACTCATATATATTTTTGATATGTATATATGATATGATTTTTTTGACGTCTCTTATGATGTGTCATATGTATCTATAATTTTTGATGTATTTCTGAATTTGTTTGAGATGGATATTATGCTCATGGTTTATGTATTTTGATAGTTATATATGTGCGATGCATGCCAATCTAGGATTTGATTAGCTATGTGATCAACTATATGATTTTGATCCCTTGGTATATGTGTAAATGTGATATGATCAAAATGTAGAGCTAACCTGTATGCATGTAGATATTTCCGAAAAAGGCGAGAATCATGAACCATTAAGGTCTTGTGCAACTGTGATACAACTAGCTAGGAATCAAGGAATACATGCAGGTGAAGGAAACCTAGGTGGTGGGAATTGTATAAGAGACCTATCGTGGCATTGTATTCAGTTTTATTTTTGATGTTTGACCCGATACAAAGTCTATTAGAGAGACGAGGTGTCTGGTCAGGAGAGTATATGACCCAGGCTACAGCAACGAGGTTTTGCGACCATCGAGATGTGCTGTCTGCAAATCCGTGGTGATAGGTTGGAAAGTGATCCATCTGTGACACATGATGAGAGAGTGATGTTTAGAGTGAACCCATGATGAGGTGATCATCATAAAAAAAAAATTCTTGGTGCATATATTTACATTCTAGCATTTTATGGGCAAAATATTTTGAGGTAGAGACCATTGATGGAATCTTTTAAGCAAGTCCCATTGGGCTCTGACAAGATGTATACCCCTTTGAGGAGGAAATTTTTGATGATGTATGGGTCCTTCCAAAGGGTTTTGAACTTCCCAGGTCCTATCATTTCTTGGGAAACATCAGAGCAGAGGACTAACTCCCCCTCATTAAATGTCCAAGGGGTGATGTTGTGATCAAATGAGGCCTTAACCCTCTCCTTGTGTGCTTCGTTATGCTGGAGGGATTCTCGTTGATCTTCATCGACAAGCTCCAGCTATACCAAACTTTTCTCCAAAGGTTTGGTGTCAGTTAAAATATCAATGGTTGAGTGTAATGTAGGGATCTTGCACTCAATGGGAAGTACTGCTTCAATGCCATATACTAGTTAGAAGGATGTAAACCCTATAGATGCCTTGACTGTTGTGTAGTGTGCCCATAGGGCTGAGAACACCATATAGTGCCAATTGGTTTTGTGAGTGTTAATCATGCGCTATAACATGGTTTTGAGAACCTTGTTAACAACTTCTACTTTTCCATTCGACTATGGGTAGTATGGTGACACAAACTCGTGTGAGAGACCAAGGTGTTGGGAAAGCTCTTGAAAGATTTAATTCTCAAAATGTTTACCATGGTATGACACCAACTCATTGGGGACACCGAACCATGTTATGACATGGTTGAATAAAAACCATGATGCCTTTTTGTAGTGTTATTATACGTGGTCATTGCTTCTGCCCATTTGGTTAAATAGTCAATGACAACCACGATGTATTTGTGGTTTCCTGATGATGGGGGGTTATAGGTCACGAAGTCGATGCCTCACTTGTAGAAGGGACCAGACATGATGATTGGATGTACGGGGGTGGGTGGTGCTCGTGCCTTATGAGTGTATCATTGGCATCACTCACATATTTTGAATTCCTGTATGAAATCGAGGAAGAGGGTGGGCCATAGATAACTAGCACGAAGGATTTTTTGGGTGGTGGCCATCCCTGAGAGGTGGTTGCTGCAAGCCCTGTTATGGAAATCATTTAAGGCTTGTTCATATTTTTGGTGATTGAGGCACCAACATAGGATGGTGTTGATGCTTGATTGATAGAGGACATCCCCCAAAAGGAGGTAGAGGGGGGCCTGGTGGCGTATGCACCTCCGATCATCACGAGTAAGATGGGGTTTGAAATTTTGAGTTCGTAAAAATAGGAGGATGTCTCTGTATCAAGGCTTGTCTGTTGCTACTAAAAATAAATGTTAATTGGGAAGAGCCTAACTAAGAGGAGATTCTTAGGTCTCTGTTAGGAGATCTGTGATGAACTTGGAAAGGATGAGTTCTTTTTTTCTCTTAAGAGAATTAAAATGTAGATCAAATTCTTGTAGAATAACAATCCACAAAACATACGTATGGTTCATCATACAGTGAGCTAGAAGATACATCATGGGATTAATGGTTGTTATTAAGGTAGTGGTTCGAAGGATGATATAATTTCGAAGCTTTTGTACAGAATGTATGTGGGTTGTTGATCAGTGGGTATCATTTATGTCAAACCAAGCAGCACCAGGGGCTACCTCGATCAAGGATAATTTTAGGGGCGAATGTTCGCCCTTTGGCGAAATTAAGGGGTTTTAAATTTTTAGTGGGCGAATATTTTGTATCATAGTACATTTTTACAAATCACCTCAAATAGCCCACCTTATTTTAAGGGAGAGGGTAAAAAAGGTAAATTTAGCCCTTGAAATTAGGACTTACAAACTTCCATTCGCCCATTTTCAAGAATAGGTTTTATTTAAGTGAATCCATTCGCCCATTTTCAAGAATAGGTTTTATTTAAGTGAATCCTATGGGCCAAATACCATATTTATAAAAGAGGTATGGTAAATTAATAAAAATATAAATAAATGAGAGGTATGGTAAATAAGTAAAACATTTTTTATATTTACTCCATAAGTCACTTTATATACATATAAGGGTGTAAACAAATAAAAATATAAGTAAAGTGGAGGTATGGTAAATAAATAAAACGTCTTTTTATACTTACTCACGTATTGTAAATAAATAAAACCTCTTTTTATATTTAGTCCATAACCCTCGTTCTATTTATGAAGGCTCAAGTAAGAGATTTTATTTAAGTGAATCCTATGGGCCAAATACCATATTTGTAAAAGAGGTATGGTAAATTAATAAAAATATAAATAAACGAGAGGTATGGTAAAAAAATAAAACAAATTTTTTTATATTTACTCCATAAGTCACCTTATATTTACGAACACCCAAAAAATGGGTTATATTTAGGTGAAACCTATGGCCAAAATACTATGGGACAAATACCATGGACTAGATTGTTATTAACACCATGCAAAAAACCATTATTAACCCTAATATTAGAATTAATAAAAATAAAAATGGCACATGGTATTGACCCATGGTATTCACCAAAACGGCACATGGTATTGACCCATGGTATTCACCTGGAATGTAGCCTATTTAAATGGGGGAATTAAACCAACATGTAGCCTATGCTAAGATTCACTAGGACTTTACAAAGTTTTATTATTTAGTGAAAGACTCGCCAAGATCTTACAAGATTTTATAATTGAGTAAAATATTCGCCATGTCTGGTGAGAGATTCGCCAAAAAATTATATATACATATTATATTATTGATAAAATCGCCTTCCATTTTTCCTATATACCATGGAGATTCGCCCATTTATTATATTTATAAATTTAGGGGGGGTTCTTAAAATTTTCCCTGACCTCGATCTTTCATGGGAATTTTGACTTGACAACTTACTTTATTATGAGTTAAGTATATTTTATATGGATTCTCCTCATCGAGATGTTTTCGTTGATATATGGCATGCCTCGTAATTCTTCATGGTTTAAGAGATATTTGTTTTTGAAGTTAGTAACCCAAGTTAGTGGGCTAAAACCCTACGATGTTGTGGCATGGCACTCATAATTGGTTGTGGTCATTGAATATTCAATAATTAGTAATGTTTCCTTTGCTCCTAAAATCCCTCCAACATTCACTTGTTGAGGACCCTCTCAACTCAAGACATTCATATAAATAGTGACCCTCATATCCTACTCTAGTTGGGATTTTGTGGCTTCAAACATGTCATTGTGGAAGTTTCATTAATTTTTTTTTATTTTTTTTCTGTGAAGCTTTAAAACCTAAAATAATAACCCATGTGAGTCCAAAGCTAGATTAACCTCTTGATAGAATTTTAGGTGTTGGTTCGCTATATTTTCGGATATATAATCTGGGAAAGTTAGGATTTTTGCAGGCTCTCAAATTCCATGTCAAACAGGTAACGTTGTGAAAATCATCATAACTTTCTCTCTGAGCATTGGATTCAAATTTCATAAATAGTAACAAAAACAGGACGGAGTGTAGTTCGTTGGGTATTGTTTTCAAGGCCAAAGGTCACAATAGTGACACGTGACATTTCATACAAGTTCACTCTACTGAGCTAGTCTATAATCAAGCCATTGTGGGACATTGGGCATAACTCTTTCTCAAAGAATTCAATCTTGATCAGACCTGTGGGGTTGGAAAGAGGACTCATAGGGCTACTGAAGGAAAAAATTGCAGACCCTAAATATGCTAAATTACATGGATAAACAGATTCAATATCAAGATCCTAGAAGGCAAGACAAAACATGCATTCAAGTATCATTGCAGTAAGGACCACACATCAAAAGTCAAGGGTAAGTCTCGTAAAAGAAGGTATGTATGATTAGTTTTTACATTTGAATTTTGAGTATCATCTTTGACATATGCTTTTATAGGACAACGTATGTATATACAGGGTCTCGGTTATATCTCTATGTCTCTATATGTCATAATTAGTTTTGATACCACATTTCAGATGTGATATTCCCGATTCTACACATTTGATGCTACATATTCTTGTTGCTACACCAAGTCTGCTAAATCTATATGATGTTGTAAGTTCATGTTACTTGTATTGTCATAGTTGATAGAATGTTATCTATTATTGTACTTAGAACTTGGTCCATCACAAGTCTAGGGTTTGTTATCAATTTTTATTGCATATATCTTTAGGTTAGTTTTGGATATAGCCTTACATAGAGCCCAGGACTATATCAAGAGTGGGATTCTTTGTCTACTGCTACAACAAGTCAACAACAAAATTTACAAGCACACTTTAGGTACATATTTTAATTTTAATTTGTATTAATTCATTATTATGCACTTACATGTGTTTTGTAGGCAGATGTAAGTTGAAGGGTATTTTGTTTTGTTTTGGGACTGGTTTCACTGATAAAATTTTGCATGCAGGAAGAAGAAGATTCAAGTACAACATCAAGCAATAATTCAAGAATAGATGTATCAAATAAAAGGAAGCATTGCAGCAAGACATCCTTGAAGACATGAACCATCCAGATATCATGAATTATTGTTAAGGCCAAGAGTCATCATTGTAATTGCAAAAGAGTCATCATTGTAAGGTTGTAAAAGATTCCTTTGTAAAAGAGTCATCATTGTAAATATTGTAAAAGAGTCATTTGTGAAAGAGTCATTCGACCTATAGTCGAAGAGGTAGTGTTGGAGGTATAGAAGTCATTGTTGGGATGATCTCATGGTTGGGTTCCAGGTAATAGAGTGGTTGGGTATTTGGTCAAGTACATGAAAATCACTGTACATCTTATTGTATCATGGATTGTTGTCTCTAGTTTGGGAATCCACAATCTTGTCTTATTTCAGTAATTATAGGGTGGCAAGGAGGTGCTCGACAGGTGTATGAAGTTGCCTACAGGTTGGGGCCTGTGAATAGTTCAGGGTGTAGGGTGCTTCTAGGGCGAGTTGTGGCTCACTAGGGCATTGGGGCATCCATTCAGTTGATTACTGAAGAAAGCAGGTTGTTGGGGCATCCTTCTAGTGGGACCTGGAGAAGAATTCTTTTCTAGAATTCTAGGAAGTTGTTGCTTTCATTTCAGTTGGGGCCAAAGATAAAGGAATTTATTAGGAAAGCATTCGGTGGTTTTTGACCTAGAGCAGGTTTTCCACCTAAAATTCTTGTGCCTATTGTGTTCTTTTATTTATTGTTATTATTACATAAACATTAATAATAATTGAATATTAACTAATGCTCTAAAAATATTTAAAAGTGGTAATTTCTAAGGAATACTAATTCACCCCCCCTTTCAGTATTTCCAAAAAGGGCTAAGGCAGTTTTTGCTTCTGGCTCATACTTCAATGCAGGCCTAGATAAGTTTTTTCTGATGTAATAAATTACGTGCTCCTTGTTATCTGGTCCATCTTGGAATAACACCCTAGTGATGGCTACCTTTGATGCTGATAGGTATAGGGTGTAGTCTTTGTGGTGGTCAGGTGGGATAATCAAAGGAGCTTGAGATAATTCATCTTTTAAAGATTCAAATGATTTTTTAGCTTGATCATCCTGATGGAAGTGAATATCTCGACAAAGAAGGTGCAGGAAACCTTGCACACAAATAGTGTAACCGGGAACAAAGTGTCATAAGAAATTGGCTTTACCCTACAAGATGTGTAACTGTTTTAATGATTTTGGAGGTGGTACCTCCTTAATGGCTTGGAATTTGAGAGGGTTGACTTTGATACCTTGTTGGGAAGCTATGAAACCCAGTAGTGTTCTAGAGTTGACACATAATACACACTTGAGCGAGTTCATGCACAGATTATATTGTCGACATCCCTAAAAGACCAAGCAAAGGTCCTTTAAATGGTTAGCATGCTTCTTGGAACGTAATGTAAGGTCATCGAGATACGTAAGGATGAGATGATATAGATTGTGGAAGATGTACTTCATGTCTGACTGGAAGGTGGTGCCAACATTTTTAAGACCTACAGGCATAAGTTGGTATGCGAATGTATCCCAAGGGGTTCTCAACGTGATTTTGTACTGATTTGTATGGAAAATATGGATTTTGTTGTACCCAAAGAACTCGTCCATGAAGGATAGGGCCTCATGATTGGCGTAGGTGTCGATGAGTGGGTCGATGAATGGCGTCGGGTAATTGTCTTTGGGACATGCTTTGTTCAGATCCCTAAAATCAGTACAAACACAAATAATTCCTTGTTTTTTCATGATGGGTACAGGGTTAGAAACCCAAGATGTGTAAGCGATGGGATAGATGAACCCAACTCTGTGGAGTTTATCAATTTCTTGTTTGATTACTTCTGCTTTAGAAGGATGTAACTGACGTTGTTTCTATTGGAAAAGATAGGCATCATACCATGTGTTAATATGATGTTTCACAATGGTGGAACTAATTCCTCGCATCTCAGAGGAATCCCATGCAAAAGGATCCCTGTATTCTTAGAACAAGGATGTGTATGTGGTTATTTTGGAGAGCATGTTGCCCCCAAGGAGATCTCTTTGAATTTTCCAAGTTTTCCTAAAATATTCAGCTTGATGGTACGTCAAATATTGGACATGTTCCCTTCCTCAAATGCATCTGGTGCTGGGATGGGACTTTTGAACCAATCAAACTTTCCTAGTGGGAGGAAATATTTGGATTCAATGGCACAAATATCATGAATTTGTGCACTGGTGGGAACAAACATTTTTTCAGGTAGAAAAAATGAACAATGGTGTATGGCATCCCAAGGATATTTAGGTTCCTTCATGGCTTGTTGAATATCTTCATTTGAGTAAAAAAAATTATCTAGTTTTGACATGGGTTGCACCAGGTCTTGAAATTGGGAGTTAGACGTGGTTGTGCTGGTCGAAAATCAAGAATATGATTCATTGTTTGATGTTGTAGAATCAAGAGATGTTGACAAAGTGTAGATGGGATGGTTCTACACCATCGGTGTTGTTACCACAAGTGGGTTGGGTTTTGTGGTCTCGACACCAAAAAATGATGAGCAGATAACACAAATCATGGTTCCTACGGATAAGGAAATGAATCGTATATGATGTTGTGTCTCACCACATTGGGTGGTGGTAAAATTTCGGTTATGGGGGGTTGATGCCGCGTGGTAGGTAGTTCTTGGATTTTTGTTGGCATGCAAGGGGCAAGGATATATTCCTCTATAGGAATTTGGCATTGAATCCTAAGTTGCCAAAATGCTTGTAACATATGGCATGTCGCAGTGCTATGAGAGATACTGGTACTGATACCATATACCGGAATAGAAATAACCGAATAGATAGTATGGGAGGTGGTAGTGCTCATAGTATGGGATGTTGATTCTTGGTTGACATCATGAGATAGAATATCCTAAAGTGGTATCCATCTTTGGACCTTAACATTGGCATGGCGTGGCTTCCTGGTGTTGTTTGGCCTCCGTGCTACTCTTTTTGTGTGAAAACTTCGAAGGTACTGACAATTCCTTGTATGGAGGAATTGAGAGTAGATGCGAAAATAATAGCGTGTGATTTTATCTTGATTAGAGAGATGGATGTGTGGAATTTATACCACTAAGTGAAAGATGTCATTGAACTTACTCAGTTCACAACATTCATTCACCAAATGGTTGTGTTTATCACATAGGGAACATGTGAGGGGTAATCTTCTTTGCCAGGTAGCCTTAGATCATTTTTTTCCCAATCTAGATTGATGGTAGTGAGGGGAGATGAAATGATGGGGGCCTTGTTGTACTGCTAGTGGCTGTTCTCCTCAAACATAGATAGAACGAACCTAGATGCTTTGTTCCGTGATGGTGGTGAATGATTTGATGGTTTGGTATTTGATTCGACTAAATCATAATTCTGAACGATAAATCATCGCATGAATTCTAACAAAGAACAAAAACAAGAAAGGTGGGGAAAGTGTCACACATCATGATTTCCTACACAAATCTAGCCAATGTGACATGTGTGCCTAGGTCTAATGCTTTGACCGATGTGGGGAACTGGATATAATTGGTTAAATGCCATTAATTCATGGCATTGGCATATAAAATGATTTGGTACATCATTGTTGGGTCATGGAAAAGGTATGCATTTACTATTAAATTCATCATCCTTTTCCTTTATTCTTATCTTTTCTATATCTTAATGCACTAATCTATTAAGGAATTACGGTAAGAAATGAAGGAATTATCTATAGTTACGACTTAGATAATTATTACCTTTCTTTATGTAGGAAAAAAACAAAAGGGAAAAATGTTGTTCCCTATGAAGAAATAGTAAAAATCGGCAAGATAAGGAAGGAACGCGGCGGTCGCAGATAAGGCCGAAAGAAAATTAGCAGAATTAGCACAAGAAAGGAAATGATGTCTGAAGATGGAAAACTGTTGCGAATCCCTCAAGATTGAGAGATCCTGAGGGATTGCGTTTATCATTTATCTTTTTACCCTTTCCCATTATAAAAGGAGATGTTTTGTAAGAAGGAAAAGGAGGAGCAATTTCTGTATTATTGAAATTGTAATTGTAATTATAGACTCTCGCTGTCGAGAAGAACATGAATATATTGTAATGCTCATTCTATTTGATGATTAATATATAAGTAAAGTTGTTGTTCCCGCGCGTTTCTTGAATTAACTTAGCAGTGTTCGCTGGCGGCTAAGGGCCCGACCTCTAGTGGATTGAACTGCTTTTCTTGTGTCATACATTTCCAATTCTCGCAAGTGTGATGGTTTGATAGTGTTATTGCTTTTTGTGATTTTATCGCTGCGCTGTTTATTATTTTCCTGTGTTGATAGAATCTCTTTACTTTATATAATTTGCAGGATTGTCGTTGATTTAGTTTACTTTCATTTCAGATCAAGTTTCTTAGATAAATATTCCTCTTGATATAATCAATTGTAAAGAGTATTAACTACCGCTGTTGAAACTCTCATATGGATATCATTCGATGTTTAGATTAATTATTGAGGATTGGATTTGATTTAGATTAAATCAGTTAAAGAGGGATGAGTTATCACTACTGTACTCTCAACTGATATTGTTGTTACTTTGATGAATGTAAGATTTGATTTCGTTAAATGATTGAGTTTTCTTTAGTTGCAATTGGAATTTACTAGATGCATCCGTTTACTCTTGTATTTAAAAGATCTATACTGCAATTTAGGAAACATTACTCTCTAAGTTAAGTAGCAGCCACATACTGTGTACACTCTTGAAATAAGAAGACTTGCCCAGATTGATAATTAATGTGAGGATAATAAGGAGTTTTAAAAGTCACCTTTTATCGACCAACATTTTAGCGCCATTGCCAGGGAGAGTGTAGCCATTTCTAAAGAGTAATGTACATCTGATGGTTGTTGTCGAAGAAGAATTGGGTATTGAAAACGGAAGGTAAGAACCTACATAACGAGCATGTAAAGTGCTTGCTCCTCTGCCTGCTTTTTAGGACAATTACAAAAAACTAAAGTAGGTATTTGCTGCTTGTCTGTTGAGAGAGAACTGGGTATTAAAGATGAAAGGTAAGAACCTGCGTACAGAGCACGTAAAATGCTTGCTCCCCCGCCCACTTTCTAGCAGAATTGTTAGGAACTTAGGGTAGAGATAAACATTTGAATTGTTTGCATGAATGATTAAGAAGAAAAAACCCGAAAGCAATCCAATTCCACTACCCAAACTCGGCAGATCTGAGGGACCGGTGACCCTTGGACAATCAACGTTCATAGACAACATCTTAAAGAAAGCTGAATCTCAGCCATCAGTAGGTCCCAGAAACATTGCTTCTAGACAACCTACTGTCTCCCTTCGGGCCACAGGCTCACCATCTATAGCCGACACTGAGATCCACAGCAAAACGGTAGGGACTGAGCAGAGTTTTCAAGAATTTGAAAATTCACGCCCAATTTCCTCACAAGAATGGAATTCCTGTAATATTCATGAAGGAGTAGGATAAATAGGGGAAACAGAGGAGCCAAGATCCCCTCAGGTAGGAATTAAACAAGGAACACCCAGCATCCCAGACTGAGGGAGTGTTGTTAAGATCATTCCCACCCCTTCTAATCATCCTAGGAATAACTCTCTAGAGATCCTGGAAGGGTACTTGCATATATTTGATCAAATGGCCAATATCCCCTAGGGCAGTATCAGCTAGCCCATAGAATTGTCTAGCTTGGGAAGTGAACAGTAATTGTAGATAGAATGTTAGGATATTCCAAAGCTTTGGGGTGCGTGCTTACTTGAAAAAGCTCTTTTTTTTCCTACAAAACAAAAAACACAACACTCAACACAGACATACAAAAAAAAAAAAAACCTTATGGTTTGAAGTTAGCTTTAGCAAGAAACTATATATTTTCCTCAATGTTTCTGATTTTCCGAGATCACACTAAGCCGCGGCAGAAAAGAGCATACACATGAGAAAAATCCTTCCTTTCTATTTCTGATTTGCCCAGATCGCACAGAGTCGCGAGGCAAAGAGCATACGTAGAAATGAAAGGTATAGATCTAGTAATAAAAAAAACAAAGAGCTAAATAAACCGAAATAAACAGAGAGAAAATAACTAAAAACTGCAAATAAACATTGTATACCTCTATATCGTAAAAATGACATAGTTAGGGCTACCATAAACCTTTTCATGTGAAACGAAAGGGGTTCCTCACTAGAACAGATGCTCCTAACACAATAGAGCACTCCTCTTGGCCCGAAAGCAGTCAGAAATAGTAGATCGAGGAAATGGTAGTCGGATGCAGTTCTACCAGCTTTAGATTTGGATCACTAATGGATGCGGCCCTCAACTTGGCTCTGATACCATGCTCGTCCTGACCTTTCCTTTGTTGTTGGCCTTATTGCTCGGTTTATGCAAAACCCAGATGAAAGTCATTGGAAAGCAGCTAAAATAATTCTTCATTATGTTCGAGGTACAATTCAGTTTGGGATTCATTACAGTGCAGAAGCATCTCCTCTATTGGTTGGTTTCACTGATTCTGATTGGGCTGGTGACCCTGATGATTGGAAGTCTACTGCAAGTTATGTGTTCACTCTTGGTTCAGGACCTATTACATGGGCTTGCAAGAAACAAAGTGCCATTTCTCTTTCTTCAGCAGAAGCAGAGTATCGTGGTGCCATAGAAGCTAGTAAGGAAGCCTTGTGGCTTCGTTAGATCCTATCAGGGTTTGGCTTTCAGCAGCTGCATCCGACTACACTTTGGTGTGATAATCAAAGTGCCATTCAACTATGAAAAGATCCAGTCCAACATCAACGCGGCAAACACATTGAATTGCACATGCACTTAATCAGAAAGCTCATTCATGACCATGTTCTTGAAGCGCAATATTGTTCAACAGATGATCAAGTTGTAGACATCTTTTTAAAGGCTCTCACAGAGGTGAAGTTTACTAAACTTCGATTTATGGTTGGAGTTCAGGAAGTTGTCACTAAGGGGGGATAGGCTCTAGTGCCTCCTTCCTTCTCCTATTGCATCATATGTGTACATCCTTCAATCCTATCCCATGTTGTTCTTAAGGGGGGATGTTAGGATATTCTGACACATAGGAAATAGTTAAGTATAACTTGATCTAGTGTAGAGTTAGGTAAAGTTTGTTTCTTTACTATGTACTTTTGTAACTTACAATCCGACAGTCACGATATGTAGTGATCCGATGGTTCATTCTCTCCTCGGTATTACCGACACTTGATCCATGGCTTAACACCTGATTGGTCCATGATCTCTATTTAAAGAGCATGGAGGGTCATTTGTAGGGTAACCATTCATGAGAGAAGCTTATGTAAATTTTCATTCTTTTATTAATAAATTGCCTAAAGTGGCTGCGTTGGCTCAGGTCGTGGACTATTTCCCTCTTTGAGGCTTTTAACCACGTCAACAATATTGGTGTATTGATCTGTGATCTGTTTGTGAGCGGTGTCCTTTGGTGTTTTGTCTGAGGAACTTACCCTATAAATTCCTACATAGAAGGCCAGGATAACCCTGAGTCAGACCATGAGGAAGAATAAAGGCACTTTGGAGAAGAAGAAAGGAATGAATCAGAACTCTTCTCAACATCAAGTCCACCACGTGATTTACTGCATGATATCGAATTGGCCCAGATTTTGGCCAATATCGATGATTTCATACAGCCCGAAAGCCCGCTCAATTTGAACATTGGAGCAACCCAATTTGCAAAGAACTCTGGCCACGATAGAATTATATCAGAAAACATAAGCTGCAAAGAAGAAACAAGGGCAGAAGCCACTCAAGAAGAGGTGAAGCAACTTGGTGATATGCCTCCAGGAGAACTAGTTAGGTAGACCTAAATACAGAGAATGTAGGCCAAACAGGAGAAATAGAAACAAACCAAGGAGATGACTACCAATCTAGGGACACAGTTCTTGTAGAACAAAGCCAAGATGAGCAACCAAGCTCGTTAGGAGTAGAGACGATTAGCAGAACTATTTTTCTTCCTAAAAAGCATAAAGACAAAATTAAAAAGCTTAGGAAGGAACAGCAGAGGCTGCGGAAAATAGTAAAACGGCTTAGGCGAAAGATTAGAAAACTATCAGCGGGGAAGGTTCCAGACAAAACCCCGGAAGCAATAAATGCAGCCGTTCAAACTGAATTACATGAAACAAAAGCTACAGGGACTCAAACTGAGCCCACACTCACTCAACTTGTTAAGGAACAACATGCAATTTTTGCAGAAGTAGCTACCCAAACAGAGGCTATACCTTCTTATGACTTAGCTATTCAGACGAAGGTGGTACCCTCCTATAGCACGGCTACCCAGATGGAGGCTTGGGCCTCCCATAACAAAGAAACACAAACAATAGGCATCCATTCTCATAGCAGGAGTATGTAGACAAATACCCAAGCCAAAGATATCATGACGAGCAACGACCCCAGTATAGTGAATCTTCAAGAAGATTTAGCCCAGGCTCGACTTACCATAGAATGACTTGAGCTGGAAACTGTCTCCCAGCAAAAATACCAAGAATTACAGAGGAAACTTTGGGACATGAATACATCAGAAAGTGAGACCTTTGATAAATACCGAAAGGCAGAAGAAAGAATTGAGAAAATGAAGCTCAGATTAGAGAAGGTCATGAGTCAAACAGACACTATTTGCTCATTGTACATTGATGTCTTGGCATGCAGATCCCCTGCCAATAATTATGCTTTATTTTTGCTAGAAAGATACTTGCAGCTGAAAATCAAAGCCGTTAGGGCTGGAAAACTGATAGAATTAAAAACAATTGAGGATTTCATAAACTGTTGCAAACAACATGGGGTAAAAGTTCAGAGATTGCTGTGTGAATTTTACCTACATAATTTTGTATTAGAGGAAGAAATCGAAAAGAACCCCAATCCTTTTGTGGGGGATGTGCAATTCCAAGCTTTTATTTCATTCGCTGTCAATCAAATGAAATGGTTCAAGGCTCATAACATGTTCCAGAGGCAGGAGAATGGACTGGACCTTTGGGTCAGAGGTGAACCAAAACACCTGTTACAAATGCTAGCCAATCACAAAAGTCTAATGAAAAGGGAAGGAGTAATCAAAATTTTGGGGCCTATTCAGAAAGAGATTGTCCAAAAGGGAGTAGAATACTTCCTCTCCATTCAGGAAAGCTCCTTGGCTACAACCAAGTTCAGGTGGACAGTCTCCAATAGTAATGTACAAAATAGAGAGCCATTTAATTATAAAAATTTTAAATTGGCTGCAGAACGCTTTGTCACTTATAGCAATCTCATCTTAAGAGAAGGTCCTTATTGGCTAGGTTGTTGGTTCCGCAGCGTTATTGTTTGGTGTCCCGCTGAAGTGTATCGGGCTATATATGAACTCCCTGAAGGACAGACAGGGCACATATTTGAGCTCTTGGCCAAGAATCATGGCTTCAAACCGCTTTATGACATTCCTTCTCTAGCTTATTATTTGACTACTCTGCATATGAACTACATGATTTTCATGAGGACATGAAAAAGGGTAATCAAGGGAGTATGTTGGGTCATGGAAAAGGTATGCATTTACTATTAAACTCATCATCCTTTTCCTTTATTCTTATCTTTTCTATATCTTAATGTGCTAATCTATTAAGGAATTACGGTAAGAAATGAAGGAATTATCTGCAGTTATGACTTAGCTAATTATTACCTTTCTTTATGCAAGAAAACGACAAACGGGACAAATGTTGTTCCCTATGAAGAAACAACAAAAATTGGAAAGCTAAGGAAGGAACATTGCGGTTGTAGATAAGGCCAAAAGCAAATCAGTAGAATCAGCGCAAGAAAGGAAACAATGTCTGAAGATAGAAAACTGTTGCGAATCCCTCAGGATCTTGAGGGATTGTGTTTATCATTTATCTTTTTACCCTTTCCTATTATAAAAGGAGATGTCTTGTAAGAAGGAAAAGGAGGAGGAATTTCTGTATTATTGAAATTGTAATTGTAATTACAGACTCTCATTTTCAAGAAGAACATGAATATATTGTAATGCTGATTCAGTTTGATGATTTAATATATAAGTAAAGTTGTTGTTCCCTTGTGTTTCCTGCAGTAACTTAGCAGTGTTTGCTGGCGGCTAAGGGTTCGGCCTCTGGTGGATTGAACTGTTTTTCTTGTGTCATACATTTCCAATTCTCACAAGTGTGATGGTTTGATAGTATTCTTGTTTTCTATGATTTTATCACTGCGTTGTTTATTATTTTCTAGTGTTGACAAAATCTCTTTACTTTATATAATTTGCAGGATTGTCATTGATTTAGTTTACTTTCATTTCAGATCAAGTTTCTTAGATAAATATTCCGCTTGATATAATCAACTGTAAAGAGTATTAACTATCGTTGTTGAAACTCTCATATTGATATTATTCAAGGTTTAGATTAATTATTAAGGATTGGGTTTGATTTAGATTAAATTAGTTAAAGAGGGATGAGTTATCACTACTATAGTCTCAACTGATGTTGTTGTTACTTTGATGAATGTAAGATTTGATTTCGTTAAAGGATTGAGTTTTCTTTAATTGTAATTGGAATTTACTAGATGCATCTGTTTACTCTTGTATTTAAAAGATCTATACTGCAATTTAGGAAACATTACTCTCTGAGTTAAATAGTAGCCACATACTATGTACACTCTTGAAATAAGAAGACTTGCCTGGATTGATAATTAATGTGAGGATAATTAGGAGTTTTAAAAGGCACCTTTTATCGACCAACAATCGCGCAAAGTACAAGTGGGCGATGGTAGGGTGGTTACTGGTTCGAGTTGCCACAAATCATGGTGAGAGGTTGATGGAACATATGAGGGATAGGAGCAAGAAGCTTCTACCTTACGACGTAAAAATGGTTTTAGATCCATCCTCTATTGAGAGTAATGGGGTATTAGATTCGTTGAGTGCACCTAATGCATCCTGATATCGAGGGATTTCAGGGCAATGATGAGTGTAATTCCCTTACTCTATGCAAATGGTGCATGTGTGGTTGGTGAGAAATGCCTTAAGATGTGAGGGTTCACTAGCATTTTTGGGGTATGTATAAGAACATTGAGCTGGTTTAACTTGGAAAACCTATTGGTGGGATGCCCCACTATTTCACACAACACGTAGGGTTGAGGGACCCTAGAGGAGGGAGCATTTGAAGCTTCCACCCTTTTAACTTTTTTCTTATCCCTTGTACTTGTACCAGCTGGTGTTGGTGTAGGCACTACTTGTGGTGTAGGTGCTACTTGAGTAAGCATTATTTGTGGATTCATGCTATAGTAAGGAGGAATAGGGATGAACCCTATTGCAGTGATTCTTGTACTCGCTGATGTGGCTTGAGGGACCAAATACCAGACTGGTATCATGAGATCCATATGGGGTAATGAGAACATTCTGATGACTTGGTGAAAGACAAAACTAGGTGGGGGGCATAAGAAGGGCATATGAGTGATGGAATTTGGTAAGAAAGTCATATCATTAACAACATTGTTGTTAGTGTCTGAAATTGGTTCCTGAGTTTGGGGGGTGCTTGATGAGGTCATCATGCACACTAGTGCTCTAGTGGTTGGGGAAATTTCCTCAATCACTCAAGGGTCTCCTAGGAATGTCCCTAAGAGTGTTTATGGCTTAAACTAGCCAGGGTTGAGCTCAATGTAAGTAGTGATCAATACATGAGAAGATGAGACTAAGGGTAACACACCATCATACGTGGATGATGTCATCTTATTATAATATGTGAGTTGATCGATTGTAATGATTTTTCTGTTGTGGGGGAACATCATTATCTTGAACACCGATGAGGAAACTGCTAACATCTCATACATGTAACTTCGGCCCAATAGGATATTGTAATCCAACTAGGCATCTGGTACTTCGATATCTATTAGTATAGTTTTCCTAGACAACTTAACTGGCATGCTAGGGTACATGCCAATGGGAGAAAAAGGGTGCCCTTCGTATGCTCTAAGTGTGATGCAAAAAGGCTTGAGTTCGGGGAACAAACTTTTTTCCAAATAGATTTGGACATGATACATGTGCATGACACTTCTTTGACAATGCAATGATGAATGCTAATGTTTTTGACTGAGAATCGAACTTAGAAAGATATGGCTAATGGTAGTCATGGGGTAGCTTTATCTAATTTGAAGACCATTAGGTGAGAATCGGTCGGGTCAATTATGCCTAGGGTGGGAATTAAGGCTTTCCTTTAGGTTGGGCATGTTGGCAGGACCTCTAATATTGACATAGCTAATGGTTATTGTGCTAAGTCATCGACTATGCTGTAGCTATGAGAAATGATTGAGTTATGTCATGTGTGTCGTAAATTTCCTTTGACCATTTTAGGCATAGGTTCTATAGAAGGTTGAGGAATGGTCAACGACCTTGTAGTTATTATCATGGTCAATGTGGATGAGTTGGGCTTTGTGGGATCCTCATAATTTCTATTTCATGTTTGCAAAAGGATGTCCTCTCCTGTCATGAAAATGTCATGATTAGAATTGTTATGGGGGTTCCCTCCAGAAGGATGCGAGTAGGATGATTATTTTTTAGTGTTAAGAACTCCCTGATGGGGGAAAGGGCCTTGCATTACTGTAGTTTGTTGACCTCTTTTCCCCCTATTGTCCCCTATCATCTTTAACTCAGGGAGTTGAGGACAATGATGGGTATAATGATTGTATTCCCCCATATATAGCACATGAATGGTTAGTCTATACACTTGTGTTCTTTCTTTGTTTCTGTGGGTTATTGTTGGTCGATCCATATTTTTGATTTTGGTTAGGGTTACCCCTTCCTAGTGCCCGCGGGGGTTGCTAGTGGTTGCTGCCCCCTTGTTCAGGTTCTCCCTTTGGTTTGATTTTAGGTTTTTTCTTAGCAACATTAGGCAGGCTAGCTAGATTCAGCTACTCCTCCAATTGTTGCTATGAAGCTAGATAAGGTTGCACTAGATTAAAAATTGCATTATTTTGTATTGTTGGGTTATTATGTTGTTGTGCGAGGAAAGGAGAATATTGGTTTCCTTTTCCCTGATTGGTATATGGATTCTGGGAAGAGGAAATTGTGTCTATATTACTAGAGGAGTATTGGTTTCCCTGTGGGGGAGGGTATGAGTCTCCATGAGGGGGATGATATTGGTTAACCCTATTGACCGCATTTTGCATCGATGCATGTTGACCGAGGTAGTATCCTACATGTTGCAATGGTGGTGAATTTTGCATAGCATCAAATGCTTGGCCATTGAACGAGTATCCAAGGTACTGGTAGTTATTGCTGAGTTGGTTTTAGGTTATGGACCCAATCAATCCATCAACATAATTGGATGTGCATGATGTCTCTTTATAAGTATGCAGGTGTGGGGCATCTAGAAGAACATGATAAACGTATCCAGACTGGGTGTAGATAAGCTCCAAATATTGAGAATTACTAATGGCTTCTTCCTCGTTATGCAGGGATGAATTTGCAACGTCTTTGGAGACTCTGATGTGAGGTATCTCAAAAACAAGTCTAAGAGCACTTTATCTTCAAACTGAGCTTTACACAAGCTACAACATTTCTGCGATTCATGTATATGATGTGATATGTGGGTATAAGTTGTTTGTTTGAAGTGGGCGAGGAGTTCCAATCCTAAATCATGACAAACTAGGAGCTAGAAGAAGGTGATGAAAGTTGTAGCTAGTGAGCTAAAGTTTCCATGTGACGCAAAAGGCTAGTTAACGTACCATTTTATTGTGGACCTAGTAAGGATGCATTGAAATAGTCGTAATCTAATAGTATCATCATTGATACTATTAGACGAACACCATAGGTGAAAATTCATGGCATGGTTTCCTCGTTATTTGCCTTATTTCCCTGCGAACATTGGAATTTCTGGAGGGAGGTAGGTGGGTGTAGCTGGCAAATTCTGGCCATGGATGATCAGGCCATTGGTTAGCTTGCCTAAATATGATAGGTTTAAAGAAGCTAAGAACGGTATCTGTGTGTTATCTGCCATCACGAAATGATTTTTGATATCTATATGAAAAGGGGTCCTCTGTGGGGAAGTTTCATGAGAACTACCTCAATGGGTGTCTCGTGGAATGTCCAGAGTAGTGGTGTGTGGGCTCCCCAAAGGGGTAGTAGGTGGGGACCCTTCTAGGGCGGCGAAGGGTGTACTTTGAAGGGGAGGGGTTGCAAGAAAATATGCACCAATAAAGGAAGATTTAAATAATGGTGTTTGTGTGACATCCTCTATGCGAAAATGGTAGGAGTCCTAGCACACCTCTCGGTAATGGGGGGAGGTTTAAAAAATGTCTAGATCGACAGGAAGCCATGGGGTCCCCTATGGTGTCGATTAGAGTGTGTGCTACTTTGTGTATGGTGCAGGAAGGATATAAATATCAATGAACTAACATCAAATACATAAAACAAAAGCGAAAATATAAATGGTTACATTCGTTTTACAATTAAGCTATGTGATCAATAAAACAAAAAATGGTTTTTGTTTGTTGCCTATGATAAAAAAATCCTATGTATACCTAATCATCCTTACCACTCTCAAAGTAACTGGGCATTGCAAAGATATCTTATGATGGGTCTTTGGGAAATGTCCCAAAAGAACTGGCGACACCTTCCAATAACTAAAGATTCAACCAAGGTAATGGAAATGAGGCTCAAGTGCTGCCTGCACCATCATCTATAGGAAAATGATGCCCTATATTTTGGTCACTAAATTATCTTCATCCCACGTGAGCATTCTACTCTTTAGCTTCTTTGTAGTCAGTTACCAGTACCGAGCACTAGATGGGCCAGGTAGCCCCAAAGAGTACCACACACAGTAGACCTAAGTCAAACCCCCTCTGAATCGGGTCTCTTCCATGCTCAAGTATTCTTTTCCATGGGATGATTGAAGGATTTTAAGCTCCCTAAAAAGTCAAAAACTATGTTTCAAAGGTGTAACATGACCATGGCAGCTTATGGGATACCTACCCCCAATGGTCCTAACCTGAACTATAAACTGTTTAGTGGCCCCTATGGGGAAACTTAGTTGGTTCAAGTTATGGTTGTTTTTAAGGAGTTTTAATTCACTTATGGAGTGATTTTGTAAGCAAAAATAAACTAAGTACACAAAGCTCCATAAACTGGATGCCTTCTAGTACAAAGCTTATGGAATCCTAGTGGTTGAGGCAAGTGAGCATACAAAGTGTGGTAGGATGCATATATGTGGTGATCCATTACAGAATCCTTCTAATTACACTAAGTGTTGATTGTTCCTTGCATTTGAAAAAGAAATATTGTGTGGATCATTGACCACTTACTCTTTTCCTATTAAACTATGTGAATTTCAACAAGGGAGATGGAAATTCAAATGCTTTAAGAAGTGTTCATGTGCAAACCCAGGTTCGTTTAAAATATGTAAGGGAAGAAAATATTACTTACTTTCTATAATAACACTTGATAATAGTCCCATAAAATGAAAAACATGATTGCTTTGGTTAGTAGTAAAATTTGTGGATGATGGGCCACTTACTTATTTATTGGTTAAGTTATGTGATTTGCAAAAACCTTTAGCAAAATAGTTTGAAAAAAGTATGCAGAATTTGACCACTTACTTCTCTCCCTAATTAAGCTATGTGTGTCTTGCAAATACAAATGAAAAAATACTCTAATTCATCACCAATTGAGGTTAGTAAAGCAACCAGGCATACTAAATAATAAATACAAAACAGAGAGGTGAAGGTAATTCATTAAAGGTTGTCAATCACATAAGAAAATATAAAATACAAGGATCTTTATGCTTTTTGGTGACCGTGCAAGTTTAGCCAGACACAGACACACATGTGCATCTGTCATAGAAAAATCCATACCGATGAGAAAAGAAAATGAAAATTCAATTCTTTGGGCTCATAATAAGTTCGTGAGGTCCTGCAAAACATCCAAAGAGGTGCTCAGCACCTTGTAGAATGGTTATGCAGAGAGAAGGTCCTACAAACACAATCTTTAGATTAATGAAAATACAACAATATGGTCTCGATTCCCATGGCAGTGTTTTTTTGGAAATGATGTACCAAAAGACACCTCCTTAATAGTTGATTGTTCCCTGTAAAGAATCACAGAAAAAGTTGGTGTTGTTAGTGGACAAACTTAGATAAACACAACACTGTAAATAGTAGAAATGATGCATACATAAACATAAACTAAAGCACACAAGTAAATACGCAAACAATGCTCAAAGGAGAAAACAAGTGAATAAAATAATGGAAAAATATCCATTTCTTGACTGTTGGTAGTAGAGGTTGAATACATTAAATTAATCTTAGACAATTGAAGACAATTCTTTGAGCTATGGTGCTGAAAAATCCTTAGCAAAGGGGGTTCTTTTCCTTAATCACTTTGCAAGTTTCTCCTCTCTCTCAAAGAAGTATGAAGACTCTCCAATGGTGGATTTCTCTTTTCTCACTAAGATGATGGATCACTCAGAAGCAATATGGTGCACATGCTAGTGTTATTCCCTTCTTTGGCTTCAATAATGGAATGGTGGTTTTCTATGATAGCGATTTGGCGAGCATAAAAATGTCTCATATTTTGGTTCTCCCATGGCTTGTTTATATAGAATTTTTTGAATCCTTCTTCCCTCTCTTGGTTCATGCATGATAATGACACATGAGTAGGACAAGATGATTCCATTGATGGTTTCATATCTTTAGGGAAACTCTAATTTGATTGTCCTTGACTGAGATTTTGTGAGGGAATTGACTCCAAGTCTATGGAGTGGTCCTGAATCGCTGAGTCATCCGTTTCTTCTACCACACGACTTTTGAAGGATATTCCACGTGTGCATGTGGCTATCGAAGAAATAGATGCAACGTCCTCAATTTTTTATCTTTGCAAACTTTGGACCTTAGGAGAAATTAATTTTTTTTAAATTCATGGTGTATTCAGTTAGAAAATATTCACTTGTGGATTCTTCTGGACATGTTTTAACATCTTTTGGATTATAAAAACATGTGTACAATTTTCTGGTGTTAACAAAACCTTTATCCATTCCAAACCAGTGTTGGGAGGAGGTCTCAATGGATTTTATCATAGGTTTACCCAAGTTTGAAGGAAAGAGTGTCATCACGGTGGTAGTTGATAGAATTACCAAGTATGCACACTTTTATGCATTATCTCATCATTTTAAATCTAGTATAGTTGCTACTGCATTTATGGAAACAATTCAAAAGATACATGGAAACCTAGGTCCAAAATATTATTATAAGTGACATAGATCTCATTATCACATGAAATTTTTGGACGAATTTATTTCCATGTCTTCATACTCCATTAGCTCATAGCCCATCTTATCATCCTCAATCTAACGAGCAAACTAAGATAGTGAAAAAATGTTCAGAAGGATATCTTCATTGCTTTGTATCTTATAAACAAACATAATGGGTCAAGTGGTTACCTATAGCAGAATGTTGGTATAACACTTCCATATTGCAACAAAAATGACCCCATTTATGGAACTTTATGGATATGATCCATCCCCCATCACATCATTTTTAAGAGAAAAATCTAAGGTTCAGGTAGTGGAATATCACATCGAGCATCAACGACATGTTCTCTAACTCTCAAAGGATAACCTCACTCTGGCAAAGAATCGAATGAAGAAACAGGAAGATCATAATCATAGTGAATGGACTTTTGATGTAGGAGATTAGGTATTTTTAATGATACAACCATACAAACAAATGTACCTCAAGAAAGCTAAGAAGGATAACAGATAATAACCCAAGTATTATCAACCTTACAAAGCATTGCAAAATATTTTTACTATGGCATACAAATTGGAGCTTCCTACATCTTCTCGAGTACAACCAATTTTCCATGTTTCATGCGTAAAGAAGGTTATCAGCGACAAGATCTCAATTCAAATAGTATTGCCATAACTTGAAGAAGAAGGAAAATTCATATTTCAGCCCGAAGCATTCATGGAAACAAGAACCCAACAAGTACATAATTGATCAATTTTAAAGTATGTGATTATGTGGAAGAACTTACCTATTGAATATTCCACATGGGATGATGAGAATTTTATACAAAAGCATCAAGAACTACTCAAGTGTTGACGACAACACATTTTTTAAGGAGAGGGGCATGTTAGGTCCCTATAACACTAATGCATCCCCCTTATTGTTATTATTAATGTATGCCCCCTATTGTTATTGTTGTTCCCATGTAGCCCCCATATTGTTATTGTTGTGCCGCATAGAAGCCCAATATTGTTATTCTTGTGCCCTTATATTATTATTGTTATGTGGGCTCTGAATATATTGTTAATATATTATAATCCTATATATACCAAGGAGGTCATGCCATTTGTATCATCCAAGAATTGTTTATTTATGTGATGTAAAGGAGGTTTCCCCCTAGAAACAGGCTAATTTTCAAGTTGTTGATCTATATTTTCTTTTGTTTTGTGATCTGGTTGCATAACATTGAGCTAATACATGGGACCTAAGTTGAGATGTTTTGTTTAATGTTTCTTACATAATAGTTTTATGACGCATCTAAAATATTTGCCATATTTAATATCTAGTTTTGTAATCGTTAAAAAATTAAGTCGAAATGTTTTGTTTCATGTTCTTATTTGCTAAAATTTAAATAATTTTTTATTTGTAATACTTTTATAAATTTAAAATTTAATAGTTCAATTTGTTTATGGGGTATATTTTAATTGGTAATAATTGTAATATGAAATATTATGTAAACAATGAGATTTAAGGTTCAAATCTTTGAGCTTAGTTGAAAAAATGAAATTTAACAATGGAATTATTAAAATAATATAAGATTTTTTTGTTTGTAAATTGAAACATCTATATATCATAATAAAAACATGGTTACATAGTTTTTATTACAAATCTCTCCCATCTATGCATGTCAAAAATAAAAAAATAACCCATAAGACCAATTACAACTGGGTCACAGAGAAAAATACTCATACTAGTTCAACAAGATTTAAATATACTTGACATATCTTCGAAACAATATGAACAGAAAATTAATAAATTGGGCTAGCGATAATTCTTATTCTATGATCACATGTAAAATCCCACCAAACACATCCTACATCATAATTGTAGACACGCCCTAATGCGAACAAGGAAAATCAAACTACACCTCCACGAGAAAATTTCAACATAGTCTTGAATTCTCCAAGGACTGAATATAGTCTAACAGAGAATAATACTGAAAAAAATACGCCTTTAAGAGTATACAATGACACAATCCATACCCAATAGTCAAAGAGGAATATCAACATTGAACATCGTAGTGGACAAAACCAACATGAAATCCCCAATAGGCACACTGAGCCTTATGATATACCAACCACCAAACATATCCACACTCATCCTATGTACCATGCAAATAAAGAAACATAAACAAAGAATATGTGAAATTATAGAATGACCATACCACAAATATAACAAATTAGTAAAACTGAGAGGCATAACCTAACCATTCAAAATCAGTATCTAGGAAACTAGCAGGAGTGGAAAGCAAACCATGTAACCTAGAAACCTCCATAAAACATACAACACCATAAAATTCCATCTCATAAACTTCCATATGAAAATCATAATAGAGAAATAGCTCACTCTTGTCACCTTGAAATTTGGCCAAAATTGATTGCAAAAAACACATCAAAGTTTTCCCTCCCTAGGCATGGTCTGAACAGGAGATTGTACTTGTCACTGAGCATTGGAACCTGTAGGATCTGTGAGATCACCTGAGGAAAATTCACTCACAAGAAATCCATCAACTCAAGCCAAATGAGAATCCAAATTGTCTAAAGAAAATATTTGGTTATGAAGCATGCATTTAATATCATCCAGAGAGGAGAATACATTTCAATTATCTACCCACTTACCTTTGAAGATCAACCACAAAAGAATTAACAATTGTTGATGGAGGGCTAGAAAATTTTAAAAATGCAACTTCTAACACCTAGATTTTAGACGAACAAGAATCCATTTCACATCTTCTCCAATCTAGTTGGAATCAAAATTATATGGGAGGTATCCTCCAATTCGGGTTTCCAATCCTTGGATTTCATTCCTCACCTCTGGGGGGAAAATATCAAAGAGATTAGGTACTATGTTATAGGAAAAAGGATGAAACTTGTTACACACCAAAGGACCAACCCTCCTACTACTCAAATAGTGCCTATGAGGCATTAGAATGATAAAGAGGAAGCACTAGTGTAGTTACTAAAAGACCCATGACCTAGAAAAAACAATGAGGACTTGACATGACACCATGTACACTAGACCTAAAAACTACTAAATCATCACCAAAACAATAAACTGCAGGTTCCAAATTCACCAATTTTACAAACTCCTCATAACCCAAAACCATGACCCGCAAGACCCTACTAAATCCTAGAGAAAAGAGAGACATCATAATAGATTGTTCTAACACAAAATTAATAATACAAAGGTCCCACAAAGAAATTCCAAGAACTAGTACAATACCCGGTAGACTATGACTAATTACCAATAGGAAAAACTCCCCCCAATTCCAAACATGTGACCTTTTAAAATTCAGAACGAGACCATAAGTAGCCTCAAAGACGCCCACTAAATAGACATTTAAAATAACGACAATAAAAAAAACATAGAATATGGACTAACCAACTACATCAAGGTCGTAAGACCAATAATTGGAGAATCATGAAAGAACCAGGCAAGATATTTCTCATTAGCACAAAAAATTGGATTGAAATCGCATCCCTGAAAGTAATGACTAACACCAACACTATTCATTAATATAAATTATGCATACCAGTAGAGATTACCACAATCACCAATTCCTACACTATTCATCAACAATGATTTTGCATACCAAGAGAGGCTACCATACAACAAAGGGACTAGACACCAACAATTAGAGGTGAAGAGTATGCCCTCACCTCCTTTCAAACTAGCCACTACACACTCCAAATCCCACCTAAAAAATATCATTTAATGACAATGCCTCAAACGTTACTTGTATCTTTCAACTAGCACTTGCAACCACCCGTAGTCCTTAAGGGCATTAGGACACTTGGGATGACGAGGGCGCAACTTTCAACAAACACATCAAATCAATGGTAACAATCTATCGAGAATAAAATAATATTCATTTATTATTATTATTATTTTCAAATTTAAAATTAAATTAAAATTTTTAATAAATAATAATAATTTTAAAATTGTATTTTTCCAATAAAATTTTAAATTTATATATATATATATATATATATATATATATATATATATATATATATATATATATATATATATATATATATATATATATATATATATATATATATTGGTCAAGTAAGAATGGAGCCTTCTATTAAACGTACAAGTACATTACATATCTTGCACATCTTTGCAAGTGCAAAGACTCAAACAAGAACCAACCTGTTGTGGGAATGACATCAACAGGAAAAACAAAAGCTAGGATCAAACCAAATCTCACGGATTTCCAAAAACTTTTAAACAGGAAGGAGTGTTAAACTCCCAAGGGTTCTCTATCATCCACTGGCAACTTTAGAGCTTCCGCTGAGCTAATCGACCCCTCCAAAAGTCATAGAGTTCCGCTAAACTTCCACCAATCCAGACCTGACGGTAACACAAACCACAGTTTAAAAAGTTTTAAATCTGCCCCTCTAAAGAAACGTCGACATTTCTTCACTTTCGATCTATCCAAGATCCAATGGTCACAACACTTCCCTAATTCGAAACATGCTCCTCAGTCAACCGTTGATCTCGCTCCACCAGATCTAATGGCTCGCACGTATTTTGGCCGATTAACTTGCACACTTCAAAACCACTCGAAAAGTGGTTTCCCTCTCTCACCTCGCTAATACGTGTCACTGAGTGAGTGGAATCGAAGCCAACTGGGAAACACCATTTATGGATTTTCCTCTATCCGAAATCCACTTGTGGGTTTCCCAACCCGTTTCTTCTAATCCAGACCCGACAGCAACTCAAACCAAATTTTAAAAAGTTTGAAATTCGCCCTTCTAAAGAAGCGTTAGCCATTCTGCACCGTTGATCTATTCAAGATCCAACAATCACAACACTTCCCATCTTCGAAACTTGCTCCTCGCCTATCAGCCCTTGATCTTGCTCCACCAGACCTAATGGCTCACCCCTATTTCAGTCGGTTAACTTGCACACTCCAAATCCACCTGAAAAGTAGTTTCCCTCTCTCATCTCACTATTATGTGTCACTGTGTGTATCGAATCGGAGCCAACAGGGAATTACCGCTTACGAACTTTCCTCTGCCCGAAATCCACTTGTGGGTTTCTCCAACCCACTTCTTCTCATTAACTGTCAGGTAACTCCCTTGCCCAAACACCATAGATCTAACTCAACCAAGATCCATCGGTCTAAAATCAATCTCCACACCACTGCATCCTTGGTCTTCCTCCGCTGATCTTGACCATCTGCTCAAATCCGTTGGAATACTGATGCCAATACAATCTACAGACTATTGCCAATCAACAGGAAAATAGTTTAAGCATCCATGTACTCCTGCCTGTCTCCTAAGCCTCATTGATCCAGCCCGTTGATCCATCAATCCCTATCTTTGGCAGCCTGACAAAGACAATCCTCTAATAGTTTGCTTGGGGGTATCAGCTCCCAAACGTGCCGAGTGTCCCTTTCCTTACTAGTCACTCCTTCATTCGCCAGAAGATTAGCTAACATATTAGCTTTTCTTTTCACATGGAAAAATTTTACATTTTTTAAGGTTTGCAGGTGGGTATAAATATGGAGAAAGACCTACAATAGCCTCCAATGTTTTGACACTTTATCTGGTGCTGTACCATTGCATATTTTCTTGGCCACTCTAATAATCAATTCCGAATCTGCTTCAATGATGACATTGTGTAAATTTGAAACCACCAAGATTTCCAGGCAATGCTCTAAGGCCATGAGTTCTGACATGTTATTAGTGGCCTTCCCCAAATGACCATGAAAGATCTCCTTTATTCATCCCTGTTCATCTCTTATAACACTCCCAAAACTAGCTAACCCTGGGTTGCCCTTAGACGCTCCGTCTATATTGACTTTTAAGAAACCATGTGGAGGAGGCTTCCAAATATTTATATCTGCATTTATTTGGGTCACACCCTTAATAATGCCCTGTGGGCCTATAGACTGGAGACTCAAATGCAGTAGTATACACGCATCTTGGGGCAGAGAAGGGTACTTGGGAAGTTTCCACAACAAGTTTCTGACTGTGTCTTTGAGCTGCCTTAAAATTTGATCAATTATGTGTTGGGGTTTGCTTGCTTTGTTCTTGAAGATCCTACTATTATGTTCTTTCCAAACATCCCAGATAAAAAAGTTTGGAACCAAAGTCCAGGCTTTATTGATGATTTCATTCCCTGAGAAATTTTTCCTCCAATTCTTCAAAGTGTTGGAGATGCTGAGTCTATCCCTATCAGTGTGCCTGAAGATTGAAGCCACACATTCCCATACGGTAAAGGTGAAAGGGTAGAGGTTGAGAAGGTGATCCATCATCTCCTCTTGTAAGCCACATAGGTAACATTTGGATGGGATAGTGAAGCCTTTTTTTCAGGAGATTCTCCCAAGTTAAAATTTTCCTTTGATGAACTAGCCGAATGAATAACTTTATTTTCATCTAGTGGGGTCTCTGCCAAACATTCTTCCATACTTGATTAGGGATTTGGTAGTTAAACCCCATTACTACCTATTTAGCTTCTTTGAGGTTGAATTTTCCTTCGATGTTCCTTCCCCATCTTAGTTGGTCAGGCAAGGAGGATACCAAAATCCTCCTATTTTCTAGATCCTGAGCAAGACAATCTGCCTAGGCCTTCAGAGGGCTCTGTTGGACACCTAATCCTCTATGGGTTGGTGCGGAAGCCGAATAGACTAAATAAGTCCAAGAGACCACTTGGAATACGAATCCAAGGGTCACACTATGTACTATAAATGTATATCATTTGTTAATAATAAATGAACTCTCCTGTTTATCTTTCCTATGTTAGTGCTGCCATGTGTGTGTTTAACATGGTATCAGAGCAGGTGATCTCCTGCCCTACTCAAGTGTGAGCCACCTGTTTTTGTGGACTTTGTAAACCAATGCTCTCCTCCTGATTATACCTTTTTGAGCATTTGTTAGAATAGAGGTTGTTACCTCTATTAGCTCTGCCATTCCTTTGTTGCAAGGCCCCTGTGACTGCAAAGAGGAATATTGCCAGACCTATCCCTCTCTACCAATGCAATGCTCTAACACTTTCATGCTCCCACTCAGACCTGTTCTCAACAAGTCCTAGCCCTCTGTGACTTAGATTCTCTATTCTGAAATCCTATCAGCCATATTTTAGCTGCATTCTCTATGCACACTTCCCCAAATAGAAAAATCCTGGCAGCTCTAATGCTGACGCTTCCACTGGCAGCTCTGACGCTGACGCTTCCATTGGTATGACAGTTTATTCATTGACTTGAATGTTTCTGTAGTGTTTCTCCTATCGCTACATGATACCTACAAACAAAATGCTTTGTACTCCTTTCTTGCGGCTTGCCCTCATTGTGGCTTTGAGCCATCATTTAAGCCAATTTAGGGCATCAAGCCCGTAGCTACAGGTAGCTTTTCACAAGCTTTGTGGCACTCATACCACTCCCTTGACTATGTTTCTCTTCTCAGGACGTTCAAAACCACACTGTTGCGTTCCCATTACACACTATCCCCTCAGCATTAGTGTGATTAGAATTACATGGTGCATAGTCCATAGTCCACCCTGCTTGGCTCCAAAATGCATCAACTCCCATATGTATCCATTGCTTTGATTGCCATATGCTCTGCTTTGATTGCCATATGCTTTGCTTTGAATACCATATGCTCTGCTTTGTCGAGAATGATGCTGGACGTACAATCCTCCATATACATGTGGTGTTAGAAGTGGTGCTGGTAGTGTGGAAGCCGAGACCTTGTGCTAGTGGCGTCGCCTAAGAGATGACACCATTGAGCATGGAAAATTGACTGCAATAAGAATTTGTACTCCCGTCATGGAGGAGATGAAATAAAGAACATTATTGTTTGTTATCATAAGATCCACAACGATATGGCCAGAAAATCCCAGTAATCTTCCACATCATCATCATAGGGAGGAAGATTCAAATCTGGCAACATTTTCCGCTCATGTCGCTCCGGGCTTCTCCATTTCTTGTAAAGATTGAGATCAAACCGGCAAGGGTTTCACATCACATGAGAAATCTTCGCCGGAATTAGCATCATTTTCCACAACTATAGATAACGATGAATCACAGTCGTTGTGGCAAGGTGCTGCATCGAACCTAAACTACTGTATAGGATAGTTTGGCCAATCCTGCACTTCAGAAACCCTGGTTGCGTATGTCCGCTCACGGGGATACCTTTGTATAACATCTTTGAAGAAAATTGAGGTTGGAAATTTGATGTTCTCAAGGAAGTGTTTGTTGTATGGTATTTCATGAAGCACTCCTATTTCATGAATCTTCAGATCCTTCTGACCTTGAGGTCCTAGACCCAACAAGAATTTCTCTAGGGTTTTCTATACCGATCAAAGCAATTTGAATGCTGATAACCTGAGCTGGAGATACATCTCAGTGCACAACCAGTGTGACACGAACTCACATGAACATGCAACATTCTTTGAAGAGATAGACCAAACTGGAATTATTTCCATAGAAAGTAGAAAATTGATAGCATTTGTAAGTGCGGAAATCACTCCAAGTTGAAGATTAGAATCCTGACTTGGCCTTCTCCTCAAGGAATGATGAGGTGTCGCGCCACCACTGACAAGAAAAAGGTAATCAGGTAAACTTGGAGATGTGAAGTGTGCGGTAATGATGTCCAAATGCATTTATGTGAAACTTTAGTGTGAGTAATTTTGCACAGTCATCGACATGTTATCTTATAAAAGAGTAGCCTATAATTGCTGAAAAAGCACTTGCAATGATTATTCTCTAGTTATCATCGTTTCTCATTCATCAAAATTTATATGCAAAATTCTATTTTGTGAATTGGCTCATTTATTACAGACTTAAGTGGAGCCTTACTAAATCTACCCTTGGAATGATATTCACCACTGAGATATTATGGAAGATTTTATTTCCCTACTATATCGGGCTTTTCCCAATATAATCTTGTGGGCTTTATAATGTGGGTTTATATTGTGTGTTGTTCCCTTTATACCATTCATGCACATTGAATCCTTTATATATTTTGGTCTTTCAATCACATTCACGGTATCTAAAAGATTATTTATTCTCAGCAAAATGAACAATGTTTTTTATATCAATTTATCTTCTCTTTTATGTGTTGAGAGTACAAGTGGGTATTTTCCCTCATCATTTGTTGAGTCTTTATTTAAAAATAAAAGTTAAAAAAAATGGCCAAACTTGATGAAGTATTAGAGTTATTGAAAATTCTAACACACTCTACTGTTCATGATACAATAAATGTTAGCAAAGACACTCTCTGTGACATTCAGACTTTCCTACATAATGCACAGGAAAAGATTGATTTTTTTGCAACTAGAATCTCAATTCCAGCAAGAAGAGCTTCAATATATTTGTCATTCTAAATTGTTTTCTGCTCAAAACAATATGTTGTTCAAGGTTAAAGCAAACACCCATCAACAACCAGCAAGTGATGAAATTAGTAAGATTGAAGTTGAATTAGATTGAGTACCCAATGAAGCAGCAGTTGTACATGTAGATGCAGAAATTTAGTCTGCACTTCCCAAGTCGGTCATCAGACCTTGGGAAGGGCTTGTCCACAACAAGCACAGAACTGGTCTTGGATATGACAAGGGCATGTCCTTTCATATTCCAGACTACTCCAAACCAATCCAATTTCAGAGTGCTAGATTCCTTCGTGACAGTTCATCTCCAGCTGTTCCAGATTCTGCTCCTCTTCCACAGCAACAACAACAAATTGTGAAATGCCAACACTGTGACTGAGTTGGCCATCTGAAAGATCACTGTTTTGATCTTCATCCATGTCAGCACTATCATAAAACTAGTCATTCTTCAAATAGATGCTTCAGTAACAAACCACCTGCAAGAACAAAGATTCATCTTAGATGGATGGCTTCTTGGCAATGGGCATCAATAGCCAAGAAGATATGTCAGTCACATGTCAGAAATTGTTCTAGAGTATTGAATAGTCTTGCAGTTGAGTTTTCTCCACAATCTCACCTTGTATCTGATGGGGGGGAAATGATGGTCATATACAAGCTTCAAAGCCACATCAAGCGAGCCTGAGCCACAACCAACCATACCAGATTTAGAGTTGTAGCCAGAGACAAAGATTCCCCTGAGCATGCCTTCAGTCGGTGATACCTCTTCAAAGAATTGGGGACACTTCCTCTAGCAGAAGACTTCAGCTTCTTGCCAATTTTTGAAGTGTTCCAGGAATTTCATTAAGAATTCCAGAGTTGTTGGTCATCCTTAAACCATCACAGGTTGAGACCTCCCTTTTCAGGTTGAGGTTCTCCCTTTTATGCGAGGTGAGACCTCCCTTTCATGGTTGAAGGTTCCCTCTTCAAAACATCAGGAGCACTTCCTCTAGCAGAAGACCTGAGCTTCATGCCAGACTTGGAAGAGTTCCAGGAACTGCACTAAGCGTTCTAGTGTTGGTGGTCATCCTTAAACCACCGCCCTTATACCAACATTTCAGAGAGCACCTTCAACCTAGTGCTGCCATGCATTTTTGCACGTTTTGTATTACAACTCTCTTCTTGGACTCATACATAACCCTTCGGATTAAGGGGGGGGATGTTGGACACCTAATCCTCTATGGGTTAGTGTGGAAGCTGAATATACTAAGGAAGTCCAAGAGACCACTTGGAATATGAATCCAAGGGTCACACCATGTACTATAAATGTATATCATTTGTTAATAATAAATGAACTCTCATGTTTATCTTTCCTATGTTAGTACTGCCATGTGTGTGTTCTTCACTGTGGCCTATATTCTTCCAAATTCTCCATTTTCCATTGTTCCTTACCTAGTCCCAGAAGTCATTTACCATGACTATACCTTTGTTATCGGTATCATGCTTGAGAGCTGTTAATTCTTCCTTATACACGTTGGGTTCCTGTTGCCAATTATCCTCCCAAAACCGAGCCAGGTTCCCATCCCGGATCTCCCAGAAACTATGATGCTGAACAATACCTTTATTTTCCCAGGCAAGGTTCCAAATGTGGGAGCCCTTAATATGTCGTAACATTCGAATGTGATCCTTCTCCTACCAATTCTTGGCATATTTTTGTTTCCAAAGCTTGGCCCAGGGGGTTGCCGATTCCTTGATCCACCTCCACTAGAGTTTAGCTCCCGAAACTCTGCTGAGGGTTTCAAGGTCGTGAAGCCCCAAACCACCATGGCTCTTGGGTTTGCAGATCTTGTCCTAGGCCACTAGAACCCATTTATTTTTCTCTTCTCCTCTACCCCATAGAAAATCCCTTTGTATGCTCTTGATCTATTGCTAAACTCCTTTAGGAGCAAGAAGAGCTGAGAACATGAAATGGGAATTGCCTACAAGAAAGCCTGTGTGAGTAAAAGGCGCCCCACCAAGTTTAATGACCTGCATGTCCATTTTCTGATCTTGTCCTAAAGTTTATTTATTATTGGCTCCCATACTCCCTTGCTTAGAGGCTTATCTGTAAGAGGTATGCCCAGATACTTGGAAGGTAACTAGTCCCTTTGAAACCCAAGAATCCTAGTGATGTTTCTCTGAATAGCAATGTTAGTCTTAAAGAAAAAAACTTTTGATTTGTTGAGGCTTACCTCTGTGCTAGCTGCCATAGCAAAGTCATTTAAGATTTGTTTGATCGCTCTGGCTTCCCTGACTGTGGGTATGCCCTGCAACATTGTGTCATCCAAAAATTATTGATGAGTATTTGCCACTCCATCCAAGGTGAGTTTGATACCTTGGATTCTTCCTTTAGCATTTTCCATTTTAATCGCTCTACCTAGCCCTTCCATCATGAGAACAAAGAGGAGGGGTGAGAGTGGATCCCCTTGTCTGAGACCTCTGGAGGGTATGAAGGTTCTTGAAGGAACACCATTGAGCAGGATGGAAAAACTGGTCATGGTAACTAGTGCCATAACCCATCTTATCCAGTTTTGGTCGAAGCCATATGCTCTTAGTATTGCCCTTATATAAGACCAGCTTAGCTTGTCGTAAGCTTTCGCTAGGTCCAACTAAATGATCATACCAGCTTGTTTGTTGATTTTGAGAGAGTGTACCACCTTGTGAGCTTGGATGATGTTATTGAGGATTTGTCTTCCTTCCACATAGCCCATTTGCTCCTTTGAGATGAGAGCTTGTAAAAGGGGCTTGAGTCTATTGGTGATCACCTTGGAAATAATTTTGTACACCACATTACATAAGGCTATGGGTCTGAAGCCATCTGGAGTCATGGCTTTTTCTTGTTTTGGGATCAAAGCTATGAAGGAAGAATTAAGAACCTTCAAAACCTTTTTGGATCTTCTTGAGTCTTCCACCACCTCAAGGATATCCTGTTTGACTATTTTCCAGCAGGCTTTGAAGAAATCTACATTGAACCCATCGGGGCTTGGACCTTTTCCATTTTGCATTTCATTAATCACTTCACTGACCTCCTCTTCCGACACTGGCCTATTACGATTGTGGTTGTCCTCTCTGGTAACCAGCTAAGGGATGTACTGAGTGAAATTGTTGATGAACCTGGATCGATCCACCAGAGGCTCCTTTGCTATACTGAGGAAGTGTTGAACAAGGACAAATTCCATATCTTTGTGAGAGACGAGTTCTATCCCTTGAGAATATTTGAGCTTTGTGATTCTGTTGTGTGCCCTATGATCCATGGTGGATTTATGAAAGAACTTCATGTTTCTTTCTCCCTCTCCAATCCACTACACCCTCGATTTCTATCTCTAGAAAATTTCCTCTTTCATGCACTGATCTTCCCGTTTTTCCTGCAGAGAGTCAGCTATCTTTTTCTGCTCCTTGGTAAAACCATCTGTGATGCTAATTTGATTGATCTCTTGGAGTTTCTTCTCAGCTTCTCTTTTGGCTTTGAAGATATTTCCAAATTCCTTTTTGTTCCAATCTTTAAGCCTGGATATGATATGTTTAAGTTTCTGTTGGAGCAGGAATATTCTAGTGCCTTGAATGTTCATATCCTCTCTCTACCATTTCTCAATATTGCTGGTGAATTCAGGGTGAGAGAGCCAGGCATTTTCAAATCTGAAGGGTTTGTTTGTTGGTGCACCCATAAAAGTGGCTTCCAGTTGTACAGGCCAATGGTCCGAACCTCCAAAGGGAAGAATAGAAGCTGACATGGCAGGGCCTGAAAGAAAGAGGTCTTCGGAAATAATAAATCTATCAAGTTTAGAGACGACTTGTGAATCCCCTCCCCTCTTGTTGTTACAGGTGAAGGTCCCATTGATTGTTTCAGTGTCCACTAACCCCATGTTCCCTATGAAGTTCTGGAAGGCCATGGAGTCTCTGCCTAGTTGTCTGATACCGCCTTTTTTCTCTGTAAGAGATCTTAACATATTGAAATCTCGTGCAACGAACCAGGGCATATTAGGGTGTCTTGCTCTTAGTTCCTCAAGGGAGGTGAGAAGCCTGAGTTTATCTTCTTACTTTTGAGGTCCATAGAAATTTTTGATCATGTATATCTTTTGATCACCTAAAGTTTGACATACCAAAGAAAGATAGTTCCTGGACGCTTCAGGATCTAGGATTCCAAATTTCTAGGGATCCCAGAGCATAAGAATCCCCCCCACCGAGTTATTTTCTTTAACCACTAGATACTCATACTTGATTAGCCATTTATTATGAATTTCTCTAATCTTATCCATCGATCATTTTGTCTCCTGAATAAAAACCATATCTGGTTTTTCTTCTTTTATTCTATTATTGAGATTTCTTTGTTTCCTTCTATTTCGTATGCCTCTAATATTCTAGGTTGTGAGCTTCATTAAGAAAGGTTTGTAAAGGAATAACTGGTGAGATATTTCATCTTACCTGAGTTGATCAAGAGTTTCCCACATTCGTTCAACAACTCATTCTATTTTTTTCTTCCTCTTTTCTTGCCTGGGTTCTTTGGAGATTGTGCTTGTATCTACTCCATCATTTTGACCCCTCTATGCTCCTGGATTTAATGATTTCTTTTGAATCCCAAGCCCTTTGGTTGTGATCTCAATAGGAAGAGCTGTTGAACCCTATCATATTCCTCTTTTGGCAGGGAGTCCACTCCTTTGGTCGTCCCTTGTTCTAGAAATTTCTCTAGATCTAGATTTTCCCTTTCCGGAATCTCCTGTAGTTCATGATCCTACGTTCCCACCACACCTGGAGTCATCTCATGGTCCCTACTTATCTCCATAATTCCTGGCATATCCTCCTTTTGTTGGCCTTTTTCTATGATATCTTCCATGCTAACATCAGTTTCCCTCTCAGTGATAATGTTCTCCATTTCCTTGTTTGTTTCTTAATTTCCATCTTCTTCTTCTAGGATCTTAAAGCTATTGTGGCTTAGTTGTCTTTCCTCATTGATTTTTTTTTGTGGCTACTTCCCGCCTTTCCCTTTTCCACCAACCTTGGTGAAACCCTCAGGATTTTTATCCACAGTGGTTTTCACATTTCTCTCGATATTGTTTGCTGGGAAGTCTCTGTATAGATTCCCATGTTCATGGCATTTGTGGCACCTAAATGGGATGTGCTCATATTCCACCATCTGCACCCATTCTTCATCATATACTTCTAAAATTATCGCGTCCAAAAGTGCTCCAGATAAGTCCATTTCCACACATATCTGGGCGAAGGAGGTGTATTTTCCTGTCAGAGTCGCATCTGAGATCTTTAGAAAAAGCCCCAGTTTGTTGCCTATTGTTTTCAGAGATTCTGATAGCCAGTAATCCAGAGGGAGGGAGTATAGTATAATTCGTACCTGTACCGATGTGAATGTTTCGCGTTCTGCGACAAAGTTCATCATCCATTGCCACATGTAGAGGCCTGCAGCCTCATAGAAATATGGTCCTCCTTCGAACATTCTATCTTTATCCTCTACGCTTGTGAACACTACTATAAAGAAGCCCTTAGATCCCAGATGAAGGTTTATTTCCCCCTTTGGTTTCCAGTGGCTCCTTATCCATACGTGCAGTGCCCTCTCCATCAGCCATATCCCCATGAATTTGCATATAACCGCATATTCCGCCATATGATCCCTATGCACTTGTAGCACTGGGTCGCTTAAGATGACCCGGGGAATGATGTTCGACTTGGGTTTGCATGCCCCAATTGTCCTTATAGAAGTTTCTTTTTGACTGCTACCCCCTTTCTCCTTCTCCTTACTAGCTTCTTGCTGATCCCCTTCCTATTCATGAGATCTGTTTCTTCCCAATATTTCTGTGTTACTTGCCTCTGTTGTCTTCTCCAGAGGTTTCGCGAAATGCTGCTTTCCAGCGTCATTGCTTCTATCCGTGACTGCTTGACTGTAGGAGGGAGCAGCAGTCCCCCCTGCACCTCCTACCATGGTACCCAACGTCAAACACTAATGCCAACCCTAGATCAAGTTGTAGAGCCTCCGCCATTTTTCAGACGCTTCCATACATATATATCTCTTAATAAATATTATTTTTACTTTTAATGTAAAAAAGGGAATAAAATTACCGATACTTCATATTAAAAAGAATATACAATTAATAAAAAAATCATAAACGATCGTATCTTAGAAGTCTTTAATCTATGGGCCAATAAATAATTTAAAAATATTAATTGATTTAAAAAATATGTTATAAAAATAAAAATATGAGAATATTTCTATGCTCTTTTTTATTATAAAAGGAAATATTTAAGAAATATAAATATTTGGATCTTCTAAAAATATACGGCTGATTTTTATTAAATAATTTTAAAATGAATAAAACACTTTATTAAATAATATTAGTAAATTTGAAGATTTTTATTATAGTTTTAGAATAAGAATATTATTAATGTGTATAAATATGTATTTTATTTAAGTTGTTGAACATGTTTATTTTGGGTGGTTGGGAGGAATGTTGTTATTTTCCCCACCCAAGTTTAGTTCCTATATGTGACATTGATCTAGGTGGCTCCAAAAACACTCAGAAGTCAAAGAGGGCTTAGGAAAAGCTCAAAAATCAAAGTTCTTGGATTGTCATGGAATATGAGTTAGAACAAAGACCTTGTTTCAAGCATTCAACAATGCAAGCAAGACTCAAATCTGAGTTCGTATGCGCAAGAGATTTGCGGTCAAATTTTTGGTCAAACTTAGCAACAAGTCAAAATTCAAGTGATGACATCAACAATTTGCTGACATCAACATGGTGACGTGGCATTTTTAGAAGAAGACATGTGGCACCCAGTCAACATATAAGTGACACATTTATGAGTCGACACATGGTGTCGAGTCAATGGTTGAAGTGGCAATTAAGTGACCAATCCAAGGCCGCCATGTGGCAGCCCCTGGTTCACCAATTAAATCTATCATATGACCATTGTGATGCATACAACTTCATTTTGTTTTATACATTGGTGGGTTATATGGTTATAATTAAGACCATATATATATTTATTTCTTTGTAAACCATATATATTCATTTGTTTGTAAATCAAAAGGACAACGTCCATGCGGTTTGGACCCACAACCTCATCAACCACCAATGCATTAATATACACACACTGACCAACATGCCAACGATAAGCCTTGATAAGTTTTCCTCTCCTTTATATATTTAAAGCATCTCCATTCAAATGGGAAGAGGAGGTGGGGACCGAGGAGAGCAAGACATTATAGTGATGGGACAAGTGGTGGGAGGAGAGGGGTCCCATAGGCATAGATCTCTGGAATATTCCAACAACAAAGTCATGAGGAATCTAAAAGATTCCCTAGAGGGAAAATTTTCACAGTGACAGAATCATGACAACTTTATACTCAAATGAACAAGAATTTCACTAGGATTTTGATGGAGTGATCATTTTTCGGATCTAAGTAGTAGATCTTTAGTCAATTTGTGTTGGACACCTAATCCTCAATGGGTTAGTGTGGAAACCGAATAGACAAAAGGAGTCCAAGAGACCTTGGGATGTGGAACCCAACGGTCAAACCATGTACTATAAATGTATATCACTTGTTAATAAAAATGTATTCTCATGTTTTATCTTTCAGATTATTTTGCTGCCCATGTGTGTTTAACATGGTATCAGAGCAGGCGATATCCTGCCCTCATATTTGAGCCACTTGTTTTGTGGCCTCTCTCTGCATGTCAGAACTACATACATTTTCCTGCCCACTAAATTTATGGCCAATTATGCCCTCATTGTCTGTCTTTCAACCATTATAGCTTGTCAGTGTCTCAGACCTCCTTGCGCATAGCAAATCTACCGCTTCAACCTGTAGTGCCACCTATTATCTGCCATCCCTATTAACAATGCATGTGATTCTTTGCTGATTTTTATGCTGCTAATACATATAATTCTTAAAAGAAATTCGGAAACGGCTTATACCATTTACAAGTGATGATAATATTCGCTATTTTCTATGAGCATTCTCTGTATCAATGTTCTTTCCTGAGGCTATCAAATCTTTGCCAAGCGTTACACTAGAATTCTCTGCCTTTCTTTTGTTGCATGAAATGTTCTCTGCCATCACTATTTATTGGCAGCAGTTAGAAAATTCTCTCTTCCAGGAGTTGTAGCCTATTTTTGTGAGGGTTTACCGGTCAAATAAGTGGTCACTACCATTGCAAAAGTGAAACTCTGCCTCAATGGCTACCTAACATTCATCATGAGTTACTCCTCTCTGTCTCCACTGAGAAATGCCCCTTTGTCTGTCAAATGTGATTTTTGGGTACTTGATTATTTTGGCAGGGGCCGTTTATATTCTTTAGGCATTATAATGCTCAGCACTCCAAAGCTCTGGCCTCTCTTCCTCATCTTGAAGCTTTGGTCTACCACCGCTCGCATAATGTTTCCTGCATTACCTCAATGCTTCAGTTTTTTCCCTACACGTTGTAACTAATCTTGAGGCTCCAACGTATCCCCATCGACGTCACGGGTTCGAATCACCATGCTTCATTTTTCCTGCTGTCGTCTCCGAGTCCCTACTGAATATTGTGTTGGATGAAATTCTCAAGTGGTAAAACTCAAATTCAAGGTTCAAAATCTCATAAAAATGGTAGGGAGGCAATGTCGAGCTTCTAAAGGTGAGTGAACGAGTGTTGGTTAACTTTATATTGGCATTTGGGAATGACTTTCACATTCTAAGGTTGTGTGACTATCAATTCATGTATTTGGGAATCTGTTGTAAGGAACTGAATAGTTGAGCGTGTGCAGTGCTGATTTGGAACTTGCAGCATTGGAAGAAATCATCGATGCTTTTGAGGACCACGGAGTCAACATCAAGTCTGTAAACGTTATTCCTAAATTTGAATGTTCTCTATGTCCCTGGAATCTATTCGTTTCCTTTGTCAAAATACGTCAAGTCTGCAACCATTGTTCGAGCCTTTGAAGTTTGGAATTCAAGATTACTGTGAAATGCATGAAAGTTGTGGAAGAATGCTAAGAAATGTGTTGAAGCAATAAGTTATTTACAAGTTGACTGCATTGTATTGGCCATGCATTTAATGTATTGAACACTGTGACGGTCAGTCCCCCTGCGTTGAAAGCATTCTCTATGCATTATATTTGCCTTATGGTGGTCGTTCCAATCATACGTATGTGGGTTGAATGTGAGTTGAATTCCATGCATGGTCATATACAAGCTTCCTTTTTGCCTTCCTAACGGTGTGCGAGCCACTCAAATTGTGGCACAGGCCATGTGGTGCCACTTAAATTTGATGACCCTTCTTACTTTGCAAAATGCTTGCTAACTGCTGCCTATTCCATATTTCTTAAAGGAAAATGAAATAGAGTCCCTGAATAGGAATTCTTCATATCACTGTCAAAAGCACAATATGGGGAGAACTGATCTTTGTAGAGAGAAATAGTTGCAGAATTGACATATTCAATACGCTTCCCTGGGTTTTCCAGAGAGACATTTGGTATATATTTTCCTTGTGGATCAAAGAAAACTACATACTTGCCACTTACAAATGATGGTAACTTTGTTAGGTGATAGACAAAATTGAAGTGAACCCCGAAGCGACTTCATTTGGGCGGTCATGGCACCTGAAGCTTCTCAACTTGGACTTAAAATGTAGTTAAGGATCGATGGGTAGAAAATTTGGGTATTTATGCATTCATTTTCTCTGAAATCAAGACTTCTTCTGATCAGGCACCATGGTCTACTCGAGCTTTTGGCTGGCATTATAGGGCTTCTTTCCGTTGGCTCCGAGTGCTTCCCTTGAAGGCTTGGTTTCGCTTGAAGTAAAAGAGAATTTAACTAGCCGGCATTACATTCAAATGAAGGAACTACAAGCTACCAGATATCGAATTTCGTGGTGGAGGTTAATCTGAGAAATGGAGGGTTGGCTCCCAGTGCTGTTCGGAGTAATTAATATAGTACATTGCAGCGTCGCAATGGACAAAGCTTTACTTCCTTCTTTATGAAATACAGTCATAATTGATTTATCGTCTGTTTTAATTGTATTTCCAGGAATGATAGCTTAATTCTCTTTGCATGGAGGAAATGATGACTGGTATCAAAGCAAAGTATTTATATATGACTGGTATCAGAAGTTTGTGATTGCTACACTTGTTATTAGTATTATTTATGTTTGCTGGGTCTAAAGTTGATATTAAATTAATATTTTGAAGTTATTCTACAAGTATTTGTCCCATTATATTATGTATTTACATGAGCCAACAACAAGGAATGCACCTACAACATTTGATACACAAACTATGTGTTAAAATACTACAATGGACCAAACCATACAAACTCAGGACTCTTTGTGGTTTTCTCTTAGTTATTCTAGTTGGGTTTCTTAGAGTGGACTATTGTTTTCTTTGAAGAAAGTGGCAATATCAGAGAATATTGATTTGTACCCTAGTCAAAGTATTTATATATGAGCATTCAAGTCCTGTCCATGACATGGTGCTATAATTGTTGAAGTTCTGATAGCCATCATTTCTGCTTTGAAACTGAAGGAGTATTTGAAGGATCCAAGCAAGTTTGCAGTTGTTGCTACCCTAGTTGTGGCATTGTATTTAAAACTCATTATAGTTTTTGTCTACATTTATATGCATTGATTCCTTGATTCGACTGCTGCATAAGAGTTTGGTGGGTTGTATAAAGGCAATGATTGTTTTGACAAATAAAAGTAATCTTTTGTGGAGAAAAGTTTAGTCGGTTGTATTGTCATAACATAATGTTGGTCATGAGTAAACTCTTATTTTTTATGTAATGGATTGTCATTGGTGCTTGCTGGTTGCACACTGATCATTTGTTGCACATTTATAAAGGATATTGCTGTGTACAGTGAGTGGGTATTACTTTTCTGCATTGAGTAGTAGTTGTGATAAGTTTTTAAGGTGTAAATCTGACATTGAAGAAGAAATGGCCAGAATCAATGAAGTATTAGAGTTCCTCAAAACTCTGATATTGTCTACTACTCATGATACATTAAAAATCATCAAAGTTTCTCTCACAGACATTCAGGTCTGTCTACAAAATGCACAAGAGAAATTGATTTTTTGCAGCTCGAATCTCAGCTATAGCAAGAAGAATTAAAACAGAGGAGTCATTCTGAACTTGTTTCTGTTCAGAACAATGAAACAGACTCCCACAAATAGCTAGACAATATTGTTGAAGTTCATTCAGATCCAGTGCCCAATAAAGCAGCAATTGTACATGGAGATGCAGAAAATCAGTCCGCACTTCCCAAGCCCATCATCAGACCTTGGGAAGAGCTTGTCCATAACAAGCACAAAACTTGTCTTGGATATGACAAGGACTTGTCCTTTCATATTCTAGACTAATCAAAGCCAATTCAATTTCAAACTAGTGGATTTCTTGAGGATGATTCATCTTCACCTATTCTTCATGATAGTTCACCTCCAGCTATTCTAGATTCTACTCCTTTTCCACAACAACAACAATAGATTGTGAAATGCCAACACTGTCACTGAGTTGGCCATTTGAAAGATCACTGTTTTGATCTTCATCCATGTAAGCATTGTCATAAAACCACCCATTCTTCACACAGATGCTTCAGAAACAAACGTCCTGCAAGAACAAAGATTCATCTTGGATGGATCACTTATTGGCAATGGGCATCAACAACCAATAAGATATTCCAATCACATGTCAGAACTTGTTCCAAAGTATTGAATAGTCTTGCAGTTGAGTTTTCTCCATCATCTCACCTTGTATCTGACAGGGGGGGAAATGATGGTCATCTACAAGCTTCAAAGCCACATCAAGCGATCCTAAGCCACAACCTGCCACACCAGTTTCAGAGTTGTAGCTAGAAACAAAGATGCCCCTGAGCATGCTTTCAGTTGGTAATCTGGGAAACTTCCTCTAGCAGAAGACTTCAGCTTCTTGCCTGTTTCAGAAGAATTCTAGGAACAAAATTGAGAACACTTCCTCTAGCAGAAGACTTCATCTTCTCAGCAGTTTTGGAAGAGTTCCAGGAATTGCATTAAGCATTCCAGAGCTTTTGGTCATCTTAAACCATCACAGGTTGAGACTTCCCTTTTCAGGTTGAAGTTATCCCTTTTATGCGGGGTGAGACCTCCCTTTCATTGTTGAAGGTTTCCCTCTTCAAAACAATAGGAGCACTTCCTCTAGCAGAAGACTTCAGCTTCTTGCCAGTTTTGGAAGAGTTCCGGGAACTGCATTAAGAATTCCAGTGTTGGTGGTCATCCTTAAACCACTGCCCTTTACACCAACATTTCAGAGAGCACATTCAGCCTAGTGCTGCCATGCATTTTTGCACATTTTGTATTACAGCTCTCTTCTTGGACTCATACATAACCCTTCGAATTAAGGGGGGAAATGTTGGACACCTAATCCTCAATGGGTTAGTGTGGAAGCCAAATAGACAAAAGGAGTCCAAGAGACATTGGGATGTGGAACCCAACAGTCAAACCATGTACTATAAATGTATATCACTTGTTAATAAAAATGTATTCTCATGTTTTTTCTTTCAGATTATGTTGCTACCCATGTGTGTTTAACAATTTGCAAAGAGGAATCTTTGTGGAATCATGAGGAATCTAAAAGATTCCCTAAGGGCCGAATTTTGACAGTTTCATAACCAAGCTGAATTTATACTCATTTTACTTAGTTTTTCACAAGGAGCATAATGGCGAACTGATATTTGTCATCTGAGAAGCATAATTCTAATCAACCAGCGAGAAGGAATCTTTGGGAATCTTTGAGATTCTTGAGGGTCCAGATTTTGAAGGTGTTAAAAAGTGGTGGAGTTTGCAGTCATTTAACACGATTTCGTGCCACAAATTTAATGGTGCAACCCATTTCTTCAAAAAAGCTGTGCATTTTTAGGCCATCAGCGAAAGTGGAGGTATATGATGTAGTGATGCCATGTATTTTTTTTGAATTACAAAGATGATGATTTCGATGTTGAGATCCTTGTTTACCATTCTATTGGAGGATACTTGTATGCCACTTCATGTGAGAATTTGACATCTTGTCATGCTAAAGAAAGGCTCATATGAGTGAGAGTTACTATAGGAGAACATCTCGTGGAGAGACATGCCACTCTAGTTGAGGGAGTTTATCCTTGTAATGACAAAGATTACACCATGTACTCATCATCATCTTGCAGCATTTAACGAAGCGTCCTCCCCATTCTTGACACCAGGCTCAGAGACGTAACCCACACTCAGTGAATCCGTTATCAACTTCTTTGTGTCTTTTGATTTGATGGATGTCATTATGTTTCCTCTTCTTTAAAGTATGCACGTGTGGTTTTTCATACTCTTTCACATGTAATTCTGCTATCACAGAAGTAAAAGATCTTGGTTAATTTTGGTAGTGGAGAGAATCTAGATCAAGTTTGGTATCAAAGAAGTCTTCTTGCTAGCGAGTGTGAATGATAATCAAAAATTGAACGTGAAACAAGAGGAAAATGGAGAATAGAAAATATCTCTAAGAGGATTTCTATAGGATGGCCAACATGGTAGATACAATATATGTAGATTATGAGGAGAAAATGGCAAGAGTAGAACAGGAGAAAGAAAGAGCATAAGACAATGCTCCGTCTAATCCTCGAGTGAAATTTTTTCTTCATTATATTCTCATCATTCAAATGAGGAGATCAATGAGAGCCTTCAAGAAGAGAATGTTGAATTGAGGAGACTTCTACGAGAAGAAAGAGAGGAGAAGCTGAGATTGCAGCTTACAATTACAAGCCATAGAAGAGGCTTTGGACAAGTTGAAGCACAATAAAGGCTTAGTGAAGCCATCATCACCTACTTCAGAATCAACAACTGAGGTAAATAATGTTGATCGTTCTTCAGTTTCATTTTCACATGACGCTATTTTTGTTGGAAGCATTCAGATACCTATTTTAGGAACCAACCTGAGACTCCTTACCAAGTTGGGATACACTGAAGGAGAGTTCTCGAAGATAACAGAATCTTCCAAGACATTATCAAATCCATCGGGGAAAGAGGATGATTGGAACACATCACAATCCTCCCACAACAATGCACATTGCAAAGGAAGAGCTAAGGAAAGCTCTCATCACCAGGATTGCACCAGAGGTAACCAAGAGAGGTATAAAAAGTCTCAGTATTCTAAAGTTCATTTTGATTACAAGAATATTGTTAATGATGAACGTAAATCATGGTGTAGGAAACAATGTATTCTTTTTGGCTTCTATAACCATGTCATTGTCGAGTGCTAGAAGAGAATGGCACCGAGAAAGAAGAAGAGACGTGAAAGAAATTTTCAATATCAGGGAAGGAAGAAGGTTAAGCAGGTATAGAGGCAAAAGAGTTTTTGCAGTCATTGCAACAAAGATGGTCATCAAAGAGCCACATATTGGAGGCTCCATCCAGAGAAGCATCTCAAGGAAAAAGTGCCCGTGTAAGAACGAGCTAGTGAAGATGTTCAACAAGCAAATTGACCACATGGAGATTACTCATTCACTTTGATGAATGCGAGATGGTTTTAATAGTTATAGTAGCTTATCATGGCCACATTTTGTAAATAATGTGTTGTGATATAATTTTAAAAGTAATGACGTGTTTCCCATCATTTATTAAAATAACGGTTATGTTTTTGGTGTTGTGTTGATAGCTAGGTAGTGGTTTCTATTATGATGCACACTTGACCAAAGAGTGTTTGTTATAAACTCTTGGCAAGTATGGGGATGATTAGGTCATGATTGGTCATGTATTGGAACATGTATTTCACAAATATTGTACCACATGTTTACATAGGATGCTAGTGTCAGTTCATCACTTATGGCTCCAAAGAAAAACGTGAAGGAGAAGGGAGTGTGGCTTGTTAAGGGAGTTGTTGTGTAGACAAGGGAGTACAACAAATTGCAAATTGTGTTCATGCTTTTGGAGGACCAAAAGCTCTTGAGTGGGGAGCAAGGAAAATTTTAAGTACCATCCTAAATTTATATGTATAATAAATGGGCGAATCCCCATGACACCTAGGAAAAATGGAAGGAGATTTTATCAATAATATAATATGTATATGTATATATATATTTGGCGAATCTCTCACAAGATTATATTATCTTGTAAAATCAAGGCGAATATTTCACGAAACTATAACATTTTGTAAGAACTTGGTGAATCTCACTAAATAATAAAGACTTTATAAAGGGATAACAAAATTTTTAATGAGTATTTCTTGTAATGACTTCAAGCCTTGTTAAGTAATCCATAAAAAACCAAAGCAAGTATATTCCTAGGTCAAAACCCTAGCAATATAAGGGTTTTAGGTTTCCATAATACTAGTAATAGAAGAATAAGTATGGGGTTTGTTTATTTGTTTTTTCATGTTGGTATATCATCATGTTGCTATTATTTCTAAACAATGAATGAATTCAATAGAATTGGATAGGTACAAACCAATTCACTTTAGCTTTAAAATATCTCATCTATTAATTTTATTCTTTCACATTTTTTATCTTCTAACAAATAATATAAAATAAAAGAATGTTGAGTATTAAACTTGTTGTTCGTAAAATAATAAATCCTTGAGTATCAAACTTGTTTTTTGTTTTCAACATATCATTCATGAATAACAAATTTGTCACGTGCTTGTTACATATTCTTGCTCCATGCTTTTATTTATTGCTTATGTAGTTTTCATTCTTGATCACTCTCTACCTCAAGTGAAGAAGAGTTAATTAGGAAAAAAATTCCATGTAATGGCACTCATGACAAACTGAAACATGTAAATCCATATGTTATCATGGTTGGCAGAAGTAATATTGTTATGGGACCTTCATTCTAGAGCCTAGAGGAAAGTAGCAAAACAAACTCATCCTCTTATTGTTTCTTTTGCAAGGATTGTCTCCTTGGGGTCATATGAATTCCTCTCTCTCTAATCATTCTAAACATTTTATATTTTCCAACCAACACTAGATATCAATGTTGACTATGTAACTAGCTATTCAACCAAAAACCTCTTTTTTCTCTCATACATGCAATCCCTATTTATGCATTGCTTTCCAATGAACATTTAGTGCACTGTATTATAATTAAAAGGTTAAGCAAGAAAAAATGATTTTGTAAAGTGCACAAGGGATTAAATATTACTTGTTTTATTTATACTAGGTGCACAGACTGTCTAATTAAGCAATTGGTGCATAATTCATGTCAATTGGTAATCCTTATGTCAAAGCTTTATGACATTGATGATAAAATTTTGATCGATTGATCTTAGTTTTAAACAAAAAATCATATTGCAATTCCCACTAAGGAAGTGGGGAGCACTTAATAAGGAAGGATGATAGATTCCCCATCTTTATATATCAATAGGTGTCTATCTCATTAAGTGTGAAACTTTTTAACAACTAACTTAATAATCACCATTGCAACTTCACCTTTCTTTTGTGCTTCTTTCTTTCTAATTGCCCAAGGTGGCCATCGAATTCACAATAGGACTAATGTGTGACCACTTAAAAGGTATTTCCATTATTGCCTAGTAATTCAAATGTGGTATGTATGACTAATGTGCAAGAATATAAAAATATATTTCAAATATATACAAGTCCAAGAGGTTAACTCAACTAGTTGTTTCCAATATTGTTGGACATTTGGCTAGTTCTATGCCAATAGGTACCAAAATCAAATCTTCCTAGATGAAACACATTAATCAATGTTACAAGTTTATTAGTTGTATCATCCACAAATATGGTGGTGTCACTTGGATATGTTCATGTGAATTTCCTAATAAAAAAAAAAATCAAATATATATCCAATTCCAAATTAAAAAAGACTTGTATACATCCACTATACATCATTGATGCCCTGATTCACTCTACTGTTTAACCCATTTTAATATTTCCTCTCTTGGCCTTTTTGTATAAGCTTTAAATTATATTGTGATTCATCTAGAACAATATTATATCCCACTTCAATACCATTAAGAAAATACTTCACTTAATAAAAGTAATGAGATTACTACCATTCCATTTTATATTTCTTAAGAAAATGAGCATGCATACCTAACCTATCCTGACACTTGGTCCTTAGAGAATATAATTTTTACATAAGTTCCCATTCTTTTATTCGGCATCTAGTTGTCCAAAAACACCCTCACCACCCAAAAAGGTGAACACAAGTGTGGTGAGAATACACTTTTGTGTTGCAATGGTCACCTTCTCTTGAGCTTTAGAGGCAACATGTTTATAGATTTCGTGATATGGAAGGTTCATTTTGTTTGAAATTTCCACAAAAATAAGGTCTTCCACAAATAGATGATTAAATTATTTTAGTTAAACTTTTAAGTAAAAATTCGTAAACATTCTTAAAAAGTGTATTAGTCTTTCATAGGCTTGCACATGGTCCTTGTTCTCCCTCCTTTTGAAAATGATATACCCATCCCAACTTTAAGTCTCTTTGTTAATATCTTAAAACTTATAACCTTAGATGAAAATGATATTTTAATAGAAGAAGAATACAAGTGCAATTAGTATTAGATTTATTTTCCTCTTTAATACTTTCATATCAAGAGTCAAAAATACAATGACCTTAAATGAACTATAACTTATTGCATTAACTTATTAAAAAATATTAATATTATGTTTTACATTTTAACTTCCACACACTATAGTTGTGTTGATTTATAGTTTCAAATACATGACAGTGAAGGCATGCACGATATTGGCCTTTATAAAATTCAAGACTTACATGCTCTTTTATTTTCTCAAACTTTCCTATCAAGTGTTGTAAATGGAAATTATGCATGACTAAGTCACTGAGTTGGAAGAATTTCAATATTGAAGTTTGAAATTCACCACATAATGGAAAAAATTAAGATACATACAAAATGTGAGCCTGAAAATATAAATACTTCTTCATCATTTTGTCAATCAAACCTTTTCTTAACTACCAAGTTTCTTTATTCATTTAAATTCACCACATAATGGAAAAAATTAAGATACATACATGTATGCCTGAAAATATAAATACTTCTTCATCATTTTGTCAATCAAACCTTTTCTTAACTACCAGGTTTCCCAGGCTGTAAGATATCCTCTAATCATTACAAGGGAGGCGAACAACCATATGTAATTGTCTTGTGGTGAACTAACGTGATAAGATTTCCTAGTTTGCAATTGAGTGCAATTAGCTTCCTTAGCTTGAAATTGAGCACAATTAGCTTCCTTGGTTTGTAATTAAGTGCAATTATCCTCCCTAGTTTGTAATTTAACACAATTAGCCTCCCTAGTTTGTAATTTAACACAGTTAGCCTCCCTAGTTTGCAATGTATTCTGATTAACCTTCCTACCTTACTGTTCAGTCAATTTAATGTCTTAAATTGCTAACATAAATTATCGACCAGGGTTAGTAAACTGATGAAGTGTGGTGCACAATATGTGCTTATTTAACCTTGTCTCTTACTTCGTTGAGTATGTTTTTGAGGGTTTTGTCTTTTATGCCTAATGATTTTAATGGATGTTAAGTGTCAATGATCAACTAATTCTAATGGATGTTTAATATAAAAACTAATTTCTAAGAAGGAATAAAAGGAAATGTACTTCAACTAATTTAATTTGCATGAAATCAAATCAAAAACTTGAATGGTTAGTCTAATCAAGGCCGGCACTGTGTCTATGAAAAGCATAGAATTATTCTAGATACAATTGTATTCATTGATAAGATGAAAATGAAATCACTTCCTATCCTATCCTTGAAAGCTCTTGATCAAAATTGAAACTAATCTTCTATGAAATGAAAGCAGGCAATATAAAAACAACTATGATCTACTGCATGCTCAAATACTATTGTGAACATTCTGTATAGGAAGATGTCGAAATCATCTTCTTGAAATGACTTAAGAAATTGAGTATACATTAGATGTGATATAAGAAAGCATAATAAAAGCACGGAAAGGAAAACTTACAGCTACTATGTGATCCAATGCCTCTTAGGCAACCCAAATTGGAAGAACTACCTTCTTGGACTTGTTGATCATGAGATTACACAATAGATGAAAGCTTAAAAAAAAACATGACAAAATCATAAGGAAAGAAACTAAATCACTGTTTATTCTTAATGCCTCAAGCAACCAATATTGGAAAATAGCTGAATGCTACCTTCTTGAGAAGCTCTTTAGAAAACATAGGGTTAAACAGTGAATGTAAAGCTGAATCTAAGAAAGCATTGTAAAGACATGTGAATGAAATCTAAGTCATTATATGCTCTAATGCTTCAATCAATCCAATTTTAGAAAATAGATAAAGAACTAATTTCTTGAGATGCTCTTAGGAAACATAAAATTACACAGTGAAGTAAATCTACATTTCAAAAATAAAATAACATTTGCAATGGAAAGCTAAACTATTTGCATGAATCAAAGTAAAACAAACTAATTAATCTTACAAATTTACAAAGGGATGCACATGGTTGATGGGGGCCCTTCCATTGTCCAATAGCACTCCAACTTGCAAAACTCACATTCAAAATTCAATAATAGAAAAGAACATTCTTTATTGATAAACTCACAACTTTACACATTGGAAATCTACACTCCTAATCTCATTACATCAACAGCTCTTCACTTTACATCCCATTCCATCTCAAGCCTTGTTACAAAACATTCTATAATTCTTTCTCTTCTTCTCCTCCTTTACACCCCCCATGATAGGAGAAAACTTCCCCTATTTATACAAAAACATGAGAATATATCTTATTAATGAGAGTCCATGAATCTCTCATTATATCTCTAGAATACAATCAAAATAGGAAATGACCAGACACATGTCTTCTTAGAGTTTCAATACAAATAGGAAATGAGACACATATCATTATGATCTCATGATCTTCTCCACTTAAATTTGAATTTGGTTTTGGGAGGCCATATAAAGGTATTTTAGAAGCTTCGTTTTAACCTAACAATGTAAAATTTGAAATGGGAACTATAAACTCAAAACGGGAACTCTGGCCAAAACACCCCGAAAAAACATCAAAAACAGTGCTAAAAACGAAAAGTGTGTATACTGGAACGATGATTTTATTTTTTAAGGGTCAATTTTGAACATGTTTTAAAAATGGCAGTGACTACGAAATTTACTACGAAATTTTCGTGCAAAATATAGCTTCAAAATGAAAGTTATGATACTGGAACAATGATTTTTTTTTAGGGTCAATTTTCAAACTTTTTAAAAAATGCTAGTAAAACCAAATTTTTATGTGCTAAACAAAGTTGTTTATGAGGAAAAAACACATTAATGTTTTTGTTAGAATATCATTTTTCTTTCCTAAGTATAAATTCAACATGTTTTCTGAGTGGGCAAGCGGTCTTGCACGGTTCTCAGAATTGCCCAACCCCGGCGGCAGGCAGGGGGGCCGCTGGCCCATCCACCCCACCCCACACCCTCACCCCGGCCACCTCCCCCCTCACACCCACCTCTGCCCCACATGCACCCCCCTCCCCCCCCTGCCGCCCCACCTCCCACACACCCATATGCAACCCCCCCTCACACGCACCTCCCTCGGTCACACCCACCTACACCCCCCGCTCGCCCAGCCTGCCCCCCGCTGTCGCCCACCACCTCACACACGCACCCCTCCCCTCTCTCTCACCCCCCCCTTAGAGCCACCCTCACCCCCCCAACCTCACACGCACCCTCCCCACCCCCCTATCGCCCACCCTGCCTCACACGTACCCTCCCCTCCCCTCACACCCAGCCACCCCCCCTCACACGCACCCCCCTCAAAGCCATCCTCCACCCCCTCACACGCACCCTCCCCTCTCGCCCACCCCCTCACACACCCATGCTCCCCTCTTGCCCACCCCCTCCTCTTGTCCACCCCCTCACACACCCACCCACCCACTCACCTGCCCTCGCCCTCCGCCCCCCCTCACACACACCCTCTCCCCCTTCTCGCCCACCCCGTCAGACACCCAGCCTGCCTCTCGCCCACCCCCTCACACACCCACCCACCCCCTCACCCGCCCTCACCCTCGCCCTCGCCCGCTTCCTAACCCCCTCACCTGCCCCCTCACCCATCCTCACCCGCCCCCTTGCACCCTCACCTGTCCTCGCCCACGCCCACGCCCGCCTCACCCCCTCACCCACCCTCGCACATGCAACTGCCCTGCCTCCTCACCTGCCCTCGCCCACCCCACCCCGTCACAGCCCTCGCCCATGCCCACACCCCCTCACCCACCCCCTCACCCGCCCACACCCACGCCTCGAGCACACCACCCTGGTGGCCTGCCCCCCTGCCTGGCTAGTGGCTAGGCAATTCCTGGAATCACCTAGACACCAGCCGGGCAGGTGGGCGGGCCGCCGGGATGGTGCTGGCCTGGCCGCGCCAACCTGGTGGCCTACTCGCCCGCCCGCCTAGCTGGTGGCTGGGTGATTCTGGGAATCACCCAGCCACCAATCGGGCGATTCTGAGAATCACCCAACCACTAGCTGGGTGGGCGGGCGGGCCACCGAGGTGGCACGGGCAGGGCTAGCACCACCACGACGGCCTCCCCGCCCGCTTCACTGGTGGCTGGGTGTTTCCTAAGCAGGCCGCCGGGGTAGTGCAGCCAGGCCGGCGCCATGCCGGTGGCTTGAGCGCATGCTTGGTTGGTGGCTAGGAGATTCCAAGAATCGCCCAGCCACCAGCCAGGTGGGCGGGCAGCCAGGGTTGCGCGGTCAGGGCTGGTGCCACCCCGACGGCCCACTCGTCTGGAGGCTGGATGATTCCCTGAATCGCCCAACCACCAACCGGGCGATCGAGCGGGCCGCCAGGGTGGCACGACTAAGGCTGGGGCCACCCTGGCTACCCACCCACCTGCCCAGCTGGTGGCTTAGCAATTCCTGGAATTGCCCAGCCACTGACTGGACAGGCAGGCGGGCTGCTGGGGTGGCGCGGCCTAGGCTAGCACCACCTCAGCGGCCTGCGTGACCGCTCGGCTTGTGGCTAGGTGATTCCGGGAATCTCCCAGCCACCAGCCGGGCGGGTACGCTGGCTGCCGGGGTGGCGCGGCCAGGGCTGGCACCACACTGGCAGCCCGCCCGACTGATGGCTGGGCAATTCTCGGCCAGGCCGCTGGGGTGGTGTGGCCAAGCCGGCGCCACCCCGGTGGCTCGCCCGCCCACCCAGCTGGTGGAATCGCCTAGCCACCAGCCAGGCGGGCGGGCGGGCCGCTGGGGTGGCCGAGCGGGTGGGCGGGCCGCCGAGATGGCGTGGCCAGCACTAGCACCACCCCAATTCAATTTTCAAACTTTTTAAAAAATGCTAATAAAACCAAATTTTTATGTGCTAAACGAAGTTGTTTATGAGGAAAAAACACATTAATGTTTTTGGTAGAATATCATTTTTCTTTCCTAAGTATAAATTCAACATGTTTTCTGGGTGGACAAGTGGGCTTGTGCGGTTCTCAGAATCGCCCAACCCTGGCGGCGGGCAGGGGGGCCGCTGGCCCACCCGCCCCACCCACACACCCTCACCCCGGCCACCTCCCCCCTCACACCCACCTCCCCCCCACACGCAGCCCCCTCCCCCACCGCCGCCCCACCTCCCACACACGCATACACACCCCCCCTTCACACGCACCTCCCCCCGTCACACCCACCTTCGCCCTCCGCTTGCCCAGCCTTCCCCAGCGCTCTCGCCCACCCCCTCAAACACACACCCCCCCTCTCACTCGTCCCCCCCCCCCTCGCTCCCCTCGCCCCCCCACCCTCACACGCACCATCCCCACCCCCTTCCCACCCACCCCGCCTCACACGCACCCTTCCCTCCCCTCACACCTGACCAACCCCCCTCACACGCAACCCCCGTAACAGCCATCCTCCCCCCTTCACACTCACCCTCCCCTCTCACCCACCCCCTCACACACCCATGCTCCCCTCTTGCCCACCCCCTCCGAACGTCCACCCCCTCACACACCCACCCACCCCCTCACCTACCCTCACCCTCCCCCCCCTTCACACGCACCATCTCCCCCTTCTCGCCCACCCCCTCACACACCTAGCGCCCCTCTTGCCCACTCCCTCACACACCCACCCACCCCCTCACCCGCCCTCACCCTCGCCCGCCCCCTAACCCCCTCACCTGCCCCCTCACCCGCCCTCGCCCTCCCCCTCACACCCTCACCCACGCCCATGCCCACCCCACCCCCTCACCCGCCCCACCCCGTCATAGCCCTCGCCCACGCCCACACCAGGTCCACCCCCTCACCCGCCGACGCCCACACCCGCTCCACCTCCTCACCCGCCCACGCCCACACCTGCTCCACCCCTCACCCACCCCCTCACCCGCCCACACCCACGCCCACACCTGCTCCACCCCCTCACCCACCCCCTCACCCGCCCACACCCACGCCCACACCCGCTCCACCCCCTCACACACCCCCTCACCCGCCCCCTCACCCGCCCCCTCACCCGCCCTCTCCCGCCTGGCTAGTGGCTGGCCGATTCTCAAAATCGCCCAGCCACTAGCCAGCATGGTGGGCGGATAGCTGGGATGGCACTGGCCTGGCCACGCCAACCTGGCGGCCTGACCGCTCGCCCGCCTGGCTTGTGGATGGGCGATTCTGGGGCTAGGCGATTTTGGGAATCACCCAGCCACCAACCGGGTGATTCCAGGAATCACCCAACCAACAGTCGGGTGGGCGGGCGAGCCATCGGGGTGGCGCGGGCAGTGCTGGCGCCACCACAGTGGCTTCCCCGCCCACCTGACTGGTGGCTAGGTGTTTCCCGGGCGGGCTGCCGGGGTGGTGTGGCTAGGTCGGCGCCATGCCGACGACTTTCCCGCATGCCTGGCTGGTGGCTGGGAGATTCCAAGAATCACCCAGCCACCAGCCAAGCGGGCGGGCTTCCGGGGTGGCGTGGCCAGGGCTGGCGCCACCTTGGCGGCCCGCCCGTTTGGATGGTGGATGATTCTCGGAATCGCCCAACCACCAGCCGGGCAGTCGGGTAGGCCACTGGGGTGGCGCGGCCACGGCTGGCGCCACCCCAGCTGCTCACCGACCCTCCCGGTTGGTGGCCTTGCGATTCCCGGAATTGCCCAGCCACTGACTAGACGGGCGGGCGGGCCGCCGGGGTGGTGTGGCCTACGCTGGCGCCACCTCGGTGGCTTGCATGCCTACCCGGGTTGTGGCTGGGTGATTATGGGAATCTCCTAGCCACCAGCTGGGTGGGCAGGTTGGCCGCCGTGGTGGCACGGCCAGGGCTGGCACCACACCGGTGGCCCGCCCGCCCGCCTGACTGGTGGCTAGGAAATTCTTGGGCGGGCCACCGGGGTGGTATGGCCTGGGCAGCACCACCCTGGCGGCCTGCCTACCTACTCGGCTGGTGGCTAGGCAATTCCGAGAATCGCCTAGCCACCAGCTAGGTGAGCGGGTAGGCAGCCAGGGTGGCGCGGCCAGGCCTGGCACCAGCAATTATAGCATCGACATGTTATCTTATAAAAGAGTAGCCTATAATTGCTAAAAAAGAACTTGCAATTATTATTCTCTAGTTATCATCGTTGCTCATTCATCAAAATTTATATGCAAAATTCTATTTTCTGAATTGGCTCATTTATTACAGACTTAGGTGGAGCCTTACTAAATCTACCCTTGGAATGATATTCACAACTGAGATATTATGGAAGATTTTATTTCCCTACCATATCGGGCTTTTCCCAATATAATCTTGTGGGTTTTATAATGTGGGTTTATATGGTGTGTTGTTCCCTTTATACCATTCATGCACATTGAATCCTTTATAGATTTTGATCTTTCAATCACATTCACGGTATCCGAAAGATTATTTATTCTCAGCAAAACGAACAACATTTTTTATATCAATTTCTCTTCTTTTTTATGTGTTGAGAGTACAAGTGGGTATTTTCCCTCATCATTTGTTGAGTCTTTATTTAAAAAAAAAAAAAAAAAAAAAGGCCAAACATGATGAAGTATTAGAGTTCTTGAAAATGCTAATACACTCTACTGTTCATGATACAATAAATGTCAGCAAAGACACTCTCTGTGACATTCATACCTGCCTACATAATGCACAGGAAAAGATTGATTTTTTTGCAACTAGAATCTCAATTCCAACAAGATGAGCTTCAACAGATTTTTCATTCTAAATTGTTTTCTGCTCAAAATAATATGTTGTTCAAGGTTAAAACAAACACCCATCAACAACCAGCAAGCGATGAAATTAGTAAGATTGAAGTTGAATTAGATCGAGTACCCAATGAAGTAGCAGTTTTACATGTAGATGCAGAAATTTAGTTTGCACTTCCCAAGTCGGTCATCAGACCTTTGGAAGGGCTTGTCCACAACAAGCACAGAACTGGTCTTGGATATGACAAGGACATGTCCTTTCATACTCCAGACTACTCCAAACCAATCCAATTTCAGAGTGCAGGATTCCTTCGTGATAGTTCATCTCCAGCTGTTCTAGATGTTGCTCCTCTTCCACAACAACAACAACATATTGTGAAATTCCAACACTGTGACCAAGTTGGCCATCTGAAAGATCACTGTTTTGATCTTCATCCATGTAAGCACTATCATAAAACTATTCATTCTTCAAATAGATGCTTTAGAAACAAACCTCCTGTAAGAACAAAGATTCATCTTAGATGGATCGCTTCTTGGCAATGGGCATCAACAACCAAGAAGATATTTCAGTCACATGTCAGAACTTGTTATATAGTATTGAATAGTCTTGCAGTTGAGTTTTCTCCATCATCTCACCTTGTATCTGATAGGGGGGAAATGATGGTCATCTACAAGCTTCAAAGCCACATCAAGCAAGCCTGAGCCACAACCAACCATACCAGATTTAGAGTTTTAGCCAAAGACAAAGACGCCCCTGAGCATGCCTTCAGTCGGTGATACCTCTTCAAAGAATTGGGGACACTTCCTCTAACAGAAGACTTCAACTTCTTGCCAGTTTTGGAAGAGTTCTAGGAATTTCATTAAGCATTCCAGAGTTGTTGGTCATCCTTAAACCATCACAGGTTGAGAACTCCCTTTTCAGGTTGAGGTTCTCCCTTTTATGTGGGGTGAGACCTCCCTTTCATGGTTGAAGGTTCCCTCTTCAAAACATCAGGAGCACTTCCCTTAGCAGAAGACCTGAGCTTCATGCCAGACTTGGAAGAGTTCCGGGAACTGCACTAAGCATTCTAGTGTTGGTGGTCATCTTTAAACCACCACTCTTATACCAACATTTCAGAGAGCGCATTCAACCTAGTGTTGCCATGCATTTTTTCACGTTTTGTATTACAACTCTCTTCTTGGACTCATACATAACCCTTCGGATTAAGGGGGGGAATGTTGGACACCTAATCCTCTATGGGTTAGTGTGGAAGCTGAATAGACTAAGGAAGTCGAAGAGACCACTTGGAATATGAATCCAAGGGTCACACCATGTACTATAAATGTATATCATTTGTTAATAATAAATGAACTCTCTTGTTTATCTTTCCTATGTTAGTGCTGCCATGTGTGTGTTCTTCACTGTGGCCTACATTATTCCAAATTCTCCATTTTCCATTGTTCCTTACCTGGTCCTAAAAGTCATTTACCATGAGTAGACCTTTGTTATCGGTATCATGCTTGAGAGCTACTAATTCTTCCTTATACACGTTGGGTTCCTATTGCCACTTGTCCTCCCAAAACTGAGCCAGGTTCCCATCTCGAATCTCCCAGAAACTATGATGTTGAGCAATACCTTTATTTTCCCAAGCAAGGTTCCAAACGCGGGAGCACTTAATATGCCCTGACATTTGAATGTGATCCTTCTCCTACCAATTCTTGGCATATTTTTGTTTCCAAAGCTTGGCCCAGGGGGTTGCCAATTCCTTGATCCACCTCCACCAGAGTTTAGCTCCCGAAACTCTGCTGAGCGTTTCAGGGTCATGAAGCCCCAAACAACCATGGCTCTTGGGTTTGTAGATCTTGTCCCAAGCCACTAGAAGCCATTTATTTTTCTCTTATCCTCTGCCCCATAGAAAATCCCTTTGTATGCTCCTATCTATTGCTAAACTCCTTTAGGAGCAAGAAGAGTTGAGAACATGAAAATGGGAATTGCCTGCAAGACAGCCTGTGTGAGCACAACGCGCCCCACCAAGTTTAATGACCCGCATGTCCATTTTCTGATCTTATCCTAAAGTTTATTTATTATTGGCTCCCATAATCCCTTTCTTAGAGGCTTATCTGTAAGAGGTATGCCCAGATAATTGGAAGGTAACCGGTCCCTTTGAAACCCATGAATCCTGGTGATGTTTCTCTGAATAGCAATGTCAGTGTTAAAGAAAAAAACTTTTGATTTGTTGAGGCTTACCTCTGTGCTAGCTGCCATAGCAAAGTCATTTAAGATTTGTTTGATCGCTTTGGCTTCCTTGATTGTGGGTATGCCCTGCAACATTGTATCATCCACAAATTGTTGATGAGTATTTGCTGCTCCATCCAAGGTGAGTTTGGTACCCTGGATTCTTCCTTCAGCATTTGCCATTTTAATCGGCGTACCTAGCCCTTCCATCATGAGAACAAAGAGGAAGGGTGAGAGTGGATCCCCTTGTCTAAGACCTCTGGAGGGTGTGAAGGTTCTTGAAGGAGCACCATTGAGCAGGATGGAAAAACTAGTTATGGTAACTAGTGCCATAACCCATCTTATCCAGTTTTGGTCGAAGCCATATGCTCTTAGTATTGCCCTTATATAAGATCAACTTAGCTTGTCGTAAGCTTTCGCTAGGTCCAGCTGAATGATCATACCAGCTTGTTTGTTGCTTTTGAGAGAGTGTACCACCTCGTGAGCTTGGATGATGTTATTGAGGATTTGTCTTCCTTCCACATAGCCCATTTGCTCCTTTGATATGAGAGCTATAAGTAAAAGGGGCTTCAGTCTATTGGTGATTACCTTGGAAATAATTTTGTACACCACATTACATAAGGCTATGGGTTTGAAGCCATCCGGAGTCATGGCTTTTTCCTGTTTTGGGATCAAAGCTACTAAGGAAGCATTAAGAGCCTTCAAAAACTTTTTGGATCTTCTTGAGTCTTCCACCACCTCAAGGATATCTTGTTTGACTGTTTTCCAGTAGGCTTTGAAGAAATCTACATTGAACCCATCCAGGCTTGGAGCTTTTCCATTTTGCATTTCATTAATCACTTCACTGACCTCCTCTTCCAACACTGGCCTGTTAAGATTCTGGTTGTCCTCTCTGGTAACCAGCTGAAGGATGTACTGAGTGAAATTGTTGATGAACCTAGATCGATCCACTAGAGGCTCCTCTGCTATACTGAGGAAGTGTTGAACAAGGACAGATTCCATATCTTTGTGAGAGACGAGTTCTATCCCTTGAGAATATTTGAGCTTTGTGATTCTGTTGTGTGCCCTATGATCCATGGTGGATTTCTGAAAGAACTTCATGTTTCTTTCTCCCTCTCCAATCCACTACACCCTCGATTTCTATCTCCAGAAAATTTCCTCTTGCATGCACCGATCTTCCCATTCTTCCTGTAGAGAGTCAGCTATCTTTTTCCGCTCCTCGGTAAAGACATCTGTGATGATGATTTGATTGATCTCTTGGAGTTTCTTCTCAGATTCTCTTTTGGCTTTGAAGATATTGCCAAATTCCTTTTTGTTCCAATCTTTAAGCCTGGATATGATATGTTTAAGTTTTTGTTGGAGCAGGAATATTCTAGTGCCTTGAATGTTCAGATCCTCTCTCCACCATTTGTCAATATTGCTGGTGAATTCAGGGTGAGAGAGCCAAGCATTTTCAAATCTGAAGGGTCTGTTTGTTGGTGTACCCATAAAAGTGGCTTCTAGTTGTACAAGACAATGGTCCGAACCTCCAAAGGGAAGAATAGAAGCTGATATGGCAGGGCCTGAAAGAAAGAGGCCTTCTGAAATAATAAATCTATCAAGTTTAGATGCAACTTGTGAAGCCCCTCCCCTCTTGTTGTTATAGGTGAAGGTCCCATTGATTGTTTTTGTGTCCACTAACCCCATGTTCCTTATGAAGTTCTGGAAGGCCATGGAGTCTCTGCCTAGTTGTCTGATACCACCTTTTTTCTCTGTAAGAGATCTTAACATATTGAAATCTCATGCAATGATCCAGGGCATATTAGGGTGTCTTGCTCTTAGTTCCTTAAGGGAGGTGAGCAGCCTGAGTTTATCTTCTTTCTTTTGAGGTCCATAGACATTTGTAATCATGTATATCTTTTGATCACCTAAAGGTTGACATACCAAAGAAAGATAGTTCCTGGATGATTCAACATCCAGGATTCCAAATTTCTGGGGATCCCAGAGCGTAAGAATCCCCCCCGTTGAGTTATTTGATTTAACCTCTAGATACTCCTACTTGATTATCCATTTATTATGAATTTCTCTAATCTTATCCCTCGAACATTTTGTCTCCTGAATAAAAACCATATCTAGTTTTTCTTCTTTTATTCTATTACTGAGATTTCTTTGTTTCCTTCTATTTCGTATGCCTCTAATATTCCAGGTTGTGAGATTCATTAAGAAAGGTTTGTAAAGGAATAACTGGTGAGATATTTCATCTTACCTGAGTTGATCAAGAGTTTCCCACATTCGTTCAGCAACTCATTCTGTTTTTTTCTTCCTCTTTTCCTGCTTGGGTTCTTTAGAGATTGTGCTTGTATCTACTCCATCATTTTGACCCCTTTATGCTCCTGGCTTTCATGATTTCTTTTGACTCCCAAGCCCTTCGGTTGTGATCTCAATAGGAAGAGTTGTTGAACCCTATAATATTCCTCTTTTGGCAAGGAGTCCACTCCTTTGGTCATCCCTTGTTCTAGAAATTTCTCTAGATCTAGATTTTCCCTTTCCTGAATCTCCTACAGTTCATGATCCTCCATTCCCGCCTCACCTGGAGTCATCTCATGGTCCCTACTTATCTCCATAATTCTTGCAGATCCTCCTTTTGCTAGCCTTTTTCTATGATATCTTCCATGCTAGCATCCGTTTCCTTCTCAGTGATAATGTTCTCCATTTCCTTGTTTGTTTCTTAATTTCCATCTTCTTCTTCTAGGATCTTAAAGCTATTGTAGCTCAGTTGTCTTTCCTCATTGATCTTTTTTTGTGGCTGCTTCCCGCCTTTCCCTTTTCCACCAACCTTGGTGAAACTCTCAGGATTTTTATCCGCAGTGGTTTTCACATTTCTCTCCATATTGTTTGTTGGGAAGTCTCTGTATAGATGCCGATGTTCATGGCATTTGTGGCACCTAAATGGGATGTGCTCATAGTCCACTGTCTGCACCCATTCTTCATCATATACTTCTAAAATTATCGCGTCCAAAAGTGCTTCGGATAAGTTCATTTCCACACATATCTCGGCGAAGGAGCTGTATTTTCCTTTCAGAGTCGCATATGAGATCTTTATAAAAAGCCCCAGTTTGTTGCCTATTGTTTTCAGACATTCCGATAGCGAGTAATCCAGAGGAAGGGAGTATAGTCTAATCCATACCTATACCGATGTGAATGTTTCGCGTTCTGGGACAAAGTTCATCATCCATGGCCACATGTAGAGGCCTGCAGCCGCATAGAAATATGGTCCTCCTTCGAACACTCACTCCACCCCCTCACCCACCCCCTCACCCGCCCACGCCCATGGCTTGGGCGCGCCACCGTGGTGGCCTGCCCGCCCGTCCACCTAGTGGCTAGGCGCTCCCGCCTGGCTGGTGGCTGGGCGATTTTGGGGCTGGACGATTCTGGGAATCACCCAGCCACCAATTGGGCGATTCCGGGAATCGCCCAACCACCAGCCGGGTAGGCGGGCGGGCCTCCAGGGTGGCGCGGGCAGGGCTAGCGCCACCACAACAGCCTACCCGCCCGCCTGACTAGTGGCTGGGCGTTTCCCGGGCAGGTCGCCGGGGTGGTTCCGCCAGGCCGGCGCCATGCTGGTGACCTACCTGCATGCCTGGCTGGTGGTTGGGTGATTTCGAGAATCGCCCAGCCACCAGCCAGGCAAGCAGGCCGCCGAGGTGGCATGGCCAGGGTTGGCACCACCCCGGCGGCTCGCCCATATGGAGGCTGGATGATTCCTGAAATCGCCCAACCACCAGCTGGGGCAGTCAGGAGGGCCGCCACGGTGGCGTGGCCAAGGCTGGCGCCACCCCGTCTACCCACCCACCCCCCCGGCCGGTGGCTTGGCGATTCCCGGAATTGCCTAGCCATCGACCGGACGGGCTGGCGGGCCGCCGAGGTGGTGCAGCCTAAGCTGGCGCCACCTCGGTGCCCTGCATGCCTGCCCGGCTTGTGACTGGGTGATTCCGGGAATCTCCTAGCCACCAGCCGGGCGGGCAGGCCGGCCGCTAGGGTGGCGCAGCTAGGGCTGGCACCACACCAGCGGCCCACTCACCCGCCCGAGTGGTGGCTGGGCAATTCTTGGGTGGGCCACCCGGGTGGTGTGGCCAGGCCGGTGCCACCACGGCGGCCCGCCCGCCCACCCGGTTGGTGGCTGCGCGATTTCGAGAATCGCCCAGCCACCAGCCAAGTGGGCGGGTGGGCCTCCGGGGTGGCCGGGCAGGCGAGCGGGCTGCCTGGGTAGCGCGGCCAGGGGTGGCACCACCTCAGCGGCCCACCCGCCCACCCGGCTGGTGGCTGGGTGATTCTCGGAATCACCCAACCACCAGTCGGGCGAGCGGGAGGGCTGCCTGGATGGCGCGGCCAGGGCTGGCGCCACCCCAATGTTCCACCCACCCGCCCAGCTGGTGGCTGGACGATTCCCAAAATCGCTCGACTAGTGGCTGAGCGATTCCCGGAATTCACCAGCCACCAGCTAGCTGGGCGGGCGGGCTGCCGATCTGGCGCGGCTAGGGCTGGCGCCACCCCGGTGGCTCGCTTACTGGTCGAGCTGGTCGCTGGGCGATTCCCGGAATCACCCAGCCACCAGTGGGGCGGGCGGGCGGGTCACCGGGGTGGCGGGGCCAGGATTGGTGCCACCTCGGGGGGCCCGCCCTCCCGCCTGGCTGGTGGCTGGGTGATTCCCAAAATCGCTCAGCCACCAGTCGTGCGGGTGGGCGCTCCGCGGTTGTGGCACCAGCCTAGGCCGGTGCCACCCCGGCGGCCCGCCCGCTCATTCAATTGGTGGCTGGGTGATTCCCGAAATCGCCCGGTTGCTGGTTGGGCGATTCCGCCCATGGCATGGTCAGCCCAGCTCCACCCTGATGGCCCACCTGCCCGCCCGGCTGGTGGCTTCGTGATTCTAGGAATCGCCCAACCGCCAGCCCTGGGCGCGAGCAAGCGCCACCTCGGCAGCCCGCCCACCCGCCCGGCTGGTGGCTGCGCGTTTCTCGGGTGGGCCGCCACGGTGGTGCGGCTAGGCTGGCGCCACGTCAGCGGCCCGCCTGCCCGCTCGTCTCGTGGCTAGGCGATTCCGGGAATCTCCCAGACACCAGCCGGGCAGGCAGGCGGGCCACCGGGGTGTCGCAACCAGGGCTAGCGCCAGCGCGGTGGCCCACCTGCCCACCCTGCTAGTGGCTGGGTGATTCCCGGAATTGCCCAGCCACCAACCGGGCGGGCGGGTGGGCGGGCGGGCCGCCGTGGTGCCGTGGCCTAAGCCGCACCACCCATGCGGCCTGCCCGCCCACCCGGCTAGTGGCTGGCGAGCGGGCTGTCGTGGTGGCACGACACAGGCCGGGCGGGTGGGCGAGCCACTGGGGTGGGCCCCGACAACCGGAATCTCCCAGCAACCAGTTGGGCGGGCCGCTGGTGTGGCCCCAGCCCTGGCCGTTCCACCCCGGCGGCCTGTCGTTCCACCTCGGTGGCCTATGCCATGCCACCCCAGCGGCCCACCCACTCGCTCACCCTCCTCTTCCCCGCCCCCGCACTCACCCACTCACGCTCGATTCAAAGATCCACTAGAAGAGGAAAATGAGCAAAAGGAAGCATAAGATATTGTGGAAGAAGACAATGATAAAACTCTAGAGGACGAAGAGTTTGGATTACATGACATTGTTGATTAAATTTATGTTATGCTTGGAAATCATGCTTTGCAATGTTTTGAACTTGACATTTTATGAGAAGAATAAACACTCAATTAAGGTTGTTATGCATTCAATATTTGTAATATGTGATTTTCACATTGATTTTTAAGTTAATCATTATTTTTTGAAAAAAAATGATTATTATTATTTTTTTGACATGAAATTCATAAAAAAATATTATTTAACCATTTTTAGTTAAAATTTTTGTATAAAAATTGTGATTTTGACATGTCAATTCTAGCAAAAAATTATCAAAACGTGTAGTTTTTTAATTATATTTATGTTAAAAATGGTTATTTTTATTTCCATTCTTAAAAAATATTGTTTTTTAGAAACAATTATTTCATGTGGATTGAAAAATTAATTAAAGATGTATAAATATGTAGAATATCAAAAATTCAAAATATCGACCTTCTAATTTAAAAATGCAGAACAATAAAAACCTCACTATAAAAAAATTAAAATTAAAATAAAAAGACAAGAAAATTTGAAGAAAACGACCACTTCAAAAATTATCAAATTTACAAAATAATTATTTACATTTCATACATTAGAAAATTTAAAGCCAAAAAATAGTTCTTTTAAAAAAAGGGTATGATGCAGAATACCGACTTTTTAAAATTAGCGTGAAAATCACTACCATTCTAAAATGTAAAGTACATAAAAAAAATTAAAGTGCCAAAAACTATGCTCTAAAAAAGACGTGTATTCTGCATCACCCCTTTTCAAAATCAGGTCACTTTTTTGCTATCCCTACGAAACAGGTAACAATATCAGTTCTCATTTCAAATTTTACATTGTTACCTACACATGTCAACAATCTCATCCCAGTTGTTAGGTATAAGCATATGCACATTATTTTCTAATTTTTAACCATAAATTCATTTAACAATGCTAAGAATCAATAAGTTTGGAAAAACATAAATGTGACCCAATAATGATAATGGCAAGGTAAATGTAACGAAATGGAGGTAAATGTAATAAAATATAGGTGGAGTGAATGTGACAATATGGAAATATAAGTGAAAATGTAATGGAAGTGAATGATAATTTCAAGACCCAACATACCCCCCAACAGAAGCTATTGCATGTCCTCATGCAACCTATTACATTAATAAAATAGAGGTGGAGTGAATGTGACAATATGGAAATATAAGTGAAAATGTAATGGAAGTGAATGATAATTTCAAGACCCAACATACCCCCCAATAGAAGCTATTGCATGTCCTCATGCAACCTATTACATTAATTCTTTTTTATCCTTGAGCTTTGGCTTAACTTTGCACGATATCATTTAATAACTTCATACTTCTGCAAAGTCTTTTAGTTGAATCACAACATGGTTGGTTGTTGTGTTACAACCATCTTTTGTTGTTGCATTCATTTTTTATCTTTGAAATTTGCATAATGATAATTTGATTATTGTTGCAAAGTATATATTTATTGGATTGCATCATAGTTGGTTCTTGTGTGACAACCATGATTATGTTTGTATCCAATTATATTTTTAGTACTTTTGAAAAGCTTTTGTATGCTCATAACAATAATGTAATAGTTAATATACTTTGAAAGTGTGTGGGCTTTTGAATGTGATATGAATATGGAAAAATATGAATATTAATGTATCACCCCCCACCCCCCCAACTGATAATATTGGCAATTTTATGAGATGAGGAAGATAAATGTTTTTTTCCAAAAATTATTATTTTAGCTTTTCAAGGCATTTTATGGTAAAAAGTTAGAAAATGACATACCTTAACTTACCCTTTGGAAATAGATGAGCTGCATGTGTGGTGGATGAAAAATTCTGATCATAATATTCTTCAAGTGGCTGGACAAGTCATGGAGAAAAGAGTCAAGATGACTTTTTATTGCTTTATTAAAACTTGTTGAATTTTCTGCGAAATAGCGATGATTCTACTGCTTCCATCTGATTCCGCAACTATTATTTGATTCTACAGTTATCATTTGATTCCGCAGTTGTTATTTGATTCTATTGCTGTCATATGATTCCGCAGCTGCATGTCTTCTACGTTTGCTCCAATATGCTAAAAATGATAGTCTTCATGTCTTCAAAACTCAATGGCACAATTCTTGCTATGTGAATAGATGTTCTGATATTGAACATAGTAGGAAATTGTTGACTTATTGGCTATTAATGGATCCCACTAGTCAACATGAGAACTCTCACCATTGATGGCAATGAGAGTCAAGATGCCCAAACACATCTTACTAGGTACCAATAATTTTGTTGTTGTCGAGTACCTAGAAGATCCGATGAACAAGGGACATTAATGTATTCCCATTGTTCATCGACATGAGGACTTGCCATTAAGGAATGCAAGTCTAAAGGTGTTTTTACAAGGATTTTAGACTCGAAGGACTATCGACTCAATAATTTGCATTGAAGGAGGGTTTATTTGTGAAATGAAAAGGATAGGAAAGGAAAAATGAAAATGGAAGATGACAATGGAAAATAATAATGACAATGGGCAATAAGCATGTCAGTGAGCTTCTTGCTTTTATTTGCGGGTCAGGAGTAGACAAAAAGTAATGGGAAGTGTATGTGAATAAAGGAAAATGAACAACTGACTCTTGCTGGGAAAATAACTGTGGCTTGATTCGAAGTTCTTGGTTGGATTTATAATTCAAAAGGGAGGAAGAGTAATGGTTTTGATGAATATGGACATGGACTTGTTCTTATGTTTCTCATGAGATTGGTCTTTTGAAGACCAATTGTCGTCACAATTTAATCTCCTTGTTGATCATTCAATCATCCTAAACCTGCAAAAAAAACTTGACACAAAGAACATAAGTGTGTTAAAAAATAAATAGCTAATTTCTTTCTGATTCTTATGCAAAAATTGAATGTCAAATGAAACAGATTAAAGAAATACAAAAAGTGTTATATTCGGTTCAATTCATGATATCGATAATAATCCATTTTTAAGAAATAATCATGAAAAATAAATTGACTCCCTGTTGTCGAATGACTTCATGCACCGTGCTCAGTAAAACGATTGACATCACAAAGATTTGTCGTGTCTTGCTAGTTAAAACTTCATAATAAATACATAGCAACAATATTAATGCCAAATGTTCAGAAATCATTTAAATAATTTTCCAATTGTTTCGAAAGCCATTATTGAATCATCATCTGTGCTACAAAAATAACATGGTGTCAAAAATATTTGAAGCGGAAAAAATATGAAAAAGTACTTACATGAAAAAAAATTATTTATTTCAATCAAATTTTGCAAGTATTTTTCGTTTTTAAAAATTGCTTCAAAAAAATTGATTGCATCATTACAAAAAAAAATATTTTTCTTATATATATATATATATATATATATATATATATATATATATATATTTAGAATGATTTTTATTTTAATTTTCTTTATCAAAAATAAATTATTAATAAAGAAAATGATTTTTTTTTTATTATTGATTTTTTTAATCATAAGACACATAGGGAATGAGACACATGTGTCTAAAATCAAATTTATTAAATCAAATTGGACTCTTAGACCTCATGCCATATGGAGCAGAGTTTGTTATTCACTTCGATTCTTCTAAAATCAAATTTATTAAATCAAATTGAACTCTTAGACCACATGCCATGTGGAGCAGAGTTTGTTATTCACTTGGATATTTCTGCTTTAAATTTGCTATGTTAAAACAATTCAAAACAAATCGTTTTTTCTCACGCAATCTGCAAAACGGAGCTCTGAAGAACCCTGATTTTCTCCCAAATGGTTGTGAAATTCAGAAAATCATTTTTGGGTTACCTAACTCACCCTGTTCCCGAAAAAACTCATGTCTCATTTTTTTCTGAGTTTCCTTGGTTTTATCAGAAAATGCATTTTAAAATTGTGTGTCAAAACAATTACATTTTCTGTGATGCTTCGACAACATAAATTTATTGTTGTGGTTGGATTTTTTTTTATTTGTAGGTTTGCTTTTGGTTATGCCTACCGGTTCATGAGAGTATTGGGAAATGGTTGCAGAAATGCTATGAGAAAGCAGAGTTTCGACAACCTACCACATCGAGATTTGCTTTGATTTTATGTGCTTGGAAATAGCAACTATCCGCCAGATTTACCTAATCAACGCACTGGTTTATGTAATTTGATCTGCCAAGTTTGCATTTTATAATTCGAAATTCAACTATTGAGCTCAACTCTAATGGAATAAATTTTATATTGCAGGTTTGTCGAAGCTGTGACTGAGGAAGAAGCATCAATTCGTCGTAGCTATATGTCACAGTTTATTTATTTCCTTGGACCTTTGTTTTACAGTTGGGGTTTTATTTTCTCGACCCTTCATTTATTGTTTATACTCCAAGTGCAATCACCTATTTCACTTCATTTCGTTTGTCAAAAAGAAAACCTTTGCTTTATTTTTTAGCCCTACATGATTTTTATGCAGTTGGTTTTTAATTTTATTTGTTTTGTTGTTTTTGTTTTTGTTTTAACAAGTTGAATTTGTTTGTTTCTAAAACTTATGTGGGTGTGTGGTTTTTTTTTTATATTGTTTTATTGATTTTTATTTTTTATTTTTATTTTTAATTAAAAGTAAAGAATCTATGTTTAGAAAAATTTAACATAAAAATTGTTTTTTCTGATCCTCGAGATCACACAAATCGCAGGAGGAGAGCATACTTGAGAAATTATTAATTGATTGATTTCTTTGTTTTTTTAGATGTAAAAAATAAGGTCTCCTAATTATACTTCCCCGGAAATGACGCCAAAATGTTCAGTCAATTTAATGTCTTAAATTTCTAACATAAATTATTGACCAGGGTTAGTAAACTGATGAAGTGTGGTGCACAATATGTGCTTAGTTAACCTTGTTTCTTAGTTCGTTGAGTATGTTTTTGTATTGTTTTGAGGGTTTTGTCTTTTATGCCTAATGATTTTAATGGATGTTAAGTGCCAATGATCAACTAAGTCTAATGGATGTTTAATATAAAAACTAATTTCTAAGAAGAAAGAAAAGGAAATGTATTTCAACTAATTTAATTTGCATAAAATCAAATCAAAAACTTGAATGGTTAGTCTAATCTAGGCCGGCACTATGTCTATGAAAAGCATAGCATTATTCTAGATACAATTGTATTCATTGATAAGATGAAAAGAAAATCACTTCCTATCCTATTGTTGAAAACTCTTAATCAAAAATAAAACTAATCCTATTCTATGAAATGAAAACAAGCAATATAAAAACAACTATGATCTACTGCATGCTCAAATAATATTGTGAACATTCAATATAGGAAGATGTTGAAATCATCTTCTTGAAATGACTTAAGAAATTGAGTATACATTAGATGTGATATAAGAAAGCATAATAAAAGCATGGAAAGGAAAACTTGCAGCTACTATGTGATCTAATGCCTCTTAGGATACCCAAATTGGAATAAATACCTTCTTGGAATTGATGATCATGAGATTACACAATAGATGAAAGCTTAAAAAAAAACATGACAAAAGCATAAGGAAAGAAGCTAAATCATTGTTTATTCTTAATGCTTCAAACAACCAATATTGGAAAATAGTTGAATGGTACCTTCTTGAGAAGCTCTTTAGAAAACATAGGGTTAAAGAGTGAATGTAAAACTAAATCTAAAAATGCATTGTAAAGACATGTGAAAGAAAACTAAGTCACTGTATGCTCTAATGCTTCAAGCAATCCAATTTTAGAAAATAGATAAAACACTACATTCTTGAGATGCTCTTAGGAAGCATAAAATTACACAGTGAAGTAAATCTACATTTGAAAATTAAATTAACATTTGCAATGGAAAGTTAAACTATTTGCATGAATCAAAGTAAAACAAACTAATTAATCTTACAAATTTACAAAGGGATGCACATGGTTGATGGGGGGTCTTCCATTGTCCAATAGCACTCCAACTCGCAAAACTCACATTATAAATTCAAGAATAGAAAAGAACCTTCTTTATTGATAAACTTACAACTTTACACAATGGAAATCTATACTCCTAATCTCATTACATCAATAAATCTTCACTTTACATCCCATTCCATCTCAACCCTTGTTACAAAATATTCTATAATTCTTTCTCTTCTCCTCGTCCTTTACACCCCCCATGATAGGAGAAAACTTCCCCTATTTATACAAAAATATGAGAAGTTATCTTATTAATGAAAGTCCATGAATCTATCCCTATATCTCTAGAGTTACAATCAAAATAGGAAATGATAAGACACATATCTTCTTAGAGTTTCAATACAAATAGGAAATGAGACACATATCCTTATGATCCCATGATATTCTCCACTCAAATTCGAATTTGGTTTTGGGAGGCCACATAAAGGTCTTTTAGAAACTTCGTTTTGACCTACACATGTCAACAATCTCATCCCACTTGTTAGGTATAAGCATATGCACATTATTTTCAAATTTTTAACCATAAATTCATTTAAAAATGTTAAGAATTAATAAAGTTTGGAAAAACATAAATGTGACCCAATAATGATAATGGTAAGGTAAATGTAATGAAATAGAGGTGGAGTGAAGGTGACAATATGGAAATATAAGTGAAAATGTAATGGAAGCGAATGACAATTTCAAGGCCCAACACTTACAATGTAGTGCAAGGGTCCTTCCTTGCTGGCAATGTATCATAATGATTATTGTTTCTTGGCATTGTAGTACTAAGATTGTTGCTTCCATGAAATTTGTTTAGAGATCTCCTTACTTGTGATGTAGCACAAGGATTGTTCCTGACATTTTGCTTGTACTAGAGATTTCACATCTGGGGGAATCTTCCATGGCCATTTACAACTATCACCTCGAATACACATAAAGAAGCAGATAATGTCAATATTGTTGCAATTTTCCATATAGATTCCATACTTCAAGAAGAATGAATCTATTTTTCTCCCCCATTTTATTAATTCAACATCATTTTACGAACGTCAAACCATATTCACATACTAGACAGTTTGGCATTTCCAATTGGTGTACAAGTGAGAATAATCTCACAATTTTAACATATTTTAATATAATTTCAACTATCAGGTTCACTTTTGAATGGATATCAAACTAGTTCCAATTACATCCTGAATTTAATGCCCACTCAATAGGTGCAACATTCTCTCAAAGAAGGATTATATAACCTCCTAGAGTCTTATTGAGTCATACAAAATCATCAGCCTCCTAAAAATCCAGAGAATTATATAGGGATAACATTGCAAGTAGCTATGAGGCCGAAAGCATTTCACTTTCTCTAGTAAAAGACGTGTCTAATGGGAAGCTTGAGTTAATCTGTTTTAGGCAGGCTGCAAATCAGAATTATATTCTAATGGTTCAAAGTGGAAAAACTATCATTATGATGCATTTAGAATTTCAATGGTTGGATTCTATGCAACGAAGGACTCCAAGGAAAACAACTTAGAATCTAGAGTTGTACAAAGGTAGCACCCAAAAATATTGCAACTAATACAAATCTGCCACCAATTGTCTCTTTTAAAACACAATCATACAGGCGACAATAAGGTATCACAAAAGCATGAGTAACATGTAGATCAAGGGAATGGATGTTTTCTTGTATTAGAGTTTAAAGGGAGTTACAATATAAGTGATTATTAAGATACCTCAAACTACTTTGAATCATACACAACTGTTAACACTTTCCCATTTAATATGTCAAAATATGTTGTACATAACCAACCTAACTTGTCTACTTACATCAACAATGGAATAGAATTTCTTTAACACCAAGGACTAAATTACAAACATGCTTATGTACAGAGGGGTGATTGAAGATTTGAAGTGAAATTTTGAAAGGAGTCTGCATGGAATGTTTCTTTTCTAGAGGAATATCAAGATTTGGGTGAGTCCTGGGAAAGTTGTCCCATATGGTTTGCACTATCACACATGATTCATTATCCCACTATTCCCTAGCTCTAGGTTTTTCCTTTGGCCCATGATATTTTGAGGCGTTATCAATTAATTTTATTCACTGCTATTTTTTTCATAAATATTCTCTTACAAGTGATAGCCATGGAAAATCCTGGAAGTTCTGTGAATGAGAATAGGGACCATTGAAAGTTGCGGACGCCAACTCTCAAGGAGAATGAGTTTCATCATTCACAAGCCAAGATTTTCATTGTTCTGAAGTTCAAATCCGTAAGGAAGGCACAACTAGAGTTTCATTGTGTTCTTGTGCTAGAGAAGTGGTCTCTGTTAAGTCATATTTTATCCTTGGAGGGGCAGCCTGAGCTCCTGGTCAAAACCTCAAGTTTATTTACAGCTGGACGGACCATATTTTCTTGGGCTATGTATAGGTGGGCTACTTTAAACATATCATTTGTGGGACCTATTCTCTTTGTAATTGGACTCCACACTCATCTGCTAGATGTGGGCACTGTACCTAGTGTGTGGATGTCAATTAATCGGGTTCTGAATGTTCATGGGCCTTATTTGAGACTTTGGTAAGTTGTATTACCACAGCTGGATGTAGCTGTGATTTACACTATTGTGTGGAGGGTATATGGACCCTTTGGGACTAGTTAATATAAGGAACAAGTGTGAAGAAATTTTGTGTATCAGTTAGGATCCCTGGACGAGTTTCACTGCCTATTGTGCATGTAATCTTGGTAGGATTGGAGGCTTGTAAATCTTGCTGCTGTCAAATACAATAAACTGTGCTTCTAGAATCTATTTCCTTGTGATATTGTGTTGAGTTGGTGGTCAAAATTATATGTATCAATTGTATTTAAGTTTATGAGTAATGAATATATTAGATTTAACTCTTTTGGGGTTTCAATGATATGTTATTTGTTCACTATCGTAAGATAACACCTACAACAACATCTATATGATGTGTTTGACAAAATTTCTACCTGAAATATAACTGAAAAACTTAGAAATTTGTGGTCAATTGGGAAGTTTCCTTGTTTGGAATTTTACACCTAGTTATAAGAAATCAAGTGCAAGAAAGACATTGATGATCGAAACAAGATCATTCAATGATTTCATAAGGTTTGTATTTAAGGTAGCGAAAGCCAATTACTTTAGGGAACATGAACCTAAACTCAAAGGAGAAAATCTTCAGGGAACATGCACCTAACCATAAAGAAACTAAGAGCGTCAACGCTGTTAAAACTTCACACAACTTGATCATAACCAAAACAACTTTAGCAAGAATACATGTCAATCACCAATGAAACAATGTAAGAACCTAAATTCAAGCATAATTTCTTACACAATCAAGAGAATGCTACATTCGTGGTGGAAAAACAATGATCAACTACTTATTCAACCTCTTCTGAAGGAGCACAGGATCACATGAAGCAACGAGCAGGGATCATATCCATCATTAATCCAAAGAGCTCAATAATGCAGTGATACCCATGAGCAAACAAAACCAACAATGAGCTATCCATGTAGATCAAGATAATCACAGAGTTACTTCATCATCAATGCAAACATATGGTGCATGAAATCCATTGAAGAAAAGACATCAATATCATAGAATATACCCTTATTCCCATCAAGTCACCCCTAGCATTCATTCATCAAGGAATACAATGTCACTAAAAGCCTTTGTAAAACCATCAAGAACAAGGAAGTTTAAATTTTGAAATATAACTAGAAAAAAACTATGCCTCCCAATCAAAAAACGTGCTTCAAAAACAGAGTCACTAGTATATATCATATTGCAAATTTTAACAAGACTTCTTGCTCAGAAACAAACATCATTTATATACAACATTTCACCTTTTTCTATGGGTTGGACTTTTGAGAAAAGTTCCCTGGTTAGAATCCAAAAGAAGTGTTCTCTTTCACGGTTCACCATTGGAACCTTGCATGATTCAAAGCAAGGGTTCCATCACCATTGAGATGTTATCATCAAAACCAGCATAGAAACCTCTTGAATATCATATCCCCTACACATCACCATAACAAGTAAATACTCGTGCTATAAAGCATAGAAAACCAGATTGCACAATATTATAAAATACCCCGTCAGTAACAATAGATGGCAAAGAATTTCAAACGATCAGTCATATTTGACAATCGCAAACAACTTAATTTCCAAATAAATTTTTGTTCAATAGTATTGAAGAACTAGAACCACCACAAACCAGCTACACCAATGGTGCAAATCCTTAAGAAATGTGGCAAAATATATATTTTTTTAACATGGTATACTTGATCATGTTACTTATACAGGTTCCCATCTATTTTACCAGTCTCCAAAGAGAAACGCACTGGTGAGATGATGCAGGCTACACTACAATAGAGCAATAATCTTTTTATCCCCATAGCTAATATACAAGTCACGGTACAAAACCTAGACCTTTGAAATACTCGTGCTCCCGAGCACTACGAGCAGTGACGCATCTACTGGACTCCAGGCACAACATTTTCTGGGAGGGAACATGGTGGCAGAAAAACAAAGAAACAAATAGCAAAGTTGTCAGCATTAAGAAAAATTGTTACCTGACATCCTTTGATCATATTCCAAAGAACAAAGATAATGTTTGTCCTCACCGAGAGAAGATATATTCCTGCTTGCTCAAGACCTGGAACCATAGTTGCCAAATTCTGTTGAATGCAAAACAAGTGAAGAAAGTTTTAAATCATGCATCAATATCACCATGTCTCCCATATGTATTTCAAATGAAAATAAAACTTGAATGCCCACTTAGTTCAATAGAAAAAAAGTAAATGTTATTGATGGGATGATATATGCAAGAATAATTGTAGAGCTAATTAAGATCAATGATGCTTGGCCAAATTAAGATCCCTGCCGAGTGTTGTGCAAAAGTTATGCAATACAATGGAACCCCAAATTCCCTCTCTTCAAGCCCATAACTTCACCCCAATTTCCCTCACTTCTGAAGATCTTGCAGTTTCACCTCGTATAAGGCCCAAAACATGACACATAGTCTTAATCATTAATCCTATCAAGAATCCCTCTTCTAACCTCCTCTAATAGGGGACTTGCAAATAATTTAGGAAATCATCATTTAATGTAGTGTAGAAATTCCATTATTTGCATTCAAAAGGGAGAACATGCAACTCACAAATGCATCAAACATGGAAAAGAACACTGGGAGCAGCAGACTTGTGTGAAGTTCAAATGAACTAGAAGCCCAACATGTCCCTCATAGTCATTGCTCTATTTATGGAACAATTTACTAGTAGAATAGTATTTCATTTGTCACTTGGAAGAGGCATTGAAAGTCAAGTGGATGGATAAGCTCTTCTCGGACTTCTGGACTACACCTTTTTTAAAATCGGTAAGGTGGGACCTCCTGGAGGAGTTTTAAGTTAGTAAGACTTTGTTTCGTTTGGCTAGCATACTAAGGGCCATCTAACATTATTGAACTATTTTTTAAGATCCTTTAAAGTTTCAAGTAAAAAGGAAAAAGAAACGGCTGCTCTTTTCCACCATACTGGAAAACAACCAAAATAAGAGCAATATCTGACTGTCCAAAAACACAAAAAAACTTATTTCCAAAATTCCTACACCTTTGTCTAACTGCAAACACATCTGATGTCAATTGGGTCTAGCTCAACCGGTTAGGTGGAATGATTGTTTTCCTCCATACAATGGTTCTATTCCCACAAATGACATGTTTATATGGCCTTTGGCCCTAAGGAATTTTCTTAAGCCTGGGTGCCATCCTCAGAATGAGGCAAAGTTCCCTGGGTTTTCTCAAGATATATTTTTCAAAAATCATTTTAGTCAATTGGGTCTATCACGGGAAAATGAGGAGGAATGTTATCCCTCCACACCCAGGACCAATTCTCACAAGTGACATGTTGACCTCTTAATGAATGTATTGTTGATTGCCCCAAGCCCCAAATAATTTGGGTTTACCCTAGATACCATCCTCAGAATGAGAGGAAGTGCCAGGATATATATTCCAAAAAAATAATTGTAAATTGGGGCTAGGCTGGGTGGTTGTGAGGAGTGTTAACCTTCCAACCCAAGAGAAATTCCCACAAGTGACACGTTCATCTCTTGATGACCATATTGTTGTCACAATCTTCACTCTTGTGTTGACAAAGCCACAAACTTCTGTAGAATCAGGTTTTCCCTCACCTCATGGGGTTTCAATCTCCTACTTTTCATATAAGAATAATTTTTTTCTTTTATAGCTTTTCTGGTTTTTTATTTCAATTGCTTGCCGGTTTTTATAATTTTTCCCTGATTTTCTTTTATCATGCCCTTCTTGAGTTATTGTTAAGTACAACTTTTGCAACACTGGTGCAAAATATTTTATGATGTATATTAATGAAGTTTAGTTGTACCTTGTCAAATACAAGGCAAAAGATCTTCGAACATTTCTAAATTATACATTAAGAAAACTATAAGAAAGGCCCATTGTTTCAAACTTTTCTACATAGCTCAAGGTGTCTACTATAGTTGTAATATCGTTGCTTTCCAATTTTTGATAAATGGAAAACATCAATGCCCTATTTTTGTAAATCTACATCAGTCTAAAAAGACCAAAACATTGAAATAAACTCATTTCTAATAGACCTGGCATGTTTCCAATGAAGAAATTAGGGCCAACTTCTCTTCATCTTTAATATGAATAGTATTTATATGCTTTTCTAAGGTGAATTTTATGGCTTCTTCAGTGCAACAATACAACATGTTGATGATTCAGCCTTATTGTAGATTCCTCACTCTTGTGCGTATTTGATCTTGCTCTAGATTAGTCTTTCAAGCTATTTATGACATCACTTTGTACCTGAAGTTTGTAAGGTGAGTATTATGCAAGGCTACTTGCATTGTGACTAGAATAGAGCAACATTTCTCGGTTTATGTTGGGTAGCGGAAGCCCCGCGCAACGGGTATGGGGCACAAAGCCTGAAGTTTTGGGTAATAGTAGGATAAAGACTCCATGAGATGCGCATAGAGTGATTTGTAATAAGTCAAAGTCAAAAGGGTAGTCCACCCAAAAAATAATGTAAAGAAATGTAGGTTGAGTTGGCCCGCTTATGGATCGCGGTCCATGGCAAGGTATAAATAGAGTGAGGATCTATGGGTAGAGTAGCTAAGTTTTGGTATGATTTTGGAGATCTGAAATGTAATGGGTGTCTAAAAAGAGCATTCTGAGAGTGTCTGTAAGTCTAAGTCTAGGGTTTGGGTGGAGGATAGAGGCTCTGCAGCTGTGTGCGCAGAGGCCTAGAAGAGTACGCAGTTGTGTGCACGGACCCCTGTAGCTGAGTGCACAGGGAAGATCTGGATGTAATGTTGATAAGTGGAAATAAAGATAAGTTCTTTTGAATTTTGTGTTAATCTAAACTATCACAACTCTGTTCTTTTATGGTTAATGAAACTGTTTTGATCTACGCGCATATGCTTATTGAGTACTTGTGGATCAGGTTTAATCTTAATATGCGAACTAAACGAAAGAAGTAAATTTTTTCTTAAAGACCTCTCTAAATAGATCTAGGTTATAATAATTACTTGAATAAATTAGATCTATAATCAGCGCGGTAAGGGAAAGTTAAGGTTATCTGGATCTGTGTGGATCTAGCACAGCACGAAGCTACAGGACGACGCGCGAACCTCTCAGACCACATCCAGACATCCCAAGGGTGCGGAAACCTGGTTCCAACACCCTCCCCTGCTACCTCGGGTGAGACCTCAGTCCGCGCTTCACAGGATATTGCCAAAAGGGCCAGTAGCTATGGGATTTTCTTGGCTACATAATTCTTTCGAACCTGGGTCAGGCCCATATAAGCCAGAAAATGGTTCCGTTGCCAGGACTGGGATCTGCCTAAGGGGTGTCTGATGTGGGAACATTGGAACCCTACAAAGAAAGAGATTGAACAGTGGTGGGATCTGAAATTCCACGAGTTTGCAGTTCAGGAAAACAAAAACCCACGAATATCAGAAGAAGATTGGTTGGACCGGTATATATTCACAGACATTCACGAGATCTTCTTTGCATCATTCCTGGTAGAGCTATATGAGTGGATCGCAAGGCTAGCTGACAATGTGGGAAGGTGTAGATTGGACCAGCCTATTGTGTGGACTCCGGAACTGGTGCACCGGCTAGAAGCCACCGAGGATAAGATCGCGCGCATAGTAGATCATTGGCTGGATAGGGTAATAGGAGGATTTATCACTGAGTTTGCGATAAATACCACCATAAGCTATAGTGAGGCGGAAAGGTGATTCCTTCAAGGACCGCGAGGTAGGTATATCAAATCATTGAATACGTGGATTAAGATGTTGTTATGTGAAAAACAGATTATGCGCATTGCTTAATGTCTAGAGTAATGCGGAGCGAAAGAGGTTACCGCAAAATGGGAGGAATAGAGAACAATCCGTTAGCTTCCATTTCCTAGGGAAGCGAGGAAGAACTCACAAGGTTCTCACCAAGAAGTGCGGTCCGGTTAATTAGATAGTGCTTCGCCCTGATACCACCTCCGACCATGCCACCACCCACCTCACCTACATCAAATCCATCCACTCTCACACCAACCCCACCCCCAATTCCAACAGCCTCAAAGATCAGAATGGCAAGTTTAGTTAAGCTGCCGATATTTAAAGGTGCGAGGAATGAGGAACCAGGACAATTCCGGTTTGTGATTAAATCTATATGGGACGCTCAGGGTATCACAGATGATAATATCAAGAAGGCTACCCTAGTTAGTGCATTTCAGGACTGTGCACTTACTTGGTACATGAATTATTCAAGTGATCATCCAATTGAAGGTATTACCGCAATCCAGGAGGTGCTAAATAAGGAATTTGGGTGCCCAAAGTTAGGGGCCCAGTCGGTTATTGGTTTCAAAGAGATGGTAATGATTCCTCTTGAAACTCCATGGGATTTGGATTAGAGGTTGAAAAGCACTATCCACAAGGTTGACATGACACTGATAGATGAGCAGCACTGCACTTGGTTTGTCGCATCATTAATGCCATATCTGAGATTGGCCCTGGCACAACAAAAGATCTCAACCCAAGCTGAAGCATTGGAAGCAGCAATGTGGCTACACGAAACTCTGATCTAGGATCCAGGGTTGGGAGTACAACAAATCCAAGCACAAATACAAAACTTATGTTTGGAAATGTGAAGCTTGAAACAGGGACAAGTGCATAGGACCGAGATACGAGAGGGAGTATGGTGTCTCAAATGCAAGGGGCCAGGCCATGATAAAGACCACTGTCCAATTTTTGTGAATCTTGTGACTGGAGGAGGGGGGCCCATAACATTGCGACCAGAGGTGCAGGTTGGGCCAAGCATAGCACCCGCACTCTGGTGCGCAATCTGTGAAGTTGGAGGAAAGCATGCCATGGAAAATTGTCACCTATTGCCAAATCTACGACAACCCCCTCCTCAATGCTTATTTTGTAACTTCTGCTGGACGGTGGGCCATGAGGAAAGAAATTGCTGCAGTTACCAAATGTTGATGGATTGAACACCGACGTATAGGATGCAAACAAAAGTGCAAGTGTAGGACTCCACTGCACCATTCGTATGGGGAGGATACCAGGGGCATGGATGGGGCTGCGGAGGCATGGGACCTGGATGGGGGCGAGGCCAATTAATTTGTTACAATTGTGGAGGATCAGGGCACTGCGTGCGGGATTGCACGAATTTGACCAAAGTCTGTTGTCCTTACTGCTACCAATTTGACCATGAAGTTATTGATTTCCCCACGTTGATCGCTCGGATGCGCAAAAAGTGGGTGCTCTCAGCCAGCCCTACTCAGAACATACAGATGATGAAGACCGAACCCCGTGCAGAGGAACCGACCATAAATATAATGCTCCGGAGTGGCGCAGCCATTGGAGAAGATAAGGGGAACCATCCAGAGACAGATGCATGGGTCCATAAGGTCCCCCCAAAATAGACAGACTTTGATTTAGAACGTGTGAAGGAAACCTTTATGGAAGCCAAGAAAAGCTTAGCAGAGGCTTCTACATCAGGGAGTAAGGATCAATTCGGATCAGAGAAGGATACATTTGTGTTAACTACCTTCTTGGAAACATGCATGCACTTACTGAGGGATGCCAAAGTGGTAAGAGGGCTGTAGGAATTGATAACTCAACGTGCAAGAGCAGATGAACCATGAATGATCCGAAAATTAGGTAAACATGCTTTGTGCACTGGGCGGGAAATGTGACTAATAGTCTAGATCAGGGACTATGAGATGGATCAGGTCTTTTTAGATTTGGGGTCTGATGCAAATGTCTTACCAACGTAGACTTGGGAACATATGGGCAGGGCTCCACTACAATGGTCGCCAATTCAACTAAGGATGGCTAACCAACAAAATATTTTGCCTATGGGATGTCTGCACGGAGTTACAGTAGACATTGATGGAGCCAACACCCAAACCGATTTTGAGGTTATCGAAATTGTGGATGATAGTAACCCATATCCTGCACTCTTAGGGATAGATTGGGTGACAGATATGAATGGAGTCATCAATCTAAAAAAATGCAAGATGATCTTCGAAAAGAAATCTCTCTGTGTAGTGGTCCCGTTGGACCCAGCAGAAGGGGCGCGATATACCGAGCCTGTGCGTGACGTGGAAAGCGATGGCGAGCTGGACTTTATATACCAAATTACTGCACAGGATTAGGATAGGGTCAATCTGACAGCGGATGGTCGACTCTCATGGGACCGTGATAGTTCTTGCACATCAGACTCAGATGAAGAGGTTGAACGATGGCAGAACCGACTACATGAAGTAACCATGCTCAATTGTAATCGGATGGTGACAGTGGGGGTAGAGGAACCACTGAAGGGATTAGTGAGCACACTCTATGCAGCTGCTACTCTTGGATAGAGGGTCACCCCAAGGATACAAACAACAGGGCGCAGATGTCGAAGGAAGATGCGCGCATGGTTGGAAGCGCGAAACAAAGTACGCATTCCTCGCCAGCCGAGGCTATCAGTATTTGAGGAGCAGGTATCTACCCAGCCTGGAAGTAGTAGCTTGGAGCCCCCTCAATAGACCAGTGCCAAGGTTAGCAGAGGTTCCAGGAAGTTGCGGATACCACGGGTATGTTGGGCCTACAATAGACGACAGAAGGAAGCTCAGAAAAGACTGACTGGCCATGGATCCTCCAAACAGGAGCTTCGGCCGAAGAAGCAAGGTACACTGCGAAGCTGAGGGGCCCCGAAATGCGTCGCGACATTGCTACCATGGCTGTGCCCACACTCATGAAAGAGCATAAACCCCAGAAAAATTACCCAACCGCTTCAGAAGTGCTCGCAGCCCGGGTTAGCAGGGACGAGCCGATCTTGCACCAAAGGTGTGAACACTTGACTAGCAGTGGAAACTACAGTCTCAGTACCTCGAGTAGTTGAAAGAAGGTGCGGGACTATAAACCAGCCTACAGAAAACCCACGTGGAAAAAGGAATCATCACCAAGCTAAGTAGTTCCCATGTCCACAGCTACGCCTAAAGGATAATGCTACCGGGGGGCAAAATCAAAAGATAGCCATTAGTCACATGGACGTTGACAGGCTAGTCAAATCACGTCAGACCGGAACGGGCGGCGTGGTATTAAGGTGAAAGTTCCGGACGAGAAATGTAGATATTTGCTGACTTGAGTTTCCAACGGGTGAAAAAGATTTTTTCAAATCTCATAGCATGTGGTCGGTACTGGATTTTTGGCACTTTGAGCTAACAAAAAATAGTAAGTATGCAGCTACTGGATACTCCATGAGCACTATGGCAAGAACCCAAGCACGAGTCGCTGAAGAGATGCAGTTGAATCAAAAGGAGCCCTCTCAAGTTCTTGAAGTCCCTAAATCCCCACGCACCCCGTGGCCCAGGAAGAATAAGCAAAAGATGGGTCCCATTTGGGCCTCCCCAAGATTCAACAAGCATTCAGCAGGTGGTAAAGGAAAAATAGGGATCAATGAAATCGCTGAGGAGGAGGACGACTTGCAGGACCTGATCGATAAAAAATACGCACAGGTGGACGAAGAAGAACTTGCATTCTAGTTCCTATCATTACCCCTGTATCTTTCTCCATGGACCCGGACGACCAAGCTAGCGAAGGACGTAGACGCTGCAAAAACGACACTCCAGAGCCCGCTCCTTCCATATGATATAAGGTTCGAAGGGTTACCCATGGGGTGTGTTCCAAGCACCAATTTTGAAGATTGGGACTTGGTAGACAGTGACAAGTTCCCCGAACTTGCTGAAGGCACCCTACTGTCACAGAAATGGTTGCTAGGCATTGAAAGGACAGATTGTTGAACCTCCGATGGATCCCCCACTACCACCAGACAACCATCACCATATTCGTCATTCAACATCTACTAGGTCTCATTCACGATGGATATCGCTGGTTGGAAGAACCAATCCTGATCACAGCTGACCTAATCCACCGAGTTATGCACTTGCCATATAAGGGGAATAGCCCCGCAGATATAGCTAGCACCAGTAGTGAGGGAGGCATCATCGAAATAGTCAAGGCAAGGTACCATCTGGAAAAAGGGAAGTGGGGGTATGTCATAGCAAGCATTAGAGACCGCGCAGTATGAGTCACTACACAAATTCTAGCTAGAAAACTTATGAGAAAATGTTGCACGGATGAACTGTCCGCCACTGTCATCGCATTGGCAAGATAGTGTACTGAAGGGGTTCATTTCAATTGGGCACAATTCTTATGTGACGAATTTCTTGCCAATTGTTGAGAAGCACAGGACAAAGGTAAGACCTTTCATTATGCATGGTTGCTTTTATCAATCCTTCTGGTTATAGGGGACTTGCCACCGGAGAGCTAGTTTCCCAACATTGAGGATAGTCTTCCTGAGGTAGTACGGTATATTTCACTTGGGGCTACAAAAGATGCAGCAAGGGTTTCCGCGATCTGGGCCTTTTGGATCGCCATGGGAGGAAATATATGGATGCAGATTGCTCGAAGACCACAAATGTCCTCCACAATCTATAAAAACTTCTAAAGCACGACCAAGTTTAAGGAAGACATGCATCATGTGTACATCAGTGCGCGAAAGGATCCAAAGTGATCTTGGGTTACACTATCGTTCCTTGTAATGGATGATGCCATTTTCACAGTATTAGCAGCATGGCCGTCGGAATGGCGAGCCCCGGATAAGACCATTCTCGACCAGGTGGCTACACAGCAGTGCAAGAAGGAATGCCAGCAGAGACTCATCCAACTGGCAGAAAAAGCATGACAGGACCACCAAGCTGCTTCACAGCAAGGAGCTACCATGAGCCCAATAGCAACGGAGAACCAGACGGATCAAGGAATGGATTTGGACCAGGATCCACAAGACGAAACAGAGACGCAAGACCACCTCAAATGGTCACGCACCGAGGACTCATCGGCCACACGAAAAAAGTCCAAAACAACGAAGGTGCTGGAAAAGGACTTCATAGCGAGCAGCCAGCCCGTCAGCACTGTTACCACTAGTACATTGCTCGAGCTGATCACTACACAGATGACTCTGTTGGGGGAGATCAAAGCATAGTTACAGGCCCTAAAAGTGCAACCCATGGGATGGGTCCCTCGTGAGCCCACAGACGATACAGACATCACTGAGGTCAGCATGCACACACCACATATCATCTCATTGCCAGCAGAGGTTATCCGAGCCACAACCACAGGTGACAAAGGCAGTTGGGAATTAAATCTAGCCACTCTGTCCAGAGACATACTATACCTGCTGCAAGACGGAGTAACTCAGGAATTTTGTGCCAGGGAAGGCTGCGTGTTCCACATCTTGACAGAACAAAAGGCAAAGATAGAACAGATCACTCTCCAGCATGATGAACTGGCTGCCCAACATCGGGAGGTAGAACAAGCTATGGCAGAAGCGCGTGGTATGATCCCTGAGCTAGCCATCTTCAGGGACCTTCCCTAACTACCAGGATTCAGCACATGGCAGCTGGATTTCGCACAGCCCAAGCAGAGGCCACAAGACACCAGGAGGAGCTAACATTACAGGTTGCCGAGCTCCATCTTAACTCTTGGCCACCCACACCTCTGGCCGAACGGGAACATCGCCGCAGCGCCATTGCAGCTGGACTAGCAACAATGAGCAGTGTCGTTCGTGACTGCTCGAGTCTACTCGGCCAGTCGCTTGGGATACTCGATGCCCTATAGGAAGATCCAACCATACAGCAAGTCAAAACTGAGGTGCGTGAGGTACAATAGGCTTATGACACCACCCAGGGCATTGCACAGATGGTCACTATCACTCAGTGGTTGGCCAAGATGACGGAGGTCCAGGCACTCAAAGCCCAGGTTGACGCAGTGCGACAACAGGAGGCCACCCATAAATAATGTATCCAGCCTGGCTCGATGATGCTTTTAGCGTATCTACAATCATTGACAGCAAGCTCACATAGATGTAGGCCATTTTTGCGACGAAGCAAGCCGTTGCAAATGAGATAGATACCTCAGCAGCTCAAGTGGAAAGGGTACAGAGATTCGCAGTCGAGTTTGTTGCCGACACAGGCGAGATGCAGAAGTTGCTGACTGACCTCTGCACAAAGATGGACGCACCAGCTGAGTGACTCGGGATGAGTCATGATGATTGTGTTGGGGGACTGTTGGGTAGCGGAAGCCCCGCGCAATGGGTATGGGGCGCGAAGCCCGAAGTTTTGGGTAATAGCAGGATAAAGACTCCACGAGATGCGCGGAGTGCGATTTGTAATAAGTCAAAGTCAAAAGGGTAGTCCGCCCAAAAATAATGTAAAGAAATGTAGGTTGAGTCGGCCCGCCTATGGATCGCGGTCCATGGAAAGGTATAAATAGAGCGAGGCTCTATGGGTAGAGTAGTTAAGTTTTGGTATGATTTTGGAGATCCGAAATGTAATGGGTGTTTGAAAAGAGCATTTTGAGAGTGTCTGTAAGTCTGAGTTGAGGGTTTGGGTGGAGGATAGAGGCTCTACAACTGTGTGCGCAGAGGCCTAGAAGAGTCCGTAGCTGTGTGCACGGACCCCTGCAGATGAGTGTGCAAGGAAGATCTGGATGTAAGGTTGATAAGTGGAAATAAAGATAAGTTCTTCTGAATTCTGTGTCAATCTGAACTATCGCAGCTCTGTTCTTTTATGGTTAATGAAACTGTTTTGATCTGCGTGCATATGCTTATTGAGTACTTGTGAATCAGGTTTAATATTAATATGCAAACTAAATGAAAGAAGTAAATTTTTGCTTAAAGACCTCTCTAAATAGAACTGGGTTATAATAATTACTCGAATAAATTAGATCTGTAATTAATGTTATAAGGGAAAGTTAAGATTATCTAGATCTGCGTGGATCTAGCACAGTGCAAAGCTATAGGACGGCGCGCGAACCTCTCAGACCACAGCTAGACATCCCAAGGGTGCGAAAACCTGGTTCCAGCTGTTAGCCTCCTATTGCGACAGGTGTTCATTTTTCATGATTGACAAATTTACATGCCAAATATGTCATACTTTGTAGGCTGCAGTGTTCCATATTTCCACAAGATGCCATGAAAGTGTGCTAGTCTAAGTGCCACTGCTGCATTCCATTTTTGAAGATTTCTTTCAGTTAAGGGAAGGCCAAATAGTTTAAACTTGGCCTCCCTAGGTTTCAATTTCCTGTTTTAGAATATAGAGAATGATATCTGTCCAAACAGTTTAATCTTGGCAGATTCGTAGATAGGTAGAGAATCAAAGGAGCCCAACTGCTTAATCTGGGCCCTTGGCAGAAATAAGTGTAGATTTAGATAGCAAGGCAATCAAAAGAAAAATTGTAAATCTGGGTCTGCAAGTTCAAGTGCACCCACCAAAAGAAGAGAAAATGCTAGGAATTTAGGCTGGGTAGGTAGTTTTTGAGGTTGTAGAATAATGATACATGATCAATTTTGTGTTTTAAACTGTTATATCCTTTCAGATCACAAACATGATGCAGTTTTTCATCTGGAGGAGCTCAAGCTGGACATAACTAACTCCCCCTTCTCCTAATTCCCCAAGTTACTTACTGACTCCCAAAGAGGTCAAGATCTGCTTGATTCCTCTTAGTTTCGTCATGTTCCATAACATTTGCCTTGGTGAAGATCTGCTTCACTCAAGGATTCCATTTCTTTACAAGTTATTTTCCCCAAAAATAGCCTAAGGTTCTTCACCTTAGCGCTTTCTCATCATTTTCATATTAACTACTGACTATATTATCTAACTCCCTAAATTGTATCCCCTTCCCCTACTAAATCTATGTTAAATAACTCCCCTATGTACATATCCCACCTATAACACTATAGCTAAATATTTATTAGTTCTGGGACATAATAGTCCACCTAGGACTATTATAAACCCATTCCTGTTATGAAAATGGGATTGGTCTAAACCTCTGGTCAGACCAATAGCCTTTTCCCACCTCTTTATCCTCAAAAACCCCTTTTTCCGCCCCTAACCCAAGGTTTATTCATAATTTTTTAAACCCCGCTTGTTAAATAATCCCATAACCCACATTCCCTAAGTCTAAACCCCACCCCCCCCCTCGCCACGCCAGAATGCAGATTCGAATATTCTGCGCGCTCGTCCATTATTCCACCGTTAGCTCCGTCTCCCTTCAGCCCTCCGATCCGCCCCTCCAGATCCAACGGCTCGCGGCGATTTCGGAGGCACCCCGCTGCTTGGCCATTAGCTTCCGATGGCGAGGCGGTTTCTCCGCCGTACAGGAGGACACGCGTCTGCTTTCTATTGCATCGGAGCCACTCTGACGGATACCACTCCCGTACAGAAAGCGGTCCGATGAAACCGCAAACCGCTTCTGCCCCTCCCCCTGAAGACTACACCAGTACCCCGCCACATCATCCGCACACGTCGGCCTCCTGCCGAGTCACCCTTGCCATGTCAATACCACCCTGACCCTTCCATGTCATCCACCGTACATGCTGACGTCACTTCACTGATGCCATCATGCTGACATCATCACGCTGACATCATCCGCCGTACCAATCCTGCCCGCTTACGTCATGCTAACGTCATCATCAGTTTTGGGGCGAAAGGCGAAAATCATGCTTAGGAGGCCCGGAATCAGTTTCTGAGGCAATTTTTCATGTGCGATTAGCGCCTAGCACTAATCGCGCATGGCTATGGGAAAAGGGCCAAAATGGAAAATCCCTCATTGCACAGCCCCCAGCAAGCCCGAAAGGCGCCAAATGACCCGTTTTTCTTCGCGAAGCATGCGGAAAAGAGCAGAAGACAGTTCTGAAGGATGCAGAGGGCCGAACAGTGGCCCTTAAATTTTGATTAGACCCACAACAAAGGAGAGAAGCAACCCAATTCATTTGTCAAATAGTATCAGAGGAAAGAGAAGCAGCACAGAGTATCAGATGAATTTTTTAATGGAGATCTTCAGATCCCAAAGCAGGTTACATTGAATGGTAGCCAACAAAGTCAAATCAGGCAGTGTAAGCCCATCCCAGCTCTCAAATCACAGTTAAAGCACTTAAAGCCACCGAACTACAATGGAGCAGAAGTCCATGCACAGTTATTGCAGAAACACTGCACCAAGCCACCGAGGACAATGCATTAATTCAGTTTTGATACGACTGCCCTCAGCGCAGCCCATAGATATTTTCTTTGCATTTATTTCTGATAGGTTTAGGTTAAAGTAATCATTTTACTTCCAAACCTGTTTAGGTCACAGCTGTAATAAACAAATTTAGGATAATTTTTTCCTATATATACCACCCTCTGTATTGTTTCAAGGGTTGGTCGATTGATAATTCTCACTAGAGACTCACACTGTATACCTGAGATTGTTTCTATAATCAAATATTGCTGAAAGCTTGGAGAAGACACTGTCCGATGTGTTGTTAATGATTTCTAGAGACTGAAAGATGGAATTCCTGCGCTGCAGCATGAAACAATAAGTGCATCTTACCTCTGTTCATTGTTACCACTATCTAAACAGCAGAAAGAAAGATTAGCCTAGAACTTGTTTAAATACACTCTATGCTCAATTTCTGCTATCTCTTTATGTTTTCATCTGAATGAATTGGTAATGAATATGAATTCCTTCTGGCTCATATTTACCCTAATTCACCTGTGTTTGCCAATTATCTAGGGATTCTTTACTGCCCCTAGGTAGAGCTCCGTTGCCTCCCTCTGTTAAGCTGATTGAAAGATTCTTAACTACCTCTCATTACTTAGCGTTCATTCCATCCTTTAAACCTGAAACATTGTTTCATGCACAGTTACCTTGCTCCATACCTCTCTTGTGACCAAGAAAATGCACCAGCAGTCCTACTCTTTGACTCCATGCCCAACGGTTTGAGACTTTCACACTATACCTGCCTCTTTACCTGAAAACATCAATCTTCCCACCAAAATCAAAACAAAAACTCTTGAATTCAATAGCTAGCCTAAAATCCTTTCAAATAAAGCTAAATCATAAAGAGAGAGCCCTCTCTGATTGCAGGTGGGCTAGAACCTGTAGTCCAAATTTGGTCTGTGGTTACCTCGGCCGTATCCCTTTATTACAACCTGAGGGACAACCTGAGTGATAACACTAGAACCCTCCCCTACTACCTCGGGTGAGACCTTAGTCCGCGCTTCACGGGCTGTTGCCGAAAGGGCCGGTAGTTGTAGGATTTTCTTGGCTACATAATTCTTCCGAACCTGGGTCAAGCCCATATAAGCCAACAGTTTAAGCCTATTTTTTTCCCAGGATATGTTTCAAAGGACACCTATAGCAGCATCACATATTATTCTAGTAGTGAGGCCCCATGAACAATACTTTGTGACAGCTTTGTGAAAGTGAATTTGAAGGTGACATTAGCATGAGGAAAAGCACTTATATTCGTTAAAGTTACTAGCAGAATTCCCTAATCTTATATAGCATCTCAGCCCTCCATGTGAGTGCCAAGTGATCTACTTTCAAATGAAGACTATGTAGCGGTTTGAGAATTGGATTATGGCAACACTTTGGAAACTATTTTCAGGAGATAGAAACAACTACTAACAACACTAATGAAGCCATATGTATACTTCACTTCGAGACCTTCTCTAAGAAATTTTTGTAATTATACTTCGACCAACATAAAAGGTATCATGCCAGAATTTTAAGCAATACTAGTTATGGGCTTGGATCTATTGACAATGGCAAAAAAAGTGCCTATTTATGAGTAGTTGCAGCAATCCACGAGTAGTTGCAGCAAACCACTTGGAATAGTCTATATTGTGTAAGGATGCTCTCATTTTAAGAAACACTCACGTAGAAGGCAAAATTTGTTCCACTTTGATAGGTGTTATTCACATCGCTTTGAAAAATATTCTTGGACTAGACGAGATCTGGTGGCTAGAGAACAAATGCTAATCAAAGAAAAATGTTCTTGGACTAGAGTGTGTGAGAGAGAAAGGGATCAAACTGAAGTAGAATCCAAACTGAGGTAGAATCTTCCCTACATGGCGAACTAACTACCTATCTGCATGATTGTAACTCACCCATCACCTCCCTCAACCACTTGATACTCTTCCTTTCTCCAAGATAAACAAACTTAATTGCATGCTAGAAGTATGAAATCTACTCAAAATACCCTCATGTGGAGTGCACCACTTCTCACGTTGTTTTTTTTATCTTACATGTGTTAACCATGGTCCAAGACAATTTTACAATGACAATACCATTCTATGCATGCTTTAAACCAATTGGCAGTGAACTGAAACAACCTCTATTAGAGCACAACCTTTCTAAAGTATCGAATTCTTTCTACTTATGATCACAAACATGTTGGCAATTATCTACACTGATTTCCAGTAATAAGTACAACCATAGGCTGAAAGTAGGATCCTCTAAAGCACATCCCTCCCTCATAATTGTTGTTTTCCTTTAATAACCAGAGAAATATGCTGATTAAAATCTTGATTAGAGGGTAGAGCACTAGTCCTCCATGCATGTCACTCATTTCCCTTTTTAATAAAGTGAATAGATGCATAAGATAAACAACAAAATCTCGTGGGAAGACATGTTGTACTCATGCTGATTTTACTTGAGTAGGAGGGCGAACTCCAATATTATGATACATGCAATCTACTTAACGGAAACCTCCAATATTAGGATATACATGCAATGAAATATATGTGGGAGATTCTTGTTTGAATTAGAATGGCAGCTCGTGCTGAGAACAACATGAGGTAAGTGTGTAAAACTAGAAAGAAACCTATTCTAGATACAATGTTCCATCCTAGCCTAGGAATGTCATTTTTAAGGTTCACATGTGTGCACAAAAAGCACCTCACCTCACCTCAACCCTCGCACTCCACTATTTGAGTAGATGCATGAGGTCAAGTAGTAGGGGGAATTAGCTCTAGGGGAAATTATAATTCCCCCCTACATAACTCGGCTGAATTTGTAGAGGTATAAAGTCACAGGTAAGCACTATCCATAGCAACATATCGCAAGGTTCCATAGGGATTTTGAGTCATAGTTTTTGAGTGAGATGTGTGTCCAATAATTTCTTTTCAATTCTTCAATCTAGCTTTTATAGGACTTGAATCATTGAATCTGGCTTCATTGAATATCCCTAACCCTAATGCACCTAGTGGATATCACCATCACATGTGGATAACACTCTTCAAATTCAAGACCCAGTAGGGTAGACTGAACACATGAACTCATGCACCCAACACACTTTGAAAACTACACCATTCACAAAATAGACATTCATGCATGCCCTCCCCTGGATGGGTAACTGTGCCTTCCTAATTGATGACAATACATTCACACATGTGCCTCATCCAGTGGTCCTCCTAAACTACTGCACCTCAATTAGCAGGGAAAATTTTAAGAACCCCCCCAAATTTATATATATAATAAATGGGCGAATCTCCATGGTATATAGGAAAAATGGAAGGCGATTTTATCAATAATATAATATGTATATATAATTTTTTGGCGAATCTCTCACCAGGCATGGCGAATATTTTACTCAATTATAAAATCTTGTAAGATCTTGGTATTACCATGGGTCAATACCATGGGTTATCATAAACCTGGAGCTTAAAAATTATTATTAGTAATTTATAAAAAATAATAAAATTAATAGTTGATTTTTATTTTATTTTTTATTTTAACCAAGCTAAAATGTTTAACATACATTAAATTACAACATCCATTCTTACTCTTGATCCACTGCGAGAGGGATCAAATATTTTTTCACTCTATGCTAGTTTGCATATCACGATATTTGATACCTCTCGGGGGTTAGTAGATCTAGAGTAAAGATGGATCTATGATGGTTTAATTCCCCCATTTAAATAGGCTACATTCCAGGTGAATAGCATGGGTCAATACCATGTGCCATTTTGGTGAATACCATGGGTCAATACCATGTGCTATTTTTATTTTTATTAATACTAATATTACGTTTAATAATGTTTTTTTGCATGGTATTAATAACAATCTAGTCCATGGTATTTGTCCCATAGTATTTTGACCATAGATTTCACCTAAATATAACGCATTTTTTGAGTGTTCAAAAATATAAGGTGACTTATGGAGTAAATATAAAAAAATGTTTTATTTGTTTACCATACCTCTCGTTTATTTATATTTTTATTAATTTACCATACCTCTTTTACAAATATGGTATTTGGCCCATATGATTCACTTAAATAAAACCTCTTTCTTGAGCCTTCATAAATAGAATGAGGGTTATGGACTAAATATAAAAAGAGCTTTTATTTATTTACCATACGTCTAGGTTATTTATATTTTTATTTATTTACCATACATTTTGAGTAGGTATAAAAAGATGTTTTATTTATTTACCATACCTCCACTTTACTTATATTTTTATTTGTTTACACCCTTGCATGTATATAAGATGACTTATGGAGTAAATATAAAAAATGTTTTATTTATTTACCATATCTCTCTTTTATTTATATTTTTATTAATTTACTATACCTCTTTTATAAATATGGTATTTGGCCCATAGGATTCACTTAAATAAAACCTATTCTTGAAAATGGGTGAATGGATTAATTTACCTTTTTTACCCTCTCCCTTAAAATAAGGTGGGCTATTTGAGGTGATTTGTAAAAATGTACTATGATACAAAATATTCGCCCACTAAAAATTTAAAACCCCTTAATTTCGCCAAAGGGCGAACATTCGCCCCTAAAATTTTCTATTTCCATTAGAGGATGTCTTATGGGCCCTCTACTAAACATCAACTTTCCTCTGTACAAGCTGGAATGTATTTGTTGAAGGATGATGTTGTTTCTGAAGGAGAAGAACAACTGAAAAAAAGGTAAAATCTAAGACTACCTCCACTCTCGTATCAGATAAAAGTAAAACTATTGTCAAATTAAGCAGTTTTCTCTTAGTATATTTAGCAACCCAAAAATGAAAAGGGATAATTGTAATTTTCTTTCACCTGACGAAATAAAGAATATAGAACTTATTTCAAAGTGTTACAATTATGTGGGTACATGGAGCAGTTAAAAATCAATCTACTGCCATAAACTGAAATGGAGTACAACCCTATTACAAGGCCTATGGTACCAAGTGCAACATCTAGTTTAATCACATTAATATTCATTGGCTTGTAGTAGTCTTGTCCTGGAAAGCAACTAAAAGAGATTTATTACGCTTTGAATTTCAAATGCTTGTTAAAGGATCAAGTGGTGGCTACAAAGAACAAATCAAACTGGGTGATCTCAGAACAAAATAATTTAGTATTTCCGAGACAAAATAACATTACTAATGTATCTCTGAATTCCATGAAAACAATTTGATGTATTGAAATGATATTAGGAGATCAGTAAAGAGGATCAAATTAAGTGATGTTATGGCCATACCATTGTATCCATTGATGCTTTGAGTGAAGAGACTCGGCAACACCAAGAACATCGAGTGCCCTCCAAGCATTGGTCATCCAAGACAATGTAGTCCTTATGGTTTGTAGAGAGTCTTCTCACTCTAACATTGGGCTCTTCAAACCAACTCTGCACAAGGTCATTACAAATCTAAAATATTAGCAAGACACAAATTTGGTAGTAAATATGACCAAAATAAGAACTAGTGCAAACAATTTTCACAATCTTGCTTTTGAAACCAACATTATAATCTCCTTGGCATTATGATTAGTTGTCACTATTCTTCCTAGGTCAGCGAACTCAGCTCCGCCTTGACAAAGTGTAATTGCATAAAAGGAATGTCGATCTCATGGCAATAGGTCTCCTACGATGAATGTGCAGGAACCTAGTACATAGACCATTTTTATCTTCGCTTAGATACCCAAGGCTTATTTCCCTTTCCAAATATCAATAATTATTTTCCAAGAAAACATAAAATAAGAATAATATTTTACTATATTCTAAAAGGTGAAGATGTTGAAATCATGCCACAAAGTGAAAGGAAATCAAATATCTTTCCTCAAACCACCAAATATATAAAGAAAACAACAATAATTATAAAAATAAAACTAGATCTATCGATCTATGCATGAAATGAGTCAAGCGACTAAAAAAATCTGACCAAAACAAACCAAAAATTTCAAACCTTACAAAATCCTCTAAACAAGCAGCAAACAAACCGCTAAAATTTTCTAAGATATCAGAGCTAGACATCAATGTAATTTCATGTACTTGAATAAGCCCATTGTTGCTTAGCGTTAGACTTCTTAAATTAGTTATATATCATTTAATACTAGGACACTGTCTATGTGAAAAGAAATAGGTACCAACTTCATGAAATCTGACTTCATTTCCAATCAAAGATCAAATCCAAAGGACACTAACTCATTACTCTAGGATGGTGCTAAAGTTAAATACACAAAAACAAAAAATAAAGATATGATAAAAATAGACCTGCAAGATTGTATTGGTCGAGTGTGACGACACTAATAACTGAGACTAGAGAGATTTATAGAATGTGGTAGTTACTAGTATGTGTCTATTTTGTGATTAGTGGTATGGTGGAGAGACCTACCAAGAAGGGACGTTGGTCTCGGGAAAGTATAGTAGAGAGATCCATAGAGCGTTTATGTAAAAGGAAGATGAGAAGTGTTGTCTTCAAGTTGGGTGATGTTATGGTAGAATTTTGTTGGTGATAAGTGCTAACAAAACACTTACATCAATAGGTAAAAAGTAAATTTAGGGCATGAGTTGGACTGACTCATGTTATCTCATCCATTAATGGTCCTAAGGACATGTAGGGACCCGTACAACTTAGCACCTGAAAGACTTAAAAACATGGCTGACAAATGACTGACAAGAAATGGCTAACAAATGACTTGAAAGTCTGGTTAAATTTATTATTTATCATTTAATAATAGTCAGACACTATCTATGTGAAAAGAAATAGGCCCCAACCTCACCAAATCTAGCTTTATTTCTTGTCACAAATAAGAAACAAACAATTTAATAATTAAATATGAAACATCAATCTTAAAATAACATGCATCATAGTAATGTCGCTGCAATGTTACAATGAAAAATACAAATATAGAACCTATTTTTACCTGAATTTTGCATATAGTAATCTTGCATAATCAATGGAACATGTATACCAAAATAAGAGTCCTAGGGTATTTAAATTTCCCTGTTCTCATCTTGGTCCTTATTTTCTAAATTGTGAACATGATATTCTCTAAACGAACTGTCATTATGAGCCTCCAAAACATTATGTTCTATATCAAGTTCATTAGAGAGATTTGTTATATTGTTTTCTCCCCTTCTATCATAATCTGATCGCCAAAGAGTTAGCTCTCTTTCATATGGAAAATTGTAAATGTTATACTTTGTTACATATAATCTTAAACATGTATCCACATGTTTATCAAGCTTGTTCCTCAACTTCGACTTCAAGAATGATAATGCACTAAACATTCTCTCATCCTGCACTGATCCCAAAATCGTGGTTTGACACAAATCCACTAATTTGAAATATTCTGATATGTTTTCTTGCAGGTATTGGATAGCACTTAAAGTAGTCCATAATCTTGTTATAGCACCATTTTCATTAGGATTCTCCAAAAATAGATATTTCTTCCACATTGTTTTAGCAAAGCGTCCACCTTGTTGATACAATTTGATGAAGCTAAAATACCTTCAATTTGTTCTCCATGTATTGAGACTTTCTTGCAAAAATGGTCTACTAAACATTTTAATCTTTTTTGAAAATTGGCTTTTAAAGTTCTTGGACATTGAAAATTGTTCCAATATTGAGGGTATACCACACACATGGCCTCCAACAATTCATCTTGAGGAAATCATTCTCTTATCTCTAATGATAGTGATCTTGCAATTTCTATCAATATTTGTCTCACTCAAATCACAATATTATCAAATTGGTCTCTTGACACGAGGCAGTCTTTGGTTATTCGTCCCATCTTACTAATATAATAAAAGGGAACCATATAACCACGCACTGCGATACATAGTATCCATTTTTCATCAAACGTCAAATTTTTTTCAATATTTTCTATATTGATGATCTTAGTCCAACTTTTAAACTCCTGACCAGTAAAATATTTTGGCATCATATACAAATTATCCAATGCAATACATGATGACTTTCTCGTATTTGGGTATTTCGAAATATACATTGTGCGATTTTGAGACATTTTCACGAGGACAGTCATTTCATATAGCATAGGAAGAATTCTAGCCAATGCCAATAATTTCTTTATATTAGTTAGTCAAGAAAGAAGACCTTGAGCTTTGTCTACATTGTAGTGATTTTCATACATCAACCCTAACAAAGATTTGAACTCACTAAATAGTCTTTGAGCTGGTCCACTTAATGAGATCCATCTTGTATCAACATCTTTCAGTAGTTTTTTTCCATCCGTAATACCATCTGCAAATTGTTAAAACTCTAAATATCGTTTGGGACTACGAGAAAAGTATGTATGAGTCTCATGTACAACATATTCAACTTTTGAAACTGATGGAAACTTGCTTACTATTTTAAATGCAAGATTCATCCTATGAGCCATACAATGAATATTAAGCATTTATGGTGAAGTTGATAGTTGTAGCCTAACACAAAGGCCATTCGTTTGTCCTTGCATTACTGATGCTCCATCTACTCCAACACATACCAACTTTTTGCAATCATTAATTGATCCATACCATTTTCCTTCAAACCATTAAGAACAAGTTCATAAATATTTTCGGTTGTAGAAGTCTCTCTCATCTTTTTAATCCCAAGTAGATAGGAATTCCTAATATGGTCATTAACCATATAAATGCTCATCCAAATCCATGAAGTATTATCTATAGTTGTAACCTCATCGAAAGACAATGCCAAAAACCTAGCATTTGCAATCTTCTCTTTCAAATCATCCTTCTCTACTTGTGCTAGATATCCTACCCATCCCCAACCACTGGTTACAGACCAATGAGAAGATGGAAAGTTTGGCACTTGAAGAAAAGATAGCAGTTTCATGTGATCTAGATAATATGTCATACGATGAACTTTAGATAATATGTGAAATACAGTACTCAATTGTATCGTCTTGGATAACAAACTTCTTTCCATCGTCTTTTCAAATAGAGATATGATGGTTCCTCTACTTGCCTCAAGTTTCCTCTTACTTATTAAATATTTTTTATATTCTTCTGCATATTAACCATGTTGACATTCCTCAGAAGATTTCAATCTAACAATAGATTTCTCTTTACCATTTACAATTTTGTTTTCATAGACCTTCCCTGCATGCTTTTGTACTGTATCTAGCTTCATCTAAAATTTTACTACCTTTTGAGTTTTCCAACTACGCGCAATACATCTAACTTGTTGGAAAACCTCGTTCTCATTTGTAGGAGGTATTTCTTCAATAAATGGAAAACTTGAGACCTAATTTTCTTGGAATCGTCTCCCTATGGTACACTAACCTCTTTTCCTTTTCCGTGAATGGATTGTGTCACCTTCTAAGGAAAAATATTTAACATTTTCATCACCAATTTCTGTTGAAACTACATTTATCTCACCCTGATCACTTGAGGAATCTATTATTTCATCCATCGTATGGATATCAAATGCATTTCCGCAAGAGTTAACCTCTCTCTTAGTGATAGATTGTTCAAAGGAGCTTGAATCATGAAGAGAATGTGTATTTTTGGATGGAGCCTTTTGAAAGTATGATAATACATCCATTTGCCTTGATGGTTTCTTCCCACGATTATCTTTTGACATCTCACTGAATATTCCACAAGTAAAATTTCAAATCGATCTACAAACCTGCATCAATAGTTTCCAAGTGTTGAGATATGCTTCATATAAATTCACTTGTTCATAGAAAATAGAATTGTACTTTGCAAAAGAATTGTTGAGTCAACATTGAAAGAACATATGTCAAGAATTGAATTTTGAGGCAAAATGGAATTTCACAAAAATTATTTAACAATGATAATGGGAAACTATTAAATTTTAAGATATAAAATATAATAATTCATTTGTATAACATTGAAACAACATCATCCTTGCAGGTCTATCTTAGTCCTTTTGGTTTACTAGTTTGGTTTGGGTCGATATCCATGCTAGATATCTATGGGTGGGCTTTGAATCATTCCCATTCCATGCAGTTAGTTTTTTGGACAAATTCTATTAGAAAAATTAGTGACTCTTTGAATTTTGTGCAAAAAATAGAATATTAATCCTCATGGATTTGAATGTAGGCATGATCTAGCATGAAATCCATTGTTAAATGAGTAAATTTCATATGGATTTGTTGTAGAATTCCCTTGTTGTTTTACATTTGTGTAGCCATCTATCATGCTAAGAAGTGGGTGAATCAATGAAATTTGCATGTGTTAAATGGGAATTCTATGTGAGAATTTGTAATTCCATCTGTAGTTTGCATCACGAATCCCATATCTTCAATAGCGATAACACTTTTATTGGTTCTTACTAGATTAATACACTTCTCTCTATCTCAATGATTTGGGGTTTCTCGGGGCCATAGTGATCGGGGTCTGTCACATAACTTTCACTCCATTAATCTAGATATATATCGCTTTCGCTCCATAAATCAGATATATATCAACTTTCACTCCCTTAATTTAGATATATAAGAGCAGGGATGGACGGATGTGAATGTAAAACGAAAATTTTGTTGTACATGTAGTTGTCTTTGTTTTTGGATGTGAAGAATAATTTGATTTATATATAATACCACAACAACCATTTCAATATATGAGCAGGGATAAGATATTGGTCTCTGCATATATTTTTCCATTATGAGATGGGAATTTGTGTATGTGGATGTTTTTGGATGTGAAGAATAATTTGATTTATATCTCACTATAGCAATTTCAACTATGGCTTGACTTTACAAAATGCGTGCAGGAAGGAAGAAGTTATGTCATGTATAATATCCCCTTTGACCTTAAATGCATGAATAATATCTCCAACCTTCCTGCACGCATTTAAGGCCAGATATAATATCTCCAACCTTCTTTGACCTTAGCTCCTATACCATGTTGAGAAATCAATGCTTATGTGAATTAGGGTGTGATTCCTCTTTCTTGATAATTACTTGTGAATTATGTTGGCTTCTCTTACTTCTTAATTTTTTTATATTTCATCAAGAAATTACAAAATTATATGTATATCGGGATCATAAGAATAAGAGACACAATATGTAGGAAATTGGCCGGGGAAAACTCGCTATAAGGGGAAAACCCGGTCAAAAACTCTTCCTTCAATAGATTCAAATAAAGATGAGACACTTCCAAACTTCTTAGTCCTAGACAAAGATCTCCTCCAATCACCAAGTCAGCCCTTCCCTTCAATAGATGCTCCTTATCAAAGTATCTAAATGACAACCTCGTAGCAACAACTTATGTCCAGAAATTCACACCCCTTGCAGCAGAACTTTGACCCCTAACAACAAAATTTTGGATTTGTAGTAGACACAAATTTTCGGCCCCAACAACTTCCTAGAAACTTCGCACGTGTGAGAGATAGATGGAACACAAACTCGAATTAGGTATTCCCAACAAACTTTTTCCTTCTCCAGCTACTTCACTCTATTTCTGCTTCTCTTCCTTGAAGATCGAACCTGATGAGTGAATGTGACAAATGGATCGAACTACCTCTCATTATATAGCCTTCTCCCTGGGTTGAATTGCCCTAATGTAGGCCGACTTCATGGGGACAAGGACAACTTGGTGTGGAGGTGACAAATTACCTTTTTGACCAAAAAATAATTCATTATACATGATACAAAACCCCATCAAGGGTCTAATAAAAATGTTAATGGCTCCAATGACTCATCAAAAAACCTAGAAGCCTTCAATGGAGGCTTTGACTTAGAAAACTTTGACCCAAGCATGAAACCCATGCTTTAATAGGTCATTTTCTTTAATAATAAATTTTATTTCGACAAGTACAATTTATGAAGACCGAATCTAGTTACATTCTTCAACACAACAAACCCTTAATCCATTAACCCTAGATTAGAAAAGTAATGTAGTTTTTTAATTGGAAATACAAACCATGGGATGAACCACCATGTGCCATAAAACCATGAAAAGAAAAAAGTTTGTCATAACACACTGAAAATCAATTCAAAAAACTACCCAATGTTTTTTAGGGGTGTTTCCCCTGAACCCCTATTTAGGTAGAGGTACTACCCCCCCTCCCTCTCCCCCTCCCAAAATCTCTCGGGCAAGGGAGGCCTATGCCTCACCTATGACCCCTTTGAATGGGGGGGATTCCACCCCCCATAGACCCCCCCTGCTATCTCTAAGAATGAATCGTGAATGGGGATAGTCATAAAAAGAATATATAACATACCTAACACTTGGTTTTTCCTTTTGGATGAGTAGAGATAGATTAGGAAGATTCAAAACTTGAGGATTTAACCCGAGGTTACTTTTCTTTTTCATTAGTTGCTTGTTTTAGTGAGGGATATTTAATATCATTAGGTAGTTCATATTTAACAAAGGAGTTGACTAAGGTAATGGTAGGGCTAGTGGTTTCTTATGTTTTCTTGGCCAATTGGCAATCCCAAAGGTAGGCCTTTTTCAACTTCTCCCCATCCAACATCACAATGTTTATCTGAGGTTGAGGGATGTCAACTATGCTAAGGTGAGGCTACAAGGGGGAATACTCAAGTTTCAATTTCAATTGTAAATAATTATTTATAATAGAATCATGACAGAACATAAAATGCCCAATTGATTACTACAAAATATGTGTTTGGTATATTATTGTTTGCATGTGCTTTTTCCTCTTTACCAACAATTTTTACAAGTTTCTACATGGACATCATAATGGAAATGAACAATAGAGACAAATAGTGTACAAGAAAATCAATTTTAGTGATGATAAACCAATTATATGACACCTAAAATCTTAATATCAAGTGGGTATGAGTGAAAGGAAGGAAGATATGTATATACAGCCCACTTATAAAACCAAAAAAATACAAATGTTATACATAACCAATTGAATATGGTTATAATATGAAAAAAAACAATATCCTCAATTAATAGGTAAAAGAGACATGCACTAGAGCTAAACTTGGATATACGGAAAGTAAGGTATGTTACAGGCAGAGGAAAGTAATGAATGGAAAAGCCCTACTTTATTTTTATTTTCCTTTCAATTCCCTTAGTGATAAGGCATACAAATATATAATATGGATGGAAGAGAACGGATGAAAAAAATTTGAACCATCAAAACATCAATAATGAATAAAAATATACACATTGTGATCTACATCTACAATTAGAAAACATAATTGCCTACCACGACATTAGACACTCGAAAATCCTACTAAATTCATGTTACCAATCTTATAGTATCTCGGCTCTTTAAATTTCCCTCTAAACTGGTTGTAAAATACTAGTATTCACTGGAATCCAAACTGAAAAATAAGCCTAAGAGCAAGGTGACCTCCTAAGTCCACTATCAAATCTTAAATGCCTACAAATTAACAAACAATACTCACACATAACTTCTTCCTTCCTGCCTACAAATTAACAAACAATACTCTTTGACCTTAAAAAAATCATTATTAATAGATTAAATTGTAGAAATTCCCACCTGTAGATCACCTGATAATGCAATATACTAAAGAAGAATACTTGATCTAATTCTACAAACAATTATGCGGAAGCTTAATCGAATATGAGCAAGATCAATTGAACACATATAACTAATAAGAAGAAATCAATCAAACATAACATAGAAGAAATAACCAGGGGAAAGCCTCAGCCTAAAACCCCAACTCTGTATTATCATACAAGTGGAAATATAGTCTGGATTACAAAAAGAATCAGCTCACAAGCTATCATGCTCTCTTTTCAATCCCTCTGCTGCTCATAGACAGTCAAAGGCCTCTCTCAAACCTTCTCCTCTACCCTCCAAGCCTCCTATTTCTTTGCGCAATTTTCCTTGGGGTCTAGTGCAGCCACTTGTTTGAATTTGCCTCTTCACACACTCACTAACCTCTGATCCAACTGTACAATCCTAAAGGAGATGAATCCTTCTCCATGGATGAGCTTTCTTTATAGGAAAAATCCATCCAACTAATAGTACACTGTCCCTCCTCTGATCTCAACTCGATCTCTGTCTGAACTAACATGCATGAGTTATTCATGAGAGGATATTCAGTTATCTGAAGTGTAGCAGTTATATGCAAGCATGCATTAACTAATTGAACTCACATTAATTTAAACAAACTGTTTAAATCAATATAACTGGAATTGACTGAGTTAACTGAGCCAACTAATTACAACTCAAATTAGAACTCATCCTTATCTCTTTAACCGATGGATAAATTCATCATTTAATGGAGAAACTGTTGCATGTCCTCACATAGACTTCATGTTTGATTTTTCACAACTAATTAACTCATGGTGAATTAATTAATTTATTTTCAAATAGCTGTTCAGCTCAAATTCGAATTTGACTTCCTATTTTAGTGTAGGGACTGACTAAAATTGGAATCTATCCCTAACTACGAAAAATAGCAATGGTATTTTTAGCACTTCCATTTTTCATTCCTTGTTGCTCAATCCAGCACTTGTACCCAAACTACTATTTATAGCACTTATCTTTTTAGGTTTTCTTGTTGTCATTTTCAACACTCCCTCTCAACAAGAAAGGCATTCAACTCGAACCCGATCTTGTACCTTTGGAATGTTCTACATGCGACACTTCTACCAAGTGTGGTTGCTCCAGCAACTCTAAAAATAAGAAAAACTCCCAACTGACCTCTTTGTTGGGCTAGAAACATACTTTGATGCCGAAGCTCTACCTGCTGTTGACAAGTGCTCCCTCTCTGACCTTTAAGCTGCTACAACACTCCATGCATATCGCACCATTGCACACCTCTTTGTGCCATCCCGCACTAGTGCAACACTCCTGTGCCTCTCGCATTGTTGCAGCCTGCTAGGTCTACAATGTCTTGGGATTCTTGCATTGTAGCTCTCTCTATCGCTTGATCTGCATCTGTCTCTACCCAATCAGCCAGTCCTGCTACTCCTCGTTGGGGTTCCTGTAGCAAAGTCAAATCAAAGAGGTTGTGTACCTTAAGGATCCTACCCCTATTCCAGCCTTCTTGGGATAATCACTCCACATCGCCCCACCTCCTACCTCGAGGTATGGATGCATGTGATCCCTCTGCCCACCTGGCTCAAAATGTCCCCCTACTGGAGATCTCTGCATGAGTATATGTCTCTACTCAATCTCCTCTTAGCTTCTCTAGTTGTGGCTACTCCACAACCTCCTGAAGCTGCTTCACCAATCGTGGCTCCTCCACAATCATCTGAGACTTCTTCTGGCACTGCATGTTGAGAGTTAATGTACTCTCCCTCTCAACCACCAAGTATCCATCAGTTGCCTTTCTCCTCAAGGCTTTACATGCATCTTCAACCTCAAGAGCATACAGGTTCTTGACCCATGAACCGATTTGCTTCACCTCTCTAGTGGTGATATGTCGAAGGAAAACCTTTCCCTTACTAAAGACTACATCATAGCCTATGTCTTCCAGCATTGCTATCAACACCAAATTTATCTTCAGTCCTGGTACATACTTGACATCAATAAAGGTAATGCGAGCTCCATGCTCCCTCTGAAAAATAACCGTGCCTACACCTGAGACACTATAATTTTCATCATTGCCTATCGCTATGAGTATCTGGAGATCTTTCTCCTCCAAATTACTAAAAAAACTCTTATCACCGGTCATGTGGAAAGAAGCTCCACTGTCAAGAAACCAACCACTTCCCACCATGGATGAAACCATGCATGCAAATAGTGTGAAATCCAACTCGAACTGTGAGGCTAGTGCCTCACCTTCTGATCCTTCCACAGATCCCTTCTTGGATTTCCTCAATGGACAATTTGTAGCAAAATGGCCCACCTAATGACAACAAAAGCATCGCACTTTCAATTTGTCAAACTTCTTCCCACCTTGGGAAGAACTAGATTGGGGAAGAGAATCCTTCTCCTTCCCCTTCTTCGCCTTACTCACTAAGGCGTAGTTTTCTTTGTCCTCCATGGATGAAGAAACATCTCTGGTGCTTCTTCTTATCTCCTTTTGCATCAGATCTAACCAAAGTCATTCCCAATCTGGTAGTTTCTCTCTTCCATCAACTGAGTCCTAGTAGCTATGCCAACTCTTAGGAAGACGGAGGAGTGCAAGACTCACCATGTCATCATCATCTATCATGATCCCTACACTTCGAAGCTCATCCCTGCAAGTAGTGAGCTTGTTCAGATATGTAGAGATTGTGTCGCCCTTTTCACACTTGATCTTCTGAAGCTTGTCTTTCAGTGCCAGCTTCCTCTGATCACTACTATTTTGATATAGATCTTTCAATTTTTTCCACTTTGAAAATGGTGTTTCCTTCCCACGGAGACTCGAGACTATGTGATCTTGAACTCCCTCTAGAAGGATTCTCCTTTCTCTAGCCACACACTTCTTCCATTCAGCCAATTCAGTAGCACCAGTCGGCTTGGGGACTTCTTGATCAATGAAGTCCTTTAGACCGTTATCCTCTAATACTACTTCCATGCGATCCTTCCAGGCTACATAATTCGAGCTACCATCAAGGGCATACTCGAGTCTTAAACCACTGAATGCCATAGGTGAAATAGAGATGCGATAAGAACTTGATTTCTATATTCAAGAATCACAAACTTCGAACTTCTCCCTTCTTGTATACTGTTCTTCCTTGATCACCTTTGCTCTGATACCATGTAGATCACTTGATAATGCAATATACTAAAGAAAAATACTTGATCTACTTCTACAAACAATTATGCAAAAGCTTAATCAAATATGAGCAAGATCAATTGAACACATATAACTGATAAGAAGAAATCAATCACACATAACATAGAAGAAATAACTAGGGGAAAGCCTCAGCCTAAGACCCCAACTCTGTATTATCATACAAGTGGAAATATAGTCTGGATTACAAAAAGAATCAGCTCACAAGCTGTCTTGCTCTCGCTGCAATCCCTCTGTTGCTCATAGACAGTCAAAGGCCTCTCTCAAGCCTTCTCCTTTGCCCTCCAAGCCTCCTATTTCTTTGAGCAATTTTCCTTGGGGTCTAGTGCAGCCACTTGTGTGAATTGGCCTCTTCACACACTCACTAACCTCTAATCCAACTGTGAAATCCTGAAGGAGATGAATCCTTCTCCATGGATGAGCTTCCTTTATAGGAAAAATCCATCCAACTGATAGTACACTGTCGCTCCTATGATCTCAACTGGGTCTCTGTCTAAACTGACATGCATGAGTTATTCATGAGAGAATATTCAGTTATCTAAAGTGCAGCAGTTATATGCAAGCATGCATTAACTAACTGAACTCACATTAATTTAAAAAAACTATTTAAATTAATCTAACTGGACTTGACTCAGTTAACTGAGCCAACTAATTACAACTCAAATAAGAACTCATCCTAATCTCTTTAACTGATGGATAAATTCTTCAATTAATGGAGAAACTGTTGCATGTCCTCACATAGACTTCATGTTTGATTTTTCACAACTAATTAAGTCATGGTGAATTAATTTATTTATTTTCAAATAATTGTTAAGTTCAAATTCGAATTTTACTTCCTATTTTAGTCAAGGGACTGACTAAAATTGGAATCTATCCCGAACTGCTAAAAATAGCAATGGTATTTTTAGCACTTCCATTTTTCATTCCTTGTTGCTCAATCCAGCACTTGTATCCAAACTGTTATTTATAGCACTTCTATTTTTAGCATTTCTTGTTACCATTTTCGAGATAAATCGAACACTAATATCAATTTGTGAATTGAATGGCACCTGCAAACAAACAGGAACAAGGTTGCCGCTTACCTGGAATGGAAAACCCCTTCAGATTTCAATTTACAAATAGCCAAGAAATGCAAGATTGTGCACAAAATGTATACCTGGGGCTGGTTGCAATGAGTCGCCAAGAAATGGAGGATTCTGCACAAAATGTACACCCTGGTCCCTATGAGGCTTATTTCTCTCTGGCCTGTTCTCTGTTTAACTCACTTCACCTGCTATTGGTCAAGGTCTAAGGTCTTTTTTGGCCTCCTCTTGGGCTTCGGCCCCCACAAACTCTTGCACAAGTCCTGAGGCCTTTTGGTTCCTACAGCGGGTAGATATGAGGCTGTTAGGCCACTTTCTACTCAGAATACCTTGACTGAGTTGAAAAACTATTAAGTCGAACACTTTAGGCTCTTGCTGAGTCATGATAGTGAATATGAGCATCGAAACTAGATCAAAGTGATGACTTACAAAGTAGATTTGATCATGATGCTTGCCCAATTCAAGGTCTTGGATGGCATGCTCCTACTACTACTATGTGTAAACGAATGTGTTTTTTTGCTTGGTTAAATGCTTGTACATCTAGCTAAGTGTATGTCTAGTGCGACAGAGGCATAGATTCAAGCAGGCAGGAGCCCTCAAATATGTCAATTTCACTATGTCCCAGCTATGTCACTTTGAGGTGTGTATTCATCCAAGTGCTTACTTCTTTGCCTTAGTCCCAGCTTCTCTGCTGCAATCTTATGTGATTGATTAGTACTGGTATGATGGGTAGGATTTGTGAAAAGAAATCCGAGGACCGAAACTATACACCATGAACATTGAAAACCTTATTTGAAAACAATTTTATACACCATGAATCTGTGAAAACAGGGAGTTGCCCTGCATTTGAAAACAAATCTAACCTCTGCCCTCCATTTGAAAAAATTATCTAACCTGCCAGGACCAAATCAAACCTCACACACCACTCCCAAACCAGAAAAACCTAAAATGGGGCCATTACAAATGAATTTAACACTATAAATCAGAAATCTGGCGGTTTTAAGGGAATACAATCTCCCAAACCAGGTGAGAATCTGAAAATCCAATGATTTTAAGGGAATAAAATTTCCCAAACCAGGGGAATCGGGCCAAATGAATCTTTGCTTAGTTTATCCGCCATTTTTTATTTTGGGCTAAAATAAAAAAAATAAATTATTTTTAAAATAAAAATGGGGCTAACTATATGAAAAGGGTTTTTAATAAAAAATTCACCCTTCTAAAATGCAAAACTCCTCAAATTTCACCTTTGGGCTAAAATTCGCCCCTAAAATTTACCATGGTGGGGAGGAATGATCTAGGTAGCTCTAGAAACACTCAGAAGTCAAAGAGAGCTCAGGAAAAGCTAAAAAATAAAAGTTCTTTGGTTTCCATGAAACCATAGTCAGAACGAAGATCTCATTACAAGATTTCCAATGATGTAAATGAGACTCAAATCTGAGTTCATCTGCTCAATATATTTGCGGTCAAAGCTTTTGTCAAACTTATCAAAAAGTCAAAAGTCAACCGATGACATCAAAAATCTGCTGAAATCAGCATGGTGACATGGCTTTTCTAGAACAACACATGTCACACCCACTCAACATATAAGTGGCACATTCATGACTCACCACATGGCGCACACTCAATAGTGGAAGTCACAACTAAGTGACCAATCCTGCGCTGCCACATGGTAGCACTTGGTTGGCCAATTAAATCTGGCATATTACCATTGGGATGCGTACAACTTCATTTTGTTTTATACATTGGCGGGTTATATGGTTATAATTAAGACCATATATATATTCATTTGTTTGTGAACCATATATATTCATTTTTTTGTAAACCAAAAAGAGAGCATCGATGGGGTTTGAACCGAGGACCTCATCAACCACCAACGCCTTAATATACACACACTAACCAACATGCCAGCAACAAGCCTTGATAAGTTTTCCCCTCAATATATCTAAAGCAACTCGATTCGCATGGGAAGAGGAGGTGGGGAACGAGGAGAGCAAGCCGTATTAGTGTTGGGATAAGTGGCAGGACGAGAGGGGTCCCACACAAAAGCAGATCTCAAGGTAGATATAAGAATATTCTAAGGGAATATTCCATCAATAGAGTCAAGTGGAATCTAAATGATTCCTTGGAGGGAAAATTTTCACAGTGACAAAATCATGCCAACTTTATACTTAAATGAACCAGAATTTCACCAGGAGTCTAATGGCATGACCAGTTTTCATATCTGAGTAGCATATCTTTAGTCAACTTGAAAAGAGGAATCTTTGTGGAATCATGAGGAATCTAAAAGATTCCCTAAGGGAAAAATTTTGACGGTTTCGGAACGAAGCCAACTTTATACTAATTTTACTCAGACTTTCGCAAGGAGCCTAGTGGTGGAGTTAGATTTTTCACCTAAGTAGCATAATTCTAGTCAACTAGTGAGAAGGAATCTTTGAGATTTGCGAGCTTCCAGATTTTGATGGTGTCTGAAAGGGGTCGTGTTTATAATCATTTGACACAATTTCGTGCCATAAATTCAACAATTCAGTCCATTTCTTCAACAAAGTTGTGAATTTTCAAGTCGTCCTTGAAAGTGGAGGTATACGATGAAGTGATGCCATGTCTTTCTTTTGAATTGCAAAGATGATGATTTTGATGTTGAGATCCTTGTTTACCATTCTATTGGAGGATACTTGTATGCCACTTCATGTGAGAATTTGATTTCTTGTCATTTTAAAGGAGCATCCATATGAGTGAGAGTTATTATAGGAGAATGTCTCGTGGAGAGACATGCCACTCTAGTTGATGGAGTTTATCCTTGTAATAACAAAGAATACACCATGTATTCATCATCATCTTGTAGCATTTAATGAAGTGGCCTCCCCACTCTTGACATCGGGAACGAAGACGTAACCCACACTAGGTGAACTCTGTTATGAACTTGTTTGTGTCTTTTGATTTGATGGATTTCATTATGTTTCCTCTTCTTTAAATTTTGCACATGTGGTTTTTCATACTCTTTCACATGCAATTCTGCTAACATCACAAAAGTAAAAGATCTTAGTTAATTCTAGTAGCAGAGAGAATCTGGATCAGACATGTGTTTGGTTGTGTTATATTCTTTCCATGACTAGCTCCCCTAGTTAACCGGGGGGTAAGAGGTGGGGCAAAGCCCCCCGTTCGTTGCACTGATTGCGCAGTGAGGGGGTTCACAGTGGGGGTAGGCTTTCACACCTAGTTTTGGGCATCGTTTTCGCACATGGTTTTGGGCACGATGGTTTTCGGTCGATGGTATTGGATGCTTTAGAATGTATATATATGTATTGTAACATTGAAAGGAACATAATGAAAAATCAAGTTGGTAGTCCCGGTTTTGGCATCTAGGGGAAAATCTCTATGTATATGTGTTTTATGTGTTATGCTCTCGCATTGTTTATTTTCTGTGCTTTAAAAATTCATATGCAGGTAATTTTTGTACGGGGTTAAAACCTACATTTGGTATCAGAGTTGTTTTGGCTTCAAGGGGACACCTTTGTTGCTGAGGGGTTTTGCTTGGGCCTGTGGTAGACCCTATTCAGTGGGAGATCTACGGGATCGATTCTTGTGGTGAAAGAAGATGGTGAGTAGTGGAAAGATAGAGATTGAGAAATTTAATGGTCAGAGTTTTGAGTTGTGGAAACTCAAGATGGAGGATCTGTTGGTGGATAAAGATCAGTGGATCGCGGCAGATCCAGGTACTAAACCAATGGGAGTGTCTGATGAAGAATGGAAGAAGTTGGATTGGAAGGCAAAGAGCACAATACGATTGTGTGTCTCAGATTCAGCATTGCTGAATGTATCAGGGGAAGCTATGATGAAGGCTTTGTGGGACAAGTTAGGGACTTTATACCAATCTAAGTCTTTGGTGAATAAACTGTTCCTATGGAAAAGGATGTATAACCTGAGGATGAAAGAGGGAGACTTGGTGACAGAGCATTCGAATGCATTTAATACTGTGGTAAGTCAGTTATTATCTGTTGATATTAAAATTTCAGATGAAGATAGGTGCATCAATTTGTTGTGTTCTCTACCAGATTTGTGGGACAGTCTAGTTATTGCAATAGGTATCAATGCAACTACCTTGCAGTTTGATGAAATAATCTCATCCTTGCTAATGGAGGAGATGAGACGGAAAAATATGGAGAGCCAGAATGGTGATGCCTTGTTTGTACAAGGATGGTCCCAGAACAGAAGCAAAAATAAGTCATCGAGTGGTAGACCTAAATCTAGACGGAGATCTAAATCTCCAGGAAAACTTATAAAGGTGGTGTGCTGGAAATGCAGAAAGGAAGGGAACTACAAAAGGGACTGTAAATATAAAGCTCCTAACAAAGGAAATGGATCTGATGATGCTCCTTTTGTAGAGGCGAAAACCAACTCAGATGAAGGTGGGGATGTGTACTTGGCTTGTTCAAGTACACATGTAGATCATGAGGCATGGCTGATTGACTCAGGTGCATCCTTTCACTTCACTCCCCATAGAGAGTGGTTCTGCGAGTATGAGAAATATGATGGTGGTGATGTCTTCTTGGGGGATGATAGGATGATCCAAATTGGATCCTTAAACATTCTCTAAGTTTTCATGACTGCTTCAAATTATGTCAATATTCGAAATCTTATGGATATCGAGATTATTAGAAATAACCTCTAAACAATGGCAATTTGTGGTCAGCACAGAACAACGAGGACCCTCGGTCAAAGCACGCAGACCATTGGCCGATGGTGACTGCGCACTGGCACAAATTGACAAACGGGAGGTCAAATCCAAAAACAAAGGCAATTTCTAATACGCAATTAGTTCTAATCACGTATCGCAGGGCATCCCCCTCAGTGAAGGAAAAGCCCCCAAGCACTCGATCATGAGGAAGAGCATAAAATCGTACGGAAATCACCGATTCCGTCAGAAGGTGGGTCCCACGCTAGAATTGGTAGGATATCAGAAGGGCTTCAAGCGGTAAGAGGGTTCGACCGAGTCCCGCCCGATGCCATACACTGGGTGACACACATCCAGTGGATGAGAGAGAAAGCCGCTCACATCACGTGGGTAAACGTCATGCTACTTACTCGCGTGATATGGATGGAGACCGTAGGATCTGGAGGCTCCAGATCAACGGCGGAGAAATGATCCTATGGATGACCGGATTCAATGGGGAAATAGGCTAAGTCATATGAGATTTGAGGTCAGGCATGACCGCTGAGCTGGCAGAGGAATCAATTTCGTGGGTAATCTTGGAGCAATGGAAATAACGATCATTCAAAGAGAACTGACACTCAGTTCGTGAGAAAACAAGTGGCCACCTCTCTGTGAAGCGTTACACAGTGATGATGACGCAGAGCAGGGGAATTCAAGTGAAGAGAGGCAGGAGATCCAGAGAGCCGGGAAGCAGGAACGAGCAGTCAGGGAGTAGATTGGCTTTAAGACATGAACATACAAAGAGTAAGGCGAAGGAGGCAAAGAAAGAGAAGCAGAAAGCCGAGAGGCAAGAAAGAAGTAAATTGCAGAGAATAGAGAAGCCGAGCTGACCTGCAGACAAAGGCAGCATTGAGCATATAGAGACAGAGAGAGTCTGAGAGTCTGTGAACTCCAGAGAAGGATTCAGAGTTTCAAGCAACTCTTTTGTGTATACCTATCAGGTATTGAGTACCAAATTAGACTCATACCACTGAGACGAGTTGAGGTCGAGCTTTAGTAAGGGGAGTCTATGTACTCTAGAGACTTGGGGAATCCAAGTACAACCCTACTGATCATCATCTATTCCGTGAGACTCAATTTGAGCTCACTATTGTAAAAAATCTGCTTTAAGACACAATAGAAAGGCCACCACTGAAGGATGGACCAGGAGACGTAGCCTAGGAGGATTGGGTGAACTCCTTATTAAGCTTTTTGTGTTTTGTGTGTTTGCTTATTGTGTTTCTCTTATTGTTTCAATGTCTGTGTATTTCACAATCTTATCGATCTGTTGCATAAAATAACATAGGCACACCCCAGCACTTGAGTCTGTAATACCTTCATTATTTCTCTGAGGTCATCTACGGGTGATTTCAAATCAAGTGGTATCAAAGTGCTAGGTTGTTAAGGTTAGACAAGCTTGTGCTAGATCTTTGTTGTTGAATGCTAACTAGATCAAAGCTTAAATTAGGAGAAGGAGAGTTGGTCGAATTTAACTCGGAAATTGGAAGAGTCTATCCTCAGAAGAAAATGTCAGAAGAAAGTCCCTTGGGACTAGAACCCTAGTTTATAGATAGTTTCCTAGCCATGAGTTCCATGGTAGAGGAAACGTATAGGGACTTTAGGAAACATAAAGATGAAGATTCATCAGGCTCCAAACAAGATAAAGGAGAAGAAGAGTCTCTCCTCCATAACTGCTCAAAAGGAAAAGGGAAAGAAGAAAGCTTTCTCACACCTCCTAATAGCCCTAAACATAAAAAGAAGACATCTTTGATTAAATTAGATGTTAAATTTGATTTACCAATATATGATGGAGAGTTGAATGCAGAGAAGCTGGATAATTGGATCAGACAAATTGATGTTTATTACAAAGTGCAAAGTATCGACTCAGACAAGAGTAAGATTTAGCTGGCCACCCTATGCCTCGGAGGCACTGCCTTCGTATGGTGGGGAGGAAGGACACAAGCTGACATGAAGAAACATGTTAAGATTCTTTCTGTCTGGAGTGAATTTATTTTTGCAATCAAAAAGCAGTTCTATCTACTATCTTATATGCAACAAGCCATGATGAGCTGGCAAAATCTTCGCTAATTGAAAGGGCAAAGTGTATAAGGTTACACCCAAGAATTTAGGAAAAGAGCTTTGATTCTAGGAATTTCTTTAGACTCACCTGAGACTCTGTTGAAGTACATAGGTGGTCTACACAGCTACATGAGGCACACTATCCTCATGTTTAATCCCACTAGTATAGATGAGGTATTTGTTCAAGCTACGCATCTAGAAGCTAGAGGAAAGAATGGGAACCTAGAAGTTGGGGGATCATCCAAGCCCATTGCAAGCAAGAATAAGGAGAAAAGAAAACAGAAATAGAAAGAGAGGAAGGCCAACACTGCACAGAAAAGCAAGTCTTCATGCACTCACTGTAAGAAGGATGGGCATGATGATGAGCACTGTTGGATCCTGCATTCGGAGCTGAGACCTAAGAAGTTCGAGGGCAAGAAGAAGAAGACTGCTGCAGCTATTCAGAAAGATTTGGGGTCGGACTCAGGAGATGAAACAACCATTGTAGCCACAGGTATAAAAGGTAAAAATTCTGAAGCATCTACTAGTAATTCTGCACAATCTACTAATAATGAAGAAAATGAGAGAAAAAGACATGAGCTTTTCCATATTCGAGTTATTTCCAAGCATCAAAAGATTGATACTTTGTTTGATAGTGGCTCACAAGTAAATTTAATTTATGAAGAAATTGTAAAGAAGTTGGGATTACTGACTACACCTCACAAGAAACCATACCCATTAGGTTGGTTAAGTGATAAAGCACAACTACAAGTGACTAGACAATGTAAACTTAAGTTTTCTTTTGGGTCAACATTTGTAGATGAGGTTGAGTTAGATATAGTTCCTTTGGATATATGTTGAATTGGTTTAGGAAGTCCCTACTTGTATGATAGAAAAGCTATTTCTATAGAGCTGAGAACAAGTATCTCCTCGTTAAAGATGGAATCGAATATATTGTAAGAGCTCATAAGCTCAAGAATAATTATACTCTCATAAACTCATGGCAGATGAAACGAATTGTAAATTCATGCAAACAATTTTCACTAATGGTTGTAAAGGAAAAGAAACCTGATAAAACCAATGTATTTGAGGGCTGTGATGCTAAACAACAAGCTGATTTAGAAAAAGTTGTTTCAGAATATGATATCCTGTTTCAAGAATCTAAAGTTCTGCCACCCAAAAAGGAAATAGTGCATGATATTAATTTGCAGCAAGATGCTCCATTGCCTAACATCGGAATGTACAGGTTGTCCACTTTAGAGAATGCAGAAATCAAGAAGCAGGTGCAGGAGTTGCTTGAGAAGGGGTTCATCAGACCTAGCACATCACCATGTGGGTCTCCAATTATCTTGGTGAGAAAGAAATATGGCTCGTGGAGAATGTGCATTGATTACCGAGCACTGAATAAGATAACAATAAAAAATCGTTATTCCCTTCCACACATAGATGATCTATTAGATGAGTTAAAGAAAGCTGTTTATTTTTCAAAGTTAGACTTGCATAGTGGATATCATTAGGTCAGAGTTGCAGAACAAGATTCATGGAAGACTGCTTTCAAAACAAAGCAGGGATTGTATGAGTGGCCGGTTATGCCTTTTGGCTTAACTAATGCTCCTGCTAATTTCATGAGAATAATGAATGATGTACTCAGACCTTTTCTTGATGATTTTGTTATTGTATATCTGGATGAAATTCTTATATTTAGAAAAATGTGGGAAGAACATTTAAAGTATGTTAAGCAAACACTAGATGTTTTGAAAAGAGAAAAAATTTATGTTAAACTCTCAAAATGTGAATTTGGAAAAACATCTTTGAATTATTTGGGACATATAGTAGCGGGTGGTGAATTGAAGATAGATCCCTCTAAGATGGCAGTCATTGTAGACTGTCCTAAACCCAAATCTGCTACAGAAGTTATAAGCTTCTTAGGAGCAGCACAATATTGGAGAAAGTTCATTTCTAACTTTTCCTTAATTGCAGCTCCCTTACATGCTTTAATAGGATTGAACAAGGTGTTTTAGTGGGGAGGCAAACAACAGAAATCCTTCGACACCTTGAAAGAAAAGATTATTACAACACTAGTACTAGCACTGCCCAATCTTCAAAGACCATTTGAGATCCAAACGGATGCCAGTGACTATGCCATGGGAGCAGTGTTGATACAGCACGGTAAACCCATATGTTATCATTCTGAGAAATTTAATTCTGCAGTAGTTAACTATCCCACATATGATAAAGAATTGTATGCATTAGTATAGAGTGTGAAAAAGTGGAAACATTACTTAATGGGCAAAGAGACAGTTATATACACTGATAATCAACCACTTCAATATCTACACTTCCAAACTAAGTTGCAGCAATCAAGACACTATAGATGGATGGGTTTTCTACAGTAGTTTCACTTAGTCATCAGATATAAAAAGGGCATACATAATAAAGTTGCAAATATGTTATCTAGACCAATTATAAATGCATCTACTATACTTAAGCATAACTCAGTATTGCATGAGAGCTACATTGAACAATATGCTTAAGATATAGATTTTAAAGATGTATATGAAACTTTAAGTCAAGGCAAACGAGTAGAAGAATTGGATTATCACATTAAAGACCAACTCTTGCATCATTGTGGGAAGCTATGCATTCCACAAATTGAAAGAGTAAAGATAATTCGAGAAACACACACTTCTCTAATGTCAGGTCACTTTGGGGTAAGTAAAACGGTTGTACAGCTACAAAGATTTTGTTATTGGCCAAAAATGAATGAGACGGTTTCTAGATATGTAAGAGGGTGTACCATGTGTGCTAAAATCAAGCCCGGCAATAGAAAACTAGGCTTGTACACTCCACTATCAGTTCCTTCTCATCCTTGGGAAAGTATTCCCATGGACTTTGTTGGAGGATTGCTCAAATCTAGGAAAGGTCATGACTATTTATATGTTGTTATGGATAGGTTCAACAAAATGTGTATTTTGATACCTTGTAATAAACAAATTACAGCTGAACAAACTGCAAAATTGTTCTTTCAGCATGTATGGGTTCATTTTGGATTACCCACTTCCATTGTATCTGATCGAGATTCCTGATTTGTTGGGAAGTTTTGGTCGAGTCTGTGGGAACTGATGGACAACAAACTAAAGAAAAACATAGCCTTTCATCCATAGGCAAATGGCTAGATAGAAGTGGTCAACAAGATAGTGATCCAGTTTCTCTGAGGCTATTGTAGCAAGAATCCCAAACTTTGGGATGAACATTTGTGTTATGTGCAGCATGCTTACAACTGAGCAAAACATTCTTCTACACAGAGATCTCCTTTTGAGACCTGTTTTGGTTTAACACCAAGGTCTCCCTTGGATTTTGTCTTTGGTAAAGACATAGTAGTTGATGGACACAGTGATGTGGACAAGGTAACCAATTTCATTGAACAAATCCAAGAGATTCACCAGGAAATACAGGAACAGCTAGAAAAGAGCCAAGCCAAATACAAGGCAAGGCATGACAAGCATTGGATGGAGCATAGTTTCCAAGTTGGTGATCAAGTCTAGCTGTATATCAGCAAAGACAGAATGCAAGGTGAAGGTAAAAAGCTAAAGCCAATAAGGTATGGACCTTTCAAGATACTTGAGAAAATTGGTGAGAATGCTTTTCGCCTTGATTTACCAGCTTACATGCACATCTACTCAGTCATTAATGCAGACAGCTTGAGACTATTTGAACCTTCATTAATTGAAGATCCTGAAGAGCAGAGTCAATTGCCTTCTATTGATGATATGTTACCTGAATATCTCAATGAATTGCAGGAAGACACAGTTTTGGACAGGAAGGTGAGGACGAAGTTTAAGGGAGATGTTGAGTACCTCAAGATTTGACTCAAGGGTTCAAAGCCAAGCAGTCCAAAGTGGATAGAGATTGGACAAGTGAGACAGCTATACCCTCACTTAGTCAATGCTTGAGAGCCAACTTTTGGTGGTCCAAAAGCTTTTTCAGTGGGAAGGCCATGATCTGAATTGGATCCTTAAACATTCTCTAAGTTTTCATGACTGTTTCAAATTATGTTAAGCTTCAAAATCTTATGGATATCGGGCTTACCAGAAACAACCTCTAAACAATCGAAATTTGTGGTCAACAAGGAACAACGAGGACCTTCGGTCAAAGCACACAGACCGTTGGCCCATGGTGACCATGCACTAGCACAAATTGACAAACGAGAGGTCAAATACAAAAATAGAGGAAGTTTCTGATACGCTAATTGTGTATTGCAGGGTGTCCCCCTTAGTGAAGAAAAAGCCCCCAAGCGCTTGGTCACGAGGAAGAGCATAAAACCATACGGACATCTCCGTTTCTGTTAGAAGGCGAGTCCCACGCTAAAACCGACAGGATATCGGAAGGGCTTCAAGCGGTAAGAGGGTTCGACCGAGTCCCACCCAATGCCATACACTGGGCGACACGCGTCCAATGGATGAGAGAGAAAACCGCTCACATCACGCAGGTAAAGGTCATGCTACTTACCCACGCGATATGGACGAAGACCGTAGGATCTGGAGGCTCCAGATCAACAACAGAGAAATGATTTTATGGATGACCAGATTCGACGGGGAAATAGGCTGAGTCATAGGAGATTTGAGGTCTGGCATGACTGCTGAGCTGGCAGAGGAATCAGTTTCACAGGCAATCTTGGAGCAATGGAAATAACGACCATTCAAAGATAACTGACACTTAGTTCAAGAGAAAACAAGTGGCCACCTCTTTGTGAAGTATTACATAGTGACGATGATGCAGAGTAGGGGAATTCAAGTAGATAGAGGCAGGAGATCCAGAGAGCTGGGAAGTGGAAATGAACAGTCAGGGAGCAGATTGGCTTTAAGCCATGAACAGACAGAGAGTAAGGTGGAGGAGGCAGAGAAAGAGAAGCAGAAACCCAAGAGGCAAGAAAGAAGTAAATTTCAGAGACAAGAGAAGTGTGATTGACCTGTAGACAAAGGCAGCATCGAGCAGACAGAGATAGAGAGATTCCAAGAGTCTGTGAACTCTATAGAAGGCTTCAGAGGTTCAAGCAACTCTTCTCTGTATACCTGTCAAGTATTGAGTAATTGGACTCATACCACTGAGACTAGTTGAGGTGGAGGTTCAGTAAGGGGAGTCTGCGTACTTTAGAGACTTGGGGAATCCAAGTACAACCCTACTAATCATCATTTGTTCCGTGAGACTCAATTTGAGCTCACTATTATAAAAAATATGCTTTAAGACACAATAGAAAGGCCACCACTGAAGGATAGACCAAGAGACATAGCCCAGGAGGATTGGGTGAACTCCTTATTAAGCTTGTTGTGTTTTATGTGTTTGCTTACTGTGTTTCTCTTACTATTTCAGTGTCCGTGTATTTTGCAATCTTATCCATCCATTGCATAAAATAACATAAGCACACCCTAGCACTTGAGTCTGTAATACCTTCATTATTTCTCTGAGGTCATCTACGAGTGATTTCAGATCATAGGAAGGCCAGAATGATTGGTCGTGGAAAAGTCAAGTTGAAGTTGCAAGGTGGAAGGATTAGAACACTTCTAGGTGTTCTGCATATTCCTGCATTAGCTAGAAATCTGATTTCTATAAGAAAGCTGGATGATGCAGGTGTAAAATCAGTGTTCGAGAAAGATTCCTAAAATATGGTTCGGGAAGCACTGGTATTTATGCGGGGAGTTCGGATTGGAACTCTGTACAAGCTGCAAGGTAGCACTATTATTGATGGGTGCAATAGTTCTGTGGTTCCTGAAAGTGGATTAGAAAATCTAGTGATCTCTGGAGAGAAGACCATTCTGTGGCATCAAAGGCTTGGACATATTGGAGAGAAGGACCTTCGAATACTTCATGGTAAAGGTTTGGTAGAAGGTATGAATAATAGCTCTCTGGAATTTGATTTCTGTGAAAATTGTGTATATGGGAAGCATAGTCAGGTGAGTTTCCCCTCTCGTGGTAAGAGGGCAAAACAAATATTAGAGCTTGTGCACAGTGATGCGTTTCGACTTGTGAAGGTTCCATCACTGGGTAAGCCTATGTACTCTGTATCATTTATAGATGACTTCTTAAGGAATACATAGATATATTTCCTCAAGAAGAAATCTGAAGTCTTTGACAATTTTAGATAATTTAAGACTGTGGTGGAAAACCGGACAGAGAAGAAGATAAAGGTGTTGAGGATAGATAAGGGTGGAGATTTTTGCAGCAAGGAATTTGAAGAATTCTGTAACAAGTGTGGTATAGCATGACAGAAGAATACTCCATACACACCTGATCAAAATGGAGTTGCAGAAAGAATGAACAAGACGTTCATGGAAATGGCAAGAAGCGTGCTCAATGGTGCTGGGTTAGGACAAGAATTCTGGGTAGAGGCGGTGGAGACAACATGTTACCTGGTCAACAGATTACCTTCATCAACGTTGGAGGATAAGACTCCACAAGAGGTATGGATTGGTAAAAAACCCTCTCTTTCACATCTGAGGGTATTTGGATGTGATGCATATGTACATGTTCCAAAGGAGAAAAGAACAAAGTTGGATAGTAAATGTGAAAAGTGCATCTTTATTGGGTATAAGGATGGTTTAAAGTATTATAAGCTTTGGAACCTAGTAACAAGGAAGGTTGTGTACAACTGAGATGTGGTGTTCAGAGAGCTGAAAAATGTTATTAAACATGAAGTCCCATCAAAGGAACCTGAGAAGATAGAGTTTTAGCTAAAGGAGGAAGAATCATACTCTACATCAGAAGAGGAATCAGAATATGAAGAGCCACAAACTCCGATTGTGAGAAGATTAGTTCGAGAAAGAAGGCAGCCAGAAAGGTATAGTCCATATAATTTCTATTCAAATTTTTCTTTATCTATTACTGATGATGATCCCAGAACTATGAAGGAAGCAGTAGATTCAGAGGATGGAAAACTCTAGAAAGAGACCATGGTTGATGAAATGGCATCTTTGCACAAAAATGAGGCTTGGGATCTAGTGGAGTTGCCGGCTGGAAGGAAACCCATTGGTAGAAAATGGGTGTTCAAGAAGAAGACAAATGCAGAAGGAAAGGTGGAGAAATACAAATCTCGGTTGGTAGCAAAAGGTTATTCCCAGGTGCCGGGAATTGGTTTTGGTGATATTTTTTCTCCTGTTTCCAAGGTAGCTTCTATTAGATTACTTTTATCTATTGTTGATGCTTTTGATTTTTAGGTAGAATAGATGGATGTGAAGACATCATTTCTTCATGGGGATCTGGAAGAGGAGATCTACATGAAGCAACCTGAAGGCTTTGCGGTGAAGGGCAAGAAAGAACTGGTATGCAAGTTAAAGAAGTCTTTGTATGGGCTAAAACAGACACCAAGGATGTGGTATCAGAAATTCGATACATTTATATGGGAACTTGGCTTTGCTAGAAAAAAAGTAGATCACTGTGTGTATTTTTAATTAATTGCTGACTGCGTTATTTATTTTGGTCTTGTATGTGGATGATATGTTGCTGTTTGGAAATGACAAAGATATTATCCAGGATTTGAAGAACCAATTGTCTTCGAAATTCGACATGAAAGATCTTAGTGCTGCAAACTATATTTTAGGCATGGAAATTAAGAGAGATCAGGCAAACAGGAAGCTTTGGTTAAACCAGAGGAAGTATTTTGAGACACTATTGCAGAGGCTTAATATGCAGGATAGTAAACCGATGAAGGTTCCTATTCTTGTAGGTGTAAATTTATCTGTTGAATAGTGTCCCAAGACACAAGAAGAGGAAGAGGACATGTCCCGTGTTCCATATGAAAGTGCAAATGGTAGCCTGATGTATGCGATGGTATGTAATAGACTAGACATTTCACATGCAGTGGGAGTATTGAGCAGGTTTAAGTCAAAACCAGGGAAGGAGCATTGGACAACAGTGAAGCGGGTTTTCAGGTATTTGCGTGGCAATAGTGATTATGGTTTGTGCTACCAAGGAAGACCAACATTGGACAATGTTTTGGATATCCATGGCTTTGTTGATGCAGACTGGGTTGGAGATCTGGATTAGAGAAGATCTACAAGTGGGTATGTGTTTAACCTATTTAGGGGGCATAGTCAATTGGATGAGTATGAAACAATCTGTAGTGGCACTATCAACTACAGAGGCAGAATACATGGCAGCCACTCATGCAAGCAAGGAGGCAGTTTGGTTGTAGAGATTGTGTTCAAGTATGGGGTTAGTGTAGGGAGCTATAAGAATAGAATGTGATAGCAAAAGTGAATTTTATTGGCAAAGAACCCTGCTTTCCATTCAAGGAAAAAGGACATTGATGTTCAATATCACTTTGTGAGGGATATATAGAAGACAAAAGGGTGTTGATGGTAAAGGTGGACACTTTGAAGAATACTGTAGATGCATTGACAAAATCTATGAGCTCTGAGAAGTTCTCTTGGTGTAGAAAAACAATGGGCATTACAAGGCTGGATAAATGAATAAGCTCTCCTGTGGCTCCCTATGGAAAGAAAACAACAAGTGGGAGAATGTTGGGTTGTGTTATATTCTTTCCACGACTATTTACCCTAGCTAATCAGGGGGTTAGAGGGGGGGCAAAGACCCCCGTTCGTTGTGCAGTGGGGGGTCACAGGGGGTTTTGAGGGGGGTAGGTAGCCCCCCTCTACGGGTTCAGGGTAGTGTCCCGGGGAAAATTTTTTGGGACCCTATATTAGGTGGCCAGATCTACCTATGTTTTTGTGCATGGTTTTCGCACATGGTTCTAGGCACGATGGTTTTTGGTCCATGGTATTGGATGCTTCGGCATGTATATATATGTATTGTAACACTGAAAGGAACATAATGAAAAATCAAGCTGGTAGTCCTGGTTTTGGGATCGAGGGGAAATCTCTGTGTGTAAGTGTTTTATGTGTTATGCTCTCACATTGTTTATTTTCTGTGTTTTAAGAATTCGTATGCAGGTAATTTTTGTATAGGGTTAAAACCTACAACATGATGAACTTTGTTGTAATGGCTCAAGCCTAGTTACTGAGTATGAGGATTTCCCTTAGGAATAGATGAAGACATCTATATTCTTCATATGGAATATAAATTTGCCCCTCCCTCCCCCCAAAAAAAATAAAGAAAGAAGGAAAAACAAATGGCCAACCCGTAATATGATAGTGTGTAAAATTACTAAAGAAATAGTGAAGAAATCCTCTTACGAATCTTCAAAATCCTCAAAAATCACAAGACAAATTCTAACTTGTGAAAATAAAGAAAATAATATCATTTCCTTAAAAAACATAAATTTAAATAGTGAATCCACTAAGGCATGAACAATTCTCAAACCCTTATTGTAAACTAAAAGGATTTTACGTTGGAAGTAATAGCATATGGAGTTAAATGAATTGAAAAAGGGAAGGTTGATGACATCTAAAGGTATCACTGACACAAATACTAAAATTTGTAGAACTTGTTATCATTCTTCACATTCATAACCCCTTTAGAAAATTTCTCCTAAAACCATTCATTCAATGTTTCATTGTTTCTACCTTTATAAGTAGGCATAAAAAATAAAAAGCCATTTTAATTATATAAAGACATTATGTCCCAGGGGGTAGCTCAATTGTTAATCCGAGATATGTGAAATTGTTGAAACTTGAGAGAACCAGGTTCAAATACCCCTGTTTGTGATCTGGTTCACAGAGAAGAGGATAGGTTGTAGGCACTAGAGGTTTACTAGTAGTTACGTGTCAAGCAAGCTGTTGGGTTCTTGTGGGTCACAAAAAAATTGAAATAAAAATTATATAAGGACATTATGATAAGAATGATTTTTGTCAAATGATATGTAATTACTTTGGAAAATCACATTAGCATATGTTTAATCCATTAGGGGGAAACTCAATCAGTGATAGACGTGAAAATGAAGTTTTATGATATAGACGTTCAAGGTTCAAATCTATCTAGTTACCTGTGTCTACAAAAGGGGTATACATATGCACCTAGGGAATATAGTGGTCGCTGTCGAAATCAACCTCATGTTACACGCGTACAAAAGTGGACCAATTGTCGATTCCTTTAGACACAAAACTAAATAAATTAGCACATGGTTAGAATGTTTAGAGAAAAGGTTAAATTCCAAATAATTTTATAAGCTATCATTTAGCCATGGACTACCTAGTTAAACTTAAGATTATTGAAAATTAATGTTGTAATAATATAATCAATCCTCTACATTGCATCATTCATTGTAAGAAGGAACATATGAAACAATAACTCAAGTTAACCTTAGGAATATATTATAAATGTTACAAGTTCCATTTGAATGGATAACTTCTTTAATAAGGATGTACAAGAATGTTACTGTTAATTTTAGGAGAAAAAAGGGTTGGTCAGAAGAAAACAATAGTGATATAGGATTTAAGCAAGGATGTCTCTTGTGTGTTTTCCCTATTATAATTTACACTAATATGGTAGAGGCACGTTTGGAAGAAGCAGGGTGTGTTGACACTACACTAGTTGGAACAATTATAATCCTTCTTCTTTACATTAATGATATTATTCTTGTGTTGTAGAATCCCTGGCATATTCACAAAAAAATAAAAGTTATCTAAGGATTTTTATTCTTTCATAGGTATGGTAGTAAACACTACTTAAATAAAAGTCACCATTACTAAATTGAAAAGGAATATTTTATGTTAGCTTTGTGTATGTCAATAATAAATTAGAGGAAATTTATAGTTGACTTTCATTAAAAAAATAAATGGAACTATATCATTGAGAAAAGGATTAGTAACAGGTGAAAAGTTTACTTTGGTCTAGAAAACAATTGTAAACTAGATGTCTTCCTTTTTAGTGAAGAAAATGATTTTTAAGATTATAACGAATCATATTAAATTATGTAGATGTAAATATTATGATTGTGAAATATCTAAAAAATCATGAAGAGGGGCAGAGTAAATCCCAAATTATTTTATAATTTACTATAGTAAAACAAGATCAATATCGTTTGTCCTATCATCTTCATATAAGTGGGGTTTTCCCCATTAAGAGAATGGATATGATTACGTACCTATTGTACAATCATAAATAAACTAACATAAAATAATATATGTTTCCTATCATTTGTTTTTACTTCATTCAAAGACACCTATAACTCGAGGGGGATCTATAAAGAAACCAAGTTTTTTCTACCAATGAAGAATAGAGGAGGTAACTTAATAGAATATTGATAATAGTAAAAATACTATTACATCACAATTTGAAGAGAAATTAGAAATATTGAAATTATTTTTAACTAGAAGCTAAGGATAAAATGTTATTTTTTTCATAAAAACAACAATATATTGTGGGTTTTTTCCCCAATCGAGGTGTCAAAAAATAAGGGAATGGATAGGGGGCAAGCCCACCACCATGCTACCTCTCATTTCATTTGGTGGGCATGGGTGGTGTGGCCTTCACACCCCAAGCAATTACACATGCCAACAAACTTAACATTTTATCGCATTAAGATGGCATACACCTTTTCCATCAAGTGTTATTACCTTGTCACTACCACAAGTGTTTCTACTCCATACACGTTGACTTCCAACTGCATGTGGGATATTTATGCCATGACACTAGATTTTTTAGCTCACTGGTTTGTGGAGGCCTTGACCCCCTTACTTGGAACCTCACCACTTCCGTCTCTTCACAAATGTTTGATTCTAGAGAAGGGGAGGGTTCCTAGGGATCACTACTATGGGATTTTGCGACATCCATGTTAGTGGTGTGCTTCAATCTGAACACTTTAGAGATGAGTGTTCTATCAAATTATTTGTAACTCATCCTATACCCAACCTTTACAAGTTTTCTATATTGATTTTCTCTACATGGTGGAATTTTTTTTATGGTTTGTAGGGTGTCTTGGTGGCATTGAAACTTTTTGAATTGTTTTGGTTAATTTGGTCTATTGTCCTTGCCTAGAGCTACCCCATTAACCCACCCCTTCATCACTCCTATCTCAACCAATCCCCTAGTTAGCCTGGGCATAGGGTATAAACCCCATCATGGGTCCATCTTGATTTAGTTGCGCTTGGTTCACTAGACTATGCTCCCTATGTAGGGTTTCCAACCTTGTGCCCTATAAACTCTCAAACATTATGCCTCTCTAGTGAATGTGATCTCATTGTGGGTTTGAACGTCGTGGAACCTCGAATAAACCTCATTCTTAGACTCAAGACTAGAATGTTGCTTCTATTTTTCATTATACTTCTTCACTTGAAATCCAAATCAGGGACTCAATGAAAGTTGCTAGCCGAGTCTCAAACCTTGGACAAACAAGAGGACGTTCCAACCTATACTTTGATTCCATCACTCTCCATTGGAAAATGAATATGCTCGTAGACAAGGTGCTCAAAGAAAAAAACAAGGACTGAAATTAAATCATTGTATTACAACTAAGAAGTCTAGCTAGAACTGAATTACAGCTATAGAATTTTGATGGTTTGGACACAAGTCAACTTCTCTCACCATCATCATTTTAGTTTCCCTTGTGGAAGACAGTAATGGTGAGTAGAAAAAAATATGAATTTTGTATGGCAACAATTTTAAGGAAATATATGTTTTTAATTAATAAAAAAGAATATAATATGATGTGGGTTTTTATATATCACTTTTCTTAGCTCGCATGGCCATCATAACATGTTCAAGGTAAATTATTCTATGTTATGGTAGAATATAAATTTAGATGTGTATCATAACACTCATACACATAGTAATTAATTAATTTAGTAAGTGATGTAATCATAATTTCTACTACTTTCTATGTGGATATCTTATTCATTTTCATTGTGTTTTACTCATAGTTTAACATTTACTCTATTACGATTTAAATTTTTAGTTATTTCAATTCATGTTTCTTAAACTCAATTAAAATAGGAATGAACATAGTTGCAAAGTTGACAAGAGCCTTTTATAGTTCACAATTTTTGAAAGGGGTATCTAATGGCTACCTTTTCCATCATATCAAAAGGTGGTGCTACTACTAGCACCCTCTTTCCAAGGTTAAAACTTCCACCTTTTGCAACTATGACCTTGACATATTTGTAATGTTGTTGACAAAAACCTTTAAATAAACCCTTAAATAAAAAAGTGGTACTAATGACAACACCAGTCTTTCTAATGATAAAATTAAAACTTCATTGAAACCTTTGAACTTTGCAACCACTATTTCTGTAATAAAATTTTTAAAGCAACCCTATAATTCGAAAGTGGTGCTCCTAATAGCATCCTCTATAAACCCCCCACCTAACGGCACTCCACCACTAATTTTTTTATAGTGATTAAATGATAAGGTTTTTGAAATCTTCGTAGTGTTGATGGTGCTGGACCCTCCAACATTCAAGGGATCTCCCCGGTATGAAGTCCCAACTAGACCTCACACCATCTGGTGTAGGGGTCCCATCTGATATGATGGCCTGGTTGTCATTATCTTAGATATTTTCTTTAGCTCTTGTTGTTCAACACATGAGAGTGTTATGCTTGTAACTTCAAGAAAGTGAGGTGACTATGCTTGGTTTGTACATAATGTAACTATGTGTCTGGGTTCTCTTACTGTCAAAAGGGGGAAGTGAAGTGAGCCTCTTGATGAGAGGGAATACTCCCAACCTAGGAAGAAACACTAACGAACAATAAAAATGGTCTATTCAACATCTAGCAGAATAGTTCACAGCAGATGTGACAGTCGTGAAAACCAAAGTTTGAGGGAAAGCACGTAAACCATCCAGTGGAGCAGTCCACATGGGGATGACGATCGTTAAAAACAAGAAAACACAAAGAGGGTCTGTCTAATGTCCGACAGAGTATTCCATACAGATGGGATAATAGTGATAAACAATACGGCACATCTTCAACAATGTAAGTACTAAAATAACTGAAGTAGTTCTACTATCTTAGTATAGGTTAAGAAAACATGAATTACAAATGTTTAAAGAATAGTCTTACAAATGGATACAAAACATGAGTGAAAACGTGCTAGCTTGAGAAAGGCTTATGAATTAAGTAAAAGTTCCAAGACACATCTATACACCATACATCACTAGTCGTAGTAGTGGGACATTGGAGCCACTCGTCGCTCCTTAAAGAACAGACTACAGATTCTCAAGGCTATGTGGGAGGAGCCAAGGTGAAAATTTGTTTGTTGATACAATGAGGGGGTATTATAGCCAAGGGGGAATAAATGACCCTTGTGAGTCTTCGACTTCCCTCATGATTGTTTGACTTCTTGTGAATTTTCAACTTACATGACTCTTTAACTTCATATGTGCATTGCTTGAACTTTCACATTACATTACATTTTATTACAACAGGTATGGCCCATAGTAGTGATGTGGCCAAGAAAACTCATGACACAACTTGACGTGACACTGGTGGCATGTACTCGCTGACTATGGTGTCCATGTTGAGTTGTTGTGCTGTTGAGTGATGGTGTGCTCTCGATGTAACATGTATTCACCTCCGCATGGCAAATTGCACAGGGTCTTTGATGGTCTTGGTCTTTGCTTCATGGTGAATGTGTATGTGTCCCTTTTGCTTGCTGCTCAATCTGCTTCGTGCATTGTTCAACTGTGAGAAAGTCATCTAGCATGCACTACTTATTCATCATGTTCATCATCGTGCCATGCTTAATCAATGTACCTATTCCTGCAATCACTCATGATGAGACAACATCAAATCCAGAAATAGGCTAGGCTAACATGATGCATTGTTTTTCGTTTCGGTACTGGTGACCTAGAGAGGGACAAGGTACTGAGACTATGGAGAGCACAGCTCAGGATGGTATGTGAGGCTCTGGAGCACTATCGGGAAAAACTACGTAGATGTCAATGAGAGGCATATTTTTGCAATCTAGGAAAATAGTGACAACTGTGGGGTAAAACCCAGATGGGAGGCATAATTGCGCAGTTTCTGGGAGGAAGGCCAAGCAGGGTGTCGAGGAACTATTGGGCCAATCTCTGCAATTTTCAAGGGGAGCACTGGGAAGGTCACCCATCTGGTATTTGAGTAGTCTCTCGGCAACAGGAGGCATTGGCAGGAAAAATATGCAAATTTTTCGAGAGGAGGACGGGATCAGGCTGTAGGAGTTACTGGTCAAAACTACGCATTTTCTTAGTTGAATGTAGAGTTGGGCAGCAAGGCAGGTTACATTCAAGGCTACGCGATTTTCTGGGGAGAGAAGAGTAGGCCAGCAGGGGGCTTGTCTGTCATATCTGCGCAATTTCCTAGGACAGTGCAACAGAGGCCTATCACACATGTCTACGTAGTTTCTGCAAGTAGTGCAAGGCAGGTAGGATGGACAAGTTTTATGTAGTTTTGGGAAGCAGTGCAACCCTAGGTCAAAGCTCAATTTAGTTTTTCTGGTTGACCAGCCAGAGGCTTGATGGGTGATCTTATGGGAGGCTCAGTCTGGATCGCGTTTTGGGACAACTTCTGCACAATTCTAGGAGATAGTTGGTTGGTTCACTTCCAAGATTGCACAATGTAGGCTACCCCGGAGGACTGCCTCAAGCTCTGCACAGTTTTGGGAAGCAGAGTAGGGTCACTAAGATCCAGGCCTAGTTGAAGGAGGGTTGTCTAGTTGACAGATTTTAAGGAAAAATGAATAAGTGTAAAAGCAATTATACTTGTGCATACATGACATTGTGATCACACACTTAGCACAACTCGATGACAAAGCACCTCAAATCAACAAGACAAACATGTGCTCAGTGAGACTGAATCAAAGGTTAAGAGTGACAAGTGAGATACTTGAGATATGTCTTCGAATGACTGTGATGACACTTGCATGACAGTGCATGTAACTTTGTGCGTGAGTACGATTGACATTCACAGAGTGAAAACAGATCATGCACACAAAGACAAACCTTCAAAATTTCCCAAACAAACTCGTAAGCATGACATAAAAATAAACATGCCAAAAGATGACCACTGGTCGATCAATCCAGAAGGGTATAAAAACTTGACCCGAGCTCATGGGATGAGCTCGAATGTTTGAAACCATCAAGGGGAAAAACCAAGGAAGGATCTGAAATTTGGATGTAGGCAAATTTTTTTGAGGGTGTTGCAGCCCATACAATGCTTAGGGACACACTGGTTGAATACCAACTTGCTTGTTGCAGTTCATTTTCATCACAGGGCCTTGGCCTTTCAGGGAGTATTGATCTGTTGTGTAGGTTACTTCGACTTCTCCACTTACCCCATGGACAAACAAGGTTCACCTTGTACCAGCTCAATCAAACACAACAAATTTTTCAGCTAGATCATAGTGTTTCAAAATCGAGAAGGGTAGTTTGGTTCGCAAGCTTAAGATTTGTAGAGTATAAGTTTTCATCTCTGGTGTTTCTCCTCTACTAGCAGGCCTGGACAGTACCTCGGTCAGTGCCCCGGTGAAGTGGCCTGCTTCACCTCTCTATGCAGGAAGCCTTTCTATTCTTTCACCTTTGTATTTTTTGAAAGAGGATTGTGCATAGGCACTAATTTATTTTTGGGGCAGAAGAGGGATCTCGACTTATTGAGAGAAGAATAGGTTGTTGCTTCAGAGAAGCATGTAAGAACTTTGATTTAGGCTTTATCGTTTAGATTTTTCCCCTTCTCCATTTCCACTAGTTCGATAAGCGTGAACACACAGAGTAGAAGAATGAGTACATGCACGGGGTTTCCCAGTTTGGTCATAGGTTCATGGTTTCACCAGAGCTTCCCTTACAAACGGATCATATTTTCCGTCAAGGTTTCATTGGACAAAAGTTATAACCAAGCAGAGAGAAGACAGACACATGACTATCCAAGTGTCACAGTGTCACAAGACTCTTTAAATTCAGCCACATACTTATTCAAAAGCTAGAAAGAAGTATAGGGAAACACTTATTACAAAAATAAAAATGAAAAGACAAACAAAACAAAGCAAAGCGAAGTGAAGCAAAATAGAGAAGTAAAACAACTTAACAAAATTTAAGCATGCTATGTACATAGGTGAGGTGCGGCCCTAGATCATTGAAAATAACATTTTAAATCTTGGCCATTGACAGGAAGGTTGTCGATCCTCCCGTCAAGTGATTGTAAGCAATACGTGTGTTGGCCAAGTTTTTTTGTGAATCGTGTACCTACCAATACAGAGCGACTGGAACTTCGTATGTTTTCCTTTATCTTAGTGGGGTCTATCCCACTTCAATACTAAGTCACCCACAATGAAGCTAACGTTCCCTGTAGACTTTCGATCGAACAATCTCTTGATACAATTATGGTTGAGTGAAATTTTTTCCTTTTCTTTCATATTTTCTTCTTGTAACTTATGTAATGTGTCCATCTTACACTGAACCAATAGCCACGACTTGCCTCGAGATTCTTGGGATAGCTAGAGATCATGCAAGTATATATTGGGTGGAAGGATGGCTTCTTTTTCATATACAAGGAATTATGGAGATGTGTTCAGAGAGAACTTTGGTGTAACTCGGTTAGCCCAAAGTTCATTCACCAAAGCAGAATGCCAGTTTCACTACTCAGAGTAAATGGTCATTTTTATGATGCAGATTAGATTCTTGCTTGTAGGTTCGGCAAGACCATTTCCCTGCGGGTAGTAGTCAGTTGAATGTTTAAGCACAATACCATATTTCAATGAAAAATCATAAAGTTTCAATGAAGAGAAGTAAGTTTCATTGTCAAACAGATGTGATACATGAATGCCAAACCTCGAGATGATGTTCTACTGAAGGAAGTTGATGACTTCCTGGTCATGCACTTGTTTGAGTGGAATTTCTTTCGTCCACTGCATGAAGTAATTTGTAGTTATCAGAATGCAGTGGTGTTTCTTTGATGAATTTGAGAATATTTCCCCAATGATGTCTAAGCACCACTATTGGAATGGTTCATCCACTGAAACAGGTTGCATCGGGGATGCTAACCTTTGAGTTCTATCGGCGCATCACTAATAGACCGAGCACTTGTGGGCATAAGCATGTGCATCCTTAAACAATGTGGGCCAATAGAAATCGGCTCTCATGACATTGTGCGCAGTTTTGTTACCCGCGAAGTGACCTTTGGCTGGTCCATCATGCATATCACGTAACACTCTCTCTGGATCTTGCGCCTCCATGCACCTCAGCAAAATGTCATTGTTGTTCTTTCTGTAAATCACTTTGTGCACCAACTGGTAAGCTAAGGCCTTAAGTCGAAGCTCCCTCTTTTGCCACATGGAAAATTGAGAGGAAATGGTGTCGTTCTCAAGGTACTGGCACACTTCTTCGTACCAAGATTTTTCGTGCGAAGTGGGTGGTGCTCGCTCTACATTGCACATGTCAATTTCCTACTCCCAACTGGTGAGCTTTTCTTCTTCCTCTTACACGTCTACTTCTTCTGCTACAAGTTTGTAGAGACCGTGACCCTTGACAATGTGAACCATATTGATTCCAAGATCATACTCTTGTAGTGTTGTCATCCAGTTTGCACGTCTTTCACCCAACTCTTGATAAACAAGCAGTGATCTGACTCCAAGGTGCAACACAAAGACTATGCAACTAGTTTTTAGCAGGTAGGGTTTGAAGTGTTTCATCACCTTGTATACAACATATGCTTATTTATCCATGACAGAATAGTTGAGATCGTGTCTCTTTATGCTTTCACTCATGAAGGAGATGGGATGTTCGTTGTTCAGTTCATCCTTCTGTGTGAGCACTCGAGACAGTGAATTGTCGGAAGAAAATGTATAAAACAATAAATATTTTTTGAAATATGGGTTGTATAACACAGGTGCATCTGCTATTTCCTACTTGATATGGGAAAACACATCCTTTTCCTTCTTTCTCCCGTTGTAGACTTGATCCTTCTTGATGATGTCTTGGATAGGTTTGACAATTTGCGCATAATCTGAGATGAACTTCCGGAGGAATTTGATCTTCCCCAAGAAGGAATGCATAGCTTTATTGTTGACTGGGTGAGGAATCTATGTGATAGTGTGAGCTCAGTCCGGATCAACCTTAATCCCACTCTTGGCGATGATATTCCAAGGAGGTTCCCCTCAGACACTGCAAATACACTCTTCTTTGGATTCAAGGATACCCCGTACTTTTGACATCGCTCAAAGATATTCTTAAGATGGCGTAGTTGGTCTGACCACTTTCTAGAAAAGACTATCACATCGTTAATGCATACCACCATGCTCTATCTGATGAGCCCATAGAAGGCAATTTCCATAGCCCACTGAAACGTTGTGCCTGCATTTACCTTCCAAATGCCATTCTTTGGTAAGCGAACGTACCCCACTTGGTACAGAATGTAGTTTTGAGTCTGTCAGGTTCTGCTACGAAAACCTAGTTATATCATGAGAAATTGTCAAGGAGAGAAAACATTTATTCTGCAGACACTGTCTACAAGATGTGCTCCGTAGATGGCATAGGGTAGTTTTCTTTGTCCAAGGCCCTATTAAGATTTCAGAAATCTACGCACAGGAAGATTTCCTCAAGCTTCTTCCTTACAAGAACTACGTTTGAAACCCAAGTAGAATGACGAGCATTTTATATGATCCCAACATCCCACAACTTAGTCAATTTTTTCTGTATGAGGGGTTCAAGTGATGGATGAAGTTTTCTAAGCTTCTGCTGAAATGACTTGACCCCTTCTTTGATCAGAATGATGTGCTGGATTATTTGCGTGTCATATGTTTTCAAGTCATCATATGTCCATGAAAATACATCACGATACTGTTCGAACAGGAAGACAAAGGCTTTCTGCTCTTCTGGTGTACAACATGGACCGAGATTTAAAAACTTCAGGTCTCTTTCTGTTCCCAAGTTAATATGTTCTTGCATCAGTGTGGAACTGTGGGTTTTGATGTTCCTGGGCTATTTGAAGTGGTTTTTCAAGTCATACAGCTTCTCAAGTGAAACCACACCCTTGGGGATGAGGTTTCCTTTACTGTCATCAGCTGTGTCTTGCAGAGACTACTCGTGCACAACTTCATCCATCGCTACGTCTTTCAAGACGTCAAAGTTGGCCATAAAATGAAATATTTGTGCATCATTATCAAAAACTCGCAAATTTCTAATGTTGTCAAGGATAGATGGATTATGAAAAAATTCAACAGTAAATCTATCACAAAGTGATGTTATCCTAGCAACTACATTTGCGAGAGCTTGTGCAGTTGCATTGCGCATTCTTGGTACAAATATGATATTAAGAGCTTGGAAATTAGAGATAAGCCGACATACATCTTGTTGGTAACTCTTAAGACGAGGTGAGACACAGTGTATGGTGTTACATACCTGACATACCACAATCTTTGAATCACCTACCACTTTCAGCATAACAATGTTGAGGCTGAGGGCTTTCTGTAAACCCAAGATGAGTGCTTCATATTTGGCAGTATTGTTCGTGGACTCGAAGCCCAAGCAGCTTGAGACTAAGTGTTTTATTTTCTTTGGGTTGGTCAAAACACACATAGCTCTAGAGATGTCATGTGCTTTAGATCCATCAACATACAAGGTATACAAGTCATTTGTACAAGGACCGCTTGCCACGCTAGTACCACTTGCACTACTACTACTACTATTACAAAGTATTGTACGAGTTTCATTTTCACTAGTTGGGTAACGAAGGAGACTCAACTGTGCATGTGGTGGGGTGGGTCTCGATTGTGCAAGATAACACCACAACTGCGTTTCCAGAAAGAAATTTGTGAACAGACTTTTTGTGAAAGCTAAAGTTTCATTCTAACCATTCAAGGGAGTAATGTTGTGTTTCATGTATATATCCAACAACACCCGAATTTGGTTTTTTCTACCCTGGTACGAAAGCCATAATTGCGACTAGTCCATAGCAAAATATCCTTACAACTTCCTGGATGAGTCTGTGCTAAGAAATAAGCCATATGCTTCTGGGATGTCCACAATCACAATGTTGATGCACTGGTGAACTCGTTCGTCAGATGATAACCTGATCATCAGATCTCGCAGTTCACTAATGGCTGGTACACATAATCGATCAAGTTGGATGATTTGCACAGTTGTGCTACTCCATTGCACATTGATCTGTTTAGCAATGGAGAGTGGCATGACATTGACTAATGTGCCAGAGTCAACTAAATAGTTGTGGACATTGAAGTTCAATATTTAGAATGATAACAAAAATGGTGGGCAGAGTGAGTTTGCTTCTTCCATGCCAAGGACGTTGAGTACTGATGCGAGTGATCCAGGAGACTTACTTGGTCCCTTGTTGGAAGAGGAAACATCTTCTGTGGAGGTTTACCCTAGTGCGCGCAAAATAATATCTCCCTGACCCCTTAGTTTGGTATGATCGTACAGAGAGATGTTGGCATTGGTCTTCTTCATGTCTTCAAAAATATTGTAGGCCGAAGCAGCAAGAGTCACTGAGTTATCTTGGGGAAGACTTGTGTGTGTACTGTCCAATGGAGTGTTTTGAAGTTTGATGCTCATGGACGTATCTTTCATTGTAGCTATATTCCTAGACTTTCTTAGTGTGTTCTGTGTTGAGGATGCTGATGTATTATCTTTTCTAAGGATTTATTTGAATATCTCTCGGTATCTCAATCACAGCAAGAGCCCCTTGACTTCTCAAATTGTATCGACTGTTATGTTTTGGGGGCTCCTTCTCGATGGTTGTTTTCTTGTGGGAAGCATTAATACATTGATACATGTTAACCACATGCCTAGAACTTGATGCTTCATTAGATGCAACATCTTCTTCATCATCTTCATCTTCCAGCTGAACCAGCTCACTGGCATTAAAGTGATCATTCATCCATGAAGCCATGGTGCCCATAATTTGGTTCCAATCTGGACAGGTCTTCTCTCAATGGCGTGCCTGTTGGAAGTCACAGAAGTTATCCTTCACAATAAGGTCTGTTTGGAGCACAAAATTTGAACTCTACACAGATTTAACTGGGTGGCTACTACTGCTACCTGATGTCATATTCTTCTTACACACAAAACCGAGAGGTTTGCTGCTTGCTTTTGTCTCGGTTGTCCGTTACTTGAGTTCTACTACTTTAGTTGTCAAGGACTTGAGGAGACGAGTAAGGGTCTCAATTTCAATTGTTTATTTTTCCTTTACCTTAATCACAATAGTCTAAGACCTCCTTCCCATGTCTTTGGATTCCTTAGCTATTTCATGATCTACAATGAATCCAATCGCGTGTAGGTCTTTCTCCACATCAATTGATTCTTGGAAATTTTCAGAAAGTGTTGGTTTCACAACTCGCTTGACGAACTATTCAATGCTAGTTGGAAGTGCAGACGTGTAGTAGCCGACTATGACAGAGTCATGAGGTTTATATTCTATAATGAACTTGTTCAAGATATAGTTAAACCTCTAGTTAAAGTCTTTCACTTTCTCTTTCTCCACCATCTTAAGACTACCAAATTCTTTGAACAACATGGCAAGGGTTTTGTCATTAGCAGATTCTAGAGGAAAATTCTCTTGAACATCCCCCAGTTCTAAATAGAGTTGAAAATAAGGTTGTAGTACCATACAGCTACTCTACCATCCATGGTACATGGAAACAATATACATGCAACATCATCATAACATACCTCGAATGTCTGTAGATGTAGGTAGAACGTGTTTAGATGGTCTTCTCCCTTCACTTCTCTTTCAGGGTCACACTTCATTAAAAACTTCTTTGCGTGTCTTGGCATCTTGTGTAAGACACCTTGGAGTTCCAATGGGCCCTCTTTCGTCCATTACAAATTTTGATTATCCATATTGTCTTCTTCTTCGTACTCCTCCTCTTCTTATGAATCAGACAGTTCAACCTCTGAATCTATTGGCTTGTCTCTACCTTTGCCTGCTCTGTTTCTTTCACCTCTGTTGCCTTTATCGAAACCTAATCCCAAGAGTGTGTTGTTAACTTCCTATCCTTGTAGGAAAATAGGAGGTTCCTCTTCATTCTCAACAACTTCTACTAGCTCTTCAAGAGTGGTGAGGATTAATTCTTCAAAAGGTGAGACTACCACTCCTGTGGGTGTAGTATTTTTCTTCCTCTCTGAAGAGGGAAGATTGTGTACTCCTCGAATTAGTCCAATAGCTTTGGAAAACTAGCGAGTGATGGGAGAGACAAAGCAAAGGTGGTGATATGAAATTTGTTGTTGGAGTCTAGGATGTGAGGAGTAACCCAGGAAGAAACACATGCGAACAACAACAAGGGTCTATCCATCATCCAACGAAATAGTCCACAGTGGATGCGGCAGTTGTGAAAACCAAAGTTCGAGGGAAAAAACATACACGATCCAACAGAGTAGTCCATGCGGCAATGACGATCGTTAAAACCAAGAAAACACAAATATGGTTTGTCTAATGTCTAGTGGAGTAGTCCACACAGACGAGACAATAGTGATAAACAATACAACACATATTCAACAATGTAAGTACTAAAATAACCGAAGTAGTTCAACTATCTTAGTATAGGTTAAGAAAACATGTGTTAAAAACATTTAAAGAATAGTCTTACAAACAGATACAAAAAATGTGTGAAAACATGCTTACCTGAGATAAGTTTCTGAATTAATAAAAAGTTCCAAGACACATCTGTACACCATACATCACTAGCCCCAATAGTGTGACATTGGAGCCACTCCTTGCTCCCCAAAGAATA